>NW_027020025.1:11295667-11594206 GCF_013076305.1 Rhopilema esculentum
AAATGAAAAATTTTAAAAAAAAATTTTTTACTCATAAGAACCAAGAATGGCTTGATTTATGCTCCGAACAGTTTTTCGGGTAGTTTCGGTGTATTTTATGCTGATATAAAGAAATTGAGAAGTTGGTCATTTTTGAAAAATTTCATGACCCCGGACCTGCAAAAAAGTTCAAAAAATTGGAAAATTTTCAAAAAAATTTTTTTACACAAAAGAACCAAGAATGGCTTGATTTATGTTCCGAACACTGTTTTGGGTAGTTTGGGTGTATTTTATGCTGATATAAAGAAATTGAGAACTTTGTCATTTTTGAAAAATTTCATGACCCCGGACCTGCAAAAAAGTTCAAAAAATTGAAAAATTTTAAAAAATTTTCTTTTTCTCAAAACAACCAAGAATGGCTCAATTTATGTTCCGAACACTGTCTCGGGTAGTTTCGGTCTATTTTATGCTCATATAAAGAAATTGAGAACTTGGTCATTTTTGAAAAATTTCATGACCCCGGACCTGCAAAAAAGTTCAGAATATTGAAAAATTTTCAAAAATTTTTTTTTACTCAAAACAACCAAGAATGGCTTGATTTATGCTCCGAACAGTGTTTCGGGTAGTTTCGGTGTATTTTATGCTGATATAAAGAAATTGAGAACTTGGTCATTTTTGAAAAATTTCATGACCCCGGACCTGCAAAAAAGTTCACAAAATTGGAAAATTTTCAAAAAATATTTTTTAATAAAAAAGACAAAAAATGCTAAGAAATTACCTTTCAGAATTGCTTTGATGACATTTGGTTGAGCCTTCAAGTGATATCTGGAAAAAATTAAAAAAAAATTACATAGAACGCTTAAGACTAAAGCTTGAGAAAACCTGAAAAAATTATAAATTTTCTCAAAAATTTTTTTATACTCGGAACAACAAGGAATGGCTTAATTTATATTCCGAACACTGTTTCGGGTAGTTTCGGTGTATTTTATGCTCATATAATGAAAATGAGAACTTGGTCATTTTTGAAAAATTTCATGACCCCAGACCTGCGAAAAAGTTCAAAAAAATGAAAAATTTTCAAAAATTTTTTTTCACTCATAAGAACCAAGAATGGCTTGATTTATGTTCTGAACACTGTTTCGGGTTGTTTCGGTGTATTTTATCCTCATATAAAGAAATTGAGAACTTGGTCATTTTTGAAAAATTTCATGACCCCGGACCTGCGAAAAAGTTCAAAAAAATGAAAAATTTTCAAAAAATTTTTTTTACTCATAAGAACCAAGAATGGCTTGATTTATGTTCCGAACACTGTTTCGGGTAGTTTCGGTGTATTTTATGCTCATATAATGAAAATGAGAACTTGGTCTTTTTTGAAAAATTTCATGACCCCGGACCTGCGAAAAAGTTCAAAAAATTCAAAAATTTTCAAAAAAATTTTTTTACTCAAAAGAACCAAGAATGGCTTGATTTATGTTCCGAACACTGTTTCGGGTAGTTTCGGTGTATTTTATGCTCATATAATGAAAATGAGAACTTGGTCATTTTTGAAAAATTTCATGACCCCGGACCTGCGAAAAAGTTCAAAAAAATGAAAAATTTTCAAAAAATTTTTTTTACTCAAAAGAACCAAGAATGGCTTGATTTATGTTCCGAACACTGTTTCGGGTAGTTTCGGTGTATTTTATGCTGATATAATGAAATATGAGAACTTGGTCATTTTTGAAAAATTTCATGACCCCGGACCTGCAAAAAAGTTCAAAAAATTGAAGAATTTTCAAAACTTTTTTTTTACTCAAAACAACCAAGAATGGCTTGATTTATGTTCCGAACACTGTTTCGGGTAGTTTCGGTGTATTTTATGCTCATATAAAGAAATTGAGAACTTGGTCATTTTTGAAAAATTTCATGACCCCGGACCTGCAAAAAAGTTCAAAAAATTGAAAAATTTTCAAAAAATTTTTTTTACTCAAAACAACCAAGAATGGCTTGATTTATGTTCCGAACACTGTTTCGGGTAGTTTCGGTGTATTTTATGCTCATATAAAGAAATTGAGAACTTGGTCATTTTTGAAAAATTTCATGACCCCGGACCTGCAAAAAAGTTCAAAAATTGAAAAATTTTCAAAAAATTTTTTTTACTCAAAAGAACCAAGAATGGCTTGATTTATGTTCCGAACACTGTTTCGGGTAGTTTCGGTGTATTTTATGCTCATATAATGAAAATGAGAACTTGGTCATTTTTGAAAAATTTCATGACCCCGGACCTGCAAAAAAGTTCAAAAAATTGAAAAATTTTCAAAAAATTTTTTTCCCCAAAACAACCAAGAATGGCTTGATTTATGCTCCGAACAGTGTTTCGGGTAGTTTCGGTGTATTTTATGCTCATATAAAGAAATTGAGAACTTGGTCATTTTTGAAAAATTTCATGACCCCGGACCTGCAAAAAAGTTCAAAAAATTGAAAAATTTTCAAAAAAATTTTTTTCCCCAAAACAACCAAGAATGGCTTGATTTATGCTCCGAACAGTGTTTCAGGTAGTTTCGGTGTATTTTATGCTGATATAAAGAAATTGAGAACTTTGTCATTTTTGAAAAATTTCATGACCCCGGACCTGCAAAAAAGTTCCAAAAATTGGAAAATTTTCAAAAATTTTCTTTTTCTCAAAACAACCAAGAATGGCTCAATTTATGTTCCGAACACTGTCTCGGGTAGTTTCGGTCTATTTTATGCTCATATAAAGAAATTGAGAACTTGGTCATTTTTGAAAAATTTCATGACCCCGGACCTGCAAAAAAGTTCAGAATATTGAAAAATTTTCAAAAATTTTTTTTTACTCAAAACAACCAAGAATGGCTTGATTTATGCTCCGAACAGTGTTTCGGGTAGTTTCGGTGTATTTTATGCTGATATAAAGAAATTGAGAACTTGGTCATTTTTGAAAAATTTCATGACCCCGGACCTGCAAAAAAGTTCACAAAATTGGAAAATTTTCAAAAAATATTTTTTAATAAAAAAGACAAAAAATGCTAAGAAATTACCTTTCAGAATTGCTTTGATGACATTTGGTTGAGCCTTCAAGTGATATCTGGAAAAAATTAAAAAAAAATTACATAGAACGCTTAAGACTAAAGCTTGAGAAAACCTGAAAAAATTATAAATTTTCTCAAAAATTTTTTTATACTCGGAACAACAAGGAATGGCTTAATTTATATTCCGAACACTGTTTCGGGTAGTTTCGGTGTATTTTATGCTCATATAATGAAAATGAGAACTTGGTCATTTTTGAAAAATTTCATGACCCCAGACCTGCGAAAAAGTTCAAAAAAATGAAAAATTTTCAAAAATTTTTTTTCACTCATAAGAACCAAGAATGGCTTGATTTATGTTCTGAACACTGTTTCGGGTAGTTTCGGTGTATTTTATGCTCATATAAAGAAATTGAGAACTTGGTCATTTTTGAAAAATTTCATGACCCCGGACCTGCAAAAAAGTTCAAAAAAATGAAAAATTTTCAAAAAAATTTTTTTTACCAAAAGAACCAAGAATGGCTTGATTTATGTTCCGAACACTGTTTCGGGTAGTTTCGGTGTATTTTATGCTCATATAATGAAAATGAGAACTTGGTCATTTTTGAAAAATTTCATGACCCCGTACCTGCGAAAAAGTTCAAAAAATGAAAAATTTTCAAAAAAAATTTTTTTCACTCATAAGAACCAAGAATGGCTTGATTTATGTTCCGAACACTGTTTCGGGTAGTTTCGGTGTATTTTATGCTCATATAAAGAAATTGAGAACTTGGTCATTTTTGAAAAATTTCATGACCCCGGACCTGCGAAAAAGTTCAAAAAAATGAAAAATTTTCAAAAAATTTTTTTTACTCATAAGAACCAAGAATGGCTTGATTTATGTTCCGAACACTGTTTCGGGTACTTTCGGTGTATTTTAAGCTGTTTTAATGAATATGAGAACTTGGTTTTTTTTAAAAAAATTTCATGACCCCTGACCTGCAAAAAAGTTCAAAGAATTGAAAAATTTTCAAAAATTTTTTTTACTCAAAAGAACCAAGAATGGCTTGATTTATGTTCCGAACACTGTTTCGGGTAGTTTCGGTGTATTTCATGCTCATATAATGAAAATGAGAACTTGGTCATTTTTGAAAAATTTCATGACCCCGGACCTGCAAAAAAGTTCAAAAAATTGAAAAATTTTCAAAAAATTTTTTTACTCAAAAGAACCAAGAATGGCTTGATTTATGTTCCGAACACTGTTTCGGGTAGTTTCGGTGTATTTTATGCTGTTTTGATGAAAATGAGAACTTGGTTTTTTTTAAAAAAATTTCATGACCCCTGACCTGCAAAAAAGTTCAAAGAATTGAAAAATTTTCAAAAAATTTTTTTTACTCAAAAGAACCAAGAATGGCTTGATTTATGTTCCGAACACTGTTTCGGGTAGTTTCGGTGTATTTTATGCTCATATAATGAAAATGAGAACTTGGTCATTTTTGAAAAATTTCATGACCCTGGACCTGCAAAAAAGTTCAAATCCCTATCTCCCTAAGCTTATTGTCTCTATGATGCCAATTTTCTGTAAATAAATTGTTTTTAAACTGATCGACATTTGATTAAGCATAAGCCTCGTGGTTATGGAACTGATTTTACAACTTTGGCCCCCAACTTGTTAGCTGGTAACGGGAGTAATGAAAAGATCGGCCAAGCCTATGAAAGAAAGATAACCTGGAAAACAACTCCTAACATAATGAAACATGAATAGATGTTTGATTGCAGTTGATGGTCGCTAAAAGTTGTTTTCATCGAAATTTTATTCATAGAAAGTATTTACTCTTTAAGCCGACAAGTAGTTTTTAATTTTCTTCCACATGGTGCCCTAAAATTTACAAAACACGCCAGGGCCCCACTCGCCATGTTAAAGAGGAGCATGGTGGTGTGATTAAGAGAGTGGGTTTAAATGGCCAACATTCTGTACCTTTGAAAAGGCACAATGATGAATTTAACCCAGTTGGAATAAGGCGGGAGATTGAGAGTTGAGGGGCAAATAGTAAATCACTTTAAGATGTTCTTTTAAAAACCTTGAAGTCAACCGATGATGCTTAAAATCATTCGCAATATTACAGCAACATGGTCAAAATTCCTAAAATGTTCTTTCCTGGCCTTGGGAAGTCAATACGCAGCCTGTTGAAAAAAAAAGAAGGAGACCAGCTTTTTCGTGCTTTTGAAAGACTCATCAAATGTCCAGTTGTGCTTTCATCACCAGTCACATCAAAAGAAATGATGGGTGGATTACAATACTGAGTTGGCTCTGTCGTCAGAAAACATCGAAAGAAGATTAAGAATTCAAGAAAATCAGTCAACTATTGACATTTCAACGCAGATGACGACGCGAGATAATACAGACCAAAATTTGACTGAAACAACAAATCGGGGAGTAATCTGCAGATTGGCACAATCCCAACGCAGCGCATGCTGGTTCAAGATGAAGGACAGAGTTATAGCTTCGTCTCCAAGAAAAACTATGAGTCAATAAAAATTTCAACTTGTGTTTCAAAGTTCTTGAAAAAGTTTAAAAGGATTCTAAAAAAATCATATCAAGAATTTAGGCAAGATGTTGTGCAACATCTTTTTTGTTGTTACCCATGATGTGCAGCAGGTTTTTAGGAGGAATTTAAGACTTTAACTCAAAGTCATCCTTGACAAAATGTATTATACAAATGTAGACATTGTCAGGCAAAACCTGCTCATTGAACTATCCATCTGTTAGTCTATATCTATTCATGATACAAAACATTTCTTTCCTAGATCTAGTGTAAACTTGTATTATCTTGTCAAAATCTCGAAAAGTTTAAATTCTGCATGCTTTGGTGTTTGCGACAAAGTGCAGTTGGAAAAGCACAATTCTTGCCCCGCCTCTTCTTCCAGAGGCGCAAGGAAGTTCTGGAAAATACTGTTTTAAACCTGCTTGTGGTATTTCACTGGGGATAAAACAAACAAATCAATGAAATACTGTAAGTCCTTCTGGTTGTTTATGGTTAAAGGAATTGCGGTTGTAAAAAGGTTTTAAAACTAAAAGGCAGTATGACTTCAAACACCAAGCATCATAAAAAGCCTTCCAAAACAATCATTGAGAAAAAGCTAGTTTTAAATATGAATAATCTTAGATATTACCCCAGGAAGGATCCTTAAAAACAAACAAATCAATTGAGAAATAAAACGCTTTCAGATTGTTTATGGGTAATTAAAATGTGGCTTTAAAGTGGAAATCAATCCGACCCATAATACCAGGGAAAGCAGCAAACAATAAATATGCATGACGAAAAACAAAACAATAGTATAAGATGATTAACCTTCAAACAAACTCCAAAAAGAATTCTAAAAACTCAACAAATAAATATTTTAAATCATCTTATGATTTATTGAGGATGAGAGTCCAGATTTATATTCTGGATTTCTTTTTGAGCCTTAATACAAATATTGTTTATGGAAAGAAAAAACTATAAATGAACAAAAATTGGCAGCATAAAAATTGTGACGTAAAGAGAAAAGATCTTACTTTGATGCTGGGAGAAGTCTATATCCCAAAAAATAAGGAAATTTCAAGCAAAGTCCGTCAACCAAAGACACAATTGACATCCTTTCAAAAGTACAAATTGATTATTCAAACAGACAAAAAGAATTCTCAAACCGATATAGGCAAGGAGCAACCTGACGTATGCTTCAAAGGGAAAACAGGATGGGTGACGGGGGCTTTCAATAGTGGTTAGTTGGCCGTTAAGGGAAATTATCAGAACTTTTCACAATTCTTGAGATCATTGAGTTAACCTTTTTATACAAACAGGGAGGTTTGAAAAACAATGTTAAAGAAAAAAATGCCATGAAACAAGAACGATTTCATTCACTACAAGAGGTTAGATTGTCATCAAATGGTGATAAGTCTTTACCAAAATTTTTTATCAACAAAGACAAGATAAAGTCACCTAAAAAGGCATTGTGTGCCATTCAAAATCTTTTGGCAGATGAGCGACATTTTCTAAAAAGAACCAAGTATAGCCTCCTTCATCTTCAAAACTACTCCAGAAAAAAAAACAAAGGAGAAAAAGGATATCAATTTTCACAAATGGAGAAAGAGGGCACAAACCATACAAATGTGCTTCAATAAGATTATTGTGATGATTTCATCAAAAATATTTTAAAAAAATTCAAAAGAATGATTCTTTAGAAAAAATATTTAGAAAGTTTTGGTTTCCTGAGATAAGATACATTAAAAAGGATCATCAATATCAGCATCAATTATCAATTGGTATCAGTCCAAAGCCTACTTTGGGCCATGCCCAAAATTAATATTTGTAATGAACGAAACAAGATCTCTGTCCTATTCATCAATTCAAAACTTCCAAAAAAATTAATAGCATATTCCGTTTATTATCCCAGGAGATGTTTACAAATATTATTGTGAGATTGTGATGGCGGTTTTACTGAAACATTTGACTGCAGATTGCAGCTTTTTGCAGAGGTGTAGCTTGATCTTTGGCACAAAGGGGATCTTTCACATTAAGAATAAAATGTACCAACAAAGACATAGATGAAGAAAAGTTTAAGTACTAATTCACCTAATGATAGACAATTTCACATGGCTTCCATGCCTGCATTGACCACAGGTGCCAACTAAGCAGGAGATTAAGGAGCTCTAGCCCCCTTTGAGCAATTTTGAAGCGAGACTCAGCCACTTATGGCAGTCTTTTAATAAAGCAAAAAAGCAGTATATTTTCTTGATCTAAGAAACAACAAACCAAAACATATGCCCATTTTGCAACTGTTCCCATTCCAACAAAACAGCTGATTGTAAACAAACAAACTAAAAATGCCCTTTCCTAGGCCTTGGCTGGATCAAAATTGCAAAATTGCAAAGCTGCAGAATATTGTTTGCAGTCATTTTTCTTGTAATTGTTTCAATATTACTTTGTTTTAATTGTTTTATTTGCACATTTCACTATTATTTCCATTCTACAAATGGATTACTATCATTAAACTATAAACAAATGGATTTCATTCTAAAAGTGGAATTCCTTTTTTCTCAGGTTCCCTAGACATTAAGGACTTTAGGAAACTTGCTCTCTTGCCCCCCTCTCTGTGGCCCTGCTTGTGAGATCATGTTTTTTGCCTTTTTAAACATCATCTTTTTAAATTATCTCTTTACTTGCCAAATCTTTAGGAATTCGGATAACGGCCACTGATGTTAGTGATAAGTAAGCACAGTTCAACTTTAAATTATGAATTTTCCAGAGATGTAAAATTGATGCAAACAGGAAAAGTGCTGGACAAAATATGCACACACTCAAGAATCACAGAGAAACTTGATGCACACTCAAATGTGAACACTTATCACAAATGCACTCTTGCACTCCCGGGTAATAGCTTAGCTTGTGCACTCCCGAGATCTCGTCGAAAAATAGCATGAAATCCAAACCGGATTCCGCACATGTTCGTGAATCTTGTTTATTTTATTATCTAATTTTCTATCATGGAAAATTCATACAAGTGGGCAAAAACTAAAATAAAACATTTTAAATAAGGTCATTGTTAGGGCTAGTGAAAGTGCACCCATAAATGAGGTGCGATTTTATAAAGCATAAAGTTGGTGAAAAGTTCTCACTATACGCTACGCGCCATGGTAAAAAAACTCTAAAGTCACTTACAAATGCTTCAATCTCTTGTTTCATTGATTATTTTGAATTTTACTGTGACAAAGTTTCTCCTGTCGGTTGCAATACGGCGAGGTCCTAACATGGATACTGCAATGTGGAATCAACGCTTGGCTGGAGAAGTTCAATCCATGTGTGGTAACAGCCATTTTTCTTCGCGGAAGTTATGCTAGAAACGAGGTTGCTCACAATATCGAGGTCCCCAAATTTCGCATACTCTAGTTACTTCGCTGGTTATCTATTTAACGTATTTTTGCAAAGTTAGGTGCTTATCAAACTCTATCATCAGAAGAAATAAAGTATACTTATATAAAATGTTTGGAAAAGAGAAATATAGCTTATATTTTTGTTACATCCATATATAAGTTGAATTCATTGTAATATCAATTGTAGCAGAAAAGGCGCATGAGTTTGCAAACTCCTGATCCTGTAAGTTTCACAAATCTAATTAATCTATGATATAAATAAAATTTTGGTACACTATATAAATAAGAGGTTCTCAAAGTACTAGGTTAAGCCCTCCTTTCGCGCCTGACCAGTGGTGCCGTCGCACACAACACTTCTCAGATAGGTATTCCGAGGAGACGAAGGGATTCGCCCCGGGTTGCAGAAGTAATTAAGTCCCGGGTTAAATCTTGCGCTAAACCCGCGTCTGACTAGTCGTGCCGGTTTCCGTCAAATGACGTCGCACTCAACACTTCTCAGTTAAGTATCTCAAGGAGACGAATGGATACACCCGCGTTTGGGTTGGCAATTAGGTCCCGCGTTAGGCTCTTTTGCTTATGTTCTTATTTGACAGGTACAGTATAACGGTTGGGTTCTTTCTGGACTTGCTACAAGTCTCTCTCTCTCACTATTTATTCCAGGTTTTTCTAGTCGAAACAAAATAAGGTTATTTCTCCTGTACTGTAATATCTTGAAAGATTTCACTCCCTATGCATCTCTCTGCATGCAAGTATGCCTATATACCAGATAGAAAAAGTAATCCTTTGTTCTCGCAACTTGTGAATACAGAAACACTTGGGTTAGCGGCGTCCAGTGTTGTGCTGGCAGGGGGCAAGACAGCAATTGCCCCCCTGCTGATCGAAAATGAGGGGTGCCAAAATGAATTTTCGTCCTTTAGGGCTATATAAAGGGTGTTGTCCAACGGTGTTTTAGACCTGCAACATTGAGGAGGTTGTTCTCTCTGAGGGAGGGTTGTGTTAAATGGATGTTTACGTCGATAGATGAATGAAACTTTGAAGAATATGACGATTTCTGCGAGCGGCTATACTTCTCCTTCCATGTCCATCTTATAACATCCTACGGCTAAACTTTAATCTAAACAGCTAACATAAACGACGACGGTTCTTCGCGATCTCTAATACCTATTATAATATCCCGAAATATGTAACGACTAACGAGGTACAGCGCAGTCTTTCTCAAACACTGCCTGGTCTAAATGTGCCTTAAATCTAAAACTTCTAATATCTAGCCTTTTATGTCTATACCTTATGAATGTCTTTCCGAATCTCTCAGAATCTAACTAACTACGGATACAAAATGATAACAATCCCAATACTAAGGCTGGCATTATTTTAGCTCTATTACAGCTGTTCTTTTCTATGTGGGAAGGAACGTGTTGTTTTACCCTTTTCCCAATCGCAGGGCCGCCAGACGCAGGTTTGAGCAGGGGGGGGGGCCAAAAGGAATAAAAAGGGCACAAACACTCTTGGGCAAACTTAATTACATAATTCCTCATGGACGTTGAAGTTTTTCGTTTGTGTAAACCTTTCATCAACGTATGATTCAGATTTTCTTTAAAATTCGATTTACCCTTATTTGTTTTTTGTTTTTATTGTAAGTGGAGATTGCGGCAGGCACACATCCTTCCCCCGTACTTATGGTAGGTGCATTATATTCGACAAATATTCCGATCAATTACAACATACCAAAAATAATAATCCAACAATAATACAATCATTCATATAAAAGTAACAAAAACTTACAAGTTAAACCAAAGATATGGTGTACAAAATTGAAAGGAATTATCGAACTTGTAGGCTCTATCTATTTGAAAGCAAATTTTCAGTCTTTATATATTTCAAAACGAGTTTTCAGTCTATATCCCTTCCAAAATTTAGAAAGACAAAAAATAAACAGCTAAATTGTAATCTTTAGGCCAATTGAATTCTCCGAGATTACATACACTGCAAAGTAGTACGCTAATCGACCTACCGTATTCTCTCTAATGAGCGCCCTCTCTCTAATGAGCGCCCCCTTTTTGAGCAAAATCTCCAATAAGCGCTCATTAGAGCTGGTATTGGAAATTCAGATATTCAAGATGCTACGCCAGTGTTTATGCTAGTCGACGAGGGTTCCGACTCGGAAGAAATTGACATCTTTTTTGCTTTTAACAAGTGTGATGCAAATTCAATATAAATTTTTGTAAAAACAGTGAATTTCAAAGCTCAATTTTTTTATTGATGGATATCCATCTACTGTATCTTCAATGAGCGCCTCTCTCCAATGAGCACCCGTCTCTAATGAGCGCCCCCTCTCTGAGGCCAAAGAATAAAATGAGTTACCCTGGCTTTCATTAGAGAGAAACGGTGTCAAACTGGCTGAGAAACAACTGGCGACACACTGAGGAAATTTTTCTCGCCAAAGAGACAGTCTCCTTTGCAGTAGATGTTGTTAGAAATTGAGAAGCACTTGATTAACGCCTCGATTTAAGTTGTTTTACTTGGCGCCTAAAGGAAAAATATCTGGCTTTGAAAATAGTACACGCATTATTTTTTTCAAAAAGGGCACTTTTCACACTTTTTACAAACAGGGGGGCTGTGCCCCCGTGGCCCCCCGGCTCCGGTTGCCCTGTAATCGTTTGTTGTGCGTCCTATGTAGCTAAATCATAATGGGTGTATGTGCCAGTGAACCCCTGCTAACCTTTAAACAGTGATGCTGTGGAGGGGGACTCAGGGGTCTCAGCCCCCTTGTAAAATACAGAGAGAATTTGGGAGGCGGAGCTCTCTAAGCAAGTGAGTTCTTATTTATTTAGTTGGATGAATACTGTGTTGGCATGTTGGGAATGGTAAGGGTTTGGTCATGGGTGTGGCCTCTCGAATTTGCCTACAGCACAGCCACTCCTTCCTGACTTTTACGGACAGCATCCCTGCCCTTTGGTGATTATGACTTGAACAAAAACATAATCACACTAGAGACAATGTACAAACGTAGGGTAAATGTCGGAACTATCAATGCTATTTTCATTGCTGGGAAACCTTAAAAACATCAAATATAATCTGTTTTATGCTTAAGCGTAGGTTGCTGCAGTCTGGATCTTTGGGAAGAATGGGAAGAATGCAAAGCTTTCATAGTTTTTTTAACTTTTATTTTTACCCCTTTTTCTGATTTGTTCTGTTTTTGCTTTTTGTGCTAAAAATTCAAATCACGTAAAATTTTAAATCTTAATATTTTTCATGTACAAGCGTATTACATTTACAAACCAAAGTATTTGTAATCAACCCATAAAGGGTACTGGGCACGAAAACTTTTGGGTTTACCTCAGTGTCCTTGGTTACGTTTAGCTAGCTATCCTAACATTGTTATGTAGTTTTGTTTATCTATTATAATCTTAGTTATTGTATACTTTTAATGCATCTACGATTGTTGCTGAATGAAAAAAGTTTGATTTTATTTCATTTGATCTCAGTTTCGATTGCCTCTTGTTGAAGCCCGAGGCCGAGGCTTTACGTGCGCACGAGGCAGTAATAAGAGGACAGTTTGTACTGCATTTTGCTGTGTCAGGGCGACGTTAACGGTGTTTTACTGCTGTCAAAAAACATGAATAATTCTATGCAGAGACAGTTCTCTCCGTATTCATTCCACGGAGGGTAAGAAATTCAAAAGCTTATATTCACAGTTCAACAACTCTAGATATGATCTCGACATAACGACATCAATGTAATTCATAATGAAGGCTGCCAGCCAAACTCTCAAACTTTTTTCATCAATGCATAATTGAATACAATAAACAAATTTAGATGTACAAATAACTAGTATGATAATCTTCAATACCCCTATCGTAATACGCTGAAAGAGATGATAATATTCAATGAAGACGTGTGCCCTTCCATGTTCGAAAATTGATGATTTTGGCAACGCGTAGCTGCAGGCATATGCGAGTTTTGGAGCCCCTGTGACGTGTTTCAGTGATGTTTTAAAAAAAGAATTTGCCTTAATTTTAATTGGTTAATAACGGCAACTGTAAATAGAATGAAAAATTATGAAAACTTAGGTAATGCAGAAAATTGTGTTTAGAGATTCATATAATATGTAAAATGTGAGAAGAACAAAGGAAATCGCAAACAGACATATCATTAAAGATATTCATTGTGCAGTAGAAAAACTTTTAATTTCGATTGAATTCTTGTTGGATAAGTTTTCAATTCTGGTGGCAAGGAATTGAATTTTTTTAAGATTTATGAAAGAGTTTTAAGATTAGGAAAGAGTTTTTTAAGATTTATGGATTAGTGAGATTGTCTTGTGTTGTAGTAATGTAGCCTTTTTGCACTGTACTTAGAAGAGTGCTATGTGTGTTTTCAGCACTAATTTAAGAATGAGTTTGGCAATTTCTACCTGATAATGTTTATCCCAATTGAAAAGTATCTAAACATTTTTAAGTTATGTCATTGAGCAGATCAATACTGCAAAATAAGTAACTTTAAAGTTAAATCATACAGAAAACTGAATGATTTTTGTTAGCAGAACCTCCAGTTTAAGGAGCAAAAATGTTATGTAAATGCACCCCTTATATATATGTTTGTCTCTTCAAAAGTACAATTTTGCTCATCTCATAGATAATTCATTGTAAGAATGCATGTTAAGCATTGTCAAACATCACATAGAAATGAAAGTCAGTTTCAAAGAATATACAATTATGCTTTCAGTGAGAGCAAACATTGGTAGCTCATCTTGCTCGAGACCCACTCTGTTACTACAAAACCATGTGTCAATCTTATAAGATTCTGTTATCAAAATCCCAATTTTAATGTCACCTGTGTTAACAAAAAAGCTCAGTTTTTGGAAAAGTAGCATTTGACATAGAGAATGAAAGTTGGGTCAGTATTTTGCAGTTAAATCAAGAAAAATGTCAGTTTCATGAGTAGTTTTTTCTTTTGTAGAACTGTTCTTGCCATAGCTGGTGACGATTACACAATCATAGCATCAGACACACGACTAAGCGAAGGATTTCTCATTCATTCGAGAGAATCTCCAAAGTTATACAAACTGTGAGTAGAGAACCACCACTTAAAAATAATAGCTCTGTTACAAATTGAAGTTTTTGATTCATACTAAGCATGTTTTTGTGATTGATGTTGAAGTTAAGCATTTAAAGGCTAATGATGTACTCTGTTTTCTTTTGCAAAGTTTACCAAAATTCAAGATTTCAAGGACAAATTATATACAATCTCTCCAATAGATTTTACCTGTCTGTTGTAGCTGACATTTATTTAATTGTTATTTGTTATGTTCAATCTGGCTAGAAAGGGATGTATATTAATCTAGGACAAAGAGTACAGTCCTTGGTTGCACTGGTTTTCATGGAGATGCTCTAACAGTGACAAGAAATGTAGCAATGAGATTGAAGGTATGTTAAAAACTTGCATACAGATAAATAGCTTTGTTTTTCCATAAATGTCCTTGGCGTTCATGATTCTCTTAGGAATTTTGGGCTCTTGTTGTATATACCTCCAAACACTTTCAACATTGAAATTTGAATTCCTTATTCAATTTGATTTAACAAAAAATGATAAAACTTTAATATACACAACCAAAAGAAAATTATCATATTGATTAAGCATCAAGTCATGGGAAAGGAGAGGGTTTCCCCAAATACTCTTGATTATAAATCTCATCAGTGTCAAATTGTTGATGGGCCAAGCACTCACCAACTGGAATTATCTCATGCGGATTTTGAAAACAGCCAGTTGGAAAATTGACAGGATAGCTGTCGCATATATTTCTATGTTGAAAATGAAAAGTACACATGAAAAAAATTAAATTTTCCACCTTTTGTTAAATTTTATAAAAAGTGAAAGCATTGGAGACACTAGTTTTTAAATCTGAAGAGTTTTCAGCCAGTGGTAGAAGGCTTTAGGCTTAAAATTACTTTAAACAAATGTTATGCAGGGCTTTTTGTTTGACACAAGCTGTCACTCACGATCCCATCAGCACTCGCGCAGACCCAACCATGTGATCGTTTGACGGCTTGCACAAAATGGTAAATTGTGAGGAATAAATGTCTCATCAATTAACACAATTCTATATCAAGACACAGGAAATATGAGTAAGCTGACTTAGCCACATCTCAATGAAAAAATGCATTGGAAAACCAATTCCACAGCGAATATTCAGGAATACTTTAGGTACTTAGTATTTGAACTACAAAAGTACTTGGGACATTTTCTGGGCAGTTAAAGCATTTTTGAAAAGGTATAAAACAACATTTTGCCATCATCCGGCAATAAAGTCTATATGACCTTCATGATATACATAAAGTTTATAAATGAAGCACATTTGTATTAGGTATTTATTCTTTCTTGGAGTGCATTAAAGCTCATTGCTACCTTATAACAGGATCATTGCTATCACTATCAGAGCGATCACTTGCGCAAGAGAAATCACACAAGCGATGGGCCACTTGCTTGGGCTATTTCTTACGAAAAGCGCTAGTTATGATCTCACAGCCTACACACAGGCTAGTTTTTAAATCCAAAGAGTTTTCAGCCAAAGCTAGAAGGCTTTAGGCTTAAAGTTACTATAAGCAAATGTTATGATCTCAAAGCCTACACACAGACTGTTCTGTACAGGAAAATCCTGCTTCCTGCATGTAAAAACAATGTATTATGTCTTGTTTTCTAGAAATATGAAAATGAACATGGCAAAACTATGAGGTTTGTTACCATTTATTTAGCTTTTCTTACTGCTTAAGTATAGTTGCCTTGAACACTGCAATTTCAAAATTTTGATTATTGCATGAATTATCATAGTTAGAATTGACTTCAGAGACCTGAAATCATAATCATAATGTCAACAAGCATCTGAAAGTCAGCAGACACCAAATGCCGTTTAATATAGTCCCACAGAGCAATAAAGTTCCTTCTTTTTTGGGGTATCAATTACATGACTCCATTTTCCAGCAATCGTTTTTTTGGAGAAGCACTATTATTTTCCACAGATTGTCCTTTTGTTATTGTTTATATTTTTAAACATTTAAGACTCCAAAAGTCAATTGGATATCAATTGTTTTCAATTCTGATATGGAAGACAGTGGCATTTTTAGGACTTGATTCAATAGGATTTGCTTACAAAATTAAATGATTAACATTTCACATTTGCTATATCATTCCTTGTTTATGAAACAGGTATTGGAAAACTTCCTCTTTATTGATTTACTTAATTTTTTGGAAATTAGGTATCAACAGAGTTGAATAATCCCACTTCCTGTCTTTAAGTTGCTTTTTTATATAAATGTATATCAAACTGAGTTTAGTATTGATTGAATATAGATAGAGAGCAATATTTAAGCATATACTTTATTAAAAAGATACTGTTATTTTAGAAAATGCCCTGGAAACTCAAACTATCAATATTTTCTACCTTACAGCTGTTCAGCAATTGCACAGATGTTGCAAACTATCCTCTACTATAGAAGATTCTTCCCATACTATACATATAACATCGTAGCTGGGCTTGATGCTGAAGGCAAGCAATTATTTGCAAGATTTGTATAAATAATGTGCTGCTAGAGTCTCTTTTCTTTTTTCAAGCAGAATGATGTGCACCATATATTCAATAATCAGTTACAGAAAATGCAACGTTTGAAGAAGCAATAAGTATTAGGATGTATGAAAAAGTTGCATTTACCTATAGGGAAGAACATTGGCTGACAAAATTAAGTGAACTAAACTAATGCAGACAAAATATCAGAAGGAAGAACGAGATAGGTCATTTTGAAAACATGATTATTACTTCCAATTTAATGGAATAATACATTCCTATTGATTTGTCTCATCTACAAATTCTTTCATCTGATTTTTTTTCTTTCATCTGAACTTCATGCTCAAAAGTTACAATTAGCACATTGTTTTCTAAATCAGAATCACAGCTTTCTGTGAACCATTTTGTTAATTTTTCTGTTCAAACACTACCATGCACAATGTCTGCTGAACAAAATATTTTGCTGATGAACATGGCAATTTTCTTCAAAATTCAGTGCATTTTGCCTTCCATTTTCCTTTTGGGTAAATAAAGGGTAGCATCAAATTCTGGTGAAACTATAGCCACTCTTTTACAATTTTGGTTCCTAATCATCATATTTCTGAATGTTTATCATTTATATACTAGGCAAAGGTGCTGTTTACAGTTTTGATCCAGTTGGATCATATGAACGAGAGAAATACAGAGCAGAAGGGTCATCATCAGCAATGTTGCAACCATTCCTTGACAATCAGGTAACTCTATCAACACTGATATTGCTGATATTGATATTGCTGTGACCATACAGATAATGGTTTCTTTGTTAATAAAGTGGTTCCTTTCTTTTCTGGCATTTGACCATATTTTTTCCAAGATTTGCCACTATTTTTCCAAAATCCCCTGGTATCTTATCTAGTATCTATGGAACAAATATTTACATTTGCTTCTAACTTATCTACATTTACCTTTGTGTTTTCTGGCATTTCTACCTTTCCTTTTTCCATATTGTAATATTTTCTGTCTTAATTTTTACTAATAGAATTAATTTGGGTAATTTAGGAGAGCAGGAATTATCACCCATTTGTTACTAGTTTTAATCAATTGCCTGGGAATTTATTTTTAGTTTTTGTCGGTTACCAAACTTTTGTCATCAGAAAGTTGTGCACACAAGAGGGATATATAATCCATTTTATATTCTTGATCTCTGTCACCTTGTCATTAGTGCGCCCCATGCAGTTCATTTTTGATTGAATGCTGCTCACTTTTTTAGTAAAGCTTTTATCTTTCCTTACCCAAATAACATCACCTGTAACGAAGATCTAATTTGTAGGTAGGGAGAATGAATCAACAAGATCCATCAAAGGAGCCATTGACCAAAGAACAGTGCTTGCAGTTTGTAAAGGACATTTTCATTTCTGCTGCTGAGCGTGATATCCACACAGGCGATGGTGTCCTTATCAATGTCATAACTAAAGATGGCATTGCAGAGGAATTTTTCCCATTGAGGAGAGATTAACTTGATTTAAAGCTAGTGATGTTCTTTCAATGTTTTAGTGTTCTGTAAGATGGTTGTTGAAGAAAGATAACCTCATTCAAGATTCAGTCTTCTTTTATTCTAAACTCCTTCTTAAGCTAACTGCCAAATCTAAAATTGTTTTTACGGGTTTCTTGTTTAAAACCTGTAAATATGTAAATATCCAAGAATGGACAATTTCTTGTCTTTAGAATCTTTAAGGTTAAGTGCGCCGGCAAGGAGAGACAAGGGGGTGTTTTGAAATCCTCTAATGTTTGAAAAGAACTTCGTGACATGTCGTTTATGTACGACCTGTAAGTATATTTGCAAACCGTCGTTTTTATATTTCATTCGTTTGGTCTCATCGCCAAATCATCACATATTAGTCAAAGAAATCGAAAGTCTGTTGCAGATTTTAAACGTTTGCTGTCATTTCAGGCTTTTATTGACATACCGTTATAATTAAAATAAGCCTTGGGGTGGATTTCATTTGTCCAGGTGTGATTCAGTGTTTAGTTTAAGGTTTTCAACTGTTGACATATTTTGCGGTTATAGTTTAATGAAGATATCAGACAAGGTGTTGGCCAAGGACTTTGTTGAAACACGTAAATACAGATGTGCTAGCTCTAAAGTTTTAAAAGTAGCGTCAAACTTCCTTGCTTGATGGGGAAAGCATGATCCCACCAGTCTTCTCAATAAATTCTACTTCAAGAAACGGCAAAAAATAGCCGTCAAGAATCAATTAATGACAGTTCTTTTACTAATTTTTTTCTAAATAGTTTGATTTTCTCTGATCTTGTATTTTATAGGCCCATCTAAGAGAACTATAAAGAGATCTCGAAATTCCTGTATTTTAACTTATAAACTGTTTTCTGTAAGTCAGCCATTTCAAATTCATGCTATTGTCAACCAAGTTTAGCTTTCATTCCTTTGCTTTCATTTCTTTACTGTCCAGCTCAGCTACCGAAAGGCATTCTGAGAATAGTTTGAATTACTTTTTGTGCTTTTAAACAGACTTACCCTCCTGTTGCTGTGGCTTTCATCAGCTGAACTTCCTTTTGCACATCCAATGTCATTCCCTGTTTTCATTGCCTGGCTACCAGAGATAGCAGTTGATGACTGAATTGTCTTCATGTATGAATCTTTTTTCATGAATTCTTGCTGGCAAAGATAGAGCTCTGACAACAGGTCCCTTCTTCGCCTGCTTAGTTCTTCGGAACGTTTCTGGCAGTTGCTTAGCTCTTCAGATAATCTATCAAATAATCAGGGCTACTCGATTAAAAACCATTGTAAAATGACGAAATTTAGTCCACCAAATATCCAAGTACGTTGTAAGATAACAAGAAAAACTTGGACCCCGTTTACACTGTCCCCCTCTCAAAATCGGAACCGTAGCGGTACAAAGCTCCTTCGTTTTTATGGTAGTGTCAAAACTGTTACGGATAGCAGGGCAAAGTTGTCCCGGTTCCACAGTGCTAGTTCCACGGAATGGCAAACCGTGACAGTTCTGTTACTGTTCCAAAGTTGCACGGGGCGTAAACGGGGTATTGGACAGAAAAACCCTTGCGGAAAGACAGTGACAAGAAACACACGGTACACTAGCTACTATCAATTAAACTCATGTTAAAATTTTAGGTTACATTAACCAAGTGCATAGACGTGATTTTTTCGCCAGAAGAAACAGAACTAACTAAAAGGTTCGAAAGTAGCAAATCTCGCTTGATAAAACTAACCTCTTGAATTCATTACATTTCTGTGGCAAGGCCATGGCATCATCTTTGGAGGCAAGGGCCTCGTCTGCTTTCTTCTTTGCCATTTGCAAAGCTTCTTCTTTCTCTGTCATAAAATAACAACAGTAGACTAAAGAACGCAAATGTATTTGAATGTATCAATTTGAGAACCATAATCTGCTGAAAGTATTATGGTAAATCAAGCAATAAATAGGATCAGGGGCGGACTGGCTGGTCGGGCTATTCGGGCGATCGCCCGAAGGGCCGGTCGGTTTGAGGGCCGGTTGATAAAAGTGCAAAAAATAAATTAGCTTAAAAAGTGAATGCAAGGCAAAAAAGTATATCCACGCGTTGATCTGTTTGCCTTGAATTTTCAGAGACTTTGTGGGAAAGAATAAATACACACGCGAGTACTCCAAAACCATGAAAATTATGAATTCACTATTGTCACCGCAGCCCAAACACACTTCTTCAGGGAACATGTTATTGACATATTGTTATATTTTCTCTTGACGGTATTTCCTTTTTGGCGACATATTATACTGTAACATCCCTGTTTCAATGTGAAACATAAAGCCCCGGCAAAACGACTGGACATTTGCACTGGTCACACACTGGACATTGCTCACTTGTTTCAGAGTATGGACATCAAGAAAATATTGGTGGTGGCAAAACGACTGAACATTGTCCAGTGAATTTTTTCCCTGTTGAAGAATGCGGGTGGGAAAACTGGCAACAGGGCATCTCTTTATCTTTGAAAATACACTTTTCATAGCCCTAACCGTGTTATCGTATGAATACACCAATTCGACCTACGGCCTCATTTTGAAAAATTCTTCAAATTCTTTTGTACAAAATTTTTTACAAATTCGGATTGACAGCAATGATTTTAGTCTACTTGTAAGTTTTCATTATGATTATGCTCACGATATTGACTTTATGACGACATAAAGATAAAAACTTTATAAAGGATTTGACCGTGATTGGCGACTAGTGGGGTAAAGTTTCCCCCGGAACGATTTTTGCGGTCAAATCCCTTACAAGTTTTCAAACTTCATTTCTCGGTTAAATCTAAAATACAAGCTCAAATAATATGAAAATGGTATCCCGCATAAAATTATGACGATAAAACCAAATCTGAGCTTAAAAAAGTCGTATAATTAAGTTTGGAGAAATTTCCAAAACGAGGTCGTAAGTCGAATTGGTGCAATAGAGTGTATTATTGACAAGTGGCTAGGACAGCTAGGTTCATCAAAATCACCGTCCTCGTGTTCTCTGACATCGTTTTCCTTATCGGTACTAATGCTAATCTTATCAGAAGACTCGTCGTTACTAATGAAATGCCTTTTTCTGCTATTGGTCGAATTGAATTTTAACGTTGTTTCCATTTCGTTCGCGGTGATGACTAGGAAAGTTTGTTGAAGATTTAAAAATGGGAAATAAATTGACGCCAAATTATAACCATTAATCAATTGCGCGTGCGCGAACTGGACAATGTTCAGTAGAGTGGCAAAACGACTGAACGAATTCTGTACAACATCTTTGAACAAAAGAAAATTAATTCTGTCCACTGAACATTTTTGACTGCCTTCAAAATCGACTGAACAACACTCAACATCGCTGAACAAGACTGGACAAGGTGGCAAAACGACGCAACATTTACGCTGGACATTTGTCCAGTGCATTTTCAGTGAAAATGTCGAGTCGTTTTGCCGGGGCTTAAGATTTTAACCTACCCCGATTTTGCTTGAAGCTGGTCATGTTTTTTCCTAAGCACAAGCTATTGCTAAATGTAATAAATTTAAAAGTCCAAAAATTAGAGTTCACTTAGCGATTTGCTCTGTGATGTGAAGCAATGATAAGGACATACGTAGAACAAGGGAAGAGCAAGAAGACTTCAACCAAAGGTGGTGCACAGAAATTTCGTGAGGAAAAGCTGCGAGACTTAAAAAAGGATTCAGCTACGATACAGAGCTTTTTTTATCAAGCAAAAGCCACAAACGTCACAAAAACAGCAGGGTCTTGCTCTTGCTCCTTTCAATAAACTCATACAAGTTATGGTAAATTTATTAGGCATATACTATCATAAGTCAAATAGACCCCCCACCCAACAGGAGTATGGTGCTACACGATAAAATTTCAACAGGGGTGCCCATGTTTTCTTTTTGGGGTCAGAAATTGACAAATCGATATTTTTGGGCTGCTGAAAATCATTCTGGTTTTCAGGAGAATTAGAAAATTGTTTGTCACAAGTTGAGTGTGATAGAAGCTTTTCCACTTTAAATATATAAAAAACAGATTACGTGGTAATTTTTCGCAGCCAAACCTAGAGTCCTTAATGTTAATGTTCTTAAAAAAACACCTGTTAGGTGACATCTAGAACGATCACATTATCAACATATAAGCTACTGTATTTAGAAAGAAAGTCTAACCAATGAGTTAAAATGTTTGTTTATTTACTATTTAGTCAGCAAATGACATATTTAGCATGTTCTGTTAACCAGCATGCACACAATTACTGAATTTAAAAACTTGTTTTCCTTACAGACTAACATCTACTTGCATTTTCCAAGGAGTTTTTTAATTGCTATTTTTGTGGGCCGGTTTGATCGAAATTTGCCCGGGCCAAAAAAATTAGCCAGTCCGCCCCTGAATAGGATCAATATTTTTCTAAATAATTTTCTCTTGCAAAGAGCTTCTAATACTTGGTGACAAAAAAGAATAAAAGTTAAGAAACTTAAGAAGTCCTTTCGAAAGCCTTCGATTTGAAGTGGAACTTGTAGCAAGCTTTAAATAACCACATCAACTTGTTTACTGTATTCGCTTGTTTACTTATTTACTTCTTGAATACTTCTCGTCATTTTTCGTTCATGACAGGTAAATGTACAGAAATGAAGTTTTCTGAGTCGGAATATCACAATCGATATTGCCGGACTTTATTGCATTAATTTCCTGTTAAACTCCTATAAACTGACCTATAATAGAAACGCACAGTTAAGGTTTTCAAAGATAATATTTTCTCACAGTGAAATACATGATCAACTTTCTTTAAAACTATATTCCGTAGTTGTTTAGTCTGAAGACAGTTCAACCATATTCGCACAAAATGTGTTCAGCAGAAAGCATAATTGAATAATATTCCATACCATCTTTTTCAAATATCAGTGAAGTGATTGATCGGTTTGCCACATCAATCTTCTCATCTAGAATTTTTCTTGCACTTTGACATTTGTCAAGAGTCTCGAGGTCTAACATTATAAAATCATATAAACCATTAATGTATTTTGTCACAAATTACAAATCAAAGAATCCAACGACATCTACACAGTGCAGTGTTTTTTGATTCTATAATTTCTACTAATCAAGCACAAACTACTAAAAGTAGAAAGTATACCTGTTTGAAGTTCATTTGTCCTTTCCTTTAGCTCTTGAATGTTTCTTTTAAGCTTTTGTTCGTAATGGGATTCAAGATTCGAAGATAGCTCGTGAGATTCCAAAAAAGATTTAGTTTCTTCTATAAATTCAGTTCTACGAAGAGAGAGACTTCATTTAATAAGTATGATCATCAACCTATTCGCCTGGTCCAACGGCTGATACGTTTGAAACTTTCTCCTGACACAGTCTATGTAGGAATATGTCCTGACAAAGTCTTGTCAATATTTGTAAGCTATGATCGAGAAAACAACCTAAATTTATCAAATATAAAAGGATCGTTAACATAAGCCCATTTTTTTTAAAAATAGCACAAAAAATTTGTTGAGACTTAAATAGTGCACTTCACCTCTCTTGTTTGATTACGCTTTCGATTTCACGCTGAAAGTAAAAAAGTTCACATAAAAAACTTTTTAGATTAATCATATCAAATTGGCGCACTAAACTATTGAGAACATACTATTGTTAAGATACCTTTGAAGAAAATTGCTTCAGCGGAAACAAATTTATAGTTTCAGATCGACTCCAGACAAGCCATAAATAATCAAACCAATGATTAAACGAGTCTTCAAATATATGATCAGTATCTGTAAAAGGAACAGCAACGAAACACTTTGTCAATGTCTTGAAAAAAAATTAAAAAGTCCTATTCCATCTTATAATTTAATCTACTGTAGTAATGGTGTTCTACAGTTACAGCAGTGGAAAGACCTATAAACAGAAGCTGTAAAATTTTATATAATGACAATGCTGAAACAGCCAATGTCTGATGTACCTATACAAACTTTTGATTGAATAAATATCTTAATTGCTTCACTGACTGTTTACATTGCTCATTTCGGCATATTGAGAAAGCCCTTTCAAGAAGTAATACAACCAAGCTGTGTAAAGAGTAAACGAGAAGGAAAATTCAAAAACAAAAAAGTAACTGCTAGTAAAAAGTACAGCTAGTAAAGCTAATTGTTTTCATATAATCAGTGGCATGCAAAATAGCTTACTATTTGGGAAGAAATTTCTTCTTTTACAAGTTTGCTTTCCAGAGCTTTCTGTTTAAGTATCGTTACTCTTGATGAAAACCATTTTAATTCAACCTCTTTTTCTACAAGTTTGTGATTTTTTACGGCCATGGTTCCATATAATGACTGAACTTCAAATGCAGCATCTTTTAATTTTGACTGAAATTCCAGTATCTTTGAATGCGCTACGAATTAGGAAATTATAAGATTAGCTTCATACAAGCTGATATTTAAAAGATACTCAAGTTTTGTTCATATAGTAAAATAATGAATCTAAGTTGAAAAATAATTACGTTTCATCAATAAGGGTAAGCAAGTAGGCACAATTGGTCAAACTGGGACTTTTCTGTTACAATGATTTTGAGTTAAACTTCAGTATTGTAGGCCTTCTCTTTTGCGGAAAACACTTTTTAAAAATCCATGGCTAAGATATGTCAAACTCAATCTATAGCTGTAGGAAGATTCCTAGGAAGGGTAACTGTGAAATCACAGTAAACTTGGTTAAACTTGAATTTAAAAAACCCTTGATGAAAATTTTCAATTAGTTTGATTGAAATGTAGTCTTCGTTTATTCTTACTTTCAAGATTTATTTTGAGTTCTTTTCGTGCAATGACCCGTTTGAAGAAAAACCCCTCTTGCAAAATAAGTATGAAAATAATTAAAAGAATTGTAATTAAACCAATAGTTAATTAAATTCTAATTTAAGTCACATCCAAAAACACGAACAATATTATTAAATATAGAATCATATTTTGCAGTAGTACTGCCTGAGCCACCGTGTCTAAAAATGAGGGAAGGCCAAGTGCCTTAAAATCAGTTGACTGGAAACACTCTGAACTTATAATCTAGCTTATTTTCACTGATAAACTAAAAGAGGGTACGGCATTTGCAAATTCTAAAAGGAAAGCTTAATACTATTTTCAATGAGGCAAAACATTTTTATCTTTCAAACAAAAATTATCCAAATTTTGACCCGTTGTGCCCCACCCCACATGTGTGAAATCATAAAGCCACAATTTACAGTTAGAATAAGACAGTTTATGCACAAGTTTAAGGATTTAATAAATCCAACGACTTAGTTCAACGTCGATTCTTTTTCGTGGGTTATTTTGGAGTCCTGTCTGCCTGAGGCTATAGAAACAAGATTTCCAACCTATCTATCTACTGAAGTCTATCCGTTGCTGCAAAATTTTTTGGAATCTTTTAAAACTTGTTCTTGGAGTATATTATGTATATCTTATCTTCTCACTTAAAAAATGCTTTGTACATATTATGTATAATTTCTTCCAGTTTAGTTTGCTAGAGGGGGGCCTTCATAGCTGAAGCACCTCCACCTTTCCCTGAGAACAAAACTTGTTACATCAAATTTACAAAGCTACTTTTAGTGTAATAAAATGTACCTTCCTTTAGCTGTTCAAATCTCTGTCTTATTGACTCTTCCGATTGCAATATTTGGCCAAAGAGTTCGTCCAACAAGCTCATTTTTCTTGTTATTGCTGAAATATCAAATCTGAGAATCTGAAAAGATTAAACAATAAATGACGTCAGCAAGATTCAAGCAAATTCGCGGGTTTTCGATCCGGAAGTTTCTGGCCTCGTTTTCGCTTGTCGTGAAGGGAAACAAATCACTGTCAGGTGTCAGGTCAAGTCACTTGATCACAAATTATAGAAACCTATGCAAATGTATGTCCCGTGAGTATATATTTCACATCTCATCCATGCGAACGATGTAATTACAGTGTGACCAACCACGTAAATATCTCTGAAAACTTTTTTAAAAAGGTTTATTGGCCTACATTTCTTGTTCCTTCAAATTCATATCTTCAAGGTGATAGAAATAATTCTTCTTGGAAGTATTATCATAACTTTGTTCATTTTTTACACATCTTACCTTGATAAATCTTTGTGGCGTTTCTCTTCACTTGACAGAATGGGTAGAGAACATTTGATTGCTACATACAACCCCCAATCCCTCCATAGGAGTTGCGACGATGGTCCATTTTGATACGTCTTGTCATTTTTACATATTGATATCCAAAATTGTTGACACAATTTTACATTTATCCTCTGTCCTAGGATGCAGAAAACCGCGAAGATGATTCAGCACAACAGATGAAATTTCTGATGGACGCAACAATATCACCAATTTCTGTCTCATTGCAGCCAGGACGACATTTAAGTGTAGATAGCAGACCAGAAACAGCAGCATCAACTTACCAAGGTGTGAACAAAGATCCAGTTAAAGCTAGCATGAATGTCAGGGAGATTTTTGACAATTTGCCCAATTGTTATTGGTTTGAATGCCCGATAAAGGTTCTTTTTCTTAAAGGAAGCTCCAGTTTAATTCAGCTTTGTTTTTTATATTCCCCGGTACACATACATTTGTTGCAAGTTCACATTAATCTACATTTAAAAAGTATAAACAATGTAAAAGGAATAACAGTGTAAAAGTATAAACAATTTACATTCTGCCTTTAGTAGTTTGTCGATAAATTTTATAACTTTCTTCAATTATGTAATATTCATCTATTTAATAATTTATGCCATTGTGAATAATTTAATACATTTCTCCCAGATGAAGTCAGTGCTTTTACACCAGAATTCCCCCATCTTATCCCAATGGAAAATGGTGCCTTCAAGCAGGTTTCACATTATGTGACATCACCATTTAAACATTGGCGGCAAAGAAAGTACAAGGACCCAAGAACAGTAAGAAATATGTTTCTTTTGGGTAATGTTCCTTGAAGTGTTATATTGTGCAAGCAAGTGTAAACATTTTTTAGGAACATACTCTTTTTCATCAAATTTGTATCATAAGTTACCTGATACTTGTGATACTCCCAAGCTTTTTGTTGATCGAAAAAACAAATATCTAGATTTAAAATATTTTGAAAGTAAAATCAACAAAATTTTTAATTCCTAATGCAATACAATTTCATTTAGGTATTGTTTACGTAGACAGGTTTCAAAACACCGAAATGAAAAGAAGCTTTTGCATGCCCAATGATTTCAAAATTGTTATCACAATACATTTTGAAGCATTTTGGATTCTTGAGTACAAAATGTTGACCTATGCCTGGATCGCATTTTATTTGGGTATTCTGATTTCGGCAATTATGTTGACTTGTGTAGACAGAGAGAGTTAATCTTCTCTCTTTAACTCTTTAAATAATTCACTTTTTCTGCATACCTCTAGTCATTATCCAACCTTCATACTCTGACGATTGCCAAACATAAAACACACAAGTGTTCTATGTTTTTGCTTTTTCCATGCTGTCCTCAAATTTTCTTTGCTACTTGTTTCTCAAATGGAAACTTGGTCTATTTTAGGTTTATGATGTTGGTAGTCCATTGAAAGACAATATTTTGCATTCCATATCACTATATAAAAATGCTAAATATATACCAGATGAAAGCACTAAACAAGGTTACACATATCATTCAAGAATAAGGCAAGGGAGGTAAGCAAATTATGTTTTTTCTTTCCCTACAATAAACAATTTGTTATCTAATCGTTTGAGCTGCCAGAGTTCAGCAAACTTCTGTTAACCAATTATACTTGATTCAAGTATGATATTGTTACCTTACATAGTAAATTTGCAATGTGAACTTAACCATCCAGTTGATTTTCCTGGAGCTGATAAGTTTAAAACAAGGTTTCATAAAAAAGTAAGGAAGAGTAACATTGAACCAAAAACTGTGATTTATATTTACACAATGTAAACAATTAAAGTCTTTAAACAAAAATTAGACTTTGATGAAATAAATGGGGACTTGAGAATAGTTAAAGAGGATCACAACCTTCTAGATACCTTTTGTTTCTGCTACCTGCTACAAAAATTTTCAACTTGGTTGCTACTTCTTGTCTTTTCATTTTTATCTCTATGTTATTTTAAACAAACGTGTCTACAGGATTAATTATGTTCTGTTACAAATTTCTGCATTTAGGTTGCTGCCATTGCTTGGTGCCCCTGCCGTCAAAGGCCCAAAAATCAATCAGTGTATTGGAATTACACCATCAGGTTCTCAAATGTTACTTCTGGAAGATAATCTCATATTTTTTTATTTCATCAAAAACAAATTTGAGACATTGGCAACAAATTAGAGACAACCTGCAAGTTTAATTTTAATTTTCCAAGCATAACTTCAGAGTAGATTCATTTTCATCTCAATATTGTGCTTGTTAGATTTCCCTCAACCCTAACTGGAAATTTGTGAAAAGCCCACATTGTTCCTAACAGTAGAAAGTATCAATATTTCCTGCTAAAGCAGAGATGAAAAGCTGAAAACAAAGACAGGCTCAATACTTACATGAAGTTAGTAAGAATGTCTGGAAACTGGAAAATTCATTTTACAATTACACTTATGAAAAAAGGACTGCATGAAGCCCTTACTGTTTTTTGCTACATCATAGAAGCAAATCATTGAATCGATGTTGCTGCCTCATTTCTAAATTCAGACAGTAAAACAAGAATCTAGAAAAAATTGAAACTTGCAATTCTAAATCTAAGTTGGGATCATTCAATACTAAATTGTGAATATTCAACATAGTCATCTTAAGTTTGGAGAAAAGTAAGCAAACTCAAATGTCAAGAACTTTAGGTTTTCCAATTAATTTGCACCCAAAAAACCAATAGAAGTTATGAGATTAGTACATTGATTGATTGTTGATGTTGATATACAATCTTTGGAGATTGTCTGTAATTGTCTGTGTTTTTTTAGGGCGATCAAGAAGTTCCACAAATAGACAACACACTTTGTCTAAAAATAGCAACCATGCTAAAAGGCAAAGTCATACAACAAGACTTTCAAAGAAACCACAAATGCACCATACATCACTCACATCTGTCAACTCTTCAATTCACTGACATAATTTTCAATGCACTCAAATGTCTGAAGCAAGATGAGAGGCTTGTTGAGTGATTATTTTGCAGAATGAAAGGAATATTTTTATATGCATTACAAATGAGATGAAAGAAGGCAGATAATGTGTGCACAAGTAACACTAATTGAATGATTTGTAATGTTGCCGCGAAAAAATAACAATTCCATACTAACTGAGTAGTTGTACGTAGAAGATTCTGAGGCAAAAAGGTTCTTATTGTTTTAGTAAACAGTTTTGCTTTATAAAAATATTTGGCATAAACTAGCAATGTACAGTATATCTATGAACATGAACATTAAATATGGATCTTCCCTGTAATATGTAATCTTAAAATAGCTCTACCCATCTTTTATTACAAAAATTTAGGGTTCTGCAACAGCAACAGACCCCATGTTTTCCCCAGGTAAGTCTTTTGCTGTTGATTCAACATCATCATTTGCTTCATCATCATCATCATCAGGAATTTCCTCTTCTTCACTTTCCATCGATTCGTCATTATTTGCCTCAGAATTTTTATTCTGTGTTCTTTGTACCATAGTTGCCTGTGTTGCTTTAACATTTTCTTGGACTTCATCATCATGCTCGTACATATGTGTTTGCAGATCCTCTAAATCTTCAAACATGGCCAGACAATGCTATTAAAATGAAACAACAAGCAACATAACAAATAGTAGTTATTACTTAAACATAACACAAATAAGAAACTAATTATTAAAAGAAAGTGAAGAAGAATTGAACATTTTAATAACAAAACAAGAAAAAACTTAAAAGAACAAGAGTGAAACAGAAATTATAAAATTCAAAATATAACCACAAAGCTGGCAAGATTTCTATTACATCATTATTGGCCATATCTAGGCTTATTGTGGTTTTTCATCAAGATATTCAAGAGTTCTAATGAGATAACTCTAGGATACAGGACTTTGATGCAAGTAGGTCTTAAATGATTAAAAACTGCAAGAAAGAAAAATCCTTTCTCTAAAACCTTTCATTGCGGCATTGATTTTTTAACAACATTTATTGCCAAATTACAATTGGGGCATTGAGTGAAAAAATAATTTTTTTGAGCTCTTACTTTTATTTATTATATTGCTCTCATTTTCTAACATTAATATGATGACATATATGCATATACAAGATGGCAAGAGACATCTTGACAGATTCTGCCATTACTGATGGCAAAAGAGATACCATTGATAATCTTTGATAACATTTTTGTGGAAAAGATTGTATGCATTTTCAGGTTTTCTGTGACAGAATTTCAAAGAAAAAATAGCCATCAACTTAAACATCATTTATTCCCATTTAAATTGGTCACTTTGCATCACTTTATAATCTTCCTTTTTAACAAATTTAAACTTTTCTGTCAGGCCAATTTAAGTAGCCTGAATCCTAAAACATGGACCATTTCTAAAGCCCTGAAACATTTGATCAGGATAAGCACTGACATGGAAATGACACCACAGAGGCACAATGCAGGGTTCTTTAGCAGTTGGGGGAACTTTATATGTGAAAAATAATTAAGAATAATTTAACAGTGAAAATTGATCATTCTACATCATTGGAACAATTTTCGCAAATATATGGATTTGTGTTATGATTCAAGACAAGCGTTAAATGTCAAAATCCCAAGAACTCCAAGAACATTATGAGTTCAGTGCATCTAGGCTGAAGGCTGTTCAAAAACGTATACATTTTCTTGAGCGGTAACTGCCAAATGCTGCTGGCATGTAAGGCAAATTCTACTTGTAATTATTTCTAAATGGACACAGAGAGAACAAATAAATATGCTAGCAATCACTACAAATACGTTTGCATCATATAATTTGTTTTTACCTTTGCTTAGCTGAGCATTAAGCTAAAACTTTACATTGTTTATTAAAATTAAAATAAAATTTCTCTATCTGCATGGCAGATGCAAAACCTAGGGGGCCTAAGCCATTTATTACCTACAACTTTGTCATATCTCCATTTAGCATCATAATAGTTCAACCAGATAACAAGTGACAAGAAATTTCCAAATCTTTTATGCAAAACAATGAAATAGCATAAAAAGATATATGCATGAAAAAAGCACATCCCACAAGCCTAGCGACATATCTTCATTTCCATGTAAGCCATCAGAAAAGGTTTCATCAGTGACTCCCTCTCACCCAAAAAATAAAAATTTCCATCACCTGTTCTGTAACAAAAGATAAGAAAATAAAACTTACAGCACATTTTTGAAGGCCAGCTGGAGCATCATCACAACGGTGCTTGGAGCAATGAACTTCAAGGTTTCTCTTTTTCCAAAATCTGCCGCCACAATCTTTGCATATATATGGTGATTGCCCAGAATGACGCAACGCATGATATCGATATTGGCTACGGCCTGCAAATCCTTTGCCACAGTATTCACAGTTGAAAGGGTAATTACCTGTGTGCTTGTACATGTGAAACTTCAGATGACTTCTAGTTGTATATGTGGCTTTACATATTGTGCACTTGAATGCTTTTGATTTGTTATCTGAGAATAAAGGAGGCACATTACACTACATAAAACATGCTTTTACGTTACAAGTTTTGGCATTCATACATGGAGCAAATAAAACTAAAGCACTGACTTGATCACTGCTTTTGTAACCTTAACAAAAGAATTGAAGACATTTCAAGCTGCAACGACAAAGAAAAGAACAGATATCAAGAATATCTAAAACAATGTATCACCCATTACACAAGGAGGTTTAAATACAAATAAAGAAAAAATGCAGTCCAAGGATGAAAACGAACTTTTTTTGTCTTCACAAAACTGGTTTTTATTTCTATGTTGATTGAAACATGGAACGACGAACAGTCTCTGTTAATAATCCAAAACATGTTGCCATTATAGTTTTTGCACAATCTTAGTTTCTAGTAAATGCTGCTCAATGGCAAAATCGATTGTTTTGGTTGTCGTTTTTGCTCTGCAAAACCGAGGAGACTGTTCTTTTTTGGGGAGCGTTTTGTTCTTAATGCTAGACGGGACATGCTGTTTTATTCTATCCCCAAATATTGGGCAGTAAGTCTTATCTGTGTCCATCAAGTTCTGTGTCGAGTTTTTACTTCGAACTTATCGTTATTTTTGTCCGATGAGTCACTGTTCTGATAAGGTCGATTTTCCTATGTTTTGGGCAAAAAGAATTTCATCGAGTGTATAAATCCGAAATAGGTTTACGGTACACATCAGTAAGGAATCCATTGTCAGACTTTTAAAAAAAGCATCTATAAATGGTAAGGCCTTTTTTACCTTTTCAAAAGTAAAGTGAAGCGCTGGATGAAGGCTATGGACGCATTTTGGAAAAATTTCACACTCAGCCTCTGTTTTTGAAATATTATAGATGTCACCAACATAGGAACCCTCTCTTTTGGTCATAATCGATCAACGACCAATATTCTAACGTTTTATACCCTGAAGAGTGCTGGGCAAAAAGCTTCAGAAGGTTTCACAATGTTTGCTTTTTCAAAGCTATGTTGTTTTTTTAAACAGGAAACAAGTACTGAAAGAAAAAAATTAAAACTTTGAAGAAGAAAGATTAGACAGTTTGTGTTAATTGTATTTATTTGATTTTTCACCACCGGATATGTCATGACTAGACAAAGTATTTACAAAATTATTTTTGCCTCATCTAAAATACTTTATTTTTTTGTAAAATAGATGACAGGGTATTGACTTCCCAACAGTTAAGACTTCCCATAAAAAAGCAACAGGAAGGAAACAACTCACTACGGTGAAGTCTACAGTGGCCACTAAAGCTTTGTGCTTGCTTGAATACTTCATTGCAGAGCTGGCATTTGAAAATTTTCTCATTTCCATTCATGATTTGTATCCCAATGGCTTGATCACTGTCATCTTTTTGTTTCTCTTGACTTGGTACAAAAACTGTGAGGACACTGTTTCTATTTGGCAAGATGTTTACTAATGACGACCATGAGTTTGCTACGAAAAATAGCTGACATGTGAGCATATTTCCATATTTCATACCAAACACATATTGCTAAGGTTGTTTAAGCAAATAAACTCAGTTTTAATTTGCTAAAAGCTAGCTCTGCATACTCAATACTTGAAGATAACACAAGTTGGTTTCGTAAGCATTCTAGTCCAGAACCAAAAAAGAAATGCCCCTATAAAACAATTTGGACCTTGATGACAGAAAGTTTTTTGTCACTGGGTGCACCCCAGGAGGTTTACGGCAGAGCTTATACTAAGAGAGATTGCGATTAAGCAAACTAGATTTCCCTTTTCACGTCTTGATGAAGGAACATTTTCAACCATCAAAGGGGACAGTGGAGAATGGATAGCAAAAGGAAAAAACGCAACCATCACATCAAACTTGCTGAAAAGTGCAGTTAATAACCTACGGTGTCTTGTGGATTATCAGGGAAAACAAAGTCAAGAGGGGAGCATTATCTTGAAACCTACGTAAGTTTCTGACATGGAACTCTGACCAACCGACTACCCGCATGCCAAAAACCCGTTAAGGTATTTGCAGTGTAGGGTGACAACAAGCCAAACCTACACATTCACAACTCTAACAAGCATAGTCAAATCTGTGAATGAAACGTTAGCTTCGTGGAGCTATCATTCAGCTGGATGTTTGCATTCAATTAACTTAGACAAAAGTGTTATCTAAATACAGTAATTTTGTAACCTTTCACAAGGTAGGGCGTTATAATCTTTGTTCTTTTCTTTTTGAAACCTTTCTCCGTGAGGTCACCTAACGTGAATAAAGCATGCGTTAAAATCATAAAATGAAGTATGAAAGAAAATTTCCTTACTTTCCTAGATGAAAATAAGTACAAATGGGTGGAACAAAATATTGCAAATTTTGGTTTGAAATTTGAAATACTTCGAGAAAATCTTTTTATAGTACAATAACACGCTTTAACCCTAATGTATCAACAAAAAGTTTCATATCTACTAAGGAAATTTCGATCAAGAAGTAACTAGAAATTCATCATCTCTGAAAATACTCAGAATAGCATACCGTCTTTGAAATCCTGTGCAAGTTCATTAAGTTCGTTCTGGATTCCTTTTGGAAGTGAAGAAAATGGTGGCTCTGCAATTAAAAATTCTTAGTGAAGTGTCATTGCTCATTCTTATAATTTCAAAAATTGGAGTGAAAGGACTGTAGCTGCTTGATTCAATCACAGACTGGTATGATTATCTTGCAACAACTTTATACAGTTTTTCAAAACTTGGAAGTAACTCGCAATTTGCCGGTATAAGGTTATCATTTGAATGTAATTACAACTCAAGCAACACAATTAATACATACCTTTTAGCATAAAAGGAGCAAGAATTTTTTCACGTTTTCGTTTGTAGCCTTTCAATGTGATTTCCTCTACAAAAATATAAATATTGTCAAAGCAAAGTTTGTGACGGCAACAAAAACTTTTAAACAAATCAACATTATATTTCGCATATAACGTACTTCCTTCATATCATTAAGTCAGTTACATATTTTGCATAAAAGCTATTGAAAATTGATTTCTACTTTTTGGGGTCTTATTGAAATTTGGTTAGAGAAACGTTAACAGCAGGCAATCGTTGATGAATGGCATAAGAACTCTAATTGATTTAAATTCTCCTGGATCTGTCTAGCGAAAAAAGAAATAGAGTGTGCAGGAGCATAAGAGTCATTAAAAAATTTTTCAATACAAATTCATCAAAATAAGACAAACAGACCTTCCTTCAGTTCACGTTCAAGTTCCTCTAGTTGTTCTACCGCAAATTTTGGTAGTGCATTTAAATTTGGCTCATACAGCTCCACTACAGCATCATTTGATACACTTTGAACTAAAAGGATAAAAAGATGGTCGAAATACGTAATAAAATATCCTATGAAAAAATATGGGTGACTTATCCGTTCGCATTTGAAAAAAATCCTAACCGATTCATTACATGATTCTAAACCTTAGATATTAAATAAATAATTTAAAGATAGCATACGTCTGACTATGACACACAACCTATATTGTTTGAAAAAGCCACATCCTTTTTACAATGTTGGCATTTCATATCGAAGTGTACTGGAGATCTTGGTCAAAAAAGACCCCACAAAATGGTTCTTTGCAGAGGCAGTGGGTGGAAGATAACTGAAAATCTTTCCCAATTTCCTAATGATTTAAAAAAGTAAAGAAATGGGAATTGCTTGTTCTTCACAAAAGTATAATATTTACTCTGAAGTGAATATATATTTTCAACCTCTTTTAATGTTTAGGAAAGAACCTCTCAGCTCCCACATAATGAAAGTAAAACTTCCCTACCAATCCATACAGTATAGATTAATAGCAAAGAGAAAAGAAGACAAAGTCAACCCTTGATACAAGAATAGACAATTTAGGCTTATCAACATCTAAGAAAATGGAAGTGAAATGTAACTAAATCAACAAGTAAAAAATTCGCTGCTGATTTTTGAAAACGCAAAAATTCAAAACAAGATCAGGCATGAGTTAGATCAGGCATTCAAAACAAGATCAACATTGTACACTTAAGGTGATACTGTATATATATATAAATACGTGGGTGACAACATGCTTTTTAATAGGAACGAGAATCCCCGAATTGGAAATACCATACAATGGTCAGAGGCTTCCTTACTCTATTATACTTGACTCTCATGGCTACATCAAACCCCTTCTTGGGTAGAAACCAGACACAAAAATGTCAATACCTTCAAAATAAGTTTAAAAATAAAACTTGTTACCCTCTTAAATCTTGACATTGAACTTCTTGAATGTGACTTACTTTTCTCTAAATGTGGTGCAACTAATAACTTTAGTCTTCTTTTGTAACCCTTCTCTGTCAAATCACCTGCATTTCAAAGGGAAATATCCATAATGTTTCTCATGAAATATATCGATTGCTTTATAAAAACTTACGATGTGTTTAGCTTTGTCATTCATTGGTCACAGCCCTGCAGATTTGATGGAGCCTTAAACGAGTTGATAACTAAGATAGGATGAATGACTTGCAATTAAGAATAATTGAAGTACTTTTTTTCAAAAAAGGGTACCAAGTTTTTCAATCTTGTTCTGTTCTGAGACTGCTCTGATCTAACAAACAGATAGTATAGACTTCCAAACTTGTTTGCAAAATGGCTTATGGCAAAATGGCTGAAAAAAGCAAACATTTGACAACATAATCAAACCTTTATTCTCTTAACACTTCTCAGAGCATAAAATATCCAAACAAGGGTCCAAAAGAAAAAGAGGAAAATATATACCCAGTTGTGGATCGAAATATACCAACCAGTTAAAAGCTAGCACATGACCGGAATAGTTGTCCAATCAGTGCTGCGTGCCTATAGAAAAATCTGAATTGAATTCACTACTTGGAAAGCGTGGTATAAAGATTTTCCACCAAAAGTGCGAGGTTTGTTTTCAAACATAAATCTGATATCATAGTTGCTCCACAGCTTTCGTGGTATCGATGTTTTGACACTCAACGAAAGGCATATCGAAAGTGATGACGAACATAGTGCAATCTACGATATTCCTGGCTACTCATTTGTTAGCAGACCACGAAATGCTGGAAAGGGTGGGGGTGTTGGCGTTTATATTTCAAATGATATTACTTGGGACCGTCAAGAGGATATTGAGGTTGATGAAATTGAATCTATTTGGATCGAAATTTGGCCTAGCCGTCAACATTGCAAGGGTATTCTAATTGCAACTATTTATCGGCCCCCGGACAGTTTTAAATACCTGCATAAAGATTTCAATACAGCATTTAATTCAATGATGACAAAGGCATCCGGGGAGTCCAAGGAGATGATAGTCTTTGGGGGCATGAATGCAAATTTTCTTTCCCCAGGAGACAATAAAGATTTAAAATCAGTCTTCGAACTATTTGGTTTTAAGCAACTAATCGAAAAGCCCACGATATTAACTGAGACAACAAGAACATTAATTGATGCTGTTCTAACAAATACACCTGAAAATATCGCTGACACTGATGTCATAGCAACTAGCCGTTCCAATACGAGATTGATTACTTGCCGTGACTACAAGAGTTATAATGCGGAAAATATGAAATGTGATTTGAAGAAAGTTGACTGGACACCATTCTATAGCCAGAGAAATGTAAACGATGCATTGGCAAAAATGAAAAACATTCTTTCTGATTTATTCGGGCGTCATGCCCCTAAGATATCAAAGAAGGTTAGAGGTAAACCAGCACTATGGCTGAACAATGAGGTAAAGGCTCTCATGAATGATAGAGATAAACTGCTCAGGAGATCGAGGCGTACAAGGAAAGAATCAGACATCTCGGCATACAAGCAGAAGAGAAACGAAGTCAATATTGCAGTCAAGAGGACAAAGTCTGACTACCACAAGAAATTATTGAAGAAGAGTTCCAAGGATCCAAATTCTGGAATACATTGAAATCAATATACTCCACCAAAACAAATGACAAGCAGTCCATAAAAACTTTGGATGTTGATAGTGTCAAAATAAGAGATTCACACCTCATAGCCGACGCTTTTTGTTCCTTTTTACCAGTATTGCAACATCTTTAAAGGAGAAGGCCTTTCCACTATGTAACTTCAGTTGGAAAAGGCCAACAAAAATTTCAACGAAAACGGATCAAAAGTTCATATTCAAGATAGTATCGAGTAAGGTGGTTGAGCAACAGCTGAAGTCAGTTAAAAGAAATAAAGCAACGGGATTAGACGATCTACCACCAGGTCTAATCAAAGATGCAGCTGAATTAATATCTGTACCATCAGCACACTTAATAAATTTTTCACTGAAAACCAGCACCTTTCCAACTGACTGGAAGGTGGCAAAAGTTATTCCAATCCATAAGTCTGGTGCACAATCTAACCCAGATAATTATAGGCCAATATCGGTGCTTCCTGTGATTTCTAAGATCATTGAAAAAATCATACATCGTCAACTCATAACTTTTCTTGACAAGAACCACTTGCTTACAAAGTTCAAGTTTGGCTTCAGGCCAAAACTATCCACAGAATATGCAGCAACTATCTTACTGGATAGCATCAGGAACAACGTTGACAAAGGCAAATGGGTTGGAGCGATATTTGTGGACCTAAGCAAAGCTTTTGACACTGTAAGTCACGCAATGTTGCTAGATAAACTCCCTCTTTATGGAGTTGATGGCAAGGAACTAGAGTGGTTCAAGGATTACCTATTCTTTTGAAAAGCAAAAGTAGCTTATAACAGTTGTTTCTCAAAGGAGAACGCATTGCTGACAGGAGTACCACAGGGATCAATATTGGGTTCTTTATTGCTCTTAATATTGTTCAATGATGCTGTGGACGTAATTGAGCAATCGAGCATCTTGAAGTACGCTGACGACACAGTCTTGTATGTTGCAGACAAGGACATCCAGTCTATCAAAGCCAAATTGTCAAAGGACATGGATTGTTTAGCAGACTGGCTAAAGTGAAACGAACTGGTTCTAAATTTAAAGAAAGGTAAAACAGAATCCCTTCTCTTCGGCATCTCATAAAGAATTGCCAGGCAAACTGAGTCACTCGAAATCAAATTGTCGGATCAAACTGTCATCAACAACACAACGGAATACAAGTATCTCGGTGTCCGTGTAGATAGCTCGCTAAACCTGAATTCGAATTTCCATACTTGTTACAAAAAGCGTCTGGTAGGCTACGACTTTAAGCAAAATAAGATTGTATCTTGATCAGGCCACAGCTGCTACAATTTATCATTCAATGATACTGCCAACATTCACATACTGTGGCATAATACAGTTGAAATATACTAATACCCAGTTGAGCAGGCTCTCATCACTTCACTCACGTGCGCTGGAAATAGTCTTTGGAGATGTAAGACCAAAGCAGAAGCTTACGTCGATCGTCAAAGACTAGGGCTTGCAAGCTGGTACGAAAATGTCTAGACAAGGAAACTTGTGAACAGTTGCACAATCATTTCACTCTGCAAGAGCATAAAAAGCAAACTGAGTACGCACGAAAATCGTTTATATTTATGGGTGCGAAGGTGTACAATGATCTACCGCTGGAACTTCGTAAGATGGAGAACAATAAGGAATTTGAGAAACTACTTAAGGAACATTTTCGATGACATTTATCTTAATATTTTACCTGAAACTTTGAATGTAACTAGGTAGCCCTGCTCTTTTTATATCTGTATCCTTACTTTTATCGGATTCATTTTTAACTGAAAATATTTAGGGAATTAGCATCAAGGCATAGGACACAGGGCACACATTAATAACAGCAGTTTTAACGCGTTGAAGTGTATATCCTGTATAAATATTCATTTATTATTATTATATAGTCCAAGGGAATGAACTCATTCAGTCTACACAAGAATTTTTATTATGGTGTTTTGTTCTTTGAGAAGTATCAGGCCAAAGAGCTCTTAGTATGTCGTAAAATGTTTGCTTTTTTCAAAGCCTTTTTCAAATTTCTAACTGTCATAAAAAATGATTTAAATTTGTTTGCATTGCATGAAGTTATGTAAATATTTCATAGAAGAGTATATTATGAAAAGATGGGAAAGTCTATAGACCATATGATAACCATGGAATATTCAATAATTCAAGTGACCCTTGAATGTAATACTACAGACAAAGGCACTCTAACACCTCAATCACCTCATATTGAATTGTGTTAGTTTTTCAATTAACTTTACACTTTTACAACCACAAATTCAGTCAACATTGTTGAAATGAAGTTGGGAAAATTGGGTTAAAACAGGAGTTTCTCAATATAATCAGGGGAGATACCTGGTCTGATCAAATGAAAATAAACACACATCAATTACACAAAGCATAGACAACTTCAATACCTTCCTGAAAATCATCTTCAAGCTCCTTGATCTTCTTTCTAATTTTTTCCGGGAGGATGTCAAGCTTTTCCTTTAAAATGTTCAGATCCTCATCTGTAATGAATACTAGATGATTAATCATACTCTAGACAATGAAACACAACAGCTTGAATTAAAAATATTAAACCCCACTGACTTTGATATGTGCATTTGAAAATGGAAGTAAATGGCTTTGAAAAAAGCAAACATTTAGTAAACTAAAGCTTTACTTTACTAAATGTTTGCTTTAGTTTACTAAATGTTTGCTCTAGTTTACTAAATGTTTGCTTTTTTCAAAGCCATTTTCATGTTTTGTACCACCAAACGATTGTTTAAAATAAAAGTACCACAAGTCGCTATTCAGTATGGAAAGTTGATAGTATGGAAATTTGTTTTATGTGCACATGATATGCAAACTTAAAACCCTTTCTTTGCACAAAGTAGCCTAGTTAACACACAAGCTGACATCACTAGGGTCAGCATGGGATAACAAATTCAATAGCATATATCAACCAACATTTTTTGGATCTGTGTTTCTATTTTTTGGGTATAAACAGTTAATGAATGACATAATGATACCCATAGGCCAAATGCTCTTATGGTAGTCAGTGCGCTACAGATTATAGTTTTGGGTATAGATTGATATTGCCAAATGGCCCACCAATATGTTGAATGCTTGAGTACCCTCCCCCTTTAAGTAGACATATCTTACCTTTCAGTGAATCTTGCCTTTGCAGCTTTTCATCAAATTCAAGTCCAATAGAATTACTAGGAATAAAAGATAGTCTGTGATTCATGCCTATTAAAAGGCAAGGTATATGTGCAGCCTATGGATTTGGAAACAGGTTTTCTGTAGATTGTGGCTTCAGCATAGTTGAGGTCCAGTTGACTTCAGCATAAGATGTTCTTGCCTCTCTTGGTGTAAATTGACAACAGTTTACAGCCTTTAGGATTTTGTTGCATTTCATTGAAAATATTAAATCGATAGACATTGACTAAGGTACTTTTGAGACCTAGACCAACACAATAGGTTGTTTTGTGAAGAGAGTAAGAACCATAAGAACTTGTCATACAATTACTGCTAGCAATGTTTCCCTTTTCTTATAAGTGAATATTTGGCTTTTTCAACCAAGGTACATTTTATCTGCAGTTGCATATTTGGGCTTTGTTTCATTGCAAATTGTTTTTGGCTGACCTTTTGCCGGCTTTAGCTTTTGAAAACCCTATAGTAGGATATGTGGGGGGGATAAAGGGTGTGTCAGGAACAACGCCCTTTTGTACCACACCCTTTCTCCCTGTTTGAAACTTTTTTTCCAGAGGAGCACCTGTTGTCTCCCACGAAATGTCATTTACATGTGACGATCTAGATAACGTACATACCCCCTCCCCTCTGAAGTTTTCTCATCGGGTTTGAAAGAATCTCAAGGACCAACTTTCTGAAAAAGTGGGGGGACTAGTCCATGGCTCCGCCACTGATAAGCACTGGTGCTGGGGCTGTGGGTGTGGACCCCTGGATCCCCCTAGAACTGTCACTGCAGAGAAAATTCTCAAGGGCCCACACCACCAGGGGGCCAGGGTGGCCATGCCCCCCTCCATTTTTTTGCAAAGCAAGTATTTTAAGGCTGCAATAAAAGGTCACCTCCCCCTGTTATCTTAGTCCTCTGTCATTTGTATACAAAGGCTCAAGTGATGGATGTAATCTAAAACTTTTACGTTGAACAGGCTATGTTTGATCAACTTAGAAGTGTTGATCTACATTTTCCCATTTTCCAACTTGGAACCACTCAAGCATGGCATGATCTACCACAACTCATTCCAAATGTGCAAAATGAGCTCTGTGGTTCAGGAGGTTTTTCGCATTCATATCTGATCACCTTAACTGCCACAATACCTTCATCGTGTATCAAAACAGTGACCTGAACAACACCACAAAGTCTGCGCGTGTTCACGTCCTACCTCCACTTGCAGCATGCTTTGCTTTCGCCATGGCGAATCCTACTAGGCGGTCCTAGGATGTCATGGATTTCAAGTCGCTAGTGGTCACTCTAAATTTTCTTATGCAAAAAGTTTGTTAGCCTTTCTAAAAGAAGCATTTAGTTGTACAGCATTATTGAGATCTTTCAAGAGATGCTTAGATGATAATGCTGCAGTAAATGAGATTCAAATACAAGATACATTTATCAAGTTATCGTCTTGAGTCCCATGGCACTGATGTATGGTTGTTGACGAAGCGCTTTTAGTGCAGAAGGCTCAAATTTCGCCACATCGGACGCAAAGGCAAAAGATTCGCTAGCTTTGAGCAATAACAAATTGCTTTTATCAATTATATGCAATCTTGTTAAATGTTTAGTTGACTTCAAACAACAATGCTTAGCTTTGAAAAATTGGAAACAGTGGATACCTGTTTGCGTCAATCGCATTTTGCTGTTCGACTGTAGATGATGCGGCCATGATAAAAAGAACGCGAAACCCGTACAATGCCGCAACCCAATTCAATTCAATGCTGAATACCCAATGTGATATCACATATCACGCTCACTATCAGTGATCACACTTCTCTGCCAGGAAGAATTAACTCAAAACATGTTCGCCTGGAAAAACTTCAGGTGGACCCAGACAAGAGATATATAAACTTGTTTCAGATACAAGATATCAAATGCAATTTCCTATCAAGTTTCCAATAAAACTGACAATAAGCTAGTTTTAAGTGTATCTAAAATGGATTTTGACTAGAGGAAAATCCTAGTCAATATATTTACGCTTTGTTTTATCAACATGTCCCATAGTTTCGTCTATTGTACCCTGGTGTAATGCTGTATTGAAATAGGAAAGGTCTTGCAAAGTTTTAGAATAACCTTTACAATATAGCTCGCAATGAAACATTTTTTAGATTTTGAAAGTACCCAAAATAGGATATAAATAAACCACGGTTTAATAAAAAACACTGACATTGAAATATCAACAGAAGAACTATCAGCTAAAAAAAAGAATTAAGCATTTTTGTACAGCTAGTTATTTTTTTGTAAAAGTGTTTTTAACAAAATTACTCTGGATTAGAAAAACTTTGAAACCGGGCTTATCAAAAAGAGCTTTAATAAAATTTACAATTGAGCCTATATTTTTTTCTTAGTAGGAATGGATTATTGATCAAACTTTTAAGTTTTCTTGATGATTCTTTTTAAGAACAAATATGCCCATTCTTTATTTCTCATATCCTCCATATTTCTCATAAATTTTCGTGGCAGCTCTTTCTTTTCCTCCAACAGCTGACTTCTCTCTTTTTGTAATGTTTCCGAGAAAGTTTTCGTTAACAAACAGATCTTGTTTGCCAAGTTTAGGCATAGCAAAAAACGAAAATCCGTCAATTTGTGCTGGCACCAAGTTATTCTGGATCAGGTTTCGTGATCTATTTCCTAAGCCAAGCTGTTACTTGTTGTAAAACTTGGACAATGACCGATTTCTTCGAACAAGTTCCAATATTTAATTTTTATGTGTCTTCTCTGGTAAAGAAATGGCAGCAAAGCTAAAGTTAAGAGTATATTAAAGAGATTACCAAGCACAGTTACCTAGAGAATGATATGACACATCTCTTTTCTTTTTTGTCGCAAAAAATTTATTTTGCTCTTCAGAAAAGTGGGGGGGGGGCAGAATTCTCGGCATTGGCGTTACGTAGATTTTTCTGACGTAAATAAGCATCGGGTTTACTTCCTAAATTCAGCCCTTAATTTATAATGCCTGTCGTTTCTTTAAGAGGAAATTCCAGAGAAGGCTCTTTCGCAGCTGGGTATATATTTCCCACCTAGAGGTTTCGATCCACGTTCTGACGTTTTGTACTCTGAAGAGTGTCAGAAGAAAAGCTTTAGTATGTTTTAAAATGTTAGGTTTTATCAAAGCCTTTTTTCAATTTTTGTAACAACAGATAATTCTTTATCGTTGTTATAAGGAAACAAAATTCTTTTGACAGGAAATTACAATCTGATATTACAATCATATATTTCAGCAACTAACTGAATCAATATATACTTTAAGATTCAAGATAATTTCTTAAAAGTTACATCAAAATAACGCGTAGTGCTATAATTGAGGACTTGCTAAATTTTTGTCCTAATCCTTGTGTTCTTGTATTTGTGAAATATTTGTGGTTTCGTCTTAATATTCATTTTTTTTTCAATAAGATGATTTGATAAAGAATCGTGTCACTTGGCTGTGACTGCCAAATTTGGGGTTTTTTCCTTATGCCCCATCAGCAAAGAGAATGTGATTCCAGCGATGGCTCAATCAATAAATTCAACGTTAGCTTTTGGTCCACGGAAAGAAAAGGCAATTTCCCTACCAGGCAATTTCCACATTGTACTAACCTTGACAAGTGCACGAAACATGATAGCCGAAGAGAGAGTTTTCTCAACTACGTAATTAAACGATCTGAGGAATTGTTTACAGAAAACGACAAAACAGAATGGTGTCTAAATTCCTTTTCTTTAAAACTGCCAATGTCAATTGCCTAATTAATAAATTGACTGTAACTAGCCTACTACATTAATAAAATGATAAATATTAAATAAGCTTCTTAAAGAATAACAAGAATAGAATAAAATTTTTTCGGTTAAATACAGAAATGTTTTATTGAAACGATGTGGCCGTAACAGGGACAAACACGGATAAAACTGCAGAAACAAACTGGTGTATATTCAGGATTACTAGCAAGACATCAAACAAAAAGGGCGACAGTAAATTTGGCTGACTGACAATTTTTTCACCTATTTTTTTCAACGTGTATGAAGAGCAAAAAATACTTATCTGACTTTGACTTGGGGCGGGGGTTATAATCGTGCTTGACATTCCATTTCTTTTTCAAAATTAACGTACAATAGGTAATTTCATCTCAAAATTTGGTTGGACAGCTCTTGGTCAAAAGCAGCATGGTTGCAAATCGATTAGCTTAGATTTCTAATATCATTTCTAATTATCGGCTTCCCTTAGCAGAACAATAGCAGTATTCAATTGTAAATACAAGAAAATATATGTAAAAAGCGTCGGAGCATGTTTCATAGTTCGTAAGCCTACTATCACCACATCAAAAGTAAGACACTGACGCTACTCAAAGACAACAGAGAGCCTTATGTACTCTAGAAAAAAACGTAGGGCAATAGAGTGTCCAAGGAAGTTCCTACAACGTATCCTTTCGGCGTTAATAGCTACACCCATTTAAATAATTTCAATTCTACACCCACCCCCAAAAACGATAAATAACATTTTATGAATATAATTAGTAATTCAAAAGTGTATAATAATTGACGTAGTCATATTGAAATTGGTCTTCCCTTTAGCTTGCACAAGCTATTTATGCAAGCAGGTGTCTTGCAGTTTTTTGCTTAGGGCTCATGATAGCCCTAGCTCTTCTAGAACATTCTTCAGTGACGGGACTTCTCCATCCTACGCAACATACTATAAAAATGAGGATTCTCGTAGGAAAAAGAATCTTCTTTCTCGGTACAAGGCAATAAAAACAATTAATTGCCTAATAGATAATAAAAAGAGCAATAGAACATAGTACAGGAAAAGGTGCATTAGAAGATGACCAACACGGCAGTCTATAACAAAGAATCTGAAAACCTAGAATGCTAAAATCATTGATAATTGTATTTCTAAATAGAAAAAGTTCCAGGAAGGTACAGGGTCATATCCCATTGAGGACAAGAAAAAATTTAGAAATGAAAGGAAGAAAGTGAAAATAAATGTGATAGCTAATGAGTGGTATACTAATTTGCCCTTCAGACTTATACCCACTATGCTAAAAAACACTCAGCTTGAAAACCTGCAAAACCAAGAATGGTGTTATGCAAAGGAAAGCTTTGGTGAATGAAGAGCTTACTTCACTTGCAAATCAATTAAGCACATCAATTAATTAATAAATTAATCCAGAAAGGAAAGGGAATTTCTTATAGATTAATTCAATGAGAATTTACCTCTTGAACAACATCCTGTTGAGACACTGCCTTCAGCACTGCATTTTTGCTAGTTTCCTGGATTTCACCACCAATGATCAGCTCGTCCAATACAAAGTAGGCCTAAAATCAAAATATCAAATATTTGATTCAAATTGAAAAATTCTTTGAGAGAACAGGTAATAGTAGAAGAAACAAATAATTTCCCCCTAAAAATCAACCTTGGACTGTAATAGTTTTCTGGCAATAAACTTTACAAATCAAAACAAATCTGTTCTTAAAATATGCCATATTACATCCCACTGCATACTAAATTAGGCCACATTAAATTAAGCAGCTTTTTATAAATTTAATTACCTAATACCATTAATTAGGTCTCCCAGGTCAAAGGATCGAAACAAAAATACATAAAAACCAAGAAAATTGAGCAATTGTTAAGAACAAATAAAAAACTTTAAACTTCAAAAAAGTCAAGATGGTAATAGCAAGAAAATTTTTAAAAAGTTAGAAGTGACAACAGAACTTAAGATCCAGTTACTATCGTGGTACTTAATAAAATCCAGTTACTACCATGCACAGTGAGTTCATAACATCATGCGTTCAAACAAAATCTGGCTGAATTAAACCTGAAGTCTAATTGAGCATAATAGAGAGATTTGTAAGATTTTTTTTAACTAACAATAACAATTTATAACCAAGTATGAAATCAGATGATGCAATGTTCTATGGGGATAAAACATCTGTGGTGTTGGTTAAAATTTTAAGTAGTTATGTTTCTTTCATTTAGGAATAATTCCATTAATTACCTTTTCAAAGTTGAAAATTATATCCAACTCACAGACCTGTGAAAGAATAAAAGTTTAGCAACGTAAACTTTGTACAAAAAACACTAATGCTCTATTTTCTATATGAAAACTTTTTTTCATGTATAATACTTGAATAACTCAGCAAATTTTTCCTAAATTCTACAAAATAAAGAATCTGCATAAACATGTTCAAAACATATGCCTGAGGAATGTTCTTATTTGAGCAAGGTGCATTTAATTTATCTTAAAAAAATTTGTGTTTATCATGCACAAATCTTTCTAGCATTAATTGGCAACATCATTAGGAAGAATATAATCAGGCCTAAAATTTGGCAGAAATGCTGGTTTTGTTACTTTGCATTTTCTGCAAACACAAAATTACTGTAAAGGTAGAAGGTTTCCATGGAAAAAAAATTGCAATACATTTTTTGTACTTTAATGTTTTTTTGCTTTATATGTCTCTTTTCTGGACACTTTAATTCAATAGAACATGTGGAAATTTTCAAATTTTTTATCAACCTTAGAGTAAATTTAGCAGTTACAGGCCTAACGAGGAAAGTTGAAGAAAGTTGTGAAATTTGCATTGTGAAAACGTGCTTGAAACCAATGATCAGAGAATTATTTTTACATTTAGCTTATTTGTGACAACAAGCAAAATTTAAACAAGTGTCTGAACTGTTTTTTACATAGTATCAGTATTGACATTTGCTAATGTACATGCATCATGTCTTCAACCAGAAAGATGGCAGCAACATACACAAATAATGTTGTTGTTTCTATAACCTGTGAATCAGGGTTATAATGTTAAAAATGTCCAGGCCCAATAATAAAAAACAAACTGCTTAGAAAGCTTGCTTTGCGGAAAGACAAATGATGAAAGCTGGCAAAACTAGGTTGATACATACATTACCAAAGTATTTGTCCAAAATCTCCACATATCTATGAATGATTTCAAGAATAATAAGTTCATTGTCTCCTGCCTCTGCACCCACACAAAAGAACAAGCTTGCATACCTGAATAATAATAATAATAATAATGGAAACTTTTCATTCTGAATTCCAGTGAAAACTACAATTACAAATCTCATTATTACAAGGTAATTTGTAACTGGCTAGCCTGTTTTTACAAAATAAAACTATTACAATCGTAGTAATGAGAAAAGAAAAAAATGTTAAAAAGGGAGTAGCTCTGGATTAGTCCAAGTTTTGTTTCTACAGCAGAATATATAGTATGTGGTGCGAAAGGAGATGACATATGACAAGACTCATACAGAAATCAAAACCCTTTCTGACTGTTATTAACATGCAGAGGGGAAGCAAAAGGAAAGTTTTGGTGGGGTGTAGATCCTCAAATTTCTGAAAAAAAGGCTTTCCTAAGGTGTGACTGTTGGCAATAATACAAGGTGATCAAACTACTTCCAGTGAAAAATTGAGCCATTTGAGAATATACAGACATTATTAAGGAAAGAAAGGATGACCAGTATGGGCTATTCTTTTTTATAATTTTTCATATATCTTTGAAGTTTAAAACCTTGGAGCGATTGATAATTAAGTTTCTTAAACTTAAAAAGTTTTAGACAGTCTATCTAGAAAACCCACCAGCAAAGATGTGCTGTACCTTGCTGAAAAACCAGCTTTGTACAAGAACCAGGTTGATAGGATTGAATATTTGTTGTATCAAAATGTTCCATGATAAACATCAATAAAAAGAGAATTGTTCTATAACCAACATTGATAAAAGGTTTGTATCAAATAAAGCATTTTTCAACATGAGCCAGTCACAAATCCAGAATTCATTTTTATGCAACAGACTAAATTTCTATAAAATTGAGGAATATCTGCAAAGGAAAATGTCTTTCAAATCTACTTAAGTGACAATACACAATAGGATTGTGAAATATGCCACCAGGGTAGATCTAAAGTAACACAGTAAGACTAATATTGTTAACGACAGAACAAGTCATATCAAACAGTAATAAAAACATTATCACAATCTAAACTGATGTGTCCCTAGATATGGAGATAGATAGATATGGACAAAGCATGAAAAAAACTGGCAAGAGTCCCAGACATTAATATAACCCTTTACTTGGCATTGTAGCTGATTCTTCATCTAACAAAATAGTTTGTTATCCTAAAGGGCTCAAATCAAGTCACATCTTCCAATTCAATTAGCTAAACAAAATGGATTAGCTTATATTTAATCTCCCATTTTATAGATATACAAAAGAAATTTAAGGAAATTGGTAAATACCTTTTGTATATTATTTTCATATCTTTATATTCAAGGAAGCTACACATTTTTGGCTTCCTTGATAAAATCATAGTTGTCAAGTCCCTTGTGATTTTCTTCTTATCCTTCAATGGCATGGCAGTGTACCATTTTTGTAGTCTTAGCTTCCCTTGTCTACTAAACAGCAGAATGAAGTTGATCTGTGAGAGAGACAACAGTTTTAGAAAAAGATCAGCTGTAGAATACATTTAGAACAGAAAAAGAATGGCATACAGGCTGGAAAGGTTATAAGATATTTCAGGGCAACCTTTCTAAGGTGAAGTATGAGGCTTCTTTGGTTAGAATAATTTTAACAAGATAATACTAGACCAAACAGCAGAAACAGCCTAAAAGCATTAGGAAACCGCCATTTAAGGTGGCACTTCCATAAATCCTTATGAATTAATCCCATGGTGGATTATTAATTTGTGATGTTTTTGGAAGGGGGCTACTTTCAGTCGAGGGCTCAATCAAGGGTATGAGCTTTTAAAAATTATCTTAACGTCCTCAAATAAATAGCCTTTGAAAGCATATTCTCTCTTTTGCTTCCAGGTCGGGAGCTAATATGAGGCAAATAATTTGTATGAGATTTTCAGGATAATGTGCGTCTTTGGTATAAAAGACATTTGGAATTAAAAGGCAAGGGAGTTCACCACCTATCTAGCTTTATGACGAGCACTACTGGGCATGCTGAATGTCCAGGGGTGTTTTTTGAACAGGGGCATTTGCATCTTCAAAGGGATACTTTGGTCAAAATTGTAGAGGTTTTTGTGTTTATATTTCTTATAGTATTAGCATTAAACAACCTATAAGAGATTAAGATTTGCTGTGAAGTATTTGTAACAGCTATGAAAAATTTACATATTGTATAAAGTTTTATGGCAACAAATCAATCATACTCTGATGAAAATAACCAAAATTGGAGTTCTGTTTTTCCAAATTCAAAAATTTCTAAAATTTGTTTGCTGTTCAGTTTTTAAGAATTTCTATTACTTGCATCATATAGTGTATTCTGACAACAAGGAAATTTTCATTGATGCATTTTTAGGAGCACTGGAATTGGTCATCTAATTTACATCAGGCCTCTCCCGGAATAAAAAGCACAAGGGCTAAAAAAGACCATTGCTGGTTTGGCTGCGTGGACTATTTAGCCCTTCCTGAATTTGTTGTTTATATATTTATATTTGGGTATATACGAGCCAAAAAATAAATTATTTTGTCTACTTGTAAGCATGATTTATGTCAAGAAGACAGTTGTTTTGTGTGCATTACTACTCCTTGGAGATGTTTTTTGCATTACTGCAAAATGGCGATGTTTTTTGTAGAAACACAGATATAATGAGAAGCATCCAACAAAACTCATCATTATTCAAAAAGAAAAAGAGCAGGACAATGTTATTTTAAAGGGTAATGGAAGATTAAGTTGATTCGCATTAAAAATCCAAGAAAGAATAACTGAAATATACTTTTTTCTTTAAAAAATTAAGGTCGAAGTTGAGTACTCCAGATTTTAACGGTATAGGAAATGCCAACACATATTTTTTAAAATTTTTTATAATTTGAAAACAGCACGGATAAGCGAAACCATAACATGATAAAGTTTGGCAGATAACATAAACATAGACCTCAAAGCATAAAGGGAAGCAGAAATGCAGATCGAAAGTAACAAGAGAGTTCAGAAAGTGTGAATGATTGGTTCTATGTTTTTGACAAATTGCAGCTGCTTATCTCTCACCTAATTGAAGAGTGAAAGAGCAAAAACGATTAATTTCTGAAAGGTTTTCAATTTTTGGGTGTTTCTTGTTTCTTAAAGGGTGTTTCTTATAAAAAATTGTGTATTTGTAACACAAAAAATTTTGTACTTGACAGTGTCATGTAACAATTCTCATTCCTGATATTTTACTCTATCTGTTGTTCCTTTCCTGCACAATCATTTCCTATTCCATTGCTAGTTTTAACAGATAAGACTATAGTTTGTTAACATTTGACATCAAAAGAAACGGAAGTTACCTTTCTATAATGATATTCATAAAAACTATGTATCTCTTTGACATAATATAATTTATGAATACCCTGAATTATAAGGGTAGGTAGTTGAAACATTGAAGAGTGAGAAAAAGTGGACTCAATTAAAACCAAGGGTCCTTCATAAACAACTGTGTGGGCAGAAAAAAGCACTTGCAAAAACTTTTTGGCATGGGACTTGCGGGGGCTATAGCGTGTGTCTCCAGGAAAGGCCTGTTACATACAAGTGAAACAGACAGTATCACTTTATTGTTATCTTGGCAAGAATAATTTGCCGCTAACTATTCTTGTTTTCAGTCAGCTACCTGTCAAAGGAGTCAGCTTGAAGAACAGATTACAGATCACCAAGGTGGTTGCATGGGTGACGTAACTCAATGGATGCAAAATCTGGACTATTAGTCAGAAAAGTATGGATAAGCTCAAAACCTTTGAGATGAAATGTTACAGAAGAATGATGAATATCTCATGGAAGGAAAAGAAGACTAATGATTTTATATAGAGAAAGGTGACAGAGATAGTGGGCAAGAAACCAGAATCAGTAGTAGAAGAAATCATCAAGCGAAGAAAACTAAAGTACTATGGACACCAGATGAGAAAGGGAACAATGGCAAAGGTTCTGATTGAAGGGATAGTTGAAGGCACAAGAGGAAGAGGAAGGCCGAGTAGGTGATGCAAAGAAGACCTGAGGGAATGGAGTAGAGGATGGGAGATGGAGAGAATAAGAAGAGCAGAGGAAACAAGGTAAAGACTTTCCTTGTTTGTCTTTTGATTGCTTTAAGTCATATGCACATAAACATTGAAATGTCACTATCCAACCCATCATCTTTATCTAGTTTCCAAATAACTACAGTTTGGGCCCTGAAGCAGCATCTGAATCAAAACTCTAAAAGCAAGAGACATTTGCATTTTGGCTGCAGACATTATGACTACCATTTGAAATGAGTTTCTAATTGAAGAGATTTCAAAATTGTTGTAGAAAAAAGCTTTTGCAAGGATTTTCAATTCAACAAACATGTTAGTAAGGAGTTTGAAAGCATTTCATAATTATAATCAATATGGTCTCAGATCTATACATCACCGTGGATCAAAATGCTGGAATGAAATTCCTTTAGATATAAAACGGTCACCGTCTGTTCATATCTTTCGTCAGAGACTCAAAGCCTTTCTTTTTGAAAATAATTATTGTAGCAGATTATAGATAGTAATCATCACTATTTTCCTCAAAACGTTTTCTAGTTATATTCATCAATTAAAATTTTCCTATAAAGGGGGTGGCCTCTCCTCGATTAGCTTTGCTACTGAGAGACCTCCTCCTCAAAAATTCCTCTTCATGCAAATTTTCTAAATTTTCTGTAGTTTTGTTTAGTCTTTAAACTTGTATTGTAACTTGTAGCCTGTCGTTTATTTTAATGTTTTGACAAAATTTGTATGTAGTGGAATTTAAAATTATATATGAACTGAACTGAATCATAATTATCGAGAGGTAGCTTTTTAGTTAAAACAGACAATAGCATCTGTTTTAAATTAAAGAACTTAAATCTGATACCTATTGTGCTAGTACAATTACCAGCGACGATTTTGAAGTTTAAAAAATCGATTAAAGATGACACTAAGGCATGTAGAGACATTCCCTTCACAAATGCTACTTCAGAGTACTCACGCTTCCTAAGAAATTTCTTCATCTAATTTCATACAATTTTAGGGCATCAGGCCTGTTGAGCTAGATTGACCACTTAAGTGGAAAGGACTTGAAAACAGATGACCTGTTCTCGATGTTTGTTCAGTGTAGTTCAGCTGCATCTCCATTTTATAACTAAGGTGTATCTAATCGAAATATACAATCAGGCTTTGGAGTGAACGACTTTTGATTGAACGAAGCTGATGTGGACGAATTGGTCAACCGCATGCATGGCAAGCTATCAGTTGCAAACAAAATTTGGCATATTCATTCAATACCGTTCATTTCAGGTCGTATCACATTTTTCTATGGATGAGCATTGAAAACTGACACCTTTTGTTAAATATGACTCAGTATATAAACTGGAAATTTGATCATCGGAAGCTCAGTCGATCGAACTCACACAAAAATAGACAGCTCAACATAGATCATCTTCACACAGCTTGACTCTTCACTGTATGAAGATAATTCTTAGCACCAGACAAGTGGCGATATTCATCGTCTAACGTAACTTACCATCTTCTGTCAAACAAGAATCGAAACGATGTTATATATCTAAAGAAAATCTTCTTCCTTTGCGATTTTCCAACATTCAGAAAACGAAGACCTTCGCGCAGCGTTTTACTCCCAACTCATGTTCAATGGCTTGGGAATGAGGCTCTTTAGTCTTTTATACCCCAATACAATAACAAAGAATGGACAAAGATGTCTAAATCGCACAATTTTCCACATCATTATTCGTTAACTTTCTGCAATTTTCAAGCGGAAAATATGGAAGCAAACTGTCTTGTATTTTTTTATCTCTATGCTTGTACATAAATTCTAGCCTAATTATATTTAATACAATAAGGACTATACTCACATTTGGTGATATTTACTTATAGGTTTTTGTTTCATTAATTATTTATTAATTTTACTGTCAGTGAAAGACCTATATTATACTTAGGATCTGTGCAATAAATACATTACGTTGTACTGCTTTTGTATGCGATTCACTTGAATTGATGAGAATAAGCTGGCAATTTTTAACTGTGGTTTACCCCATAAATCCAAGACCACATCATAGTTGTTTTAACATATAGTTCCACATCTTTCTTTGAACCTACAAAACTTCATAATTTTTCTTTCTTTCATTACTATATCTGATGAAAATTATCACATGATGTGAACACAAATTGTTTATCTTCAGGTTCCACTAATTATCATATCTCAGAACAGGTTACATAGCTACTGCACATTAATTGACCTAGAAATGAAAGCTTGATAACATTCTTCAAAAACCATAAAGCTGCAACAAGGAGAGAAAAGGAAAGAATAAATACACATTTAGCCCAAAAAATCAAATTTTTTTTATTCTCATTTAATCTTCTTCCTCTTCCTCTGCTGCAATTTTCTTCAGGAATGATGCCTTCTTCTGGGCCACACGGTTTCTCTTTTGGGCAAGTGTCATCTTCTTGCGGTTCCATCTGTAAAAAAGGGTACAGTTACAGCTATGTTAGTTTAATTTCTTAGGACTGAAATTAAGAAAAGCATTCAGCTTTTTTTCAAAGCTACATTATTTATTCAGATTTGATATATTTTTTCAAAGCTACATTATTTATTCAGATTTGATGTGGAATGCTCAAAAAGGCCAGTTTGTATGGTGTGACTGTTCTTGACAAGTTTCTGCAAACCTCTTTTATTATTGACATAATTGAACAACTGTAAATTCTATTGTCTCATTAAACCAGTGCCAAGGCCTTTTCATGAATAAATTTTCGAGGATTACGAGGATGATCGCCCGTCCAACACTGTTTGTCAAATGAAGTCCTTCAGGACCTGAGAGGGGAATTAGCCTAAGGGTATTATCTAGCCACGACTACCTAACCTTTGATTTTCTAAATGCACCATTTCTGAATTATCAAGGTTTACGGAAAAATTAACTTGATGAAAATTTGTTGCGGATTAAGGAAATCTGGCAATTTCTGGACGAAACGATGGAATTCTACACATTTGCTGGACGCGCATTGTCTTGATAATGATGCACGGAATACAGAATTTTTATAAGGTTTTAAGGATTTGCTGAATTCTTCACTTGCTGTCTTGCAAAAACATCTTTGAATAAAGGCCCTATCAACAATTTTAGGCACAGAATTTTGGCTAAAAATGACAGATTTCTACCCCACTTTGAAAGCACTCGGTTCTAAAAAACATTCAGCTTTCGAGGGAAATCCTTGACAATGCTGCGAAAAGACATGAATTGAATAGTGACAACAACAGTGACATTTGTTGTTAGCTTTTCCATAAGTGCTATATCTTTCTTTTGCAGGCGATACATGTTTTTGGGAGGGCTGTCAAAAGCCTGCATCAATAATTTGGCGAGGGCATTGGCTATCACTCACATGAAATGAAAAGGCCTGCCAGTGCCCTGCAAAATGTTACAACAAACTGGTGTGAAGTGGTGTTCATTAAAAAGTTATATTATAAGCTACACTGATCAGCTACACTCTACAGAAAGGCTCATATTATTTATAACATTCATATGAAACAACACCTTTTCGAGTTATCTTCAGGAAACATCACAACTGTAACTATAAAGAATCTAAAAAAAGAGCAATAGACACACATACCTCTTCTGTTTTTCTCCTTCCTTCTTCTCTTTTGGTTCAGCTTGCTTTGGACTTGGATCAGCTCTAATAGCAGCATGTGCTTTTTTGTACATCTCTTCAACCTATGACATGAAACATCAAAATAACTTTGCATTCTGATACTGATGCAATATGTGATTCTGAACAACATGAGTGTCTTCTCTCACAGAGAAAAATAAACACAGAGAAACTTGACTTTTTTACCTTTTGATCTAGATGCCTAAATACTTTCATAAGAATAAGGTATGAGACACAAAATAATTGCATTACACTTTAATGCAGAATATAGACTTTTCTTCTATTGTCTACCAAATATTTTCCAATTGTAGTGTATACTTTATAAAATTATGCTTGAAATTTTTCAAGAAACATTGACTAAGGATTTAGGACACTCTTTATTTCAAAGCTGGGCAAGATGAAGAAATCTTACATTGTCATGAGTGATGCCATTTTCAATGAACTTGGAGAACTGTCTCTTGAAAGCATCATCATCATCCTCTTGTAATGATTTCATATATGATGCAACATGCTGCCCAAAGATGTGGTTTCTATGCACTTCAGGGTCAAATTCCTTGGCTTCATTATCATAGCCAGGGAATCTCTTGTTGCTAACAAATTGAAACAAGATATTTCAAGATGTCATCTCTGATTAGCAGAAATGTAATCTTACTATTAAGATCAGTAAAAGAAATGAAAAATGAAACTTGTTAAAACTATAAATTAAACTTGTGGGCTAAATTTCATAAAAAAGCTAGTTTGCATATAAACAACGCCTGATGGTTTCATTAATTGTCAAACTAAGATTGCAACTTAGGATGGTCCTCTTTTATACACCAAATTAGGCAGAGCCCTCCAATACAGCACTAAGCATTATGACAGATGGTAAAACAAAAGTCCTAAAATTTACACCACTGCTCTAGCTATCAAATTTTAAAAAGTAAAATGAAGTTGAGGAATAATTTAAAATGTCAAAGCACCATATCTATACCAAACATTTTCATAAACATTTCAAAATGCTGCATGCAAGAAAAAACAGATCATTTGAAAAGCAATATCAGTTCTCTAATACCTGTGTGGGATGTCAAGCCCACCATCAACAGCACCCTTCAATACACCAAAAACCTTGGCTCCAGTTGTGGTTCTTGCAAGACCAACATCTAGATAGCACCGGAATGGTCCTGGCTGTCCTTCTTCTCCTTCAACACAGTATTCATTACCATCTGGCGCTTCACAACCCTTGTAAATGTCAGCCAAGTTCAGCTTGGCCAAAAGCTATGAATGAAGAATAAATCTGCATTTGAAATTTAACTTTGTCTACAGTTGAATTTCAATAACCTATAATGATAATTTAGACCAAAAATGTTGCTGTAACAGTTTCTTGAAAAGCCTTTGAAGACAAGTAAACAACAAGTCATGTATAGTCAATCCGGGTAAAAAATACGCACGTGTCTCTGCGGGGAAAAAGTTACGCACCACCTTTTCAGCCACGCCCAATCATTTTTACTGTTTTGCTTGCGGTTCCTGTATAGCCTAGAGAAGGCCTGTCAATTTGACCTGCTTTTCCCTTTTGTAAGGATTCTTGATTTAGAATAAAGCGGAATTGAATGTTTACCTTGTAAATTGGCCCAATATAATGTTTTGTCGGAAATCATCGAACTTTCTTATTGTCGCGTCAGTAACTGTCAAGCCCACAAAGTCAAGTGTTCTCAGTTGTTCTAAGGGATTAGCCTTTTGACCTATGATAATTACATTTTCTTGCTATCTTTTGTTTTGTCTACATGGCATGCGTATTTTTTGGACACAAAATTTTTGAGCACATGGGGAAAAATTACGCACTCCTGATTTTGATTGATTTTGGTATGGGACCTATAGAGATATGTAAATATGAGTCACAGAGGCACAAATTATCATGAGATATTACATAAGCTTATATTAATGGGAGTTTACAATGTATTTTTGGCACTTAAGTCATAGCCTCGCTTTCATATGCCAAAGTTTTTAATAGCAGACATCCTCATGCTTTTCAACTTTAAAATCACTTAGAAGCTGTTCAAAACTATTGCTTAACATCGTTACATGGAAAATCAAGTATTATATGAATGTTCTTCATAAACAAGCCTCTAGGATTCATTCTTTTATGTGTGCGTATTTTTTCCCCACCTATCCGCATTTTTTACCCCATTTGATGGGGGAAAAATTTCGCATTAATTTTCTTTAATTATAAGAAGGTTAATTGGATTAGCAAGACAACAAAGGTTTGGTTAACAAGGTATTACCATTCAAGTTCGAAAAATAAAAGAATATTGACAAGATATCTTTTGAATATTTTTCTGGAGCAAACTTTGTGCAAAATGCGCATTTTTTCCCCCAACTGACTATATAAACATAATATTTAAACTTTGAATTTTCAACATTTATATATACCAATTCTATATAGTATATAACTCTAATTGATAATAAAGATATCACACATTATAAACAAATTCAGACTTCACAAAAAACTTTACAAAATATTGTGTAGGGTTTGGCCTGGCGAACACCCTCACCCCCAACGGCATGAACAGAACTACCAACTGTTAACTTTACAAAACAACTTATCACCTATCAGGCCGCCCTCACAACCCACACTATATTTTCTCTACCCATTGTAATCATCAACACTACTATTACTATCATCAACATTCCATTATTCTCAGTTCCATCAAAAAAAAATTTTTTTTTTTTCATATTCACAGTCATCATTATCATCTTATTGCATCAATCTCCATAGCACCACCCACATCCCCTTACATCACCCACCACCCTTCCCTCCCCCACTTCCAATATCCCATTTTTCTCCACTGCCCTGCATTCACACCATTCAACATCCACCAATCCGGCACCACCATCTCACATTTCAAATCCATTCACTTGTTCGTTTCATTTACTCTGATGAAGCCCTGTATGCCAGGGCGAAATATTAGTATACTCTTTAAATTTAATTTATATATTTTGAAAATTTTATTTCGTCACATTGGATTCTCGTCGTCATATTGCTTTGTTCTTGTATATCCTTCATTTTAAAAACTCATTGCAAGATTAACAGAATCCGGCGGACAGCCTATCCTGCGGTTCTTCCTTCTCACACACAGTTAAGGCAATACCTCATTGTGGTAAGGTAAATATATCATCAACTCTCGCAGTTTTCATTCTAACAAATTACATAACATTATTTAACTATCCTTACCCTTCTTGCAAGCAACAGGCCTGTACAATATGCAGCTGCATAATTGGTCAACCCGACCTTGACACCATATCTTGGGAGCTCATGGGCATAAGCAGCACAAATAATCACGTCTCCTTCAAGTTTGGCATACGCTATCTGGCAAATAACATCTTTGTTGGTGAATCGAACAATCATTCTATACTTTGGCGTGTTGTACTTGTTCTTATCTTGAATAACAAGTCTTCTTCTTGCATAGTAATCAGTTCTGCCCTCTGGAACAAAAATTTTATTACAGGCGAGCTAAAAGGCCATTTAATAACTTTACAAATTATAAGCAGAATATCCCCTTAATTCGAAAGTGATGATGGAAAACTAATCAAAAAGTTTCCCACTTGTGAAAGCATAAACTTAACATTTTCTGTTTCTGACAATAGCATTCATAAAAAGAAAGTACGGCAAACATCTTTCTATCAATGACTATAATAATAGTACAAAACCTTTTAAATAGGTAGGTTTATACATAGGGCACTGAGTATCCATTTAGGGAACATGTCACTATTTAAATCAGAAATGATCAAAATTTTGCGGTGATGTTTGATGTTTGACACTTATAGCAAACTAAGTTGAAATTACCTCTTCTTCTCTTGAATTTTACTTGAAAACGCTTGAAGTATGCTTTGTTCTTGATGACTTTCACAAAACCCTAAAAGCGACACAGGTAGTTAGAACAACGACAATCTCCAAAAATCTTGACAATCGATGGCTGATTCAAATTCTATTAATTAAAAAAACATAGATGGAAGTTTAAGGGTGTCATTTTATACATAATTTTTGAGTAAAAGGTGCTCAGTTACCATGATTGTATAATTTTTGCTCAGGTAGCTTCGGTTATGGGGTCCACCTTCCTACCAGATTGTGGAAAGGCCGAAATTCAGATTTTGCATGGAATTGAGGTTTCTAGCCGAGACGAGGGTGGTCAGCGTAATGGCGGCGTCAAGGGAGCAAAGGTAATTTCACGTCTTGTGATTTTTTAACAGACCTTTTAACTCTCCCGATTTCTAATTCACTATAAACATATACAGAGAATTGAAAGGTATAATATCTGCTACGTCCATGGGCAAGTGCCCATTCAAAATTATTTCCACTGTCTCTCACAATGCTTATATGGAAAAAAATTTTCCTCCACTCCTTGAAGCTAACTCCATTCATCAAAGAATCAAATTTGATCATTTTCTATTAATAACCACGAGGATATTGTGTTTCACCACTTTTTCAGGTTTCTGTTATCTCTATTTCAAAATTTGTTGAATTATACCGCGCAATAATTTTTATCATTCATTCCGCCAGCACATTATCCAGATTTTGTCATAGATTCCGCGCACTATATTTGTTTATCTAGCCATGTTCCCCGCAAATATTCCACCATTTAAACTTGTGACTTCTGATAACAAGAAAAAACAAAGAATACAAGGTTTCTTTGAAAGCCTTTGATTCAAATTCTGCGTACGATTTTGGGGGAAACGTCCGTTATCCGCAAATTTCAAAATTATTATTCTGGCGTTTCCTGCGCAAAATAATAATTTAGAGTCTGGGCCATAGTTACCCAGGAAAAAAATTAGAATTGTTCTTCAGCTACAGCCACTTTATTCTGAAAAGAAAAAAAACATTTTGAAAGGTGTAGATTGGCGTCACCCTCTTGGTGCACTTTTTCATAATAAGGCTAATAAAAAGACTTTTACCAACGTATAAAAAGAATTATAACATTTACAGCTTTCCAATTGTTTGCTTAAAACTCTTAACAATTTTTAACAATTTTGTTGTAACAAAGAAAAAATGAGGAAATTGAGGAAAAGCTAAAGTTTTGTGTAACCCAAAAGCAAAACAAAGAATTTAAGGATACTTACGAATTGGTTCAAGGTAAGCTCTTGAAAAACTTGTCCCAAAATATGTTCTTTTGTAAAAAAGAATAAGGAACAGCCCACAACTTAAGATTAGTTGTCAGCATACTCTCCTCTGCAGAGGCTATTAGGGTGAGAGATAGGGAGGGAAAAAATGATAGGACAAAAGGAGCTGCAGAAAGAAATAAGCAAGTTGAGGAGCTGCAAGGGAGAAAGAAGAAGTGATTAGCGGCAGATGCTATTTTCCCTTTCCTCTTCTCCTCCGCCCTTCCCTTCCTGTTCCATGGAGCTTCACCATTTCTCAATCCCCATGTATAACCAGCAAGTTATTTTTGCGAGGTTTTTCAAAAGTACTAGACCCAATCTAATCTTATTTATATTTTCCCACGCCACTTTAGTCATGTTCTTTACAGCTTATATAAACAAAGAGTAAAGTCAGTAGCAATTTTCAACCATATGATTGGAAGTGATCTCCTTTTAAAATCAGCAGTTTCTTTAGTGACCAAAAGATATAAGCTACTCTCATCACTGAAGGTTATTTTAATTTTAAGATGCTTTACAATAGAAATGTGACCACTGGCCCCAAAGCAAGATCAATTGCCAATGCAATTTCCCTACAATAATTGGATTTCTGCCTTCATCAGCTTCAATTTTCTGAGCTTTTTTTATGTTTGGTGTATTACTAATCTCCCATTTTATTATTATGGGGACTGGATGAACTTTCTTGTTTCAAGAAAATTTCCAGGTTAGGTAGACAGCATGATAAACTGAACAGACAGCTAAATTTTAATCTGCTTTTGTTTGACCCATTTTGCTATACTGCAAACACTGTTATTAGAAAAACTTAATAATTCTGATTGCATTGTAAGAAAAAGAGTCTTGCTTCAGACCAGGATATTTTGGTATTTTTGTTGCCACATAATTAATTATTTAAATGGTTTTTGAAGTATGTAGAGTAAAAACCCAAAACATTTAGGCAACCCTTTAAACAAAGGATTTGAAGTTTACTATAAGCATGCTTGCTATTTGTAGCCACAAAGGATTATGAATTGTATTGATTTGATGTAGATGTGTTTTATTTACTTGAAAATGGTGTTTTGTGGTTTAAATGTTAACATTTTCAGGTTGCTTTATGGTTTAGAGTATGCATGTTAAAATTAATGACTATGTTTTAGATTGATTTGTAAGTATGTTCAGAGACTCATTCTAGTTGATTGTCTATAGGAAGGCAGCAAGTAAGTTATGGTAAGATGGATCAAGAATCTGAGGTTGTACCAACTGTGTTCATGGGGCCACTAAAAGACATGGAGTGCACTGCACCAATTGATGTCATCAGTGAAAGTATGAAACTTCATTTGTAGCCTATTGAAATTTTCAGAAAATTTCAAGAAAAATGTTAGAGGTTTTAGAAATTGTTAACTGATTACTATTCCCAAGACTTGGTATGGTAATGGTGTGGTTGAGAGGACTTAGAACGGAGAAGTTATATAGCAGGATTACCACAGTCATAGCTTTTTTAAGTTTTTTTTCTAAAATTATTCTCTTTAATAACCCGCAAATGTATTATCGATGCCAAGATTGTTGGGACACCTGCACTAAAAAAAATCAAGTTGTTGGGACAACTGCTTGATATCAATACTACATGATTGTCAGTGAAAATCTAACAAGAAGTGAACACATATACACGTCTAATGAAAGGTGTCAAATATTAGAGGGAAAGAAGAGAGTTTAGCAATAGCACTGATTACTTGGAGAGGTAAATAGTTAAATCCTTGAGCCTGAATTTGTGTTGTTCCAACTGTTTTCGGCAAGCTATTTATGAAGGTTTGACATATATCCTTTTTTCATTTCTGCAGGAGAGGGTTTCACTTGTGATTCATGTGGAATACCTTTTTTCTCATACACAAGATATGCAAAGCACAGAAATCTTCACACTGAGAGAAAGCCTTTTAGGTGCACCTACTGTGGTGAATCCTTCAGCTATGTAATTGAACTGCACAATCACAAAGAGGAAGAACATATGTGTAAGAAGTCATTTAAGTGCCCAGACTGCCCTAAAACTTTTGCATCAAGAATGGCATTAAGTGAACACTCCTGGCGGCATACAGGTAGCTTAGCTTAACATAATCTTATATCTGTAAACTTTATAGCACATTTCTCTTGTATTAGCATAGCACGTTTTCCTATAAATAAATATAACTGCTGGTATAATCAAACATTTAATACAACAACAAACACTAATTCTTTTTTATGTCTTTTTTAGTTCAAAAGTGAAAATAAAAGATTCATCTCATCCTCCACCTGTAATTAATTGACCAATCAATTGATTAGGACCCTTCTTGAAAACCTAGAATCATGTGTTTAGATTTTAGTTTAGAATGTGCAGGATATTACTATAGACATGCTTTAACAAGGAGCCTTGTCAGTTAACATTCGATTTTGCAAAGTAAGCAGCACATCGCTTTATTGTTGAAATAACTGTTTTCAGTATATTTGCAACTAAATAAAACCAATTTTCTCCACTTTAGGAGACAAGCTCCACCAATGTAGCATTTGCTGTAAACGATTCTCCTCAAAAGGAAACCTCAAGATTCACGCAGAGAAACATTTGTGTATGTTTGCTCTTTATTTTTTTTTTATATCATTTTCATTTTGCACTATCAAACACAATTTTCTCGTTGTTTTTCCCATTGTTTTTGTTCATTCTTTTTTTATTCAAGTTGAATTCTCACTTCATACATTGAGCCTGCGTATTTATCAAGTAAGAAGAGAATGAAATAAGATATATGCGAGATTTCAATCAAACTTTATAGGGGCTCATAAGTTAGTACACTTAGAGTTATAAGATAAAACAAAAAAGTGTTTTTAATGTTTTCAGATATAATGACATGTCTTTATGATTTCTGATATTATGTAGAAGATCAATTTAAGCAAAGATTTTTCGAGTTAGTAATGTTTAAGAGGAAGGTGGGAGAATGTGAGATGCGTAGAGCTTCGTGCTTAATTTTGTTTCTCAGTTGCTTCATATATTTTTCGATAGATATGAAAAATTATGCCTGTGGATTATGTCCGCGTGAATTTGTGTCTTACTCCTCTTTGGAACGTCATATGTCGAAACATTCTGGATTCAAGCCTTACAAATGCAGTTTTTGCCCGTCAAGATTCTTGCAAGTTTTTCAATTAAGGAATCATGAACGAAAACATAGAGGCGATAAATCATTCAAGTGAGTTCTTGTTTTAAACGTTTTTGTTTTTGCTATCTATAAAGAAAAGTTTAAGTACCCAACGCCATTGTTATTCAATTGGCTGTTGTTGACTTGCAATTTATTTTGACCAACCAAGTTCAACAGGCAGGACATTTTTCTACTGGTTTCTTTTCAACTTTCATCATCTGTAACACGACTGTGATTAGGCTAGTAGTGTGACATGTGTAGTCTACCTCATGCTATTCTGAAATATAACGAATTTATTGCCGTTAACAATAAATGGTACGAAACAACTCAGGCCAAGGCTACCAGTTAATATGGGAGAAAGACCGTTGACTTTGTCGCTTTGTGTATAGAGAACATCTCTTGGAGAAGCGGGCCTAAAGCTTTGAACGAAAAATTTAGATAAATTAATTCACGCCGAGGCTTTTGCCCTAAAGTCTCCGTTAGAATTTCATTTTCGCTAAAAAGTGATCCTTTGCAAAATGCAGGTGAGATTTTCTATAAATAAATGAAATTAAGTTTCTAATTTTCATAATGATCATACAGTTGACTTTCCCCTCTCCTGTCATGGGAAGGGATGAGGAATGTGTAAGGACTATTTCGACCAACATCAGACGTTGATTCTCAAGCTGGTTTGAGTAAAATGTTGTACATTTAATAAACTTTCGAGCTGATATTGCTTATTCTATAACTGCAACTAACGTTTTTCCAATTACTAGATGTCTGAAATGTGACAAAGCCTTCTACTCGAATTCGGCTTGTCGGAATCACCAAAAGAAGCACCATAGTATGCAAGTGGAATGTCCAAAGAATCCTGAGCAATGCAGTTCGATAGGTCAGAAAATATATTTTGAAGACTGTTTGGCAACAAACAAAGCAAAATCTACACAGATAACTTGCCCTTTTTGCAAAAAGTTGTTTAATGCTAGTTGTAATCTGACAAAACATCTTCTTCGACACGATGAGCTTAGTTTAACTGTAACTGAGGCTAAATCTTTTGCAAAAGCTCTTAAGCAATATCTTGTGCCGAATCAAACTACTGCTGGACTTCCTTTTCAAGAAGAAAGAGTTCAGTCAGAGCATGTACCTTTGAGTGAAGTCGTGTTTCTTAAAGAGCCAGTTTCAAAACAGCGAAAATTCCCCATTAAGCAAAAGCAAACAGAAAGCAGTAACTTGAGAAATGAACTGAACAGATCGCCGCCATGTAAGTGCCAATTCTGTGGCCGGGCTTTCAATTTGCACAAAAACCTACGACGGCATATCATCAAAAGTCACCCTGAAAATGCGAAAATGATGGGTATTTCGAACGAATTAAACAGTCAGTTAGTGAGGGGACTGAGAGAATGTCTTATGAATGACGAATCCAACATGGCGAAAACGGATTTTGCTGCAAAGAGCCAACTATTGAAGCCAGGGTCGAGCCTGTGTAAGAATAAGAAATCCAAAAGACGTGCTGTATGTAACAAGGATGTCAGTGAAAAATGCAAAGTTTCTAATGGTGAAAATAAGGTTCTCAAATGTTGGTTATGCCCTCAGACCTTTCTATCAGCGGCAGCAGTTGTCATTCACATGACTAATGATCATGATAATCAACAATATCAAAGTGATATATCAGAAAGCAGTGCCACAAACCCTAATGAGATTCACTCGTTTAGTGCTGCTTCGCAGCAAAAGGCCAATGCACTTGGCTCCAACAGTTATTCCTGCTTGAAATGCAAAAAGACTTTCTCTTCGCAAGCTATTTTGAGTATGCATGAGATCGCACATAAAATCTTGGCAATTGATACGGACAGTTCTGTTTCTTGTCATGATAGGAAATCTCCCCATATAGATAGTGCAGCCTCAATGTCATCTGAAAGTACTTCTGGTTTTGGAAATACTGAAAGCAATTCGTCCTTAATTAAGCCAAAAAGGCTTTGGAGTTCAAATGCATCGGTCAGAGAAGCTTCACCATTGTCGGAGCAGCATTATATAAGCTTGAACCCACCTGGTGACAGTGTCCCATGTACTTCCAACATTTCGAACCATTTTTCGAATATACCTAAAGGGTTTAACAAAAAACCTTTTTATCGCCCTGATACTGAAAAAGGCTTGACCGTGAAACCCTGTGATCAAAGTCTATCTTCCATCATGGCGGCTGTTGAGGCTCTTTGTAAGGGTCCGGAGAGCTGTTCAAAACCAGAAGCAACGAACATACCTGCCTTGCAAGTAAGTAACGTGCGGTCATTGCGTCGTAACTATAATGGGAATACATTCACTCCAATCAACTCAAAGTCATCGAAATATCCTAACACCGATAACAACGCAGTAGATGACGTCATCAAATTGAGCTCTCCTGATAAAGATTTAGATAAGAGAATGCAATCGTTTGATGTTCTTTCGTTGAGTAAATCTTGCAAGGAAACGAGTTCTTCAATTTCGCAACTAAGTAAGCTGTGTGCCACTTTACTTCCAGATTATCTACCTGTTTCACAAAATCCATCGGGATGCACCCGAATGACGGTTGAAGAATTTCCCTCTAATGGAAGAAGTCATCAGCCAAGTACATTTTTGATTGATAAGCCAATGACCAATAGCAACTGTACCGTTGCCACGTCACTTTCAAGTAGCCGCATCACGAAAAACCAAGAAACAAACCTCCAATCACGCTCCAGGGGCGTACATTTTCCCCAACGAATTACAATTGCCAATGGAGAATCACCATTGACAAGCGCTTGGAACCTTCGTGGTAGGAGCACGAATTGCTGCTCGAAAGTAGAAACTTTTAAAAATAGAAAGGAAATTGTAAATGTCCTTGAAGCTCCACCGTCCTTTTTAGAAGATAACTGTGTGGTTTCCGTGGACGATGGACGGGCGAATTTCCTCTCAACAAACGAAGGATCTAGAGATGGTTTCCCTTACTCTTTTGAAAATTGTGCTAAGAATCCAGGCAATGAAACACATGATGTAGCAGGAGAGGCATCTTATGCCATACCTTTAGAGACAAGGCCTTGGCACTCGCAACAAGAGGCCACAGGCCTACAATTTAACATGGAGATGCAGCCTTCTATTTCTTGCCAATCGTTGTACAATAACCAACCAAAGACGCTGCAGAAAGCCATACACTACGCCGGAACAAAACCTTCGCCGTCAGATGTTTCAAAATTAAGTACTTCTGTTGGCTCAAAACTAATCACTGCTGTCAATGATTCACAGAACCGGAGAGTCATTTCATTAATTCAAAGTGACTTGTCACTGGATGATCCAGTCATGAATATTCATGATAAATGCTTTCCATTGGAGAGAAGGGTTCAAGGAGTGAAAGGGTGTGCTCTATCGGTTGCGCAAGATAGAACATCGGGAATGATATTTTCAGTCTCAGACCCAGACATTCCCTCTACCAATGATCCAAATCGTAGAGTCTCTGTTCATGTCCCACCTGTTGTAAGCACGAGTCAAAAACCACCAGAGGGATTTAAAATCGGGTACACATTGGCTTATGTGCCAGTACTAATTCCAGATAATGGGACACAAGTAGAGACATTCCTTCCGACAACCAGAGACAGATATAAAAGTAAAGACTAATAATAGTGGACAAACGGCTCATGGTTTGAACTAATATGACTAGAGCACGTGATTATAGAACAGTAATTTTGACTATTTAGTGACATTGCTATTTTATTTGATTGAAGTTTCGAAAACGCCTGATAAGCTTTGATAAGAATAAATAAAAATACACGTGTTTATAAGAAAGTTGCTCTTAAATCGGCTTCTCTAAAACTTAAGAAAGAGGGTCTCGGCTCTTCTAAAACTTGAGAAATTGGTTATCGGCTTCTGTAAAACTTTCAAATGTTCGGTAAAACAGCGCAAGTTTGCCAAGAACAATTCAAAAATACTAGATTTGAAACCATGAAATAGCTAAGAATGCTTTATAATTGGAGTGATTCTAAACTTTCTAATAAAAAGGTGTATTTTCATCTGAATAAATCGACTCTAAGTCGATTCATTGTACTTTTGAATCACACAGGATAAATATTTTCTTCCATTCAAGACATCAGGTTTTCAAAGACTAAATTCTAAATGTTTTTCTAAGATAAAGAAGATCTGGTCATTGTGCTTAGATGTTTGATTTTCTTATTCTGGATTGCTACACTTTCGATGTGTTGGACCCTAACCCTCATTTCCGATAACTTATGTACCTAGCAACCCTCATTAATCTGTTTGCATCTTGGTTAGAATTTTTGCATTGGTTTAAGTTAATTTGATCCTGTGTTGCGCATTGTATGCCTTTAGCGGTGTTCCGGCTCATGCGACGTGTCGAGGCTCACTTGCAAGTCCTTTGAAAAGATTATTCGTAATGGAAGTTTTTCTATGCCCTGTTTGGCTTACTTTTAAATGTGGATTTCCCGATTTATGTTTACAGCAAACCTTGCTCTTCTTGTTAAGATTTCATTTTCCTGATTTCTGCAGTTTCTGTATTCTTCTCCTTGGAGAGCTTTTAATCTTCAAAATGACTGCGCTGCAGGATTTGTATGAATGAAAAATTGTATTTGCCTTTAATAGCTTTTGACAGCTTTGGTCAAAAAAGGCGTATTTTTAAAGTAATAGTAGCAAGTTTAGTTCAGTTGCTATTTTATTTATGCAGGGCGTCGCCTCTGTACGCTAAAACCAGTTTTTGCTCTTCCATTCATGATTCTTTAGAAAACAAAGAAGACTAGGCGGACTTTCGCGTGGGCTCTTAATTCTTTTTGCTTCTTTGGCATTCCTCGGCTTCTTTAACCGTATGACTTTCATATTTTCTGTACCCTGGTTTATTTTAAGCTTCTGGGTTTTAATACTCAGTCCGCTGGCCTAATTTTGTGACTAAGCTACGTGACGTCTTGAAGTGTTCTGGTATTTGTTCTACCTGATTATTTTTTATTTGCTTCTGTTGTTCTTTCTACCGCACCTACTCATCGTTAAGTATTGTAGGTATGCCTAGCCATCCTTTGAAAACCATCAATGACACGATCGCAGAAAATATGATGCAGTGTCATCATGGTCATTACTATGATGCAATGCAGTACTATTTTCTATTCAGTCCTCTTCATTTATTATCCGTTGTCTAGATCCTTATCTTACCTCGTATTTCCTTCTTCTCTTTTCCTTGTCACCCTCCCTTCCCATTCACCCCTGTTTCACTCCTTATTATGAGAAAACAAAGACGTTTGACATTTCTAAGCACCAAATTTGACTACCCTTGTGAAGGCGATGCGATTTAGACGGGTCTCTTTTATCTACCAAGCCAATTGCTCTAAGTGACAAATCCCTCACGTTTTTACTTTTCTGCTATGTATCTTTGTCTTAGAGTTTTTACCATTAATAACTGTTTTAAGTAAACAGTAAATGCTCATGTCATTTGCATAATGAGAAAGTGACGTCATTTAGGAATTGATGCACGTTGATTTTCCTCTTACTATCTGCAAGAAAAAGACGCTATTTTTGGGCATATATGCTTGCAAACATTCAGGACAAAGATCTTTGCTCGAAAGTTCGGATGCAGAGGAATAGTTCCCTGTTGCTTAGTTATTTTGATATAATGAATTGGTGCATTAACTCTTCACGGGAAACCGGATGTTTTGACCAAATTATTTTTTCATTACTGTGTGGAATCGAAACTCCTGGAAATAGCTGTTTTAACTCAAAATTTTGCTGGAAACAACCACTATAATCTTTATCACAGAAAAGAGATTATCCCTATTCTGTCTCTTGTGTGATAGCAGACAAGGACGTGCTGCATGGCTCTGCTACCTCCCAGAAGCTAAACTATTCCAAACGTGCTTTGATGAACAGGCCAACATAGGCAATATCGTACATTGCAACAAAGAAGATTAGAAGACATCTAAGTTTTATCTATTTGCTATTGGGTGAGTTAGGCCTGGATCAAACGTCGCATTTTACATGTGTCGAATATAATTGGTGAATTAAGTGCATGCAAAATGCGACGTTTGACCACAATTTTAGTCGACTACAATTTTAGTGCGACTTCAATTCAAACCTCCGAGATTTACTGGTTCGTGCCAAAACAAAAAGTGCCACACCCAGTGATCCAATAGGTTCTTACAAATGCCACCCACGACGGAACTGTTTAACATGCATGCCAACATAACACAGACGGGACTACAACATTTAACTTTTCTAACACTGACAAAGCTACGACATAAAACAACGACTGGACTGCAACTCCACCAACGAACACCGACGAGACATAATCAACTAAAAGAAGACAAGTCTGGAGTTGCAGAACATTTCTGCAGCCCAGCACACACCATCAACGACCTTGCCATCACACCAGTACTTAGACCTAATGACAAACGAGAGAGTATTCGTCGAGCTAAGGAGCAATATCTCATTGGCCTGGCGAACACCCTCACCCCCAACGGCATGAACAGAACCACCGACCGTTAACTTTACAAAACAACTAATCACCTATCAAGCCGCCCTCACAACCCACACCATATTTCCCCTACCATTATAATCATCATCACCACCATTACTATCATCAACATTCCATTATTTTCAGTTCCATCACAATTATTATTATTATTATTTTTGTTTTTTTATATTCATATTCATAGCCATCATTATCATCCCATTGCATCAATCTCCATAGCACCACCCACATCCCCTCACATCACCCACCACCCTTCCTTCCCCCACTTCCATCATGCCATTTTTTTCTCCACTGCGCTGCATTCACACCATTCAACATCCACCAATCCGGTATCACCATTTCACATTTCGAATTCATTCACTCGTTCGTTCCATTTACTCTGATGAAGCCCTATATGCCGGGGCGAAATATTTGTATTCCTTAAATTTAATTTATTTTGAAAATTTGTTCTCGTTACATTGGATTCTCGACGACGTATTGCTTTGTTCCTGAATATCAATTAAAACGTCGCGTTTTACATGTGTCGAATACAATACATAATTAAATTTATCATTAGAATAATCAATACTCCAAAGTTGATTGTCCTTGCCAATTTAGTTTTTGAAAACCTTCACGTTGGCCGATATTTGCAATTCATGCCCAAAGTGCACAAAATACACTCCGTCGAAAATGACGACGCCGTGGGTTGGATCGAAAATGACGACGCCGATGCGTTACCTACTGAATGTTCTTTGAAAGATATATTTTAAATGTTTATTCTAAATGTCTGTTTGAATCTCTTTTCACTGTTCTCTTCCCACACCATCTTCAAACAGCCTGTATTTGCCCTTGAAAGTCTTCTGCAAGATGTGTTCTTGTGCTGGGGCGCTAAAAGGATCATGATACAAGTTTTAAATAAAACACGTCTTCTTACAATCGCAATATAGTGCTTGTTCTTTCATTTTCCGTCTGTCTTTTGATAATATGCAATAACATGGCCCTGTGTACATTATTGAGGCCCTATAAGGGGGGATGGCATTATTTCATATTTCATGATGATATCTTGCAATTATTTCATATTTCAAAATTAACATAGCAAAGTATTTCGAAATTGTCGAATGTTCCATTCTGCCTTCAGGTGTCACGAAAAGTTGGACCGGCTCACATAGAAAATTGACCGAGTCTTCAAAACCAATCTTTGCAGCTACAAATATTGAAAATGTATAAAGAATAGGTGCATAAAAAATCAAATGGATTTCGTACTTGGGTAAAAATATAGAATTCATTCTCTTTGAATTGTGGAATCATTTGGTACTTTACAGGGGAATCTAAAGACACTAGATGAAATATCTATCTTTGTTTTGCTCAACTTATTTTTTGGGAACAACTAAAAAAGAAACTCGAAAAACATACATGTACCAAAACTGATAGTCTTAAGTCTTTTGCGTGGAGGGTACAACCTGAAGTGGCCAGTTTTCTACACATGCCTGGATAAGACAATGAACTTGGAGGATTTTTGAACTTTGGATTTTAGGAAATCTTATTTGACTCTACTAACCACCAAGAGCCCTAACAACCAGTAAATTCAGTTGTTTGATGGATTTTTCATACTATAGTCATACTGTTATTTCTAGCCACTTGCAGTCTTAGGTGCATTCAATAGAAAGAAATAATGCTAAAATAATGCTAATGCGAAGCTAAAGCTAAGTGAAATCAACTCTTACGATGTTGTCAAGAAGAAATCGTAATAAATGCTGCAGATTGACTACATGATTCTACAGAATAGATATAGACAGGGAATTTTGCATAACCATCTACCAACCAGCCCAACCGAAATTTTTAAGGTTTAAATCATTATGCTTTGGGAACCTTCTGGGAGAAGACCGGAAGTTATGTCCACGTAACAAACTTTTTTTATGGTATCATCAGATTTGAAAAATTCGAATGTCGCAATTTTGCTGACCGTGCATTTTTCATGCTTTCAGTAAAGCGACTTCTGGTCAATTACCAGAATGTTTGCAAAGCTTAAAATAATCAGTGGTGGCCTTTATTTTTATGATTTAAACTTCCATCGAGTTTGAAAATAAAACAGTTGGAGTGGACCAAAGTCCCTTTGCGGTTGCGGGTTTGTGGCTTTTCATAATATTGCCTTATTATTTGATATTTTTAAATAACTTATAAGCACTTTTAGCATTACCTATTGGCGCCATACTGAATTCAAAGGTATGGTCAGAAACAAGATTTTCAAGCTAAGAATAACTTTTCGGTGAACATGTTAGCTCTAGATAAAAAAAATTGAAGAACGAACAATATCTTTCTGAATATTATTATCAGCAAATCAATCCTGCATCTTAAATGGCTTACAGAACAGTGGTGTAGTTGTCTTAGGAAGAATTCCTAGTAAGTATATGCGGAACAAGCAATATATCAAAAACATGTTTAAGATATTGTTTGATGTTCTCGTCTATTTCGATGAGATAACGTAAGCCAAAGTATTTGCGGTAGATTTTATGCTATTGGTATTTTTCCTATACGTATTTTTCCTATAAAGTATGAAAAGCCTTTTAAACCCCTAGAAAGATTAAAAAGATTAGAAGAACAACACAGGTGTAATATGGTTGGTATCTTAACAGGTCTACAGATCAATAGTCACTTGAGTCAAAGCTTAAGATCAATAGTATCGATGCTTGAGATCAAATATCTTCAAGTATTTGTAATTACAAATGTGCATTTTTTTCTTCTCTATGTTATGGCCCCGGGGTAGAGAAAGTTAATTACAGTTACTTGTTAGGTAACTATTTAGAATGTATGAAAAGTCAATGCTGTTATCAAGTATATATTTCTAACACAACATTTAAAGAGTTATTCATTTATTTTGTCGTTTCATATTTCTTACTGGGAACCAAAGCTATTTCATATTTCAAGACTCAATTATTTCATATTTCAAACACCCCTTATAGGGCCTCATTATTTGTTGGCGCAATTTTGCCACGGATTTCAACAAGATAAACACAAAGTTAATGGGAACAAATTCTGGGAGAGCTAAATACTTATGAAAGTTTTTAAGAAACTGTTATCTAGATGACAGTCAACAAATTAGAAGTGTTTTAAACAATCTGAAGGAAGACGTAACGAAGCTAGTTGTTGTATAAGTTCTGTACTGTGCAAATTGGGCGCCTTTTACGCATGGCTAGATTCTATGGTTTCTCACTAGTCTCGATTCTGCGCAACTTCTCAAAAAGCAATGATATAGAAGCGCGACGTTTGATCCAGGCCTTATATATGCTCCAACGAATCAAGTTCAACTCGTATTTGAAATGAAAGTATATGTTGCCAGATATTTCCAAGGCAGTTTGCAATCATAGTGTATTAGGTAAATAGCCTATATTGGTAAATAGCTTTTGCTATCAATATTGAACACCTTTAAATTTAATTATGTCTACTGATTTTGCACGAGATAAGATAGATTTGGACAGTTATTTTCCTCATAACTGAGGCTTGACTCAGGAAAAATATTGCCCCATGATTACATAACCATATCAGCAGGCAGTTTCTAGAATGTAGTAAATTAGTAACACCGCAGCGCGACGAGAATGAACAACAACACACGTAAATCAGGTTCTAGAATACTTTTGAGAAAGTTTTCAATTCCAACAAAGCATTGTTTTTAAGTTGTTGTTGTTTGTGAGGGTTTTTGTTCAACTTAAACTTATATAACATTTCACACGTGAAATGTGTGTTGCTATTACTCAAATTCTTACGATCATTTCAGTGATCAATTTACATAATTATTTTTACCTTCATTAACGACTAAATTGAGGCTTACGAAATTCTGATGAAATCTCGACCAAAATGCTATTTATGGCACTTTCTTAGCATTTCCTTTTAAAACTGTATTTTTCATAATTATCGATTTTTAAAAATGGCTTTGAAAAAGCAAACATTTCACAACACATTTTACACGTCTGACACTCCTCAGAGCCTAAAACGTCAGAATAAGGGTCTGAAAGAACACGATGAAAAATATATACCCAGTTGTAGATCGAAATAGGCCAATCAGAAGACCAATATAGTTGACCAATCAGTGCCGCGTGTCTAAAGGTAAATTACCACTGGAATCCAAGAGAGAAAGCGAACTCCTTGTGTCTACACAATGGCGGCTTTTTCGTTTGTATGTAGATGGATTCCAAAACTGCTAGATAGAAGGACGACCGGGGTCTGCCAATTATCCGAATGACATTTTCGAAACAAAACCATTTTAAAGGTAAGATTTATAGAACAAAGACTGTGGGAAATGTTACCTAATGTGCCAAAAATTGAAGAAACACTGCTAAATTGAAAAACATTGAGAAACACAGCGTCTTTTCATGTCCGGTTCTCCTTCTCCATCTCCGTGAAACTTCTTCAGAATATAGGAAAATACTTTTCTAATGAAAATCTGAATTTTGTTGATTAACATTGAACCTTGTTTAAGATACAGCAGAATTTACAAATCTTGAAAATATAGGTCGTCATTCCCGCTTTTGCCCTATTTGACTCATGGGGTCACGAACTACGAGATGGTCTATGCGACCTTTCCGTGACCCCTTATGATCACTTCTTCATTCTCTCCATTTTCGATTTTCATTTTTATCCTTCTAGTTTATCTCAATCTTTTTGAGAATTTCTAACAACCGACTCAAATGATACGACGAACAGCCCTTTAACAGTCAGCTAAGCAAGCTTTTATGCTTTTATCTGCTATAGCTGCTTCATTAAAGAAATCTTGATAGCTATTGGGACTTGCCCGCCTTGTCCCCTTCCCCTTGTATCTATGGTCCGACCGTATTTGGACCTTAAAATGATGAAAACATTAAGTTTGCGTAAATCATTTTTGAACGTAAAATTGTTACAATTCTGTTTATGAGAGTTTTACTTGATTTGCCTGACTTGACGCCATAAAAAAACTGACGATCTCGTCTAAAAATTTTAATGTGCTGACCAATAATGATTTTGCAATAATGAAATTAAATTCTTTGGTACTACTAACATCCGTCGGAAAACTGCTATCGAGCATTGCCAGAGTATAACATTAGACATAAGATTAACAGATACAATTTGCAATCGGTTTCAAAAGCATTTTTTTTACGCTAAAACATTAACTTTTTCTAAAAGCTGACATTAATACAAGCAAGAGATACATACATCTTATAGCATTATCTACATTGATTTACTTACAAGTCAACAAGTCAATGAGGTCCCAAAATAAATATAAATACGGAAGCTCTATTGTTGGAATAAAATTGATCTGTTGAACAGCATTTGCTAGCTTCGTAAAAATACCTTAACTAAAGCTGGCTAGTAAGTACTATAATGAATATATAAGACTGTGGTCTTAAAATCTTGGTGATAAGGTATTTCCCGTCATTTAATTAGCACTCACAAATACCATCCCATTTGGATGAGAGAACATATGCCTGCCATGTTCATCATCGACACACCTGTCCTTCACCATTTCGTAAATACTTTTCTTCAAATCGTCATTTAGAGCCTCGTAGTTAGTCTGGAGGAAAAACGTGACGACATCATTTGCTGTAGAACTGCCATTCTGCTTTATGAAGTCAGTGACGTCGAGTGTGCTCGGGGCCTCTGAAAGCTCAAAATTGATGCCGTTGTTGAGAAGCGCATCTGCAATGTATTTGGTTGTAACAAAATGGTCATTTATTGGTCTATTATCCATTGAAACATTTCGCCTGAGGTGAAGGTACAATTCATGTCCTCCTCTTTCTGTCTGATTAAAGATGATCAACTTTCCACTAGGTTTTAGGTATGAAACTGCCTTGATCATGATTTGCACCGGATTGTCCACGCAGTACATTGAATGTGACATTAATATCAAATCAAATTTCTTCTCTGTTTTGTACGTCTCATCAAAATAACTAGGATCAATTTCCAAGTCAACTTCACCCCAAGAAGCGACGGTTGCTTGCAACTGATTCCGATGTGCAATATTCGGCTCAATTGCCAAAAACATCTTCACTTTCAGGTCACATTGCTGTATGAGGTTGTCTTCTATGCAACCAGTTCCAGCTCCAATGCTCATTAAATCGATCTTGCGCCCATTCAAGCCATCGATGACAGGCTTCATCATCTTCGGTATCTCTTCATACTCTGTAGACCCGGCAACAAAAGTTGCAAATGCTTTGGCATACTCCTCTTCGGTTAATGGTTTGCAAGTTTCTTTCATGAGGACCATTTTCTATGGAAGGTAGAAAACTGTTATGCCAGGAAGTAAATAAAGAAGTTTAGCATATTGCTTTGTAGAGTCAGAATCAGAAACGTAAAAACGTGTTGCTTTAAGGGCTGAGGTTTAATGTAGTGCGTACATGACTGAATCATTTCCCGATCGTTATAGATTTAATTATATATTGACTTGAAATATATACCTATACTCTTAAAAACATTAAGAGACCAGGTAGTGATCGATAATCTTCGTTTGTTGCAATTTCTATTTTCTGTCTTACACACGAGATAGACAGAGTATAAAAAGGCATGGACATCTCTTGTATTCGTGGGTTGCTCGTTTCGCACCATCGCATAAAGTTTCCAGAATGCTGGACTGATAAATATGCTAAAAATGCAAGCAGAGATGGGCACTACCGCATCTTTTTATCTCCAACTGCAAACTGATCGATTTTACAAATTTCTCAAAAAATCCTTGATTTTGCCATATATCCTTCTATATAGAATAATACATTTTGTTAACTTATTTGGTTATTTGATAAAAATGCAACACCAAAATGGGCAATATCGTTAGTTTTTAGAGCTCGGCACGGGACAGGACAAGATTCTTCGGACTTAGTCATTTTATCTCCTCAATATTGATTGAAATGAGTTAAATAACCGCCAGTAATTACCATAACGTCAACCTTTTAATGAAACGAAGTACTGATATCACCAGATTATTTCTTAGAATTGGCAGAAAGCTTAATCTGGGTTCTTTGCACACCTTTTAAAGAGCACTTCCGCAAAAAATTATCTAAGGTATCACTCCAGGGACATATTGGAGGAACATATCACATCAGAAAGACATGTTGGAAGGACATAGCAGAGAGACATATCAGAAGGACATATCAGAAGGACATATCAGAAGGACATATCAGAAGGACATATCAGAAGGACATATCAGAAAAGCATGTTGGAAGGATATTGGATGAAGGACATGTCAGAAAAGCGAATGTCTAAGAAGTCAGACATTATCAATGTGTTAAACATCCTTTCCTTCTTGCATGTGCCAAGAACATCTATTTTAGTAAACATTAGATTATTATGAAGTTTTCTTCAGTACGAAAAGGGAAAATTTCCCTTTGCGAAAGAATGTCAAATTAAAGACGAAACTGCACTCTTTTGCACCTGAACCAGTAAGTAAGCATTAGAGTTGGAAAATATGCCATTTTCAGTGAAAAATATTTAGATTTCTAAAAAAATCTGCCAAGTTTTTTGGTCAACCCAAACACGGCAACATTACTAAATTGTCTACGGGAATACCCTTTTCAGTATTTTTTCATATCACTGGAATACAAGTTGTTTGATAATCTCAAATTCCGAAGAATAATTAGAAATACAGTAGGAAATTGGAACCTACGTAAAGGTTGTCTCTCATTCCATCGCTTCTGAACTTCAGAAGAATTGTCCAGAGTGAATCGTTATAAAATCAGCTTTGAAACTGACTTATACATTCACTTTGAGTTTTAGCGAATTCTTATAATTTTTGTGAAGAATACGTTTCAATAAATACATCAGCGAATGAAAATTTTACCGCCTTGGGTATGCTCGTTGAAGCAGGGCCGCACCACTGGGGGGGGGGCGGGTGGCCATGGGCTCCCCACTTTTTTGCAAAGCAAGTGGTTTTAAAACTGCAATAAACAGGGTAAGAAGCCTTGCCCCCCCCACTTTAAAATTCGTGGCGCGGGCCCTGTGAAGATAATTTATTCTGGACAGGTCATATGTGTCATGAAAATAAAAGTGTTGTTCAATATCTATTCAAAAAATATATCAGTAAAATTATTTTCAGGCAAACCTAAGTTTCCTGTATCTTGTTCAAAGACAGGTGTAAGGTTTTCAGACTTTTATTTCAGGACAGGGTCAAAAAAATTTTAGCAAGCAAGCCCCCACCATTTTTGTCCAAGGTAAACCCGCTGGATCTTACTGGCTGAATCTAAAGGATACAAGATTAACTAAAGGCTAACATATTAAGAGAGTGGTCTAAAAGTATGTAAAGTACAGAGGCGGAGCCTAATAAAAATTGGATTTTTCTAATGAGATAAAGTGTGTTGATTCAGATTTGGTATGGAATATTTTGTTATCTATTAAAAGCTTAAGACATCATCAACAATACTGTGATTTCAGTCAGCATTGTAACTAAACTCAGCTGATGTATCGAGATCTGCCTCTGATGATGCCTCGTTCAGCATTGGCTTCGTTTTCTCTTTTCTTCTTCGGAAAATCTATAAATACTCTATAATGAACTCTTGCTTTGATTCGTTGTCTTTATGTCTTCGTACAGTTTCTACATATTTTTCATTATTTTATCTTTCATTAATAAATGATGGCACCACAAATAACACTTCCATTTTGCAGAGATCTGAATTTTGTTTAACTTGGTACCTTGCTACAACCTCTAATATTTTACATGTAATTTTCTCCAATTGCTGATTTCTTAAACATCTAATGATCTTTGTTTAACATATTAGAAGTCTCCTAAATCTCTTTTTCTGAAAACCTTTTCTCAGATTTGAAAAGGTGGGTGAGTTCTGATAGTATAGAGGAAAATGAGTTTAATGAAATAATATATTGCGTTATCAAGCACATCTGTGTGTACGGATTATCAAGCAAGATGCAAATGTATTTAATACAAATTGTTTTGATAAACATATTTCATAAAAAGTATTGTTAGGACTGGCCACGGTAACCTCATATTCTGATCGAACTGTCGTGAAGTCCTTGATAAATGGAATATCTAAGGTTTTTCAAATTCTTGTATAGTACTCAAGGTACATATGAAAATTCTTGAAGTCTTGATGGCTTACAAAATGTTGTGTTAAAAATTATAGATATTCTCAAACCATGCATATAACACTTAATAAAACTGATCGATTTTTTGGCCATCAGTGAGTTTATTTCATTCCTGCGAAAAATGTACAATGGTACAGCTATCTTACTGGCTGACTCTACATCTAAAAAAGTACAAGATAGAGGAAAACTATATAGCAAGGAAAAAATGTGTTTAAATAGATCGAAGCGATTAAAATAGGATTTATTTTAGATTGTAGATATTGAATTGTAATTAGGATAATTTGTTTTTTTAAATAATTTCTGTAAGTATTTTAAGTGGAGGGCCCCTTGAAAATCAGCATTGCTGAAGGGCTACCCTCCTTAACCATTTGTAATGAAATGAAATGAAATGAAATTGACCAATCGCTAATTAAAATATAGGTGTTTAACCTTTTTACGACCAACGTTCCCCAGAGCACTCATTTTTCGAATTTCTTCCCAAAGATGTTCTATTTTCCTAAGATCAGGACTTTTTCAAAACTGAAATCTAAATTCGAAGGTCATGCACCGATAGTGTATCTTCAAGCACCGCGGAGCGTTGAGAAAAGTTGGGGGGTCTAGAAACGTGTGGGGGCAAAATAGAATACATAAAACGGAGCTTTACTGGCGGTTCACTTCGTAATATTTTGCATCCGTGGTGCCTGATCTTGCGGATTGACTTTAAATTGAAATAATTAAATTGAATAAACAACTTATCAGATAAGTACGATCTCGTAATCAAAACTTTTTCGTCAAGTTCAAACTGACTAATAAACAGGATATTGCAAATTTCCCCCACCAAAGCAAGGAAGGGAGAACTAACAAGTCACGTAGTTACAAGAATTGGTGTCAATTAGTTCTTCTAGAAAGATTTTGTGTTCCTTGGAGTTTTTGATTAAACCTAAACTTTATGTTTCTAGGGTGTAAATTTGTGCGCGAAATAGATCTGAGGGCAAAACTGCTTCAGTGAGCTCTATAAATTTAGCAAACATCGGGATTTAAGTATTATGGCGACGATGAAAACGCGAATCGTATATGACGAAGATTTGTACGCTGCGTTGTTTAAATCGAACTCAAGAAAAGTTCGCTCAGTAATAAAATGGTTTCTGTTTTGATATGAATTCAAAGCATTGTTTAGGGGATCTTGTAAGCAAATGATAAAAGTATATGAACTACCCACAACAACAGTTACAACTCTGAATTGTCTTCGGGAGTGCGAATTTCCACTTTAACTATAGAGAAACGTCTTACGCGGTACTGGAAAGAGTGTAAAATTCAACAAACCTTATTTTCAAGTTGATGGAAAGGGAACTTGATTTCGTTTTGCTTGCTCTTTGCTGAAGTTTTTTGCTGAAGGCCTTTCCGCTGTAGTGGTTAGGCACGCCACCAATACTTCTGTTCTTACGCTTGACGACTGTCGATGGTACTGCGTTTCACCCTCTTATCGCGGACTTTTATATTCGTCAGCAACAAAAACTGACTTGTACCCTGTCGCTGCTTCATTCTGCAACTCTATTGGTTAATTCTCGTATGAATGCATTCCACATCCAAACAGACCAATCAAATCTGGCTTCATTCTCTAGAGATCCAGACAAATGTACCGCCGGCTAATTGGAATCAGGGCGACTGACTCTGAGACACTGATGTAATTATTTAACATAACTTTGCACCATTGATACATACGCAGTTCGCGGGAAATTTCTTCATGAAGTCTGCTGATAAAACTTTGTACACAACTGCGAAAGCATAATAAAGGTCAACTGACAATGTTAAGTAACTTAACAGAAATCTTAGTTATAGTTTGGCTACAATGACCCTCCGTCTAACCCTATCCCCAGACACTCTTCTAGCATATAACAAAATTATGGTTTAAAACCATTATTATGTCGATACTTGAATGCCAGGAAATCCCAGCATCTCCGAAATCTTTAATAGGGGAAAGCAGGGGACTGTGTAGGAAATCGCTCTTTGGAACTTTTTATCACCGGGACATTTTTATCACCAGCCCTTCTTTGAAAATATATCTACAATGGCCGCCAAACGTAGTTGAACACCGAGATTGCTCTCGAATTTTTCAGCTCATTTCCTTGTTTCAAGCAGACGGGCCTAACCCCCCCCCCCCCCTCTAAACAAAGTTGGGAAGGAAGATGAACATGTTGCTAAACATCAGTTACACATTTTCTGCTCCAGTTTACATTTGTCGCTATTTTCTAGTCGGAATCCAACATTGTATAGGGAGGGGGAGGGAGACGTTAGTAAAAAAGATCAAGAGACTGTTCCAACACTTTTGGCGGGAGTCTAATATGATCGTCTGGTATGACGTCTTTGGCATCATAAATATCATCTGATATATCTAATATCAAAATAAAATGATATTATTTTTGCTGATATGCGTTTTTATGATGGTAGACAAGGAATGCAAGGTTTAGCTATCACTATCGGTTGTTTTATGCTTTATTTTGGGCTATAAGAGGCGGAGTAAAAGGTAACGAATTTTGTAGGAAACTTCAGCCAAATTTCGCAAATTTCAATAAGCCGGTGAGTAATGGTCTCCGATGTCCAACTGTGATACGAGATTCCTGCGCAAGTTTGCGGTTTAAAGCCTGAAAAAGGGCACGACTCAGGCTGTAGCGACTTTTTAAAATGAGTTGTTGAATCTCTCTCGATCTCTTTTGTCGGTATTCATCAATTCGGCGAATATCGCGCCAAGCAAATAGTGCAAGAAAAGTAGTTCATCGTTGGTATTTCTAGAAAAATTGAAGTGTTGAGGAAAACCCTTGATTTCATTACGAATGTAGACTTGAACTACAGTAGAAACCCGCATAAAAGAACCTATTTTTATAAGAACCTTGAGGCTGAAATTTAATCTTTTAAACCCCATAATTAAGAACCCCCAAGAGGCTGAAATTTTGAAAGGTTCTTATATATATATAAGAAAAAAGGTTTCAGAGTGGTATATTTACACCCTATTCACACTGGCAAATTAAACCAGTTTAGAGTAAAGCAAGTTATGGTATGTTGCATTCTAATTGGACAATCTAACAATACAAATTCATTTGATTGGTTGAAATTCAACATAAGAAAGCTGGTTTAAGTGTGTCCATTAGAATTCCTGTAGTGGAAAAGATTGTTAATGTGTGCAAGGCCTGTACGTATAAAAGAACCTTGCTAAGAACCTTTTAGACTGGAATTTAGAATAGCAGCCTGTTAATTACGAACTTATTCAGGCTGCCAAACCTAGGTTCTTTTATGCGGGTTTCTTCTGTAATACTTTCAACTAGTTTTCTTATTAGATAAGATAAAGACAAAGACTTCCAAGACTAGATTTCCATGCGTCGGTGATATTTTGCTTCAGTGTCTTTGTAAAGATTGATCAGCCAAATATTTTCCATGCTTAGGGTTTTTAGGGGCAAAAAGATATGTCGAATGGCCCATTTGCAGACGTTTAACAACTTTAACTGCAATGTCAATGGCACCTCATTAATCACCAATGACCGTCTGGATAGCTTGGGAGTAGTATGAACAGAAGCCCTATCCGACATGAAAGTCAAGACCGAGGGGCAAATCACTCCAAGAAAATCCCGTACACCTTTTGTGAAAATGCTATTGTTTTATCTGAAAATTCCCAGAAATCCTATTTTTTTAGGGAAAATCTCGTACGCTATTTGCAAGAGTGAATTGCCCCTCGGTCAAGACGCAACGATAGCCATCCAGTATAGCGTGAACGGGGTTTCCTAAAGCCTCCCTCAATAAACCTGTATCCAACGTTGACATCTGCACATAAAAGTCATTTTCATAATGGCCACCCAATGATTTTGTCTCTCACGTCACTTTAGATGATTTCCAAAAAGAATTTACTAGTAGGCGTCTTACAGTGGCCATGCGCCAGACCGAAGTGAATTCATTAGACTTACATTAGACTTACACAATGGCTCTTTAAATTTATGCCACAAAGCTGGGGAAAGTTGCCAAATTTTTATTCGGGCTATTAATGTCTGAGCAATGAAAGATGTATAGACAACTGGCTAGGGCTTAACGGTTCCTAATGACATTTAGGACGATGCGTCAATCACAACACAATTCTTTCTTTCTAAACTGTGAAAATTGGACGCCAAAAATTGCATGTCGACTTTAGTAAGAAAACTGTTAAATGCAGTTGGCTTTTCATTTAATCTTTTATTCATTTCCAATGACTAGGAAAATGTCATTGCAGCTAGATACTGGTTTTCAATGGACGCCAATTGAATGCTGAATTAGTTTTGGTATATGGTATATGCAAGGAAAATAATTGTGAAAATTGATACAAAGTGGAAAAGCAAGATTTTTACACGAAATTTTGAACTTGTAAATATCTTGATAGTGGGTAATTGAAAATCTCTCTCTCTCTCTCTCTCTCTCTCTCTCTCTCTCTCTCTCTCTTTCTCTTTCTCTCTCTCTCTCTGTCTCTCTCTCTCTCTGTCTCTCTCTCTCTCTGTCTCTCTCTCTCTCTCTTAGAGATGTTGTGTAAAAAGGCCTAAATTACAGACCCTCATCATATCGGATTTGCTAAAGATTTACAAGGTACCTAATCTTTTGCCCTCGCCTTTGCTTGCTTCCTCCTGCTGCCTCCTAACTGCCTTCTTTTTGGAAAGGAGGGCAGTAAAATCTTCATTTGGACATTTTCATAAAAGCTAAGAGTGTCCCTAAGGGGTTACCCCCTTATCTATTCAGATGATCTTACAGTCAGCCAGTTATCGTTGGATATGCTGTTGTTGCAAACGAAGCTATGACAAACTCGATTGCAAATTCAAAACTTACCAAATGACTTCACTTACGTGAGCTGAAAAGACACATCAGCATTTGCTTGGACAGGTCTACTCTTGATATTTAAAGGGCTTGGTTCCAAAAAGACGTTCTCGGAGTATCCTGGTCTCCTTGTTTCATCTTACATCATTCTCCCCCAAAAACCGCAACCTTATTAAAACAATAGCAAAAGGAGAAATTTGCCAACTTGATAAAGCGGAGTTCTTGATAGAAGTACAAACGGTACGCTCACGGTGTGTTTGAATATGAAAAGATATTGATAAAAATAGAAATCATGAGAGGCTGGCTTAGTGTAGAATTGATTCAGGAATCAGTGCAAGGAGCGGTAGTCAATTTGAATCTAAGAATCCGACTTCTAATATCAAGTTTATTTTAGTCTTGTCCCCACTATTACCCTTCAAGGACCTTATACACTTAATATATCTTGAACAGATATTTAAAACAAATTTTCTGGTGGAGAAACGTCTTTGGCGCACTCGAGGGAACAAAAGGAAAGCTAATGGTTTTATAAGGCATTATCATTTCTTGTTATACATGAATTTGTTATATCATCAGTCTACTTCATTAGTGATTTAATCAAACTGAAAGGATTATAGATGCAACAAATTTCTAAAGAAAATGGCTTAAAAACCTTTTTAGTAGAAAAATGTTAAACTCGTAGTAAGCTTCTGAATTCGATTATGCAATTACAGTCAATTTATGGCTGGTGCTTGTACAAACTGCAAGAGGGATGTAGAAAGATATCTCTACTTTCTGCAATCTTGAGATGCGTTATCCGAGGGGCACCCGAGGGGCATGCGTGTGATATTTCAACAAATACAAAAGGATTTCCAAGGATTTTCATATAAACGATAGGATTTCCACCAAAGGATTTCATAGGATGACTTTCTCTTAGGGTACAACTAGATTTGTTTACCAATTTCAAGTTAGTAACTTGTAATCATACTGCTTTTTCCATGTTTGATGAGGTATGAGCTAATCTTCCTTTGATGAGGATCCTTCCGTTTATTTGAGCTTGAACAGCTTTAAAGTAAGGCAAAAGCATCGCAAATGAGGCGAAGGTTCAATTGAACTAATATCATTTCTTCTAACAGGAGGCTTTGAATATACGAAGGAGGCAACGTGTTGTCTTTCAACGGAATTTTGAGGTCAGTTAAATGTAGATAGTTAATCTGTAATTTCAATTCAAGGTCAATAAACATCAAAGAGCCTCTTCGATATGGCGTTTTTACTACATTTTACTACAGGCAGCAAAGATAGTGTGAAAAATTAGTCCTACTACGGATAAAACTGCAACATTAGTAAATGCATTCAGCAAACTATATGCTGTTTTATTCTATTGGTAGCTCGTACCAAGATATGAGAAAGTTATTTAGCCAACTTATAGCTTCTTCAAGCCAATCTTTGTAAGGAAAAAAATAGAAATGGTCATCAAACATGCAGTTGCATTCTTGATGCATCTGTCTTTTGTGGTGCATTACAAAATCTGAAACGATTTTTTTTCCAAAAAGTGCGATAACATGTATGGCTTTCACTATTTGCAGCTGAATAGTATTGCAAGGCTTTGAAGTAGAAGGTGTTATGATTTTTGAAAACGAGCCAATTGAACTGCAAATCATTGATCACTTTGTGCTGAAAAAATTAAACTAAATTTTGTATCAAAATTTAACAACATGGATAGAAAATATAATTTATTCCCGTACTATAAGATTTTGTACTGTTTCCAATCAGTAATGGATTCACGTTTCGACTTCTCTAGCTTTGTGTAGTTTGGAAGGCTCCCTATTCAGAGGAATCTCGGGTGACTGCCTGAATAGCAGAGGGTTTATTTTCAAAGTTCCTAGCTTTACGTTTTTAACTATCAATGTTGGAATTGATTGAGAGCTGTAAGTGTTACCAAAATGCTGTCCATTGCGCAACTAAAGCCTTTCCTGAATGAACAAAAGGAGGGATGGTGGTTTCGGTAAGGCTATAACTTTTTTAATGTATGCATTAGAATTTGTTATATAATCAATCTACTTCATTGCTTCTAAAGTAATCTTAAATGCTTGCTAAACCAACAGTAAATGTAGAAAGGAAACCGCTAAGTTTATAATGAAAAAGTTCACCGAACAGAAAATAAACTGTTATTCCTGTGCTTTGCCGAAGAGGCTGTGAATTGTTTTCCGAATTTACCGCATTTATTTTAAAGTATAAAAACAGATAAATCTGGCATGAAAAAATTGTTTATGCAAATTAAGCTCAGTGAATATAGATAATTAAACTAGTAAGCAACTAAGAAGCTCAATCAATCGGTGTTGCAATCCGTTTATAGAATTCTCAAAAACATACTACAGTATGTTATAATAACTGACTATTATTTTATGGCTGACTATCTTTTAATGTCTATCTAAAGTTTTTCTATCGTGCATGTCCTAGAGAACATTGTAGTTCTTATAGGGTGAGCCAACGTATATAAAAGCAGCTTTATAAAATGAGCAGTAATAGCAAAGAATACTGCAAGCCCACCTTTCCCAAGCCATTTTGAAATAGGAGCTATTTTAAAATAAGTTACTTTGTCTTAAATACTGGCGCACAGACAAAATATACTGTGCCTCTACTTGTATACGCCTGCTTCAGTATGATGCACCGTGAACCCTCGAATTGCTCTCCCTCTGATAAGCCCCCACCCTAGAACTACAAATGATCAATAAGCCCCCCCCCCTCGAATAAGCACCCACTGCTACCATAAATCCTCGAACTGGCCCACTCTCAATTTGTTGATTTATGCCATCTGAGTTTGCCTTTGGTGTTTCATCTTTTGTTTGAGCTGCTGTAGGATGGATTTTTTGAGAGAATGCGCCAGGAAATGGAATGGTCGATGTTACTGTCTTTTAGGGTCCAGATGTACTAAAGTTTCTGTGTTTTGTGTGACGGAAAGATGCGGTGTGATTTCTGTATCTTGTCTTGAATTCGTTTGCTGTAAGTCCGATGTATGTTTCTGGTAGCACTTCCCGTTGAGTGGACACGTGTTCGTTTATCGGCAGTAGCATGTTTTTTTGACATTGGTGTTTTCCGGGGTGGTGTCAAAACAAACGCATCCTAAAGTCACACGACGCCAACACCAACACGGAAGCATCAAAAGACAAATTTCTACATACATATATACATTCATGCATACTTTCATGCTCCCAATAGTATCTTTGAGTATGGCTTTTTTGAAAATTTTCTGAAATCTAAAAGAGGAGCAAGATATATAGGTATTTATATAAGAATGGTCTAATTTTTTGGGAAAAGACTGTCTCTCCGAAGGGAACATCTAGAGTCGAAAATGTGTATCTCATTTTCACTAATATTTTAAGCATCTTTATCATTCACATCTTCATCATTAAAATAACAATCCTTGTCATCATTTTCAAAGCAAATATTATGAATATCATCCTGAGCTTCAGTATTACCATGTTTTTTATTCAAAGAAAAGCATCATTTTACTAACCTATGACGTGTCTGCAAAGAGTATGACTAGTTATTGAGATTCGAAAATGAGCGCATAGAAAGTCCTTGTACATGTACGAAATCAAGGTTACCTTATTAAGATAACTTTTGAAATCAAATTTACTATTCTTATTAAGAACTAACTATGAAAGGAAGGTTTTTGCATCATTTTCAATCCAATGCAATTTTGGAACGGAAATATCTCTAAGTGGCATACCACGAAGTGAAAGATTGAGCTCATTGCATTTTATCTTTACAGATTAATGATATTTGACCACGATTTTGGAAATTTTTGCGATTACTGCAGAATCTGTTTCTGGGCATCCAAGTAAGAACCTAGAAGTTAAGAAAAACGTTTGAAATCTTCAAATTTAACCACAATCGTTGAAATTTTTTTTTGCTTCAGTTGCAGAATCTGCTCTTATTGCGTCAAAGTAAGAACTAGAAAGTAAGAAAATCCAGTTTGAATAGTTCAAGTCTCTTTTATCACTGATCAATTTGATGATTTATAGAAATTTTCATACCCTGCAATAAGCTATTTCATTATACAATCATTTCAAATTCAAATGTATTCGATACAGCTTTTATAACATGCAGTAGCAACAAGCATTTGTGAGTATTGTTATTATAAATCTTAGCATTGATCACATAAGGAAATAAAATGAGAAATTATAATGATATGAAGATACAAAGATGAACAAATTGTACTATTGCAAATATAGTGATCTGCTGAAATGCCAACCATCCGTTCCATCTGATTCATCCGTTCCAAGTCCGTTTCCTTTTTTAATTCATTGCAGTTTATATAGATAAACATGTTGTGATTCTAAATGTCCCTTCATGGATATTATAGTCGGGAGGGGGGGGGGGAGTTTTACTTATTTGTACATCTTTAGAGTTATGACAGTGTGTTTCCCTACTTTATACGGTTTTAGCCCCCCCAACTTTTCTCAACCCTCCCCGGTGCCTGTACCAATGACGATTGACCAGGGTTTTCCAATTGGAAGGTTGGAACCCTGTGACTGACTTTCTCTAATGAAGAAATTAGACACGGCCAGCCCTTTTTCGCATCAAATATTACCGTTTCAAACTTTGTCTTTTACACTAAAGCAGAAGATAGGCTATATTGACACCATCTGTTTACAATATTTTGTTTTTTGGAGCAGATGGCTTCAAAATACATAAAAGTAAACAGATTCGGTTTGTTCGAGAATTTGACTGTAAAATATATTGCTTGTTGTATCAGCGGAAGGGCATCCAGTTGGTACACAGCTTTCTCAATTGAAGGAAACAGAGGATAAAGGAAACAGATAATTTAGTTCGTGGAAGGAAATTGTGATTTGTGTGCCACCTTCGTTTTAGTTTACATGAAGCACTGTGATAAGGGGAAGTTCAAGCATGCGCAATAGGTACAATAATAAAATGGAGGCCATAAGTTCCCCTGACTCGGAAATTTGCGGCGGATGAATTTGAATCGCTTCTTCACAGAAAAGAGATTAACATTGTGCTAAAAAGATTTTGTGAGTAGCACTTTTATTCAGTTTAGCTTAGACTGCACCAGTAAAGACAAAAATATAAAGTAGGCCTAATCAAAACAACGAATACGATCCGCAAAATAACCGAAGAGGTTTCCAGTACACAATGACCCAATGGGTGTCAAAAGTGTTTCTAGGTCTAAAAGGCCAACCGAAACAAAATTTATACTAGGGAGCCAGTATGGATTCCATGGCAGCTGCACTACCGAGAAATTTTTATAGAATAACCGGCGCCCTCTCTTGCACACGTGAAAGATGGGCGTTGTTTGGGTGTGTTTTTGGATGTGGTTCAAAAAAGTTGTTTTCAAATATGACAAAGTGTCTTTCAAAATTTGTGTGCAACCGAGATTGGAAAAAAGTGTTTCATTCTAAATTGAGTGATCCACTTGAGATCAGGGGGCTGCCGAAAAGTCTAAGTGGGCCTGGGGCACAACTTAAAAAGAGTGAAGCGAGCAGAAAATTTTTGCGACCCCGTACTTAAGATTAGCTTAAAATACACTTCAGAATACTCTTTGCAGTCATTCTCTTGCTATACTTTTCAATATTACTTTGTTTCAATTGTTTCATTGTCACGTTTTACAATTATTTCCATTCTATCAACTGATTGGGTTACTATCATTTAACAATCAACCGATTAATTATATTCTTAAAATGAAGTTCCTCTCTTTATGAGGTTCCCTAGACATTGAGGCCCTAAGGAAACTTGCCCCCTTGTTCCCCTCTTGGTGGCCCTGCTTGAGATCATACTTAAGGTCTCAGAATGATCTTGATTTTGGCCTTTTTTAAACATTTTTTTTATCAATCTCTTTACCTGACAAACATTAAGGAATTGGATGGTAGTGGTAGGTGCATAGTTCAACTCTCAATCATGAAATTCCCTGAGATACATTTGCATTTTTCATTTTCATCACTTTACCTTTATAAATTTCCCACTATTTCTTAAAATGTTAATTTGACTTGCTTTAGCTATTTGAATTTCGGTTTGCTATAAAAAGTTTGCAGCGGTGCAGCCATTTTGTAGGGGGGTGGTGCAATACTTTTGCTCACCTAGTGTACTTAAGCCCGAAGATCTTCACCTAGTGTACAAATGCTCCGATGGACCTTCGGCGTACAGTTAACATGGAACCAACAGCATTCATCAATTTGATGTTGGCTTAGCATAGCAAGTTTGTGTGATTAGGAAAGTAATTTTCTCTATAATTATTACAACCTCTGCTTCAGTTGGACACCAAAATTGTCAATAGCTTTCATGGTGAATAAAAGCTGATATGAAAATTTGCGTTTAACACCAACTCGGCTACTTAATATTTGTTGGAGAAAGGAGAACAAATTATTATGAGTCAGTATTTGTGTATTTATGACTATTGGCGCTTTCAAGTCTGCAACTTTGATGTTGACCTATTGTATTTATTTGCAAGTGGACCTTGTGAACCACTGGAAATCAGTGGCAGAAATTGCTGGTTTAGGGGGTGGGCAGGCACCCCCCCCAGCTTTTGCTAAATTGTCAGGTAAATTTCACTTTCTATTCTGTTGTTTAATTGTTTTGAGTGGCTTTGCCCCCACTTGAAAAATGTTTTTCTACCTCAGCTGTCAATTATACTTTTTTAAGGATCATAATTTCCTGATTATTCTGCAAGCTCCTTTTGCTGAGTTTATTATTTCACCCTAAAGCAGGTATTTTCAATATCACAATTCTATATCAATATCTTCTGTTATAGAAATTATGAAATACAGTTAATAGGCATTTTGATAATAATACACTAAGAATGCAGCTCATGCATGAACACCGAGTGGAGTTTTGCAGTTAAAGTTAAGAATTTAAGGTAAAAAAGCCCAATGTTTTACAATCATTAAGCTTGGAGACCAAACTACAAGACTTGTCACTGAAATGATTTTCAATTTCAACAGGTTTCTGCAATCTCCCAATGAGCACATCCTGGGTCTTCCTTGTCTCGCTTTCCTTAGCACTATCAAGAGCTTCTCATGTTTTATCACATTTTCAAATGTGCTTTATAACATTCCGAGAATATTCCTTCTTCTGATACATGATAGGTTAGTGTGAAATATTCAAAAGATTTTAGACGATATTGATTGTGATTATCTGATGAAAAGATCTGACTGTGTGTCAGGCCCTTTCTTAATAAATCTAAAATTTCAATAGACACCAGTATTTTCAAAAAATAAAAAACTGTTTTCCTTTCAAAGGATTGAGCATTTTCAACTACAAGAAGGGTGTGATCTTTATATTTTCCTGTTTTCTTAATTCCTGTTCTGTAATCTAGAATTTTTTAATTTCTTCTCTCTTGTTTTCTAATCTAACGCAATCTAAGATTTTATGTTTGAATCTCTAAATCTTTTTTCTTTTGAAATTCTGGTTATAAACAAAAGATTCTGTCAGCAAACAATAAATTCTGATTACTTTGATGAGATTAGTGTGCCATGCACTACAACTAGATAGCTATTTAATAGATTTTGAACATTTAGGATGTTTTACTAAAAGATTTTTAATTTTATTGTTTTATTTTGATTCATTGTTAAATTGAGAAATTGAATGCAAGAAACATCAATCAGAATCAAACTCTGACTATTTCCTTAACTTTTTGTTTTAGATTTGCTGTTACCTTGCAGCAAAAAAGAAGAAAGGAATTTATCAAAAATGAATTTTTCTATAAGGGAAGCCCAACCTTCTGATGCCAACCGCGTCTTTGATTTGATCAAGGTTTGCTATTTATTCTGCATTACTTCCACTCCTCTGATTCGTAAGTGAAGCTATTTGTTGGTACAGTTGTTCAGGATTTAATCATATCATTTAAGTTCAACATATATGCAATTCTTGTTATAGTTCGAAGAAGGTTGACTCGTCTTTTATTCAAGACAACTTGAGTCAAAGTTTTTTGACCTGGTATTTGATACAAGCAGCTCGAAAAACTGGGTTCCGAAATATCAAGAGCCAAGAAACTGATCTTCTGCGAACCAACAGTGGCTTTTTAAATTTAAAACATGTTGAAATCGAAATCGATTGTAAGGTCTTGAATCATTTAGGAAAAAGTCAAAACCCGCAGATAATCATAATTTCAACTTGTGATCTTATGAACTCATAAACACACAATACTTGCGCAGCTACGTGGTAGGTAGAAAAGAGGTTATAATGCTTTAGCATGCTTTCGCAGTAGGTGATTAGAATTCTGATACCTAAATCGTGTTAAGGCAAGCTCTTTATCAAATCATAAAGAATGCAGGTATTTTGAACGAAAAGATAGGCGCCAAATTTGTAAAGGGACTCTTTGAAATATCAATGTATCATTGAAAACTGCCAATTGATGAAATAATGCAAAAATGCAAGAATCTTGCTAGCAAAACTGATCGACGGAATTCTTAAGAATACTAGGGTGAAGCAGAAAAACAAGGAACACCGGAATGCGCGAAAAAATAAACAAAACTACAACAAATAAACCAACGATAACTTATATTCACCCCAGTGTGCAGGGCAACTTCTCAGAGCTACAGAATAAAAAAATCAGCGTATGTGCGGTATATTTCAAATATAGAATAGGTTGATGTGATTGGTGGTTACGGTATGGTAGAATGGTGGAAACCGAAGAGAGTGAGTGGAAACAGGAAAGAGCAAATGTTTGAAAAATTGGGATTTGGAGAAAAAATACCCATTTTTCAGGTTTATGAAATCAGCTGTAAGTAGCATGGAAATGATTGAAAAAACGACGAAATACAACTGACATATTGCATTACGTAGCAAATATCTAAACATTGCATAGCAAACACCTTTATATGAGCAGATGGGTGAACATGAAGGTGGATGAACTGATGAAAACCACGAAAACCCGAAGGATGCGGAAATCCGCTATCGCCAACGTTCTTGCAGAACACGGCACATGAGAAGGAAGCAAACATGACTTTGGTTAGGAAGAATTTTGTGTAAACACAAAATTAAGGTTTCTCGACAGTGAAGCTAATCCATTTTTATGGATACCTATATTTCGGGATTTCGAAAACTTCGAACCCACCCATATATGGGCGGCACGGCCCCGGGGGGTTAGAAGGTTGTGTGATAAAGCAATAATGCCATTCATCAAGATTGAAAAGTGTTCAAGTAAGCTATAATGAGTTTTAAGGGTAACATAAGAAATTTTATTTTCGAATTTCTTAGTTTTTATCACATAACCTGAAGAAAACCTCACTGAGACATGGCAAGTAGCCTGGTTCATATATTTTCGAGCTAAGACCGAGTTTAAGTGGTCTGATGAGAAAAGAGTCTGTGCTAGTGTCGTCATAGTCAATTTGTAACAAGCTTTTTGATGCTTTTCCTTTTGAGAGAAGAAATAAAAGGAGAAAGAATACAAGAAGATCATATGGGTGAAAAACAGTTCAAGAATAAAAGCAAAATGGAAAGTTCCATGAAAAAAAGAACTATGATAATACAAGTGTTTCTATAAAAAATACAAGATCGGCCTTCTCGAAAAATTTCACGAAATATAAATGGCAAAAATTAGAAAAAGTAAATATTTGGCATTTACAAAGGGGCTCATAGAGGCTCTACAACTCTGTCTGCTTTCACCGATGATAGATAATACTGTTTCAAGTATTTCAGAATCACTCAGTCAGAAGTAGGCAGTGCCTCGAAAATGATTGGTTGAACGGTCAAACGGCGCAAATTCCGTGGAAAAAAGTTGCCTCAATTTTAACTTTCCAAAACGGAAAGTAGTATGGTAAGCGTACCATCCTTGAATGTGAAAATATATTCTGCCCATGCTTGTACCGTATACTGTTTTCTGTTTCCATCCATACCGTGAAGAGAAAATGCTTCCAGAATAAAGAGTCTTTCTTTATCTGTGTTTAGATTAGCAATGATTAGATTAGCATAACTCAATGACCAACGGCTTTTTCGCTCCTATTGTTTGGATTTACTTGGCATTTATGCTTTAGCCGTGCAGATTTTTTCTTGAAAAGGCAATAATTACATTCAATTTACCTCTACGTGTTACCTTTTAGTATCTTATAGGCTTCACAAATTGAAATATGGATATGATTGTGCCTCTTTGTTTGTTTATTCAAAAAGATCACGTAGATAAAACCGTAGATTCGGTAGAACGGAATATGTAGCCTTACTTTTCTCAGAAAATTTGAAAAAATAAGCGGCCTGTTGACCACGCTCAATTTCGAAGACACTTCCAATTATATCAGAATTTTCTTAATCCATTATTTGGCCATCGATTCGAAGCACAAGGAATCTATGACAGGGCCGACTAGGAATTTCTGGCAACATATCGCGTTTGAAAATTTCTCTCATAGCAACTGCGCTAACCGGGTCAAAACAGGTGTGTCAGTTTGTCAAAGCCAGTCAATACAAGGGTACATCAGTGCTAGAAATATTGCATTTACCACTTAAAAAGCGTTCTCCGATGTTTCTTCTGCCATGGTCTGAACCCCTTGATCAGTCTTTTATCAGTGTTAACATTGGTTCGTAGAGGTATACAACCAACTTAGAGTCTACACGACCTTAATGCACCTGCATGAAACAACCTGAAGTATGTTGCAAAATTATCGCTTTCCATTAAGCCGCCTTCATCTTGAGCCTGGGCGATGATGGAAGCAAAAACCATTTGGGTCGGGAAAAGAACTGGTCAAATGACAGTAGGAAAGACTCTAGGATTTTTCGAGGATTTTTCTCAAAAACGAAAGCATTTTTGCCAAAGATTTGCGAGATATTCGTGGACTGATATGCCTCTCAACTGCAACGGACTGATTCCATGTGCGATACGCTTCGTGAAAAGGAGGCTGCATAGCGGGAATTGTGTAAAACCTACGTTACAACATACAACATATCTGCTTCCTCAAGCTCGACGCTTACAACAGAATAAAACTACACCGCCATTCAATGATATAGAAGCACTGCCGTATCCCTTATCTCTGTATCTAAAGATCTATACCAAAATGACAATGGTACCACTTTGAAACGCTCCAGTGTTGACGCGATCTTGAATGGATTCAGTCTTGTGTAAAAGGCCGAAAATCGGTAACACGTCGAAAATGTACACGTACTCGTGCGCCTGCTCCACCTGTGCTTGTCCATATACTCAATTCCAAAACCAAATAAGATCTTGACTATCAAATTCTCTTTTCAGGAATTATGTGTTTATCAAGAAAAGCCTTTATCTGAAGTTGTGATCACTGCTCAAGGTTAGTCGGTAGTGGTTAGGTGGTAAGTCTTGCTTCACTTGTATGATCCTTCGAGCTGATTTTTTTCATAGGTGTTTTTCTAATTAAATGCAAGTTTTTATTGACCCCAAGGAGGCACGTTCAGCGTTGTTTTATATTGTTAAAGTTATTCGATGAATATTTTCTTTTACTCGCAGATCTAATTGATGATGGTCTCCAAAGCGGCAATTTATTCAGGTGTTTGGTTGCGGAAATTGAACCGTCAGAAGGTAGTTTAAATCTTATCTTGAGAATTCTTATATTTGAACTTCCTAGAATTCTGTCACTTTTCTTGGCCTTTTCTGGTGCAAACTTTGTGATTTAGGTATTGGTTAATATATTTTAAGACAGGTGAATACATTTTATCATAAACAAGTTTGGCTAAACAACTCAATATCTTTCTCTTTGTGATCTTCTCACCTTCCATCACTTCAGTTACTTTACTCAGGTCAAACTGAAAAGTGTCATTCAAAGTGTCCCATGGTATACCTAGAAATAAAGTGTCCCCATGATAAACCTTGTATCTTCTATCTTCCAATAATTTGCTACCTAGCATTTCTTTAGCATAAGTTTCTTCACTCTCTTTAGTCTCTGAAACTTGAGAATCATGCTTAGAGAATTTTTCTACCAAATCTAAATTACTACTCTTCCACTTTCTGAGGTTAAAGCCCCCTTCTTTCATTCTTTCCACAGCTTTCAAGTATAGATTTCTTGCATCAATTAAATTTGAAGCTCCGAACACTAAATCGTCTACATAGATATTATCAGCAAAGACTGCATCATCGTTATCAGCAAGGTTATGTCATCTTAGTAAAAGGCTTATCATGCAAAGACTGTAAGGATCAATGGTATATCCCTTCTTTGCTTCTTCCAGGAAATGATCAAGACAGTTGTTGTGCATGTTGTTGTGTTTATAGTTTGTATTCTGAAATCAGAGAGTTTTGCTTAACGAAGCGACCTAAATTAAGTCCCTTAGGCCAAACATTTATGCTTAATATGATACATAAAGTCTTCCTGTCTCATGATATGAATATGATGATATGAGTAAATATTTATACACGAAAAATAAACCCTTCAGCATTTAATAATACATGTATACAATCTTATCAAACAAACAAATAAAAATAATTTCAAAGGCAAATATGTAGTATCTAAATATGTTAATATTGCTGTTCTTCCATGGGGTCGTGTTTTGAAGTTAACGTTTTTGATCAGCCAGTAGATGTGCTTTCAATTGTTTTTTAAAGCAACCGAGAGATGAGGTCTCTCGTATATCAACAGGCCTATCATTCCTTATTTTTAGAGCCGAATATTTAAAGCCCTTTTTTGCATGTTCTGTTTTTGGTCTTGGTATCTTAAGATCCTGATAGTTTCTTGTTACATGGCTTCATTGCATTGTAACATCCCAAAGGCTTTCGGGGCTTAGCTTATTCATAATCTTATAGGTCATAACTGACCGATCAAAGAAAATAAGATTATTGACGTTCAGCCAATCATAGGACCAGTTGTCTTTTAATCTGACACTTTCGATTATCGATTAGGCTCTATTTTGTAATCGTTGGAGAGTTTCGAGTTTTGTTGTCGTTGGAAGACTGCCCCAGATTACATCTGCGTAGCGTAGGTGACTTTCAATGATGGCGTAATATGCATTGCATAGCTCCGTCTGAGGGAGAATGTTTCTCAGTTTCTTCAGTGAAGCAAGTCCACCACAAATGTTGTCCTTAACAGTTTTAAATTGCTCGTCCCATTTCAAACTTTCATCAACCATTACCCCTAATGATTTGGTTTTGGAAACTCGTTTGATTTCAGAGTCATTCAACTTTAACCCATTCGGCATATTTACCGCTTTCATTTTCCGAGGGTGGCCTATAATCAAGTACTCTTTTTGAGGGGTTAGGACTTAGCTTATTTACTCTCATCCATTCAGAAATGTTGAGTAATTCCTCTTGCGCATCTGCCACTAGTTTCTCGATGTCATTCGATGCTATTGTCACATTATTGTCATCAGCATAGATATTTGTTATGAATAGAAGGGGGCCTAAGTAAGATCCTTGGGGTATGCCGCATTGAACTTATCTCTCCTTAGATTTTTTACCGTTTTGGGAACAGTATTGCTGTCTATTATCAAGGTAAGATTTGAGCCAGTTTCCAGGGATTCCTTTCATGCCGTATGCTCTAAGTTTTTCAATCATGATTGTGTGATCGACCGTATCGATTGCTTTCTTAAGGTACAGAAAAATCTTCAGATTCAGCTTTTTGCAGTCGATATTTTCATACCAAGAATCGGTGCTCCAATCAAGGATGTCACAGTGGAGTATACTTTTTAAAATGCAGATTGGTTTCTTGTGATCACTTTATTGGCCACCAGGAACTCAAAATGCTGGTCATGAACTCTTCTCTCAAAGATCATCGAGAAAACCGAAATGACTGACGTAGGCCTATAATTATTAACATCTTTCTTAGCACCTGATTTGAAAATAGGTGTAACTTTGGCAATTTTCCAAATATCTGGGAAAACCCCACCCATAAGCGATGAATTTAAAATCATTGTCAGAGGTTTTGATACCAGATCCCCTACATCTTTAATGATAGTTGTTGAGATCTTATCTGGACCAGCTAAGTTTTCGATCTCAAAACTAACCATTCGCCTTCTACTTAAGCTATAGCTTTCGATCTCAAAACTAACTACACTCTCTTCGAAACAAATTCGGATTAAGGAGGCGCGATTCTCAGTTTCTTTTCTGAGCCTGTATTTTTTCAAGAAAGGGCTTTCTTTTTCAAGGGCCAAATGTGATGTTCTCCGCAACCTTCTCCACAACCCCTTTTGGCTCATTCTTATTGAATAAGGGCATCCTACTACCTTCTGTATGCTTGTCTCTTTTAAAACTGTGTAGTTTTTAATGCCAATTATTATTGTATAGTCTTTCTGAGATTATGTTCGCTTGTATGTACATAATTTTTTGAAAATTCAACTAATGAAAATGAATTTCTTAGTATATCAAATAAGACTGTATTGAATTAATTTCTTTCGATGTATGTTTAACATCAACCAAATTGACCTCGAATTTCTAAATTTGTGAGCATCTTCATGTTTTTCTGTATCTTTGTCGTTATTTAAATTTCAAAATGGCTGTTTATTTAGAAGCTGATAAACAGGACATGAAAGAGATGGCTGGCTATGCGTTGTATTTCTATGGATATTCAACTTGGAAAGGAAGGTTACTCTACCTCGAAGACATGTATGTTCAGCCCAAGTACAGAGGTATCTGAAATTTGTTTATTTTTGTCACAACGTTTTACTTTGAGAAGTATTTACGAATCCAACTTGATATTTCAAGTAATATTTTTCACTGAAACGTGTTTTATTTTTATTCCATTTATTATCATGGATCTATACGAAAGTAGAATATTTCTAGATTTTTAATTTAGATTTTTAATAGATACCCCTGTCTCGATATAAATGTTGAACTGATTTAAGTTCTCTTTAAAATAAGACACCAATATATTTTGCCTTTAAAACATGTCTTATTAAAGTTTGCAACATTTCCTGAAAGTTTATGCTAAAAAATCTATAAGCGCAATATTCAGCTATTATAATATAATGATCTCAATCTCATGTTCATGTGAAGAGCACAAATCATCGAATTGACTGCAGCACCCACACAAAGCCCCCATAAAGTATTTCATTAAGGCCGAATTCAAATTATGTAGCCCCAAAGCAACCTGTGAGGATGGAACCCCCTCTAAACTGATGTATTTAAATACGATAAGAAACATTTTTAGTCCCTCCTAAAGGAGCCAAAGGTTTCCAAGAAAAAAAGAGGTTGAATTCAATTGGATTTAAACTTAAAAATACAATCGGTTGGAAGGCTCCATGTTTGATTATAAAAATTTGCAAGCGAGCCAGTTATGAGAAATATTTGTTGATATTATAAACATCTAAAAGAGCAGATGGCCTCTTCGTACCGTTTCTTTTTCGAAGATCTTTCCAACATAGCTGTAGAGGATCCTGAGTGATCGCCCAGTTTGCCAATTGCGAGATCCAACACTGTGTTTCATAATGTCCAAGCAATGGGAGAATGATGAAGGAATTCAAAATAGAATTCTAAGTTTAAAGCAGTCTCATCTCATTATTAGTCAATGTAAAAATTATCTGAGTACATCATCTTTAAGTTTAGTTTGACTAAGGAAGTTTGTTTTTAAAAGTTCTGAGAAGTATCTGAGATTTTGAATCTGAGTTTTGAGAGAGAGGCTGGACCGTGTTTCTTGATATCTTAGGTATTGGCATTGGAACAGGATTCTTTAAAAGAATAGGACAGGTTTGTTGTTATCTTCGTATATTTGGATATGTCAATTATGATAGTAACCCGTTAATCTGTATATGAATTTTTCGTGGTGTATGTAATCGATATAACAAAGTATACTGGCATGATGATTCATAAGATTAGAAGCAGTTTTTCCAGTTTCGTCATTTGTTCAAAGTTTAGATTTGCTCTACGTCGATTATTAAAGTCAACTCTCATGTTGCCAGATATTTGCATTGAAATCATTTTTTCTGAAAGAATTGGCGCTGTTTGATCTGTTACCGCTGTTTTGTCGCAGCCGAAACCGGATTTGTCTACTCAATGTATTTCATAATGATTTTCACGTTCACTATATCTTGTCAATCTGTTTTTGTACATAAATTCTCTTTATGTCAATTAGTGATTGTATGTTTCAGAATATTTAATTTCCGGTGCAATTATAAAATAACTATTCTTGATCTTTATATGCAATATAGTGAAACCATAAGTTTATTCATATTAGCTTAGCTAAGAAATTTTGAAGGATTAGTTTTACGAGGAATTACTTTTGATTTGTTTTTCTGTACTGTCATTTCGACAGGTTAATATTAATTTCATTTTGATCAAAATTTTCTTAAAAAGATTTGTATTGTAGACAGCTTATGTTTTAACGCAAAACAACTTTGCAAAGAATCCTTTGTTTCTGTTGGAGTGAATTAAGACATGACTAACATTCTAGAAGAATATGAAACTAGAAATGACAACTTGTGAGAATTTCACGGTTCTGTCATTTCGACAAGTTCCTATGCATTTCATTTTTATCAAAGTTTTATCAAATAGATTTGCATTGTAGAAAGCTTATGTTTTAACGCAAAACAACTTTGCAAAGAATCCTTTGTTTCTGTTGGAGTGAATTAAGACATGACTAACATTCTAGAAGAATATGAAACTAGAAATGACAACTTGTGAGAATTTCACGGTTCTGTCATTTCGACAAGTTCCTATGCATTTCATTTTTATCAAAGTTTTATCAAATAGATTTGCATTGTAGAAAGCTTATGTTTTAACGCAAAACAACTTTGCAAAGAATCCTTTGTTTCTGTTGGAGTGAATTAAGACATGACTAACATTCTAGAAGAATATGAAACTAGAAATGACAACTTTAGGGATCTTCACGATTCTGTCATTTCAACAAGTTACTATGTATTTCATTTTTATCAAAGTTTTATCAAATAGATTTGCATTGTAGACAGCTTATGTTTTAACGCAAAACAACTTTGCAAAGAATCCTTTGTTTCTGTTTGAGTGAATTGATACATGACTAACATTCTAGAAGAATATGAAACTAGAAATGACAACTTGAGAGAATTTCACGACGTTTTTAAAAATATTTTCACATAATTCCCTATGCAAAAGACAATTTTATTTTCGTTTGTGACTTCAATCTTAAATTTCAGCTAATTTCGTTTCTCTACTTGTCACAAATAGTTTCATTAGTTTTCAGAGCATATATTACTAAAACGTAACAGAGTTTTGACATCTTTGCGTTTTTTGTTTTTTGTGCAGTAGACTCAATCTTAAGGCTTTACGTCCGAATCTAAAATAAAAAATGCAAATGAAAAAAGCAAACATTTCGAGTCATACTTAAGCTTTTCGTCTGACACTCTTCAGAGTATAAAACGCCAGAACATTCATCGAAAACTCTTTCTCCTTCTGTCTACACGAAAGCAATTTGTTCATGTGTATGTAGGTAGATTCCAAATCTGCTAGATGGAACGACGATCAGTCTTTGCCAATAATCCGAAACATGTCGCCCTTATAGTTTTTTGCACTACCTGGGATACCTGGGTATCTAGATAATTGCTGCCTGATAGCGGAATCTTTTCTCTGCAATAAATCTTTATCGTTTCTTGACTCTGCAATGTCTCCATATAGCCTACGCAAGAAGTTAAGGAATTTAAGAGTGTTCCAGTGTCAAAGCATGATTTTTTAATAATGTAAATAAGGTTTATGAAATCATCTCTCTTAAAGACTTTGTACTTATCACCACCTTTAATAAATAGAAGCTGAGCATTCTAACTGTTTAAATCTTTTCAGATCGCAGTTGCAATGAAGTGCTGCCGGATAGCATTCACGTGCCTGGATTGGAACGTGTCAGCCAAAGAGTTTTACAACAAAATTGGTAGCGAAGAACAACCAGACTGGAAGCTATTTTATTTTAAAAGCAATAGCATAGAAAATTTCTTAAGCAAGTTTACATAAAATTCCTCGTAATTGATAAGCGATAGCTTTTTTCCTTTGTTATGTGATAACTTAGTATACGACTTTTATACCACTAAAGTGTATAATTTTTATTATGATTTGTGTTTGGTAACTTCCAAAGCTAGGCTTGTAAATCGTAAGACTTGCATTGCAAGAAACTAAGATAAAATAAAAAGATCTCTACTTGAGCTAATTTGAGATCTCTACTTCGACTCTTCAACTAGGTGTTAGCAACCGCTGATTGGTCAAAAAAGGAACCAATGAAACGGATGACTATTCCTCTCCTGGGTTTACATTTGTATCAAAACCTGGCTTTATGTTTCTGCTTACCTTTGGGAATTATCAGATATTATTACTCTGGGGAGTTTTGTACAAAAAGTACTTTATTATCTTTCTGCTTTTCAGTCAGTGATTAAAATCCTGTATTCTCCGGACTCGAAATTCCTCTACATAAAGGTACGAAAAAGCTATACTGTATCCAAGGAAGCAATCGAATGGCTCAAAAATTTGCATACGGCCAGGACAGATATCGGGTAGAAAGAGTTTGTCTCAAGAGTTTATCTGGTCCGTCTTTTATAGCCATTTACAACTGCGGGAATGTAGAAAAATTGATTACCAATTGTTGACAGGGTATAGTTTATAAGGAAGGAGGAGTTTGAAAAATCTGAGACACTGTGGTAGGTTCTGCGCTTTCTGCTGATATAAGTCAGATTTTTTACCTGAAACGCAAGGGTACAAAATAGCTTTTGAAGGTGGTACATTCATTTAAGCAAAATATTTGCTTGGAAAGTATTATTTTACGAAATTTGTGCATCGAATGATGTATAGTTTAATCTGGTTCCGTTAATAGTTTTGCTTTTAGGGAGAGAAAACTAAAAATTGTGACAGAAACGTTTACCGTAACCTCAATCAGATTCAACAGGCCATTACAAAATGTTTCTTTGCTGTTGATCCACGTCCTGTTTACAATCCAAAAAAGGCCCTTCCATCCATTCAAAGGGATTGCGTTTCTACCACCCAAAAGAGTTCCGTTAATTACGAGTTTACGTGCCAGTGTGATTCTGACTACGTAGGACCAACAATCCAAAGATTGGGGGATAGAATAACTCAGTATGTCCATTCTAGCAGTAGAAGCCAAACACTCCCGCAAGTAAACAGCCTCCTCGGTCTGAGTTTACTAGAAAACCCAGATTGTGCAAAATCTATAATGGTGACATGTTTTGGATTATTGGTAGAGCCAGAGACTTCGAAACAGGAGAGTGCATGTTGTTAGACACCACAATTAACAGGAAATTTGAACTGCTTTCTTTTTCTGTGGTTTCACCTCTCCTTATGCAGCCTTATTCTTTTCTAATTATTCTTCGTCTGATCCCAACTTCTAATAATGCTCCCAACTTCCTAACCAAGTAGCATCTTAATCTTCTTTTGAAAAAGAATGAAAATACTCTTAAAAGAGAAGAATATACGGGTGAAAGCATGGAATCTTCGTGCAAAGCCAGTGTCTTTAATTTTTTGGGCCAGACGGTGTGAAGTATGGGAAAGGTCCTGAATACTTTTCTATGACGTCACAACGCTTGCTCCCAGAATGCACCTCGGCCTATTTGGTGAAACATGCGCTCGCTGTTCTTTCTTTTTACCGAAGGTTTTATCAGAAAGGAGAAGGTGAAGAGCGCTAAAAATGTCGGAATACAGTGAAGTTCCTCCCCCAGTCGCCAATGCTGAGCAAGATGCAAAGTATCAAGACGCTTTAGCGCGTGCTAGACAGGTATTAATTTTCATTAAAATCTGATGATTTGGTCTGTCTTGAAATCTGGCGGGCATGTGTGGCCTACTTAGGCACTCGTGAGGAGAAAGGAGTCATTTTAATTTATTTGAATCGAGAACACTGCAGTGAGTCAATATTTGATCAATATTTAACGAAGTTGAATTGCAGTTACAAGTCCACACTTTCAAATCAATGTGAAATTGATATCTAGCAAACTTCTAGTTCCGTTTGAATCTTTATTTTCAGTAGGCAACTTGAATGTAACGACTGAAAAGAAGTCCTAGTAAGTAAGCTCTCCTTTGTGGGTTAGATTCATTTAGCGTAGCATCATCTCAAAATACAATAATGATACAATAAATAATCATCTCAGTCTTCTTTTTTCAGTATTTCAAATAACAGTAAATTTGTAAGCCAGAGTGAATGAGAGGGCCTAATTCAGGAAGGTTGTCAGCGCAGAATTTTGGCGCACATGTATGCTTCAGTGCTATTGCGTTATCTTGTTTAACTATGAAGTTTATTCATGTGAACTAGAGCCCTTGTTCACTAGAAACCTTTGGTGTATTATATATAGATCCAGAGCTGCAAAAAATATTTTCCTTTCTGGTAACCTGAGAAACAGTACAAAAATTCCCCTGTAAGGTTAAAGCATTGTGTACTATAGCTCTTCCAATAATACACACACATTTTTACGCAAGGTCTTTTAATTTATGTGGTATAGAGAAAATTCCCAATAAAATATTGTAATTTGGTTGTTTATTGCATCTTTTTTGTCTTTGGTAAAGATTGAATATGCGAAAAAGGAAAAGTGATTTGTGATATGTTTTTTGACTAGAAGAAAACTTCACAATAGTTGGTGCTTTTCATAATTACCTGGTGTTTGGGAAAGGTAATAGATGTTAGCTTTAGAGAAGATGAATCTGGTTACCTTTTTATACTTATCAGCTGGCCTTTTTGGCATTTCATTTTATGTGATGGGTGCATGTGTCAACATGATCTTTAAATTTATAAATGGTGCTTTCTAATGCTAAATACCCATCAAAGACTTTGGCAAGTCAGTCTAACCTCAACACTTTGCCAAGTCTATCTATATCTCCATCAAGATTCAAGTCAGGTACTGTATTGCTAGCTGGAAGAAAATTTGGGATGTAGTTATTTTCATAGCTCTTTCCCTTCAAAGGTCAAAAACATAGGCTCTTATCAGGCAGCTAAAATAGGACTTTTCAAAGCATGTGAATTGCCTACTTAGGTTCTGCAGCTTTATCTGTTAAAAAGCTCCTGGACAAGGAAACTGAAGATTGCTTTCAAGTTATACAATTTCTTTTGTGATATTTGATAAATGAGTAATATTTTTTATAACAGTTTAACAGATGTGAAACTTCTTCATTTGATTAAATCTACAATCTGCAGACATTAAGCTCACATTTGTATAAACCTTTAATATATTGTGAAAATGTCAAGAATAACTTTTTGTCCACGCAAAAACAGCTGTTTTTAATAAGTTTTGCTGAAAATCTTCTGCCAAGCCAAAAGATTTTCTGGTTATCTGGTTCCCCAGTTCTGATAATATTGGCAGCTCTGTTTAGAACATAAAGTGTATAACAGAATAGGAAAAGCAAGGAAAAGTACAAATTTTTCAAAAGTCTTGATAAAGATTCAATAAGCTGTCTTAATCAGTAAGCTTTATCAATAACATTTCAACCACTTACTTAGTCCAACAAATTTATTTGGGATTTTTATATCTTCAACAACCATTGACCCAAGTCCTGCCCTGCAAAAAAGAAATAATACCTGTCAGATTCAACTGTATGGACATGAGAAAAATTAACAAGATTACTTCAAATCCAAAAGTATTTGGAAGAATTAAATTCTCTAGTGTGCACAGTTGAAAATGTTTGACCTTCTGCTTGAAAATTTGACAAATTTTACCTATTATTTTGGCTAGACACCATTCTTATGGATACATTACTTGACCTTGTCAATATTGCAAAGACACTCTTTTTTATAAGAACCAGTAAATTTGAGTTCAGGCTGATTGTTCTTAATTTTTTCGAAAATCTGAGTCTGAATTGTTCTTAGTTTGTTCTTAAATTTATAGGGTATAAGCAGTGTGATTTCTAGCTTTTTGTTTTGATGAGGTGTTCAGGCCTCTTTTGCCAACAAAGTATGTGAGACAACCCTCACTTGCTGCCATAATGGAATATTCACTGAAAAAGCACCCACATGTGGCTAAAAATCCTCCTTTTTGAGCTCAAAATTTCATTTTACAGTAGCTCAGCCTCAGCTTGTTCTTAATTTGTTCTTAACTTTTGACTAATTTTGAGGCTGGTGTTTTTATAAAATTGTTCTTATGAAAGAAGAGTGTATGCATTATTGAATCTTTCAAATGAAAAGATGCTTAAAATAATCCTCTACAGCCATAGATAGTTTTTGTTTGATTCAAATACGAAAATTCTTATGGTGGTGCTAGAATGATTTATGGTTTAAGTTTATGGAATCAATTAACAGTTTTTTACATCAAATGATAAACAATATCCAAGACTAAGCTCATGGAGAATCTTTATAAATGCAGCACATCATTTTCAACAGCAACTTTAAAGTTTCATGAAAATACAGCTTTGATGGCTGTTCATCCCATTCATAATCGCATTCTTTACTCCAAACAGAGTTGCCATATGTTGGAAATGGTTGGTGAACAAAGATTAAACGATTTCAAAATTCTCTGCCAAATTTGGCTAACAAAAGAAAATATACAAAATCAGCTAAATTCAGGCTAATTGTGTGGGATGTCAGTTTGATAAAAATGGCTTTGCATATTGAATTAAAACATATATATATATTTTATTGTTTGTTATATTCACTTTTTTAACGTTTTGTCATTGAAAATTTTTGGATTTTTTGACATAATGTTACACATTGTTGAGAAAAAAGCTTTTTCTTTTGAATTTTTGTGGTTTTTTCCCCTACGACCATAATATGGCCAACTTCTGTCCAGCCAAGTTAATTTTCAAGAAAGACCAGAATGGAGTCTTTAGACAAAATGGCATCCTTGCTTCTGCTGGAACTAGGCATAAAAAGCGAAGCGAATCTGTGTGAGAAGCAACAAATCATTTGACACTGGTTTCCTGAAAGAAATGCATAAAAGTTGCCATTCTATTTTTTAAACTCTCTTTTAGCAGCTTTATTAAAACCAGGTAGGCAAGAGCGTGAATTGCTTGCCCAGTCCTTTTCGTTTAGCGCGTGCGATCGCACCCGCACACGCCTGCACACGCGCAAGTTAAATTGCGCGTGCTTTTGACCACACGCGCAAACAGGTGTTTTGCAGTTTTCTGTTAAAGGGCCTCTCCAGCCAAATTTTGCACTTGCATTTTATTGGCAATTTTTATAAAGAAGTTGAGCCTGTTGATCACGAATTCGTTATTTGTTTTTCGATATTTTTTTACAGTTTGTGAGATATAAGCTCTTGCATTTCGATAATTTTATTGAATTAACCGACAAAAATTTTTGGTTTGGTGACACTGTGACGCAATTTTGACGTCACAGTGTATTTCGGATAGTCTCGTCTCAAACCGAATCGAACGACGGCGATTCCCAAATTGAACACTGCAAGTGATGGTACTCTCAGTTCTGTTCCACCAGCTTTTAGTTTGAGCATTTCAGACACCAATTCTGAAGCCTTTAGTTGTTCATCGTTTCTGGAGAACAACTGAAGTGACAATTTCGATTAATTATACGCGAGGGAAGAGCTGGAACAGGAACTGGAACTGGATGCAGTTATCAACGCGTGACCATGAGTCCTTCACGCTTCGGTGGAAGATATACGAAATTCATGGCGAACGAGAGCCGCACATTGTGACGTCAGAATGTCAACAAACTGATTCGGCTTTTGTCGTTTTTTTTCTCGGAAAGGTGCAACTGTAAAGCCTTAGAACTTCTAAACTAATTGGAATTTTTCAAAAACAATGACTTTGTCATAATACACGAACCAGATGCTAACTTTTAAGTCATTAAAAAATTTTTTTTTTGCTGGAGAGGCCCTTTAACATCAATTTCCCATGGTCTCATGATTGTTTATCCTTTCCCTTGTTACTTGACTCGCACTTTTGACCACAATATGATTTTTCCAATTTTCGGAAGTGATGTTTGGCTTTTGACTGAGTGCTCCATTCAACTTAGCGTCTCGTCTTTCAGCTAAGTCGCCATTAGCATGTTAAGTGTAATAACTGATTTCCTGTCAAAATGTAATGAGGCCCTGAAAGCAAGTAGCTGTTGGAAACAATTTTTACTTGCTCTTGTAACTTTGGAGAGTGACAACGACTTTTAAAAGATGGCTGCTAAGGGCAACAACATCTGTTATGTATTGATTAATTTTGAGTTTTGCTCTTGCACGTATTCGAGTGGCTTTTTCCTTCTTGCTCCTTTTACCAATTTTATCAGGTTTGTACTTCAAATTTTCTTACAAGTGCGATCGCACGCGCAAATTTGTTTACATGTGCGATTTGCCACACACGCGTAATTTTGCTCACGAAAAGGACTGCTTGCCTGAAATATTTTGTGTATGACAAAGACTGGTTCCATTATTTTCCCATGACTGCTGAGAGTAGAAACTCTAACAAGCAATCATCAGACATTATCAAAGCAAAGACTTATACAATGAACCTTCCTGCTAAGTAACCCAGTCAGACCAAATGCTTTGTCAAAAACTTTGTCTGTCTAGTACGGGATGGGTGTAACTTGGAATGGTTGTGCTACTTTTAAGACCTCAAAACAAAAGAAATATGACTCATAGAAGCTGAGAACTGCATAGGCCACAAAACTGACTTTATAAAATAAACATTCTACTCTTGATTTTAACTGTTGACTTTTTTACTTTTAGATTGCTGCAAAGCTTCAAAACAGTGCACCAGGTAAAAACCATGATATCTTTGTTTGGTTAACCCAGAACTGGATAGTTGAGGCTGACTGTTGAATTTTGTTTGATTTCATACAGTATACAAAATTTTAAACATCACCCATCCCCCAATACTTTTAAAAGTTGTTTAACTGTCATGTAAGATTTTATTTCATAATAGATTTGAAATTCCTGCACCATGCTTCAAGTCAGTTTGATTTAGTTGCATTCCAATGTAAGGCTTGTGTTAAAATAAAAAAGGAAATAAACAATAGTTTCAAAAAAACTGACAACTTCTGAACCTCCCAGTTTTCCTTTAGTTTTTTAAAGAGACATTTGTTACTTCTCTTGCACATGTGATATTTTTCTTGATTAATTGAATTTGTGGAATATCTTTAGGTGCAACCCCTATTACACCAGAACCACAAGAAACTAGAAAAAGAACAGTAGAAGAAGCAGGTATGCCTTAGAAAATTGCTTTGCTGTATAGAATGGTCATTCTTTTGAATTTTTACTTAACAGTTTATTCTTGATACGATGTTTTTGTGACTTTATTCACAAATATGTTCTTGGTAAGATGGAAGGAGAGAGAAGATACGCAATTTTGTGTGTAACTTAAGCTTTACAGATTCATTCTTGTATTTGCTTTATTTGTTTTCTCAGGACTTGAAAATGGTGCCACTGCTGCAAAAAGGTCTCCCATACCACCAGGTAAGAATATGCTGTTAGATTTGATACTATTCCCAGATTGTTATTCTATTTCCTAAAAAGATAGTTTGAACATAGAAATTTCAAGATTTGCAGTAGACGCTAAAGTTATCAATTTGGCTGCTTACTGATGTTGATTTGATTGAAGTTTGATGAAAGAGATAAATGCTACAAATGAATTTTACATTGCTTATTGGCTTTTTGACAAATTTCCTTTGCTCATATTTTTTTTATATAAGAAGTATCTGTCAACATTTATATTACATTGTGCTCTAACATTCATCAAGAATTTTGTAAAGAACATCAATCTATATCTTAGTTTCAGGGGATGCCAAGCAGGTTGCGATGCAGGTTGCTGCAAACATAACTCAAAGGTAAAGATTCAAGCATCTTATTTGTTATTTTGATGTCAACTCTTTGTGTCTTAGTGAAATTTCTTTTCCCAATAGAGGTTTTTTTGCAATGTAATAATATGTCTTAGTACACCACAGACTCATTTGAGATTGAAAATTATGCATCTCTCAAAGTTCACAAGGATTTTGTTCCAGAAAGGCAAACTCAATCATGTTTATTTCACTTCTTTCAAACAACAGTTGTTTTTTGTAAAATGTGATGAAGAACTATAATTTCCTTTTTTCTTTTTATCTGTATACATTTGATTAAGAAAATTTAATTCTTTCAAAATAATTTTTTGGATTTGAAGTGATCTTGTTATTTTCTCTTATGTCCATACACTGTAATTTGATAGGTATTATTTCTTTTTTGCAGGGCAGGACTTGGGTCAATGGTTGTTGAAGATATAAAAATCCCAAATAAATTTGTTGGACTAAGTAAGTATATAGTTGAAAGTTTAGTGATAAAGCTTACTGATTAAGACAGCCTATTGATTCTTTTACTTGTTCTGTCCATCCCTGGTAACTTTTTGATGTTCTTATTTATCTTATTTAAGTTATTGGGCGTGGTGGAGAAATGATAAATAAGCTACAGTCTGAAACGAGTGCCCGAATTCAAGTTGCACCAGGTTAGAATTTATACAGTAATGCTTGAAAATTATTGCAATATGACAGATTGTGTTTGTTGTTTTCTGCAAAATTCATTGTTAAGATTTGTTTACTTACATTTGAATTGAGTCTCTTGATAACTGTTGATTATATTATGGTTTTCCTTTTTGAACCAATAAGTATCCCACCTCATCATTCAAAATAATGATCAGTAGTTTTCTTTGAATTATGAAATTCAGTTTTCATCATGTCATGTATATATATATATATTATTGATTTTTTTAGATCCAATACCTGGTCAAAGTGCTTCAGTACAGGATCGAAATATAACAATAACAGGGGCACCAGCTGCTGTAGAGTGAGTTGACAAATATTGTGATCAGAAAATTTATGTCTGATATTTGACATTTGTAGAATTTTCTATCTAGACTTTCCTCTCTAGAATAAATAGAACTGAGAAAAGAATATGTTAGAAATTAAGAATGACTTTGAACAGTTTTTCTACAAGATCATACCCCAGGACTTTCATTAATTGCAGCACTTGTTAGCACTTTATGTTAAGTTTGTCTCAACCCATCTAGAAATACTTACTTCAACCCATTTATAAATGCCTTAAGGCCTAATGTATATATTGGCTGATGATTCCTTGTTGAAAGGATGAGACAGATTCCAGGAAATGATTAATTTTCAATTGTCATTGTCTATCAATAACTTCTTCATATAGCACTACTGCTTTTTGTGAAACAAAAATTTCACTATGTATAAACATATTTCCTTTACTTGAAGGACTGCTAAAAAACTTGTGAACAAAATCTGTGAAGAGGGAAAGGTTCCTGAGCATTTGGTAAGCCATAAAAGTACCTTAGCTTTCAGAGTTTTGCTATTTTGCTGACGAGTAATTTACATATATAATAATTATCAAGGTTTGCAGAAGGACACTTTCTGAAACTGCTCTGCCTAATTTTTGATAAAGCTCTTGATTAGAATCAAACTAAAGGTTGATCTGTGAAAAGCCAGCAATTTTGAAGTTCAGTGGAGTGACCAAAGAGTTTAAGCTAATGGGGAGATTTCACCATAGCCAAGGCAGTAATATATTTATTCTGTTTTTATTAATAAGCCTTTCTCTGAGCTTTTTAACCCTATAATCTTCAAGGTTGGCTGCATCGAAGTCTGAAGTCAATATTTATCTATCTTTGTATTTTAGCCTTCTTGCCTCTTCTCTTCTAGCTTGCAGTACCAAACCAGCCTGGTGAATTTGTTATTGAACACATGATACCGGCTAGCAAAGTGGGCTTGATAATTGGTGAGTTTCTGTTTTTCTGTAAGTTAATTATGCTTGAGAAAGCTGGTTATAGCATATTGTGGTCATTGAGATTTAATGAATTCCAAATTAGCTATTATTTTTATGGTCTTGTTGAAGCACTTTCTGTTTTTCATTAATATCCTATTTTGCCTGTTAATTTCAGGAAAAGGTGGGGAGACGATTCGCAACTTACAGGTAAATCTTGCCAATGCTTGTATAATAATGATAGCAGTACTACATTTGTATTAATTAGCTGAATATCTTAACCTGAAATTGAGCTATGGTGTTTAGTGTTTAGTGTTTGGATAAGTGTTTAAACAGGTTAGATAAATGGTTAATATAGTCAATACCGCAAATCCTTGAATTGCCCCCCTCCCTAAAAAAGCCCCCTTGAATAAGCCCCCACCCTAGAACTACAAATTGTCAATAGGCCCCCCACCCTCGAATAAGCCCCCACTGCTACCGTAAATTTTCGAACTGGATCCCTCCATCTGATGATTTTTGCCATCTGAGGTTGCCTATGACATTTTATTTAATTACTACAACAAATTCATACTTTTGGTAGTAATTAATTAAATGCTCATAAAGAAACTCCTACTAGAATAAACATAGTCTTTTAATGATGTTTTCTTAATGTCTACAGTAATTTTATAAGCCCTCCTCGAATAAGCCCCCATCCAAAAATATTAAAAATAAATAAGCCCCCAGGATGCTAATTCGAGGATTTACGGTATATATATATACTGTTATTTTTTCCCAATTTGAGATTCAAATTGAAAAGTAGACAATTCTGATATAAATTTAATTTGTGCATCAGCTATAAGTTTTTTTGTTCTATAAGTACCGTAAATCCTCGAATAAGCCCCCAGGGGCCTATTCGAGGAGGGGGGGGCTTATTTCAACGTTTACTATTTTCCCCAAAGGTCGGCATTAAAACAACATTACTTTTCTGACAAACAAACAAAGAACTAACAAATATTATAATTTTTTATCATCACAAAAGTTGCTTTTTTGTATTTTGGTCTCCTGTCAAAGGAAGTAATACTGTAAAGCTATTGTCCTTTGGGGGCTTTCTTGAAATAAGATATTATTCTGCAATCATGCTTACCTCTAATAAGCCCCCTATTGAAGGGCTTATTTGAGGATTTACTGTATTAAGATCCCTATTGAAAGCATCCTGTTAATTTGTCTCTACTCTTTTGATTTCATCAATTATTTATTGGAGCTAAAGTGTAAAAAAAATTGTGTAATTGCGTTATTGAGACTGAAAATTACTATTTTAGTCTAAGTGCTTTTCTTGAATTCTTATGTCTGTCAAGGTAAAGAATTAATTGGATTCATATTTGATTGCTAAACTTTTTATTGACTTTATACAGGAACGTGCTGGATGCCGCATGGTCATGATACAAGATGGGCCATTCCAAAATGCACCTGAAAAGCCCTTACGAATTACTGGTGATCCACAGAAATGTCAGGTATATTTTCAACGGCTATATCATGGTTTCTCAAGGCTATTCTATTATGATGTGTGATTTCTACATATGTCAATTTGACAATTTCATTTCGATTGCCTTTTTCGTGATGTGTCTCTTTATTCTAACTGTAGTATGGAAAGCAGATGGTGCTGGATTTGTTGACTGAAAAGGAACTTGAGGTAATTTATAATGTGTTAGATTCTTTGTAGTTTTGCTGTCAATGATGATTCAACGGTCCGTGTTACTGATTCAAAATGATAACACTATGTTGATTGGCTGAGACAGCCTAAACATTAATGCACAAATCAAAATAGAGCTTCTTTGTTATTACACTTTAAAAAAAGCGATTTTACATCATCATTACTTTTTGTCTTAAATTGAAAATCACAATTTGAAAAACACAGATTGATTTTGGTTTTATAGAGCAAACCAGGAATGGATTTCAAAGGAAGAGGGCCTAACCCTAACTTTGGTGATAGAAGAGGTGGCCCAAGCACAGAGGTATGTGTTTTTTGGGCTCAAACATGTTTCACCTTACCTCTATCAGTATCTCTGTTGTGTGTTTGTTTTTTCGTCCCCAAACAAGCAGGATAGCTTCCATCCTCTATCCAGTTTTAAATACCAATGTTAAAATTATTTTTGTACCTTTACATCATCAATACAATCTAATGTTCTGTTTGAATTATTTCAAAAGCTGTAGTAGCTTGTTTGTTTGTTTTTATGATTCATAGATATTTATAGATAGATTAATAGATGTTTATTAAATCATGGATTCTCTGTTGTTTTTCTGTCAATGATGATTCAACGGTCCGTGTTACTGATTCAAAATGATAACACTATGTTGATTGGCTGAGACAGTCTTAATGGTTTTTTTGTATTATTTGATATCCTTGATTACCAATGAACTTCTACTCAAATTTGTTTTGATGGTAATTGACATTCTTTGCCTCTCTTTTGTTGCTAACTGTTAGTATACAGATCACTTCATGTTCAGGCCTTGTGAGGAGCAAAAAGCAGGTGCTTGCCAAACTGAGCATATTCAACGTTCTAGGCACTCGATTGAGATCATTAGATATTGTCAATAACGCAATTTTTGCATTTAGTTTTTAGACAGCATAAACACGATCGTGCTTGAGCACCTCTCCTTGCAAGGCTTGATCATGTTGCTTTGCTGCTGATTTTGTTTTACAAATTTCAATTAAAGAAGCAATGATTTAATAATTGCCATATACTTAGGTGCCTGTGCCAAGAGATATTGTCGGCTTTGTTATTGGTAAAGGTGGAGAAACTATAAAGCGAATTCAAGCAGAAACTGGTTGTAAAGTACAGTTTTCAGTGCGTAAGTATACTTATGTTGTTTTATTCATAAGCCATATGTACTAATTACACATCTTTTACAAGACATTTTTATTAAATCTTGATCTGGGTAAGTGGTAATCAAACCGCTCTTCTTAAATTTGTGGCTAGCACTGTTAAATTTGGCAAGTTTTATTAGGGAAAATTTTTTACAACAGTCATCCAAAGTCCAGCCTTCCATCCCTTACTGTTTATCATCGTTGACGTTTTAAGGCTAGTCTTATTTTCCAATATAATGAATCTAGATCCAAGATATGAAATTTTTTCCATTTTTTCTTTTGATCTTGAAATATAAAGCTATGTTATTTTTTGTGTTGTTTTAGCTGATACCGGTGGCCAAGACCGCATGTGCTTGTTGCAAGGTGATCCACAGCAAATCAATGAAGCAACTCAAAAAATTAGGGAAATCATAGAAACTGTGAGTATATGTATATATATTTGATTTGAGCCAGAGTTGTGTCTGTTCTAAAAAAGTATCCATTGTTTGCAAGTTGCAGGAAAACTTTTTTGACAAAATAATTTACTCCTTTGTTGGGAGGCATTTTTTCAAGAGGTATATTTTTGTTGATGGGACATATATGTTAATGGAGCTTTGGTTTTAGTTGGTGAGGTTATGAGATATATTCAGTTTATTCTCCCTGTAGTAAAAAGACAGAGGTTTAGAAAGAGTTTGTGTAATTTAGTGTTGTAATATGAAGATACTGCTTATTTAGTGTGGTAATAAGGAGATTATGGCTCTGCAACATCCAAGTATTTCAATCCCCTTTTACTGTAGTTTTTTATGCTGTCTGTTTGGTTTTACCCTGCTGCCAGTGATGATTTAACTTCGGTCCGTGTTTTTGATATTTTTATGATAGTATTTTGAAGTCCTGAGGCAGCAAATTGATAAGTTTTATAATGGGTTTTTATAATGGGTAAAAGTATGTATATATCTGTAGATGAATATGGGTAAATTTGTTGGATCAGATTGTAAATCATTGGATCGTAAATGATAAATTAATTACTCACTGAGTTCAAATTTGGTATTTTTATAATCATTCGATTTTTATTGATCCTTTGTCATATCCCAAGTGATATTGTGCGTTTTCTTACATCCTGTTTATGATCTTGCTACTTTTAGTCAAGAAGCAGAGGACCACCAACAAATCGTGGGCCACCACCAAATGCTCCTGGTGTGAGAACGGTAGAGCAGCCAGTACCAGCCAATAAATGTGGTATTGTCATTGGCAAAGGTTCGTCCCATTGTTATCCCACCTTTTTGTGAAATAGTCCATTTTTGAGACAGAAATGTACCTAATTTTTACCTGCGACAATTCTAATGTATTTTGACAAGCTATGAAAGTTTGGGACAGTTAATTCTTAGAATCTAGACAGTTTCCATTTTGTGTGTACTGAAGAATTTTCACTAACTGAATGCCTTTATATAACCAGGTGGTGAAACAATACGACAGATCAACCAAATGAGTGGAGCTCATGTTGAAATAAACAAGGCAACAAGTAACAATACAGACTTCAAGAACTTTGTGATTCGAGGTGCGCATTTAATTGTTTTGATTTATCATGATTCATAAAGCTTGAAATATGTTGAGCGAAGACCCTTTTATTCTGTTGCATCATCATTTGTTGGTTTTACTTTGAGCAGGAAATGACGGCCAGATTCAGCATGCACAGCGAATGATTAGTGAAAAATGTGGTATAGATGTGACCCAGTTCTTGGGCCAGGTTGGCCAAAACCAGCCTGGAATGGGACAAGGGCAGCAACCTCCCCAGCAGGCCCAGCAGCAATGGGGTTATGGCGGCTATAATGCATATGGACAGCAGCCACCACAGCAGCAGTATGGACAGCCACCACAGCAACCATACGGACAACCACAGCAGGGATGGCCTCAATATCACCAGCAGTATCCACAGGCTCCTCAACAACAAGCTACACCACAAGCAGCTCCAGGCCAGCCACAACAAGATTACAGTGCAGCATGGGCTGCTTATTATCAACAGTATTACAATCATTATGGTGGTGCTGCCAGTACAGCTCCAGCTGCAGGGACACCTGCTGCACCGGTCGCCACACAACAGACTGCTGTACCTGCTGTTTCCAGTGCAGGTATGACTTTTCATATCCTTCACATGGCATAGTATTTGATTAAGTTACTTTCTCCTTCCTCGATTCTATAGTTTTTCTAACTTTCACGGTTGCTGTCCATGATGATTCAACTTCGGTCCGTGTTTTTGAAATTTCCATGATAGTAGTTTGAAGTGCTGAGAACAGTGACCTCTTTTTGCCACAGTTTTTGTTTGGCTGTACCTGCCTTTTCCGCTAGTTAATAGCAATTTTGTGATTCTTCTACTGTAGGTCAACAAGCAGCCACTGGCCAGGCTGCCCAACCGGATTACACAGCAGCATGGGCAGCTTATTACCAACAGATGTACCCAGGATACCAAGGTGGTGCACAACAGCAACCTGCCCAACAGCAAGGGCAATCGCAGCAGTAAAACATAGTGGGTAAGTTACCTACAATGTATCATCCCTGCAAATATACTTGCTTGTAGTTTAATTGGGTATCTTTCACTATGTCATGTAGAGATTACTGACTGCAATAGCAGCCAAAGTGTTATGGGAATAAAGTTGCGAGCTTATACACTTGTGGCTCCTATCACGTTCTACCTACTGCATAAGCTTGTCTATCTGCATTGGTCAACCTTATGGAATTCGAAAAGGAGCTTGGAGATGAGCTTTGGCTATCAGTGCTTTTAATTGCAGTGGAATCTTATCACAAAGTTCACAGTGAACCACTTTGGTAAGGCTAAACCATTGTCGTCCCTTCATCACAGCTGAAGGGACGACACAGGTATCCCAGACGACACATGTTTCCTTAAGGACACATGTCGCAGGTGTCCTAAATGACAAAGGTAAGTTGCAGGATTTTTGATGATGATACAAAATCCGTTTCTATTGTCTCTTGCAGGAAATGGTTGTATATATCATTTATGATGTCATTTATGATGCCGTTTACGATGCCTACCTTTATCGATGCCTTGATCAGTTGATTGTCATGCTAAGCATGTTGCATTGCCTCAGTGAATTGCCTCGATGAATGTCTTAACTGTCAACTTGATTTTATTTTTACACTGAAACGTGACGATGGTGAAGGAATATGTCTTCCGCGGCCGCTTCTTTTTTCTATTACTTGCAGTTTATTTAGATTTTTATGTCATTTTCATTGTATTATATAATCGGTAGATATGTCTCACAGGTTAGTGGAGATAAAGGTATTCGTCTATTATTACTTGTATATCTCTTCTGTTCTCTTTTGCATTTTCTTCACACCAAGTGATTTCGAGCATTGAATTTATCATCAAGTTTCTGACTCGAAACATCTAAAGGATTCCGCATATTTTGTTAAAGCTGCATTTACTTGTGCAAACATATAATTGATTTGCTGTTTTAACATAAGATGTTTTTGAAGTGAATTTTTTTCATCATTGGTACTGCTGCTGACCAGTTAACAAAATATTACTTCCGTGTTTAAGAGAATTTGTTGTCTAAATAACAGCTTGAAATTTATTTTAACCAAGACTTGACAATATTTTACTACTGCTTACAATTGTTTTCAATGGATGTCATTTCTTATAATTGATCATTCTAAATGATTTCTTATGATGCCTCTTCACATTTGTTAATATTTGCTTGACTGTTGCAAAAATGCGATTTTGTGTGAACAATTGCTGTTACGTTTTCCGACGATATTTGAGGCTCTTGAAGAAAGCCTTATTAAAGAATTATTCTTACGTGAATAAACTTTCAGTCACCTTGCAGTCTTGAAATAATTTTATGGAAAACCTGTGCAGCTAATCTTCATGTTATTTGCAAAAAATTAATATACCTGATAGAGGTTTTAATTTTTACGTAAGTATAATCAACTAAATGGCTGCTTTTCCTGCTGTTTCTTGACATTGAATTGGGGATATCAGCACTTGGAATGCAAAACTTTGAATCGTTGGTTAGATATAAGCCATTATTTTTCTGTCTTATTCAAACATGCTATATGATCGGTACACAACTCTACGTAAAATGGTTGGCAATTGCCTGAAGTTTCATGAATGCCCTTATTTACCTATTAATGCGTCATTGCATTTTCGCTTCAGAGATAAACATCGAAGCTTGTGCTTCCCGTGGCTATGTTTCGCCCTGGCTGCCTGCTTGCCTGCCCTCTCGGTGCACTACGCGAGTTTTGTAAGTTATCCGCTCTTCTAAAAATTTCGCGAGTTTGCCCATTTTCCGTCTGGGCATTGATCTCTGTAAAACTGAATTTGAAAATTTTCAGCATATTGAACTGAGGTTTTCTTTTATTGTGATATAATCTCTGTTTTTTCATGATCTCGATGCTGTTACATCTGGCACGTGATATTAAGAAATTGTTAATTAAGCTATCATTACTCTGACTCAGTATAATTCTGGATCGATCAAATTGATATGATTTTGTCGAACTTCGAGTGTGTTTTATTTTCATTAATGGCGGTCATTGTCTTTCAAAATGTCTAGAGCTTACTTGGCAATATGTACCATTTTTGCTGTGCCTAACTATTTATCTCTATCAAATTCATTTCAAGTATGGCAAAGCATCTTTATTTGATTGTATACTTCAGTTAAAAGTTTTATGCTTTTTTGTGCCTTCATGAAATTATTTGATATGCCATTGTGATCTGTTCTGGATTTGCCTTGGATATGCCTTATGAGCTATTCTGAATACTTTTCACAACATTTTCTTTCTGCTTGAAATGAATAAATTCATCATTTTTCAAAAATGCTGCCGATAATTTTGATGAATAATTTTCTTCTCTTCACTGTACATTTTGATGCCTTGCAACATGAGTTATTAAACCTTGAACTATCCACATTTCATTGAGATTTCATTTATTATCTTATATTTGGGTTGATGTGTAAAGTACTGAAATGATTTCAGAAACAACTGATGAATTTTAAGCTAAGGTGACAAGACTCAATAGGATAAAATACTGAAAGGAAACTTTCATGCAAATACTGTTTGAAACTATAATACAATTTTAAATCTCGTCCTTTTCTTTTAGAGGGTAACATTCGTTCTTTTTTCTATATGCATCTGTCATTTGTTCATTTTCTGAAATTCTGAATGCATTTTTTGTTGAACAATGTACCTTTCATTGTATTACAACTTTGATTCGTTGGATTTATTGAAAATACTTTTTCGCTAATGATAAACAAAGAGGCTAACGCTCCTCGGCTATTAGGCAAGCGATCTCAGTTCACATCTAATAGATCGACATTATTGTTCGGCTCATCAAATCAGGTATTTTAGCATATTTGTCCTTTTCTATTGTTATTACTTGCATTTTCCTCTCACGGCCCCTACTGTTTACAGTGTTATTTTTCATGCATGTATAATGTTGAATCTCCTTGAATGCTTTTATGACGACTCAAATTGTGGATAATAATTTTTGTCCTTCAACCCCATTACAAATTTCCCAAGCTGCTCTTGAAAAGAATTCATATTTGCTTTTGGACATCAGATTTCTCAGTGAAAATATCGTGATTGCTTTTATGCTCGTATCGCCATCTTGTTATCATCTGTGGAATGCAAATAGTCATATTTTCGCAGTGATGCTGTTTTTCCCAAATATATCAGCAATTACTCTGTCAGAATCCTAAGCGAGAGAGGGATTACACTGCAGATGTGTGGTGAAGGACTAAGCGTCAAGCCTTGGTCATTTCCTTGTCAATGAACATATTTAAGGGCGTTTTCTGGAGCGTTCTTTTAGTTTATACCATGAAGACCATATGTAAACTGTGTAACTTTTCGGTTTCATACTGCTTTGTAGTTAATTCTTGTCCTTCTAAGAGTTTGTTTCTATATTTCAAAGTTTATTCTAGTTTTTATATTTAGCAAGAATTAAAAAGATATTTCAATCGACAGGTTTACGAAATTTGCTCTTTTTCTTGTAAATCTTCCTATTTAGATACGGTAGTAGTGGTCCACCGAACCGGATAGCGGTCTTCGGAGCAGAAAAAGCTACTGAAATAAATCGTTGCATACTGGAAATCGTAGTTTTCTAAATACTGCTACGTAGCTACGTCTACAAATAAATTTTGTTGATGGTTTGCAAGTTTAACAAATATGAACTCTAACATTTTTAAATTAAATTGAGACGAGCAATCGCGTTTTTCGTCTTTCAAAACTGACGTAGAAAGTACTCGTCCAATTTTTGCTATCGATAATCGATTCAACACAAACAGTCAATTTTCCAATGCGTTCTAAGAATTTAGCACTGAATTCTGCATCTGAAACGATGCGAAATGATTTGAATGTCTCATTCTGATTGAAATCGTTTTCATTATTTTGTTTAACGTTGCCCCTGTCAGGAGAAAGTTGCTTACGACCTCTGTCTTGGTCTCTTTGAATCTTTGAAAATACAGGAGTGCAACAACTCTCGAGCTTAGTTTCATCGGTATTCCGGGGATGATGATGTTCATTAAGCCCAGTGAGTGCAAAATACTTTCTTGAGACTCTGATCTTCCTCTCCTAAAAGAAATCGATGCTTTTCTTATTTTGGGCGATATAACAGTAAAAGCACAATTATATTTTTATAGGGGAAAAGGGAGGAGATGGCAGCATAGTGTATTTCTCCCTATTTTCACAAATTGTGTTTCTAGCCATGATAGGACTGAAGCAAATTTACCTTTTTTCTCAAAGATTTCCAGTCTGCGCTTCGTAGAAATATGTATGTATCGGGGGTTTAACAGACATGAAGTAGGATGACAGTGGACCAAGAAGTAGCGTGTGAAATAAACAGTTTTTGTACACAAATGTGTGTTCTTTGGTATGTAATCCTCTGGAATTGGGAAATATTACATAAACATAGATTTTTAAGGTAAAGCTCACTCACACTATGGTGCTTGTCTTTGGTTTTTTCTTTTATTCTGTGATAGGGAATCCACAGCTCTTGCGGCCTATTTCCGACATCATATTTTGTATAAACTTGTAACGTTTCGAACTGTTTCACAATGTTTTGACGCAAGAGACTTTGCAAGCTGTAAAGAAGCCTGTTCAGCAAAGTACCTTTGCCAACCCGGACAGTTGTCTTCCATTGGGTAGAGTCTAAGATCGACCATAAACCGTTCTCGCATGTAGAAAGCGCTTGTAGAGACCCTGTTATTGTATCATAAAATATCTCTGAGTCGTTCACTGTCGATCGCGTTAAGTACACCGGCAGCGATTTTAGTTTATCATCTTTTCCTCTTGCATCAACAAACCGAATTTGTTTCGCTTCTTTTCGCCAAGTATGAATTTCCTCAATGTCATGTGAAGCACGATACCCTTGAAAAAGAGCCATTAGACCCAATCTCTATAGTATAAACTGATTCCAAAAAATATACAAAGGAACTAGCGAAATTTGTATCTATATATTAACTATTCATTAGAGCTTGCTTATTATCTGACGTAAGATTGCTCGCAGGACTCTCATAAGGTTTATTTTGAAGACCATTCAGTCTAGTTAGACAGCTTGTCGAGAGTCTACATTTTAAAAGATGATGAGTATGATGAATGACTGGCTGACTGTATAGAACTCGTTACATGGGTATCATATGCACGATTTATTAGTCGTTAGTTAGGCGTTATTTATACAGTGCGCGCGCAAATTTTTTTATATTTCCAACCCCCAGCCCCCTTGTATGCAAAGTACCATGCGAATGGCCCCCTGCTATAACGATTTATCAATCGAAATGTAACTTGATTAATTAGTGCGGTGGGAGAGAACTCTTAATGAATTGAAGTATCATGGAGAGTATAGGCGGTGCACAGAGAATTACTATTGGAAAGCCCGCGCTGGTTTTTTAGGGCAAACCCATTGTCACCAAGCCAAAAATTATTTCCCTAGTTATTTCTGTTTGTTCATTTCATTTTCTCTAATGAAACTTTAAACCCTTCATAAACAAATATAGATAACATTATTTTTTAATTACATTGATGTACATACACACGTTTCGAACATTTAAATAGAAGGGCTTGTTACTGAAAACAAAGTACTGAAATTATCAAACAAGCTCTGGAAGGTTGCAAGTTCTGGAACTGCCCTCAATGATTGGAAATAAGAGATTGGATTTCGAACTCCTGACCTGATATTCACCAGAATGCGTTCTTTTTATAAAAAAATCTGATTATTTGAGCCCTGTATAGTGGACTAATTTGCACGTTGCAGAACAGGAAATGACGTATTGCCCAGGTCTCTGGAATATATTAGAAATTGCATAAATTATGGTTCGCATAGATATTGATACCAATGCACAGTCGAATGTCTCTTTCACGTCCAAAACAAATACAGAGAGGTGGGAGTTGTCATTTCAGTCTTTGAAGCAAAATGCCATTAAATCTCGGAGATGAAATGCCCAATTTTGAGGCTGATACCACCATCGGCAAAATAAAATTTCACGACTGGCTTGGAGACTCGTAAGTTCTTTCAAGTTATCTTGTATACATTTTCCCGTTATTTATGCCCGCTTGCTTTTTGAGCCACGTGGGTCTCTAGTGTTAAAAACTTTGCAATTTAAGTGAAACTATGGTTTGGAGGTTACTTTGAACAAGACAGCTAGCAAGAGAATGTTTCATTATGTAACTAATCAGCGGTGTACCCGAAAACCTAAAGTCTAAAAGTGTTGTTTGTGTTCGATTAAAGATTGATTGGACTATGGTCTGATAATTATTTATTTAGCTTGCATATTTAGCCGCTAAAGTTAAAGTTTAGTGTTCTCAAAGCGGTAGGATTGCTTTTTCACTCACTGGACAGAATAAGCTGAAGCCAAGTAGAGAGCTGGAAAGAATGTGCACAGAGCAAACATGTGTAATTTGATAGGTGCATTTTTGAGTGAAAGGTCTCGGAGAAAGAACGGTAATTGTCCATGTCAGTATAAATTGTTGATGAAAATGACTGGGAGACGGTAATCATTGACTGGAAATGCTGGAAAGATCTCAAGTTTTAGTGTTTACGGCAGATAGTTGTGTTGAGTAATTATTTAGAATTCGTACCTGCCTGCAAAACCAGGCTTTGGCTCAAGTTACAGCTGAATAAAATGTTTTCCCTATCCTGTGTCAAAGTCATCCTTATTTGCAGAAAAATTGCTTTCGCGCATAGATATTGGAATTTTTATATTTCTCTCTATGCTTTCAAATGCGTACCTGCTGTGCTACGATTCTAAAGCCTTTTCTTCTTCTTGAATTCAAAAATTCTACCCCTTGTTGCTGCTAACCATGGCTTTTTGTGGAATCAATAGCACCACTAATGCTTTTTCAATATCTGTTATTTGAACCGTGCATCGTTGAATTATTCTCCTAGTTGGGTTGGGTTCACGTAGCTTGCGTTTGTCGCTACTTGGAATCTCCCCTAATTGTAAAGTCTATATAGGGCTGGGCCCCAGGGTGGTCACAACCCCCATTTTTTGCAAAACAAAGAGCTTTCTTGCCAATCTTTGAAAAGTTTTTACTACAAAGATAGAATAACCTCAACAATATGTATACCTGAAAGCTCTTGTATCAAGTTTATGTTCCCAAATCAGTGAGATCTGTTGTTCCACCGACTTAGCTCTATTGCTGGGTTGACTAAAATTCTTTTGCCCTACCTTATTGTTTCGTTTGTTCCTGTTATCCTTTCTATTGCCCTTTTACCTTCATTTGCCGGAGACTCCACCATCTGCACAAGTGCTTGGCATAGATACCAAGGCTCATACATCTATTGTAACAATGATAATTTCAAGATTTCCTTACTGTTCCAAGTTCAGTTCAGTTTTTCAATTTCACTACATTTAATTTTTTGTGATAATTAAACAAACAAAATAACTACACCACTGGAAAAAAGAAAATGTTGTATAGAAAGTATTCATGAATAAGTGAAATTATTACAATATTCATTCAAGGAAACTAAGATAACAAGGTGCATTGTATGGAGGGAAGTTCTTAAGGAGGAGCTCTCTTGGTAGTCAAACTAATCAAGGAGAGAGCACCCCCTATTTTGACAGTATTTCATGTAAATTCAATTACTTTTTTGAGATTATGACAAGAGTAGATGGTGACCTTTTAGTGTCAATTATTTTTAAGATCAATTTTCTCCATTCCTTTCAAAGCGGAAAGGTTTGAGTTTACAAAGAAATTTGTCTACTCTTTCTGCCTGTTTCATTCCATTTAAATCTTCCTGAAATTAGAAGTTGTGCTAGTGCCTAGAGGAATTCCATTGATTACCTTTTGTCTGATTACATTTGGCACCAAAAGAGTTTTATTGTCCTGCATAAATGTGATCCTTCACAGTATTTATGTAGGTTTCAAGTGCATCACTGGATTTCAGTATTAAAAACCCTTCAGGATAGTTTTCAGTTTGACTGAAAGAACCTCAAAACCCCCTTCCTACTGTCAGTTCTCTTAAGGTCTACTAAGCACAGGAAAATGAAGGATGATACATACTCAATAGATAGGAATTAGGTCATATTGGTGACAATTTTGCTTACACACAAAGTGCACACTCTGGAGTAAGCACACACCCTTGAACCTAGTTTTTAATAGAGTACACAGTTGGCTTTTTGAGAAAATACAGTTGGAATTTCTTTTACAAAGGATTTTTGTTGTTGAATATATTTTATGAAATGTATATAAAATAATAAAAAACCATGTTGATTACAGCAACAGAATAGAGAAAAGGTAGAAGGGCAACTCTCTTAACACCTCTATGAAAACAATTGTTGTTTGGTTAAACTTGTTATAGTGGATAAGTGACACACCATTTCAATCAATGTGACTGGTCCTTCCCAAAGTTTTGCAGGGCAAACAGCAATTGGTTTGCTGCAATCTGTGAGTAAAGGCATTTTTGGTCATTTTCGTTATAAATTTGCCTTGAGCAAGCACTCTCGTTGATGACATACTTTGTTAGCCTCAAATACATTCACACATGTGCTTGCAAAATACATTTGAATTCTTATGAAAGGAGTTTCCCTTCTGCACCTTTCTTACTCCATGCTACAGCGCACAGACTGTCCTTTTGCAATTTCAAGTGCATCTTTTACTTTGTAGTTGGGGAGTGCTCTTCTCTCATCCAGCTGACTATACACCTGTATGTACAACTGAGCTTGGAAGAGTGGAACAGTTATCATCTGAGTTTGCCAAGCGTGGCATGAAGCTAATTGCACTGTCATGTGACAGTGTTGAAGACCACAAGGGTTGGATTGAAGACATCAAAGCATACAATGGCCTCCAGACTTTTTCTTATCCAATTATTGCAGATCCAAATCGTGATCTGGCCATGAAGCTTGGGATGATGGATGCTGATGAGAAAGACAAAAAGGGACTCCCATTAACATGCAGAGCTGTAAGTTGAGAAAAACAATTGTTCTAACTAAATTTGCCAATCAATTTTTTATGGTATGATGATTGAAACTGTCTTCCATTCAGTGCAAGTTTATAATTTAACTATCACTTTGTGTTCGATTGAAAGCATAAATTTATTTCAATTTTTTCAATTGCTTGTGTTATTCATTGTAGGTATTCATTGTTGGCCCTGATAAGAAAGTGAAACTTTCAATTTTGTATCCAGCAACGACAGGAAGAAACTTTTCGTGAGTCAATAGAAACTTATTTTCATCTATACATTGCAGAACAGGCCTTGTGATAAACAATTCAGCAGGTGCTTGACAAATCAAGTACCTTTAGCTCTTTAGCAGTACTCAGTTGCTACTTTAGCAGTACTAGAAAATATGTATGGCTCAATGCAATAAGATATAGTTGAATTAGTAGTCAAAAAAAGTTGGAAAATGCAGGTTGCTCAAAGTTCAAAGTGTAGCAAGCTACTTCTGATCAGGCATTTGAAATTCTGTGATTTTTATCATGATTATATTACCCAAGATTATCTATTAAAAAATCCCATCATTTAATCTTAATTTCTTTACATTTTTCAGTGAGGTTTTGCGAGTTATTGATTCCCTTCATTTGACTGCTCAAAAGAAAGTTGCTACCCCAGTTGATTGGCAGGTAACAACTTCTATTTATTTTATGTTTGTTTCCTAAAAAATACTGGTTTGTTTGTCTTCTTGCTATTTTTCTTGTTGGTTATGTTAGAAAGAGGTTATGTTGGTAATTTTTCTTGTTAAATTTAACTAAGCCCAAACAAGGGAAAGGAGGGAGATTTTCACAAGAGAGGGTTTTACTTTGTTGTTATCATTTTTGAAAGAAGACAGGTTATAAGAGTCTGGGAAGCAAGAAGAGGTTAAAGCATTCCAAAGCTTTGGCAAGGAATGAGCTGCGAGACAGAGTTTATGAAAGGGTTAAAAAGGGTGAGCACTGAAAGAGTTTCTGGTGTTTCAGATATGTCTCAGGGGATCAGTGATAATACCTCCATCTCTTAAAATAAATGTCAAAGGAATTTCTGTAAATTATGTATAGGTCAGCAACACAACACCAATAAGAAAGATCTACACTATTGAGAAGTCAGATCCTCACCAAGCCTTGTTTTGCTTTAAAGGGTTAACTTCTCAATAAAATGTCTTACTTTTTTATGTTTTTATTAACCAATTGACAAATAAGGGTTTGCTTTTCAGAATGGAGGAAGCTGTATGGTTGTTCCTTCAATCTCAAAGGATGATGCAGCTAAGCTCTTTCCAAAACATGAAGTGAAATCTGTCCCATCTGGAAAGGAGTACATCCGTGTTACCCCACAGCCTTGAAAGACTACGAAGGACTTGCATGAACAAACTTTCCTGATTATTTGTAGCTGATTATTTTTTCCTTAACTGAAGACCACATTTGTAGTTGCTGAATTTTATTATGAACACTGTTCTTCATGATTAACAGAGACACTTTCTTTGTAACCTTGCTTCTATGGTAGGTGAGCTGATACCTTTATTCCATTTGAATTTGAGTTTATCAGTAAGTGACAAAACTGTGCTGTTTTTTAGTCAAAATGTATCAATGTAAAAGGAAACATATTGCATTGACATTCAGTCTAGCAAGCTCCAGCATCTGTTTACTTCCTGAATTTTACAAAAAATGATAATATTTTACTTGTTTGAGGAAAGCAAACAAGACAACCTAACTAGGTACCACAAAAAAGATAACATGAACTTTTTTTGGATCAATTTTAAATATGTAAGTTCAGTTTTACAGCAGTCCCTTTGCTTGTGGGATTTTGATAACGATTTATGTAATAACTACTGCTACTTATTTATTAGTGTCACTTCATTACAGTATAGTATTGGGACGAAACACGAAGTATTTTAACTGAATAGAGCAAACCTCGTTTTCACGACTCTCCCGCCAAACAATGCTGACGTCAACATCCCAGCACCACAAGTAGAGTTATGGGCGTCTGCTTACTGTTTCTAGTGTTTGATGTTGACTTAAAATATATACTGAGATCAAATGGTAAGTGGCTTCAAGTGCGAAGACATCTGTAGTATATTGCATGGATTTTGGACATTTCAACTTGAGCATCGGGCGGCAAGATTCTTTGTTGCCAGAGTGACAATGAATCGCAATTCTTTTTGTCTGCCTTACATTAAAGGTGAGATTCAAGTTTTTCAACAGTTGAAGTTAACGCTAAAAGTGAAGGTTATGCAAAGCAATTATTTATTAAAGTCAGAAAGAAAGAAATTTGAATTTTGGCCAGCCAACGAGGTAAATTATGCCCGCTTTCCAGCGAAGAGCAAGCTGGTTAGGTCTATCTCTCCTTCAGAGACCAGCATCATCGACTGGTTGATAAGCAATCCAAAGTTACTATGTTCAAAATCAGAAACGTGGACGAATATAGTCAAGCAGCTTTGCTGTTCAGAGGCAATTGAGATGGTCCTGTTCTGAAATTATATGAAAAGCCAGCCAAATTTCAACCCTTTCATCAAAGTTCTAAGTGTTTTACTTCTTTCTAAATGTTTTCAAAAGGGTGGAAGAACGCGATAAGTGAGTTGAATTTTCTAGTCAATAGAAGTTATATGTCATTATTATATTATGATTGAGCCTAGAATATATGCTTTGCCTAGAATATAATTTTCTATTATGATTGAGCTCCAACAATCAAAGAACGAGGATAGAAAATATGCATGAAAGAGAATGCACTTGAAAAATTAGGGTAAACTAAACACCATGCTGATTTTTTGAATGAATGTTTCCAATATTTGATTTATTATTTCTATCAACATCTAATATACTATGAAACATTGAAAGAAGGGCATTACCAACTTTCAATTTCAAAAGGTTTCAATAACTACGACTTAAAGAGAGTTTGAAGCTGTGTAATGATTGTTTATCGCAATGTGATTATAAACAGGATGGTAAAAAATATTTCGTTAAACGTGGTCGATTTCGTTTACTCTTCAAAACATTTATTGAAACAAGACAGGTTAATTGTCAAACTTGAAATGTTGAACTCAAAGGATTTCTTTGAATTCATGATTCTGCCCCCCCCCCCATTTTGCTACCCTCTCTAAATGCAATTTTGGCATGAATTAAACCTTGCTATTCATTTCAAAAATATTATTACTATTCATTTCAAAAAAGGCAGTTATTTAATCTTCTGACCATTATCTCATGCTCGCCCCTTGTAAATTTAAAGGTTCAAAACTTTTGCCAGAAACCATATTTTCTTCACTCAGCATCTTTCCAAAGTCCTTCGGGATCGAGATGATAAAAGAAATTTAGAAAAAAGAATGACAAAATTCTTCTCTTTGAAAAACATCCTCTAAAATCTAAGAAAATAGACTTTAATACATTAATCTTAAAATATAAGAAACAATTCGAGTAAGCGATCATCAGAAATTTACAAAACTTTTCACAGAAAAAAATTCATTTTGTTCTAAATGATGATGTAAGTTCTTATCAATTAAATTAAAATTTCGAAATATTTATGTTATGTACACAGTTTGGCTGAATCTATTTTGATTTTTCTCTTTTGCTTATTATGGATCTTGTAAGATCGATTTAAATTTAACGCTGTAAAAGAAGCCAATCTCGCCGCTTCCCTAGTAATTCAGTTTAGAGAGCGGCTGAGCTTAGAGAGCGGCTGAGCTTATACTCAGCCAGTAAAAAAATTGTACATGGAACCAAGAAATGCTTGTTTGGATTTTATGTAGTTAGTATCAAAATACATTAAAAGAGACCCACAAAAACCTTATTCCTATATCAGTTTGTTCACAGTTTAAATATCCTCACAAAATGAATATTGCCGTTAATGGATTTTATGTAGTTAGTATCAAAATACATTAAAAGAGACCCACAAAAACCTTATTCCTATATCAGTTTTTTCACAGTTTAAATATCCTCACAAAATGAATATTGCCGTTAAACGTTAAACTAGAAATCTATCGAAAGATTGCCAGCATATGACTCAAATGACTCAAGACGGTAACGAAAAGACTATTGCCAAAACCCTCTTGATAATGTCTCTCTCTCTGAGGATTTACTCGCGTCACCCTGTATGGGAGGCTATCTATGTATCAAATTTACATAATGGCAGCTTCAGAAAAACATTCTTTAAAGTCATTAAAACCCTTTAAATCTACACTGGATATGGTCAAAGTATTATTTTGGCATCCTGCGCAGGTGCTTTGAAATTAAAAAACCCCAGTTTGAAGTAGCCAAATTATAAATGAACCCTTAGGACAGTAATCGAGTCAGGTTCCACGATTCGACCTGCGAATAACCTTAATGTTTGGGTAGTAATATCTAGACTAATAGTGGCATTTTATTAATGCAAAAATGCTGTAAGACTTTATGGCTGATATTTCTAGGTACTAAAATAGTGTAAAAGGCACTTATAAGTACTTCAGAATATCGAAGACTATCAGTTGTCCTTGACGAGGACTTTTGTCAGTTGTGCACTTTTTTAAGTACAAGTACCGATGCAGAATTAGAATCAGATAGCTAAGTAAACCCCCTTTAAATTACAAACTAACAAAAATACCCTTTTAAATTCACTATTTCAAAGTCAACAGAGCATAGCTCTGAATATCACTGAGACCTTTTATGCTACCTCCTGTGTAATGATTCTTTTCTCTTCTTCTTTAGACGAAATTTCAGCTCAACGCTCTTGTTCACTGCATAGAAAATGTTCGTGTTGTGCGGTAAATGCAGATCTTCTGAAAATAAAATGAAAAAGAATCGCATTTAAACAGTTCTAAACGGTAAGAATTATGAGAATTTTCAGTGTTTGGATTTTTCATCGCCTTTTCCCAAGTAAAGTCCAAATAAAATTTTAATCACAGAAGCATAAAATATATACATTACAGAAAACGATTTTGTTTCGTAGAACAGAAAGGTTCTATACACCGACACTGCGTACAGCTCTGCCTATACGGCATTGCGCATTCAATGGTAGGCCGGCTAACAGTAATTTATAATAAAATGTTGAAAAATACTAATGACAAAACTACAACTGACTAAAGTAATTTGATTATGTGTCCAATTTTAAAACACAAGGTCGAGTTGGACTCCACAAAACCGGTTTGTAAATTTTCTAACCCAGTATTCAAAGCATAATTATTTCAAGTGCGTTTTGACAAAGCCTTGTATAAACACACAAGGTAGCTCAAAAACCTTAAAAATTATCTTGTTCCATCATAGCAAGGTTACAATCAAGTTGTAACTTACTTGAACCCGGGATAACTTGGTAAAGATGATAATCTTGAGCATCGCATTTGATGTTGTACTTTTCCAGACCCTTTTTGATGATATCATGCGTTCTATCATTCGAAGATACCTATGCAAAGATAAAAATGAAATTAAGGAATATGCCCTTCTGCCATACCAGTTAACAAAAATTCCGGACTCCTGGATTACAAACGATCAACAGGCTATTTCAGTAGACTCAAATTATTACTGCAAAAGTCTTAACGACATGGGTCTTGAAAATCTGCAATATTTATCAATAACACGTTCTGACGGAACAACAGACTGTCCTCTCAGTACAAAGAGAGATAAAGATATGCTAGAAGATAAATCCTTCTTCTTTCAAAGAGCAAACGAGTAAAATAGTATCGCATGTGCGTCTACAAAGGATTTTGCATTCTGGAAAGATAGCTTAGCCTAGGCCCTAAATTCCTTTCTCTGATATTATTTTTCGAAAATATTTTTATTGTTTTCTTTTTTTAAATGATGCAAACAGTTCTATTTTAGCTTTGCAAAATTTTACTTCTCAAATAACTGACAATCTCCTCTCGTGACCTATAATACAATATTGAAATATGCTTTTCATGGCTCATCAACAATGACTATCACAACTTTTTTGTCAGTAGCTTTTAAGTTATCTTTGTGATATTGGATTTGAAGCTGCAAACTTCAAAAACCCGCATATAGCCATAAAATAAATTTCCCTCAAGGTATGTGTGCAAACAGCCCTCTAAATTTATCATGAAAAGAAATTTCTGTCAAGCGCAAAAACCCTGAGAAATGTATGACGGAAATCTAGGTATCAACAATTAATGCTTTGAAAAGTGAATGCGCTAATTAACAGACCTGTGACTTTAGTTCTTAAGGTCTGGGACAAACTTGAAAAAGGACATACCCAAACGCTTTTATAAACATGTTCGTGACAACCTTCAATCATAATCCGCGCTACTTCTTTTTCTTCATCTTGAAAAACCCTTTTGTCTTCCGGAGAAAGTTTCCCCAAATTAGTGGGGGAGTGTTCTGGTGTACCGTTTGGTGAGAGCTGGAAAGAGAGATGTACTGACGTTTTCATAAAGAATTGCTACGATCACACTTACGATTATATTAGTCTGCAAACCTTAAATCCTTGTAAAAATAAACCTATAAAATATTAACAACTGCCGGCTAAATATCATATTATGGAAATAATATATCAATTCGGATAAAAAAAGTTGACGATCCCCCTAAAAGTGTAAAATTATTGGTGATAGTAAAACGATTTGAAATATGACAACATCTATAAAACTTGAAAGAATATAGATATGAAATTATATAGCACCCACGTACAGTTTTCGAAATTTTTCTGCTTAACAGGGTCGAAAATTTCTGCAAAACTTTGCCATCTTCATCATCGAAAACTTTGCTAAATAGGTCCGGAACGCTCGCATGTTTCCTAAAATACAAACTGTATTTTAGAAAATGAACTGTATGGAAAATAAAATTTTGCAGTGTTTGTGGCTTTAAGGCCATCGATTCGTTAAGAAAGGCCTAAAAAGACAGAATCATACGTAAAAAGGAAGGAAAGCCGTATATATTCTTACTGCAAATTCGAAATTTTCCTTTGTGCTTGTGGGGTGGTTGCTCTGTCGTTAGGTTCAAGTTCGCATGACTTTTTATAGCTAGAAAGAGAATGCAGGAGAGTCAAGCGGGAGTCATTCCATTTGTAAGAAATAAACATATTTTAGACGAAGTCATATATAGTTGATTAATTTTTTTTAGTTAATATTTGATAGCAAACAAATTAGTTTAATGATTAAGTATAAATATAATTATTGAAGGTTTAGTTTGCCATATTTCAACATTTTTCTTTTAAAAGTCTGTTTTATTAAATGAAGGATATGAAATATCTAAAAAATCAATTTGGTTGTTTTCTGCTTTAAGTGCGAGGGACAAAAGCTCATCAACAGCGAAAATCGGAGCCACAACTTTGAACCGTCCTTCTCTATACACATTAACGTGCACAGCTCTGCCTATAAGGTATCACGCACAATTGAAAAAACCAGTAATCTTCATTGATTATTTTCTTAAAAGTATTCTGCTTACTTACGATATTAGAATTAATTAATACGTTTAATTAATAACAAGAAAGCCTGCGTTACCTTTCCTTCTCTGAGTACGGTTTTATCGATCGAAACCAAGTTAGAAAATCCGGATCTTTATTAAGCTGGTAATTTTTTGCCGCCTCTTGTAGAAGTTTTATTTGTGCAATCACCTCGAATTCCTGATTGAAACACAAGAAACAACTTATTGTTTGTTCTATTTTAAAGGATTAAACATACATTGTCTAGGAAAAGGATTTTCGCACTTTGTAAAATATCATTGGTATACCTGAGGTCTTCCCATAGCTAATTGTCGTTTTTGGTGTATGTTTATGTGTGAGACGTGTATCGCCAATCTCTTACAGAACGAATATCAATTTTAGCTTTGAAAGGGGCTTATTTCATATCAAAATATACCCCATTCTGAATATTTAATCGATATAAATGAATCCCGTACTCGTATTTGAAAGAAAAAATTGAGAAGCTGAGATTGAATTTGATATAAAAAATGCTCAGGAAATTGAATCAAGCATACCTTTCTCCGTTTGTTGAAATTTATGTATCCATTCTGCAAAGGGTACAACAAAGTTTTTTAAGAAGTACTAGAACGATTTGTCAACACACAGAATGCCAAATAATTTGGTCATAATGATATCTAAGTTCAAATGTGCTATATTCGCTTTTGTGCCAAGAGACAGTCATAGAGGGCCAATAACTTGCAACCGAACCATCTTTTTTCTGAAACATCATTTAGAGCAGAGCAAACATGGTGCTGACAAAAATCAGGCTCACTTTATTAAAAACCGTTCATATATTGCAATAAATGAAATCATCAGTTGCACTTGGTACTAATAAGCCGAGTTTAATCAGCCTAATATATAAAATAGAGATCTTTTAATGATACTGAGGGTTTAAAATTGCATAGTTTCTTCCAACAAACCCGACTGTGACTAGAAAACAATCCTGTGTGTCCTATCGCAACATGACGCATTTTTAACAACACGTAATAAATTTACCTCTAATTTATTTGGGTTAGCAGAATCGATCATGGTCAAATCTGTTAGAAATGTTCCAAGGTATGGCACAGTTCCTTGAACAACTCCCTGAAAGGATGACAAGAGTTAAAATTGCAAAAAAAACTAACTTTGCATTTAAAGATAAAACACGGTGGTTTTTCACTTGAGTGTAAGGAAAAGCAGTTTTATGTGAGGTAATTTTCCTCAAGGTAGAAAGTATCTATTGTTCAATATCTTTCTTGCAATAGCTGTCTGTCTTTAAGTATCTCTCATTAGTTTCAAACTATGAGGTATTATCGTAAGATATAAAATATATCTATTGGTTATAAAATATATTAGGACAAAACAATATATTTATTATCATAGCTACCTGTGCTCATACTTATAATACAAGAAAACCGCGTACCAGGCTTAATTTCACTTGCATTTAAAATATTGTGAGAAAATAACACACCTCACGAATCCAAGATGCTCGTTTCTTCAAGGATTTTCGACCAGACCTTCCATCGATAGTTGCATATTTTGCAGTTCCTTCCTAAAGAGATATAAATTAACCGTGCACTCAACTTTTATATGACCCTACTCTTATGTACCAATTTTACATAAATTTATTCTCCAGTGCCAAAAGGTATCCTGGATAAAAGCAATATTTCTGTCTCTATTGAGTGACAAAACAAAGAAGCACATAAAAACCATAAGTGTTTGCTCAGTCAGGAAACATGCTATGCACTAGAGTTCCAAATCCAAACAAACCTGCATAAGAAGGTCCCTGCTTGCTTTTGAATTCAAATCATCAGAAAATATCTCCGAAAGCTCTTCATACAAAGACTGATTTTCCCTAAAGGAAACAAAGTTTATTAAGCGATCAATTGTAGGCTGTCATAAGGGCCGCACTGAGAAGGGTAAAAAATGATTGCATTTTAGGAATTATAATAACATATTATAATAATTAGAAACTAAGATCATAACCTCTTAGGATTGAAACTTTCCAAACCGAAACTTTCCAATCTCTGAGGATCGAACCTTGGAAAAATAAATAGCAAAAAGGTCTTACTTGGGCAGGAGAGGCCACGTTTTCTTCAACCGATGAATGGGTGTGCTTTGCAATCCAGAAAGAATTGCTTTTAATGCTGAGAAATTTTTCAAGTTCCGACATTCCTGAGAAAAGAACAATTATTTAATTCATAGCATTGATAATTCCGCTGAATTATTTTCTTAATTAATTAAAATGACAAGATTTTGAATTAGAGCATGTATCTATATTGCATATAACTTCCACTCTTATTCATTCCTTTTACAAAATACTCCCCAGTGCCTCATGAGTGTTGGCTGCCATTACCCAAACTATTGCATCTGCAGCTGCTAAAAACAAGGGTATGACAGAATACACAAGCTAAGGCAACTGCTTTGACGCGTTTATGGAAATATTAACTTACAGGAAAGCATTTCGAGCAGCTTTCGTAGATTTACATGTACATATTTCTTACCCTGCATATCCATTAAAATGGGAGGCATTAGCAGTGTAATGGATTGTGAGATTTTCCAGAAAAGTTAAATTTAACTCCCTTCTCCTGAGGCACTGTCATGTAGTATAAAAATACAAGTACAGTCATGTAGTATAAAAATATGGGAAAAGCTGATAAACAGCTTGCCTCTTTTTCAATTAAATATCTTTAACAACGCAAGGGATATTAAATTAGTATTTTGACTGTAAAAGAACCAATTACTAATAACATTTGCTACTTAGCATCCATCTGGCGCCTAGTTCTTCTGATTTGTAAGAAAAGAAACCACAATAACAAGCATCCAGTGATTAATTCAGAGTCAAACGATCGTTTAAACTCACAATTATACACGTGCTCAACAAAAACATTGTAATGGAGGAAATTTTTACGACTAGTTTATCAATAAACCTATTCCTTTTTTTTGTACAGAAAAATTTAAACCTATCATTGAGATTAACAGCCCTGATAGTAACATTGGTCAGACAGGCCCGAAATAGCTCACACTGAATGACTTTTGAAAGATAAATCAATAAAACAGGTGGTTAAACACACTAGTTTTCAAACCTGTGAAATAGTTTATTTGTACCGTTAGCGTTTGAAAGGTGAGCCTAAGAAACATCAATTGCAAAAAGCAAATGCGTGTAAATATAAAAAGCAAACAAGCCTTCCGTACAGCAAAATCTCAAAATAGCACGAAAAACGGAACACAACACAAAATATCAGAGCCTTTTGTCCTACACTCCTGATAAAATGAGAGAAAAACACACTGTTCTTCCGCTTACTTGACTTAAATCTCCGATGGATGTAAATCTTCGCTTACCCTTGATCATAATCCAACGATGCTGGACTAAAATGCTTTAGTATTACGTGCTATTTTTCGCTTTTCGCGCTATAATTGAATAAACAAAATAAACGAATAAGGAAAACCTGGGGATTTTAAGTGAAAGCCGAATGTACATAGAAACATGTGTCCATCTGTGGTCAGAACAGAGAAAGAATGCTAGCTTAGGTGGGGCATGTAGTACTAGAGGGAGGGGGTGACGTCGAGTGGCTTGTTTCTCCTTGGCAATTAAGATGGTAAGAAGTTTGAAGGATTGAAGGATTACCACTGACTAAAGCAAGACATAAACCAAAGATTGTCATTTACATCGGCAACAGTTCTCAGCTTCTTGCAAAAAGATAAAGAAAAATAGAAACGTCTAAAAAATACCCGTGCTATTTCGATCCAAGTAGAAATAACTTTAACTCTTGCATGTGCATCTTTTAACTTTGTTTTGACACCAACTGCATCTAGTATTGACGTGGTTACTGCCATAACAACAGCATTAAAGTTGTCTACTGTGGCCTTAATAGTAATTGGGGCTTTCGTTCCCTGCAACTGGTCTCTCTTCGACCAATAGCATGCTAAGCAATGCCGTGGTATGACTCTTCGAAACAACTCCTAGAAATAAAACATGGAGCCAGTGAGCTCAAATAAACAAAAAAACCTGGAACAATAAACAATGGTTGAGTAACACATATATTAATTACACTCTTTTTTATAAGAACCAGATATATATATTTTTTGTCGAGGCCCCATGTTCTTATTTTTGGATAAAATGAGGCTTGAGTATGTCTCAGGGCCATGAACAAAACAACAGAAGGAAGCGTTAATATAAAAAAGATGGAACAGCCAGAAACGACTTTGTTAATCAGATTAATAAACATAGGGATCAGAGGTTTGTCTTTCATGTGACATGTATTCTCCAACTGATCCAACAATTATACTAAATATTTGATTTTTCGATTTCACTCTAGCCATACGACCAAAACCAGCTCATAAAATCTTAAGACATTATTTTCCTATGGAGAATAGCTTCTGTACTAAAAAATCTCGCTTTTATTACAATGTCACATACAAGCAAAAACCATAATAAGTTCTTAAATGCAACTTACTGCGTCGATAAGTGTAAGCTGCTCAGCAACCAAAGATGTAGAGAATGATGTTATGTTTGTATCTTCATGTAAATTATTCAGTTCACCTCTGAATGAAGGGCTACCAACTACACCACATTTGCATCCAACTGGTGTATCGCAGTTACAAAATTTAAATCCAAATGGATCTAAAAGTGATAGAGAATCCTTTATGATTAAGTCTCATGCAACCTTATATTTTGCCTTATATAAACAAGTCTATAATGGGTGATTGTATTTTTAAAACTCAGAAACAAAGACAGGAATATAAATTATTGCCAGGGACAATACCTAATAAAAGTATTAAAACTCTTTCAATCAATTTTAAAAAATGCCATTTCCTCCAATAAGTCAGAAAAAACTGTTAATCCCCCAGTGAATCATTTATAAGCCCATAGTCTGAGCACACAAAAGTTTTGAAATCCTTAATCCTACATTACATCTGCAGTCCTGCATGGATTTGGCCAGCAAAGGCAGCATCTAATGTTGTCATGCAGAGGTCAATATCCTAGATCATTAACTTGTTAGGGTGTTACCAAGGGAATTTTCAAAACTTTGCCTTTTAATTCATTCCATGTAATGCATTTCAAGTTTTTTAGATAAAATTGCAATCATTGGCACTGACTGGCCAAACAAGACAGGGCTTTTACAGTGTAATTCTTCTATGTTAACCTGAAAGGTATGTTTTGCTTACGTAGGAGAAATGGAACCCAAACTTAAGATGTTTTGAACAAAATATCCTTACTTTAGAAAAAAAGAAGGGCTTCATTTTCTTTTCTTTACTCTTCAAATAAGTGTGAGTTTAGCAACAGCTTACTGGTTACATGACTTTCTTCTACTTGACATTCATTCCAAATATGGGTTAAACTTTCACTTGCTTTTTACTTTATAGTCAACATTCATTCTCAGAGAAGTGCCAGACAAAAAATTCTTTAGTATGTTTCCATACTATTTTAAGTTTTGCAGGACCAAAGGTTTATTCAATACAAATATCACCCTCTGTTCTCATAAGTCCTTACAAGCACTCAAAAGCAGTAGATACAGGAATGTTTTTCAAAGAAAACATATAATATGGGCTATTTTTGGTGCAGAAAACAGTGCCCTTTTTAAATATCTGTGTTTTGACTTACAGTCAGCTAAATTTCTGAAGATAAAACTAAAAATAACACCAACAAATCTGATATTCTAAACAAATTGTCAATTGTGATAAGAATCAAAACATACCTTCGTAATCAAATGGACTAACACATAATTTATCCTTCATTTCTTTTACTTTATCTACCATTCCACTGGTGTTTACATCATTTTGCAGGAAGTTAATAATCGTTTCAAGAGATTGGTAACTCGGTGGCTCATCAAAGTCAGCTGGATAATGATCAAGCCAGACTGAGAGAACTCTGAGAACTGCACTGGAAGTGAAAGGTACATTTGAAAGACTATACTGTGTCTTATTTCTGCAAAACATTGAACAAAATTTAGCTATTACATCTAAGAATTTCAAAGAATGTCATCAGTGAGTAGGCAAACTCAAAGGAAAATAATTAAAATGTGGAAATAGAAGAAAAATTGTTAAGTTAGAACAAACATTACCTGAAAACATGATTTGCATGTTTTTCACTAATTTCGCCATTATTAAACTGTTCTTTGATTGTCCTATACCTAGAAAATTAAAAACCACACATTTAAGTCACATAAACTACATCAAGAGAATCATCAGCCTGAAGCTTTTAAAGGTTTCAGTACATGTTTACACCTGTGATAAAAAATACATTTGCTGCAAAATATAAACATGTTTATAGTTTAGTTACCTATGAACTAACAAATCAACAACTTCTTGGGTTGAGGCAAATGTCTTGTATGTGCAAAGAAAGCAAACGAAGAAGCCTGGGTCGTCTTCTGAAACACTTTCATTTGATGGAGTCAAGTGCTCAATAATCTTGGACAAAGTTCCAGCTTTCAAAACTCTTATTTTCAATGTTTCCCACAGAAGACAAGAGACATCATTGTCTGCACTTGATCCAACACTTGAGCGATAGCGTACTTTCTTTAGTGTTGCCGAAAATATTGCTCCGTCTTCAGCCTCATCTTTTGACCATAGTTTTGACTGTAGAAAAATTAAAAAGAGGTCATCAAGTCATAAAACAAAAAAAGATGCTCAAAGTTTATTGTCAGAGTAATAAATCAAAGTAGGACTTCAGACATCAGGCCCATGTTTATGATTACCATTACACTTGTGGTATGGTATAATCCATGCTTATCAAACTTTATCATCCTTTTCACCTGAGGAATAGTAGGAGCATACCTAGAGGCCAAAGGGGGGGAACTGCAATAAAGGGGCACAAAGACTTGCGTGCAGGTGCAGCTGTATCAAAGAAAAGCTCTACTAGGGGGCTCAAGGGCATTTAATTATAATGCCTCTACTTTAGACCAGGCTGCCTTTTAAGGACCAAATAGCCAGAAAACTTTGGGTTGATTTTTTATGATTTGTTCTCAACTGTAGCCTAAGTAGATGCAAAGACCCCCAGAAATAGCATCATAACAAAGTGCATACAAAAAGTAAAAAAAATTGAAAATGGTCCAGCTTTAGGTGTGTCAAAACAAACCATAGATGACTTAAAAAGTACATATTGACTACAAAGTTGAGATTTATGATGCAATATTATTCCTGTTTCTAATCCATTAAACTCCAAAAACTACTATTCTCTAAAATTCAGCAAATTTGACATTAACAGTATCACGTTTAGAAAAATAATTTAAAAAATGCATGTTAAAAATTAGCATGACTAATCACCTAGCATCTGATATTTTTATGATTAGCTGATTATTGGTGATCGATTAAGTGATTGATCTGATTGCAGATCACTCACGATAAATGATAACATAACTATGAAAATTTAGAGGTAGACAGGAATAGTGGGAATTCGTGTTCACTTTGTTATGATATCGACCTGGTTTCTATCAGGCCTATAATAATCTGACAGCAGAGGTCAATATACACATAGGTGTTTTGTCTGTTAAGAATTGATCATTCAAGTAGGTGGTGATACTGTTGTAAATAATAAGGTTGTATTCATCAAAAGTCAAGCATAAATAGTCCTTACAATAACATCATCTTCGTCTTCGTCACATAACACATTTAAATCGTGATCACTAAGCGACCGGTCTCGTTTAGGCTTGTTTGGAACCAACCAGATTTGCGGAATTTTCATGCGAATACGCTCCATGCCGTTGAAATATTGAACAGGACTATATTTGAAACTGCCTTGCAAAGAAAGTTGCATCCATAAGCGAAGGTTTTGATGGCCTTATTGACACAACAGAAGATTCTGTTCGTGTCCTTTGCAAATCTGCTTCCTTGTAAATAAATTGCAAAAAGCACTTCCCGAATGTCGAAAAAAACTGAAACAAGATCGCTGCCGACAGTCTAATCCCGTTCCACTTTCGTGTTATTGATCAAGGTGAAAAAACAGCGGGACAAGCCTTCTCCACAGTAAATTTCACGTCTTTGATAGTTATAGTTCCATTGGCTACAAATCAACCAGGGCATTACGCATGATATATATTGTTCCTACAGACAAAGCCCTCTATAGAAATCAGTTCCAGCGGGAGATACTTCAGCCAACATTATGTGAACTCCCTCTGCCAGTCTTTTGACTAGAGTAATTATTAGAAAGTCCGGAGTATTGAAATTAAAATTAAGCCAGCATTTTGAACAATAAGAGAAAAATTATTAATTCATCAAGTCACCCGTAATTTCAAATTGAAAGGTGGAAATTATTGCTAGGAAAAATGACCGAACTGTGATTGTGAACAAATATTTTTTCCGGAAAGTCGTCGTCAAAAGATCGCAAAATAACCAGTGCCCTATTATTTACACGCAAAAATTAATTCTTAAAGGGAGAGTGTTAGGGGCAATACAGTATAATCAATGTTATTATGGAATTCAAGTATTAAAACGACAAAGAAAATTATGTGGAGGGGTAAACATGACGACTTCCCTCTTTGCTGACTTTCAAATACATGACCTGACAGGATTTGTAATTCTGTGTCCTACTTCTCTAAATAAATCGAGAAAAGTAATATATTGTATGATTAAAAATATTAGAACATTTTTAGAGGGATTGTTCTACGATTATAGACCAGCAGAATTAAAATCAAATTGTTGCTGGCAAATGATTAACGGTCCATTTGGAACAATGCCGAAACATTTGGAAGCTCTTCGATAAAGAGGAAGTAAACAAATAGTGACCTTGATTCGTGTGGCCTACTCGCTAACAGAAATAACAATGTCAACAAACAAATTGGAAGGTAGTTCGACTTTCGAAACGTAAAACTTAGATGACTCTCGAATCCAAGCAGATTGATCTTTATCAGAACGGATATAATAACTGCGAAAACCCTATGTTTTGGAAATTTTGTCTTAAACTGCTCTCCCTTTAGGTATCTACCTGTTATATTCACTACGGTTTTAAAGTTTTAAAAATAATCTTACATCAAGTTGAGGCGACGGTGGATATCGTAATGCACTTGGGGCTGACACTGATCGTTCAGTTGGACGTCTGTATCGAGCGGGCAAAGTTCCTGGTCTGCTGTGTCGACTGAAAGGGTTCAGCGGAGACAAGGCATCGTCAGTGATATCATTTCTGTACGTAAGTTTCTCCAAAGGTCGTTCACGGCGATCCTCTTTTCCGCTTAGGCTGTAACTTCTAGACTGGAACATGATGTGGTAAACTGATTATTGATATTGTTTCATTTCTAATCGAGTTAAGGCCCCACATATTTAGACGCCTACGCGCCATTCTTACCCATCGTTTTTATCGACATGTGACGTACTTTTAGCAGCAGCAGTTAAAGTCCTTCCATCTATTGTAATGCGGATATTTGATGACAGTTAAGTGACATTCTCACAAAGCCTGTTTGTTTTTAGCCATTAAATGTGATAATTTGATACCAATTTCGTAACTGAACGACATGTTTCAATTACCAAGAATTATTGAAGACATTTTTGAGAAATTTTATGAGATAATAGAAAACCTTGGTGATAAACATTTCTTTTATCAAATTGTTTTAGGAGCTATGTAGAAGAGATTAAGAACAATTGACCCTAACAATTGTTGTCTTGTCATTTAAGGTAGGCTACTGGTCCAAAAATTGCAATTTTCCGTCAAAATTCGCATTTTTTGTTTTCGCTTTAAATCAATTCTTTATTTACTAGAGGATAGAACTGCAAACTTATTTGGCTCGAATCGTGACAGAAAAGGTGTAAATTTATGTCTAAAGCTGATCGGGATCCGTCAAACTAGCTACAATCAGCTGATTTTTTCTTTAGAAAGTTGTTTTCGAAGTGCAATTTTCAGAGTATGTCCCTCCTGCAACACAGGATAACTATACACCAATTTGAAGCTCATTTCAAGCTTGTTCCGATCCTTGTATTGTTTAGAAAGTTTGAGCTACCTGTGGTAAGAAGAAAGCCTCGTTCGTTTATGTACTTTAGCAACTAGAGGCTGGTTCTATATGACGTCAGTTTATCTACGAAAGGTGATTGGCTAACGGATTGAAAAGGTCTTTCCGATTGGTTTATCTGTGTCACATGCTCTTCAAAATGGTGGCTCCAGGGATCTCGCAGCAGCCTAGTTCGTTTAGAATTGCCAAAGTAGGATTGATTTTGAAATAAAACTTGTTATTTTTGCAATAATTATGGGCAAGACAAAGTTTAGGACAAAGAGAGGTTACGTTGGAGGTTGAAGAAAGAGGATTGAAAAAAATTTAACCGCAGAAGAAGCTGGCGCTGTAGTTATGTCGGTATCAGGAAGGAACAGCACCTAGCAGACTTGTCTTCCAGTGCTAAGAAACAACAAGTATTTGGAGTTAACATGAACATCGATTCCTCGGTAGAGAATGATGACTGCACTTTTGAGAAGCCAGAAGACTGCTACGTAATCGTACAGAAGGTTGCTGTAAATGAGTCGATAAGCTCACTTCTGTGGCCTATATGTAACAACTCGGGACTAACTTTTCATATTGAAAATAATAATGGATGTGGATTTTCAGCAAACGGAGTTATATTTTGCCAGACTTGTGAAACATCAGGAGGTATCTGATGATTGGAAAGAAAAACTTTGATGGGACAGCTGGTGCAATGGAGGTAGCTTGTGCAAAAAATCTGTTGTCAAGGTCAGTGCAAAAATGTAGATACAGATATACAACTATGCTTTGTGATGGTGACAGCAAGGCATTTTCTGCTGTTAGAAAACCAACTCCATATGGCCCTGATATTAAAATAGAAAAGGAAGACTGCATAAATCATGTCTCAAAGAGAATGGGATCTGCCTTGAGGAATCTAGTGGCTGAGTCAAAAGCACAAAAAGCCAGTTTCTGGAAAAGGAAAACTAACTCAAGAAAAGATGCTAAAGATTCAAAATTATTACAGGCAAGTGTGTAAGGAACAAAACTCAGAATCCAAATGAGTAACTGCATAACATTATTTGGAGACTTTGCCCAAAAACTACCTTTGTTGGAAGAAGAACATTGAAAACTGCAGTCATGTTGGCAATTTCTCAGTTCACAATGGGTGCGACATTCAAAGTTGTTCTCTGCCAAGCTCTAAGTCTCACTCCAGGGTCAACTTTAGAACTATCAGCAGCAAAAAAAGACCAAGAAAGGATTAAAAAGGCAGAGTTAGCTGTCAAAAGAGAAACAAAGAAAAGAAGAAGGAGCCTGAAGTATAAAAAAGACAACAGAGCAAAAAAGGATAGTGCAAGAAGGCGAACAATATGCTTCCGAAAATATAATGCTTAAAAATATTAAATTATATGGTTAAAATTAGTTATTTATTAAATGTTATATGTTATTTCTGATTGAATTTCAAGTAAAGGGACATTTGTATTGAAGAAAGTTGAAAACATACCAATTCTAGTTTGCTACCTCTTGAAACATTACTCTTAAAACTTTAATCAGCATTTTCTAAGAATAGTGATTTCGGAAAACTGGTAGAGTTTAGTGCAAAGAAATATTTAACCCCCTGAATATAACAAAACATGTCTATATACCAGAAGAAACCTTATATTTCAGACAGTGCACATAAGGCCTTCTTTTTTACATTAGGTAACCATTTGTCTCATGATTGGACTGGAAAAGGAGAGATTTATAGCCATAAAACGTGAAATTTTGTAAAATGTGTAACAAAAAAGTATAAAATTAGAAAATTAAAATTTAAAGACCTTTTGTGCACTCCTCAGAGTCAAAGCAACTGTTTGATGTATCATTTTGGCTTGTATGATTAACTACAACTAAGAATAGCTTGCACTAAGCAAGGCATGTTTTTCCCCATTCATTACCGGTTACCATAGCAACTACAAGTTATTTTAAGATTTTTATTGCATTTTTGTAAAAAGGGCAAAAAGTTACCCCAGGACCCCAAATTTTAACAGTGTAGCACTACAAACAAAGATTTTAGAATTTGGACCAGTAGCCTACCTTAACGCAACGACACGCGCTCTTGAGCCCCAAAATTTTTGCATTTCTGTAGAAAATATTCTGCAGGATAAAATCTGTCTCATACAACACGACATACAATGTCGTTGAAAGTCACTGACTTCTAAATATCTTTACAAAACACTGGGTATAATTTACAGGGCTCTCAAATCGATTTTACGTTTTGCTAGTCTCCTATTCATTTAATTAAATGTCTATAGTATCAATAAACCTCCCCCATTTTATGGAATAAAGCTTGTGTACTGTCTTTCGCATAAAGAAGCAGAGACGAAAGAAATTGCCATTATGGAAGGAAAGGTGTCAATACTATTATATTACAAATTACATAATAATAATAATAATAATAACAATAATAATGGAAACATTTAATTTTCAATTCAACTTAAACTATAAACACAAATCTCACTATTACAAGGTGATTTGTAATTGGCAAGCCTGGTTTTACAAGAAAAAACTAATAACAATAATAATAATAATAATGGAAACTTTTCATTTTGAATTCCAGTTAAAACTACAATTACAAATCTCACTATTACAAGGTAATTTGTAACTGGCTAGCCTGTTTTTACAAAAAAAGACTATTACAATCGTAGTAAAGAGAAAAGAAACAAAAAACGTTAAAAGGGGAGTAGCTCTGGGTTAGTCCATGTTTTGTTCTTGTTCCTACAGCAAAAAATGTAATAGGTGGTACGAATGGATATCGTAGAAAGCTTAGAAATGAGATATCGTTTGTGTTGATCATCGATGGAAAGAGAGTCACACATTTAAAGGAATGAGCTGCATAAGTCGCCGAAGATGCCAAGAGAGCTGATGGAGAGATTTACAAATATGACAGATTTGAACCTTGGTCTTTGATCTGAGACAAGGCGAGCATATTTTAAACGTTTCCTTTCTGCATTGCAGTTAAGGTTAGTTTCAAATCCTATCGTCAGTTCCAAAACATAAAGAATGTTTCCAAAACATATATAATAATAATAATAATAATAATAGTAAAAATAATAATAATAATAATAAAATAATAACAGTAATAATGATAATAATAATAGTAATACCTTTTTACCTGTTAGTTTGACAATAGTGTGAACACTAATAGACACTAACATGAAGCAATTCAAGAGATTGCATTATGGAAGTCATTGACTGCAAGCGTTACAGGCGCGTGGATTTTCGAATTACCAATTTTTATAAGAGCTTTGAACTGACTTGCATTTTTGGATGGTTTAATTTCATTTGGAAGAGAATACCAAATCTTTGGATCCAAAAATCGAATAGATTTTTTACCATGACTTGAAGTTTAAACTTTGGAACAGATAGAGTATCCATTTTTCGAAGATCATAGCTATTGGGTTTTGGGAGAAAGTAGTCTTTCATAAAGGCTGGATTCAAGTTGTGCAGAGTTTTGTAAACTTCTAGTGCTAGCAGCCGAATGGAGTGAATATGAATTGTAGTAGATTTAGCCTTGACTGGAAGTTTAGAATACGATACGTGTACTCTGAGAGGGCACGAGAGCATAAGCAACAGCTGTCCAATATCACAGGCACCGCGGAGCAGGGCAGGGCAGGGGGGCATTACCCCACCACTTTTTGCAAAAAGTGCCAAATATTAAGTAATCAATTACCATTAAAGCCTCTTTTTATACGGTTTTAGCCCCCCCCCCCACTTTTTAAGACCCCTCACTTTTCTCAACGCTCCGCGGTGCCTGTATCAAATGAGATCCGTCGTCTGCATAGGTTCGTAATGCAAGCCTTGCTTCTTTGGTATAATTATATGATGTTCTAAAGGTTTTGCGGCAAACTTTCTCAAAATGACACTTCGTCTGACCGATTATACTATTGTTTGTAGAACTAAACGTTATATATAAGCTCAATCTTTTTATCCCAGGGTTTTGATCACTCATATAAGCTTGCAAATAAGAAAAGAAGAAAAGAATGTACATTAAGAATATCAGAATCTTTGAAAGTGCATTATGAAGATGAAGTCATGGGCGTAGCAGATTTTGACATTTGAGGTTTTATACATTATAGATACCTGTGTGTCAGAAGTCTTAAGGAGTTGTAGGAAAACATTCTAAAACTTTGAATGGTGCTAGTGCGCGTGCTTCATTTCCAACGGTGTTTTTTCATAAAAGAAGACATTACGAAAGATAAGATCTTTCTTCCTAAAAGAAGAATAATTTTAGGTTCAGAACTTTATGAATGTTAAAGCTCAGCAAAAATTCAAGTATTCTTAAAAATGATAATAAGGACAACACATTAACCAACAAATGAGATATCAAGAAGATGCATAAAAAGATTCTATAATGTGACAGAGGGAATGGCAACCATTGCTAATATTTTAAGGCGGCTCGACTTGAATATATTATTTCTGCCATTTTTTAAAGCTAGATATCTTGCAAATCAGCAATTATTGTTAGCAATCAAGATCAATATGATTCGTTAAAGTATCAAAGTGACACATCAGGGCATGTACATCAAGTTACATTCTGCATTGTTACATTCTTCAATACCAAGGTTGTTGGATGAAGACAGGGGCATCGCCAAAGGGGGGTACGGGGGAGTGTAGTACCCCTCAACACCTTGTCCGTAATAACAATAATAATACATAAAAGATTTCTGCCGGGCAAAAGAAACAATTTTTGTAGTCACTCTATAACCTTTTTGCAACAATTGTAGCGTAGTATTAGTAACTTTTCTACGTAACGTTTAACTTTCAAAGTATGACACTAAAGTATGAACTTTGACAGAAACGTATAAAAGCAGCATTTAAGAGTATTTATCTTTTGCTCACACCCTTATTAAATGAGACACGCCCTTTTTGTCGGCAAAAATCCCTTCTTTACCCCTCCAAAAAATTGTTTGGCTTCGGCCCGGATGAAGAAGGCTCTTCAAACCAGGAAGTTAATGACAAGACATAAGAACGTTACCTATATGACTGTGGATCTTAACGTAAAGCGTAATGAATTTTTCTAGTGACTGCTCAATCGCGCTAGAATTGGATTTTGTAGGAGAGTTTGGCAAATCTAACATCAAGCATTGAAAGCATGCATCTTCAATTATAATCTTGTTTCTCAATCTGGATTATCTGTTGTGGTACACCAACTTTGGACTAATAATGAACGCGGCTGGTTTTATCATTAGTGGCCAATTTTTATTTCATCAAGCGAATTGTAAAGGGTGAATTAAGCGATAACTTGGTAATATCAATTTATGTGTTTAGAGGAGTGAGATTTTCCTGAAATCTACGTAGCTGGATTCCCTAAAGCAACGATTCTTATGTTAAATAAGGGAAAGGATATTTATTGACAGAGCCGCGCGGATCTTTGTTTATTTTAATTCCTTTGATTAATCTTAGTTACCAGCAACAGCATATATTGAAATATTAACTTTACTCTGTAGAATTTGATCACAATGTTATAAATGGCCTAAGTCAGCGTAAAAATGCTACAGAGCTCTTTTTTTTATTAATTGACACATGATGGAAATCACAGTAAGATATTTCTTGTTCATTTATTGCGAAATAATTCAAGAGCTTCAATAGGAAATCCAACGGATTAAATCATATGCCTTCCTCTTGTTCTGTCATGCTGTTCAATATGATCCCAGGATCTAACCCAATACTGTTAGCGACCACTTTTATTCATAAACGTTTATTCCTTGCAGTAAATTACTTAATTAAGAGCCCATATTTGAGAGGTAGAAAATTGATTTTTACGTTTGAAACACTTTTCAAGCCTTAATTTTGAGTTTCAGCATATGATTTCTAAGCAGCCTTGATTCGAACATTCAATATGAGAAAAAAGACTGAAACAATAGAAGAATATGAAATCATATTACTTAACTTCCTACCTGAAACTCCAACACATAAAGGAATGATATACGAATTAAGGCTAAAACTTGCCATAGAAATTCATCCTTGAAGGAAAATCTATTTGAAAGCCAGAAGATAAAATGAACGGTAACAATATGACAAATAAAGGATTTATAAGAATTGTTATAAAAGGAATAAATAATGCATCAAATGTAGAGAGGGAATTTAGCTAATAAAGACAAAGTTAAACATTATTGAATTAAAGTTGATGACATTTTTTGCTGATGTATATGTCGTTGCGATAATATAGCTAACTGTAACGATAATGTAGTTAGTGAATAAATTGAGTACCAGAATGCAATAAAGTTTGATAGTTAAACTATGGAAACCGAGTTGAGAATGTTTACCATTTTCGGGAATGTAACTTTTATAAGAAATTTGATTAATTTTCCCGTGCCAAAATATTCTTAACAATTTTTAATTTTTCGCCAATGCTCTTGAATGGTTATTATTATTGCTTAAATTGATATTATCTAATTGTTTATAAAATTTGTAATGAAATTTTTGGAATTGAAACACGCTTATACAATATAAGCTTGGTGAGCGTACGTCAAACTTTTTAAAAGAAAGAAGTCCTAAAGAGAAAGTAGCTTTGTTGTTTGCATAAAAAATTCATGTAGATAAAAATCAAACTGTGGATACTCGATAGAACTAAATCAGGGTAGCATTTTAAATTAATTCTTAAATTTCAACAATTTTGTGCCTCAATATCTAAAAGATAATAAATAAAATAAAAAATGACAAATTTCCAACATCAAGGTCACAATTTTAAAAAAAAGCTATCAATGCTCGTCCTATAAAAAGAAAAGTACTTTCAAAAAAGTATGATTATGTTATATTATTTACATATAAATATCTTTTACTTTTCATTAAACATATGTCAGACGTCCATGCATTACTTTCTAGTCCATTAAAAGCATTAAGTGGTAGTCCGTTAAAATCTTTGCACTCGTGTAGAAAAGCTATTTCTTAAAATGTTTTGATAAATTTTTTCTTGATGAAAATGGAAAGTTTTGAATATAAAGGATAATTTTAGATAAACATCAAGGCGCTACTAGAATCAACTGGGAGTGTCAAAAGGCTCTTTTCGATACCCATGCTGACTTTAATTGGTGCTACACAAACATGAGTTTTGGCTGCCATGTTTATATAGCAGTATTTGGAATAGAGCTCCTAGCACTTTACGCAATGACAGCAAGAATTTTATCAGAAGATTTTGGTGACTTTTCGTGAAGCGCAAATGCCTTTCTTTTGAAAGATGACCCCATCTGAAAAATGTTTGCTATAAAATTCGTATTCCCCAATACAGTATCAATTGGGAAGCAATTTTTCAAAGAGTATCAAATGGGAAGAAATTGAATGGAACCCCCCAAAATGAATTTCGTTTCGACGATGCTGAAATTGGCGTCTTTTAAATTTTTTGGCTTGAAAAATGTTAAATGTAAAAAATGAAGGGGATTATAGGTGCGATTAACAAATACAGAAGAGAAGAAGAAACACGTAAAAAGGTGGTGCAAGAAAGAAAAAATAGCAAAGAATAGACAAATAATATTCTAAAGATTTACTACACAAGTAACATTCTAAGAAAGTTTTACTGCAGATTGTTTCCTGTATGTTTCATTTTTATTTTGCTCAAATATATTGATGAAGAAGAGTTTCCGTTTACATGTAGGAGTTTTCTCCAAGATAAACGAATATCAAAGGAGTTCATAAACATGAACGGAAGGCTGTATTCCTTTAAGTACTGCAGTTTGCTTCTCTTCAGAAGTTTATGTTACCAGGGTCATCTCGGGGACGGGAGCACAGGGCAAGCGCCCCTCAACGTCCTCCTATCAGAAACGTTGCGTTTTTCCAATGAGCCACAAATCATGCTAGTTATTAAAGTTTCTTGTTTACGAGAGAATGAGGAAACGGGGTTTGATCCTTTATTTGTAGTTATTTCAACAGGACCGTCGCTATGGGGGCCACCAGAAGTGTGTCACCCCCTTGATTAAAATTCCGTTGCAAAAGCGAAAGGTTTTTGCTATCTATGGGTGCTTAGTCGGCGAATTTCCAATTTGTAGGCGACACACAATAGCTAGCGATGGCCTAGCTTCAAGGCCAAACTTCCAAGCAGGATACAAGATCTCCCGCTCTGAGAGCTACCACCTCGAAACCCCAATCGATTGTTCTTTGCCAAACTTGCTAGCTTCGTTCATTTCTTCTTGGAATTAAAAATGTCTATTTTAAGCTTTATAGTTCATTAAAGGTGGGCACTTTTTAGCCTTCAAATGAATGGTTGCTATTAAAAATAAGTCAATTAAACAAATCAATTACTTTTGGTTTGATAGAAAAGAATTATCTCACTTCAAACTCTGACAATAAAGGAAATTTTCGACATTGTGAAAATTTTCAAATAAGGCCAAAATTCTCATTAAGCGACGATGATTATGATGATGATTATGATGATGGACGTCCATCGTTGGTAAGCCTCGTTTGCTTTGTTAAGTTGGGATTTTTGAAACGAGGCTATTTCTTCATGCCCGCCATAATTTCGGTAGTTTCTGTTGCCTGCCTAGTTCAATCGACTGCAATGTTGGAATTTGTGATATATGTGTAACCTGTAATGGTATAGGAAAGTAGAAAAGGTATCATGATGCTTGTTTTTTATAACAATTTATTTTGTACTCTCTCATTGTTTTTCAAATGTTGGAAGCAAGCCGGTATGCAAAATAGGTCCAGCTTTACGATTTCACTGATTTGAAAACTCAAACCTTTTCTCAGCATCAAATTGTTAATTTCGAGAGTGCAGCCTCCAAACATGATATAAATTGATATTACACGTTCATAAGATTTCAATTTACAAACAGTAAGAATGAAAGAATGCCTATGGCAATTAAGAGCAAAATGCTGGATGGAATGACATTCCTGTACAATTAAAAAGGACGCCATCAGTCAAGATGTTTCGTCAGAAACTGAAAACTTTCCTGTATGAGCATAACTATTGAATCAGATTATTGATAGTCAATATTTACCCATAGTTTTTTAAAATTAATCTGAAAAGAGCGGGTGCTCTCTACTTGACACAGTGTTAGGCCTATTGTTCTCAGGGAAATGAGGACAGCGAATATTTTGCCATTTAACAGACGGCAACAAGCAACTTTCGAAAATTGAGTGATTTTCAAAATTCAGTAATAAATCATACACTTAATCCATAAACCTGCGAATAATTTTAAAAGATATATCAACTTTTGCTCCCTTTATACCATAAATTTGTTTTTGCAGGTTTTTTTCTGGTTTCCAGGGAAAAAACCCGAAAGGATGACCATTTTTGTGATTTTCCAACTCGATCGTGAATTTGGCCGAAGTGCTCCTCATACTTTTCTCAGGCATTTCCATATGATAGATGATAAATACTTCATTTTTTTGCATGAATTGGCCAGTGAACGAGGCTAAAAAACTAATGGGTGCACAGGTCAGCATTTGGTGTGAACCAGTCAAAAATCAGCTTTTCCTGTGTTTTTGCAAAATTCGAATCTCAATGGTTTTTCTAGTTCAACAATTCGAATCACTTTGGTACGTTTTTCTAGCAAAAGAAGCCTGTTTGCAGAAGCGTGAGCCGATTTTGACGGCCCGGTCGGCCTAAAGCTTAATGTTTGCCTAGCGATTCTCAAAGCTGCAAGGCCCCTTCGCAGTGTATTTCTCTTCGGCTTCTCCGTCAGGTGCGATGAAAATATCAACTTAAAGGTGAAACAATTTAAAAAAATTCTCAAAATCATATTTTAATACATTTCCTACCTTTTTTAGAGTGTTTGATACAAAAATATCTCCAATTATCCTTGTTTGGTTGGTTTTGGCAGTGGTATTGATAAACAAATTCTGTTAAAGAATTTCCCGGGAAGCCGATTCAGGGAAACAAAGTTTTTTTGTAGAAAACCAAAAAATTCAATTACAATTCTATTTCAACTTTTTAGTACAGAATTTAATGCTAAGTCCAAAACAAAAAACAGCTCTTCTATAGCTTTTTCAGATTTTGAGATATCATCAATTTTCTCTGATTCGGTCAGAGAACGGGCCTATGCTGTCCTGACTTCCGCTGCATAACAGTTGTGTAAATTAGCTTAGCTACAGCTGACACAAAAGTTCTTGATGAGCTCTTGCATGTGCACATTCGTTCCAAGCACATTTTCCCCATGGAAACCTCTTTTTTTCTATCACCTGGCAACAAGCAGAAGTATTCTATAATAATGCAATCGTGAATTTGACATGCAATTTCAGTTTTTGCATGCAGATATACTGGCCTTGTGCGTGCATCTGCCATACTCTGCAGACTGGAATCAAGGTAGAGCTATCCAGGCCATGTGAACAGTCAAAGGTTCCAACTCTCCTGATTTGGGCAGGAAATTTGTTTATGTATCTTTTTTAAATCCCATTTCGGAATACATTTTGTTGAGCAAACATAAAGGATCTACCGGACTCTATGTGAAGTTTTTCACCATATCTACCTGGTGGTTGTGCCAGCTACTGCAGAATGGGAGCAGATGGGGCTTACCCATGAATATTACACAATAACCATTTAGAAACTCCCAGTTTGAATATTCTTAGGTTGGAATGTTTGAACCAGACCACATGGTTAGGGCACTAGTTGTTCAAAAAGTTCAGTTTTACATTAAGCATTAAGATAAGATAAGATTGGCAAAAAGATAAACAGATATTAAAACATTATGTAATAAAGATGTCTCCAGTGTGTAAGTGTGTACCTAAAATTAAGTGTGTGCTCCAATATGCAAGAGATTTTTGAAGTTTTGAAAGTTTTCATATTCTTTTCTCTTCTGTTTACTGTTAAGTCACATGATTTACAATATTTTGCCTTTCAATTAATTTTACTTAAGGTGACTAGAGTGGAAACACTTTATATCATACTGCTGATTATGTCTAACCATCTTTCATCAATTTTAGTTATTTATGCTTATAAAGGGAACTAAACAAGATTTATCTATTTGTTATCATAATGGTTATCTGTTCTATTATTAAGCTGCAATTTCCAAGATCAGAACCTATTGCCTTTTGCTGTAGTCAAGTATTAGTTTGTACCTCTGAGTTAATAACACTTTTATCCAAAGAAAAAATTGCATGGATATTAGTAGCAGTTGCTGAAGTTTCTCTCACCCTGCCCATTTGAAATCAAATTTTCATAATGCCGCATCCAGTCTCAAGTGTACATTATCATTTTTAGGAAAAAATTGTTGTCAAGTGGACAAACTCTGCATACTGGAGAGAAAATATGCTGATTAGGTCTTTTTCATTCTGTGAGCAAGCAGGAATTTAACTCCATATTTTGGAAAAGTGTAAATCTTTCAGTTTAATTGAAGTATTAGTTACAACTTAAATTCTAGTCTCCAAGTTTAATTTGTAACATAAACTATAAACATAATGCTTATATTGAAATTTCAAATTGAGGTGACATCTATAAGAATAACTAAAATAATTTTATGATGCTTTCTTGCCCTGAACTCTTTTAACTGGCATTACAATCTCCAGGTCATCTCTTATCTGTGGACATGCTACAGAACTTACTGTTTCATAGCTTCCAAGGCTTTTTATATTTATATGTACAGGGTATTTTGAAAAATTAATTTTTGTAATCCCACTTATAAAAAGAGAACTCAAACTGAAGCAAAAAAATTGATGTAGCAATTTCATTGATAAAGTAATTGGTACAATCATTTCTCTTTTTGCCTCACAATAAAACAATGTAGGACACTAACACAACTTTAACAACTTCATGACAAAGAAATTTGGGAATTTAGGAAATTTGCCTCCATTTGCTAGTGACTAGAGGCAAAACATGTCAGATTTCAGGAATGTAAGAAATTTCACCTGGAAGCATAGTATATGCCATGTCCTCACTCAAACCTAGCGTCTCCAGCATTTTTGAGTAAAAGAACAATACTACCATTCGGGACTTTTATTTAAACAATAATTATCCAGCAGGTATGGTGAAAATTTGAGGGCCAAGTGTCACTGTTGTTCTCAAAGTGTCTACAAATCCTGTTTCACTGGTTGCTGGGAGCCTTCCAAAACTTTGCTTCAAATTTAGCTTCTATTTAATTCTGTGGCGTGGGGATCCTTGCGTGTTTTCAAAGAGCACTGTAGATACATTTTAAGTTCAGAAAATGATGATGAAAACTGCATATACTGAAATGTAAAAACCTTCTTTTTAGATGTTGAATGGGAAACAATCTTCAAAGCAAGATCCTGATTATGATGAAGTCATCGAAACTCCAGACTCATATCGCAGAATCAACGAAGTTCATTCGAACAGAGAACAAACAATCAAGAGAATCAGAGATATATTAGAAAGGCATTTTAATGGCGAAATACAAGCAAAAGAAGAAGAAGTTCTTCTTATCGAAAAGAGGGTAGCACAGACTCGTGAGATGATTGATAAACTAAGGGCATACCTCTTAGCAAACTATTATGGATTTAAAGGTAAAGTTATTTACGGAAAGGACCTAAAAAGGAAGGCAAAATACCAAAGAGTCGACGGCAGCTGTTCAAGGGAAAAAGTAAGGGAAAATCTAAGTAGAAGCGGAGATGATAACCTTTCGTTTGACTGTGACCCAGAGACTCAGAGGGATGAAGAAATTAAAGCTTCGTGTACAACAGAAAGTAATTCAACAGAGGCCTTAAGTACTATTGATAATACGAATAGACACTTGGCTTGCAAATCAGAGACGGTAGATGATGAGGATGGTGTAGCAACGGCAAGTCGGTTTTATGTGCATAAGAAAATCATCGTGGGAAATATTTCAAAGTTCATTCCTTTGGAAAAACGTGAAAAGAATGACCAAGCCTCGCATAAGTGGATGGTATACGTAAGAGGACCACCTAATAGCCCTGAAATTTCTTCATATATAAAACAGGTCTGGTTCATTCTTCATCCAAGTTACATGCCTAATGATATGATTGAGGTTTCTAAACCTCCGTTTACAGTTACCAGACGAGGTTGGGGTGAATTCCCAGTTCGGATACAACTTGTTTTTCATGACCCTAGAAATAAACCCGTCGATATCATTCATAATCTAAAACTCGATAAAACATACACAGGACTGCAAACTCTAGGTGCTGAGACAATTGTTGCCCTTGAGCTGCAGCGCCATACCGTCGAGGAGGAGCAAAGTAATCTTAGTTTATTGCCTGGACAATATCGTAAAGAGCTAAGCGTGGCTTATGCTGAAGCTAGACTCTCTTCGAAATGTTCAGAACCAATTTTAGCAACCAAAAGGGAAGATGAGGAAGGTACTAACGGTGAAACAATACCCTATAGTAAATCGATTGATGGTTCACAAAATTTGTACCGACAGATACTGGATCGGAAAGGATACCTCTCTTCGTCAGTTGCATCGAGCCCTGTCAGTATTTCAGCTAGCGAGCCTTCAGGAAGCCGTGCTGGTTCGCCTGTCATTGCTGATAAATCCAATGACGCATTGTTGGATTCATCAACGGATTCATCAACGGAGCTAGAATCAGTCGTTGTGGAAGCGCTGCTTAAAAACGTCTCAGGTTTCCCCTTAGTCAATGAAGAACGGGACATAACGAAGCACCACTACTGTGCTAACAGCCTTGAGCAGTACAAATCATGGTCATTTTCCAAGCGGAGGGCGTGTGAATGGCAAAGAGCATTAGATATAAAACGTTTTCTTGTTAAATCCGGTATTGTTGATGTTATAAAAACCAAAGATATCATGTTTTGGTGTAGAAGGCATGGTTTTACGCCCTCAGAAAGCCAAGGGTTAGTTGTTGATAGTGCTGAGTCAGACTTTTGCCCTAAATGTGGAAAATGTTTTCCAGCAAGCAATCTAGTCAGCAATAAGTGGTGTAGTGGATGTTTATCTGACAAAGTGATAAAAAACACGTCGTCATTGACGCCCTTTGAAGAAATTCTGGACACTCTGTTTATGCAAGAGAGCAAACTGGAAACGCTTGAGAAAATTTATGATCCTGGTGAAGTTCAAAACAGCATTGTTGATGTTGTAGAATTTGATGCCAAAGAGGTTGAAAATGCCGCAAGTCAGTCATTGGTTGACATTTCGCAGTTGTCCCCTGCCACTTCCTATTTAGAAGTTGACTGGATTTACGAGGCTGCCGCTCAGATCGAGGTGCACCTCCCTTCTCTTGATTTTAATGGACAAAAGATACCAGTCTTGTCTAATATCTTGTCATGCGCACTAAAATCGTTAGTAAAAGACGTATTAACGCATTCTTATGCCTATGCGAAAGACGGCAGAACAGACCTAGAACCCGTAATTGTGACTCCACAACATGTTCTACACGGTTTAAAGGAAATTCCACATCTAGATTTCTTAACAAACACATTTTTAGGCATACAAGAGGAGGATGGGACCATTTAACGCTAGTAAAAATAGGTGTGCCATTTGCCTTAAAGGCTAATCATGCTCTACGGAGCAATTTTGAGCACCGTTCAACTAGCCTTTGTCTAGTTTGAGAGACAAGCTTACATTTTCTTATACAAGTGGGGACAAAGAACTTGGAAATGGCCAAGAGACCTTAAGAGATGTAATTTTTATCAATGAAAGGCCTATGATGAAAGATACCAATATCGAAAACGTCCATAGTAAGGTACGAAAAATACGTCTAACAATTCGTATTGGTGACAAGCGTTGCTTGGAACAGCTGACATTCAAAAGACTTTCGCAGTTTCGTTTTCAGAGATTAGCTTTGTTGATTTATTCAAGAAGGTAGTTCACAAGGTACACCTGTTACTTTTTTCTTGCTCTTTTTTTGTTACTTGTAGTCAAACATACTTTCTTTAAGAAGCAAGATGATGCTACCTTTTTGGAAAACATCCATGACTGAAATTATCATGATCATATTAGAAGTGCTAAAAAGTGCCATTTGACCTTGATTTGGCTGAAGCTGGCCTGCCTAATCAAAATACACTTCAGATGCCAACCAAGACCTGTTTAAAAACATTTCGATGGAGATTGAAACAAAAGTAAAGTTCTTGTAGCAAACGAAACCTTGTAGCTTACACTTTCTGGTTTTACATTCACTCATTTAAAAAAACGTCTTTGTTACGACATTTAAATTTCTATTACAATAATGGCCAGCCCGTCTAACGAGAAGAGTTTGGCCCTTTTTCAGATTCATTGCTCACAAATTTTCAATAAGGTTCATTATTGTTGTAGTACAAGAGTTTCATAAGGCCGCTCAGTAAAATCTGCAATGCCATTTGTAGAATAAAGTCAGTGCTTTGTACAAAATATTGTCCTTGTAGCATTTGATTCAAAATATTTGAAAACCAAAAATGAAACCAATCTAAAAACGACTAAGAAACAAAACCAGTTGACATTCGAAAATAGTTTCTTGATTTTTAGAAAAAAGCAGCAACAAGAATTGTCTATCTGCGATTTGTTTTGACGTGAGCATACAGTAGTATGCTATTGAGGATTTAGTATGCTGCGATATTTCCGGTATTTATTGCAATCGTACAGTAATAAGAATATTGCCACCAATAGAGGACTTTGGAGTAATCTGAAGAGGTTATTACTCAAGTATTCTTATTATTTGGTCAACTGAAATGAATAAGGGATTGTTAGTGGTTTATTTGGGTAATACACACTATTTTGCAAGAAAGTATCTGGCTTTGCTGCCTATTGCCCCTCAGTCATCTCACTAAAAGCAAAGGATGTTTAGGGAATGTTTTCAATACAGTTAAATCAAAAAACTATTAAGGAACGTTTAGTACTACAATTCGATCAAAAGAGGCCCAAAATAAGGAATAAGATAAAAAAACATGTAATGCCTAAGGTAAGATAGTCTTCAATATTTCTATTGTTTTCAAATGCTCAGGCAATTTATTTCAAGGGATTTCAAGGGATTCTTTTTTTGGGCCAATCTCAACCTGATGTTTCGTAAAGGGGTTGATCATCAGTGGTGGCGCCAGGGGAGGGCTAGGGGGTGCTACAACCCCTCCGTCGGAAGCATCTAGCCCCCCATCGGAGGAAATTTTAGGTTATTGTCGGAGCAAATTTGACAAAATAACGTACGAAAACTGCTTATTGTAGTCATTTTAGCCCCCCTGTCGGAAGCTCCAACCCCTCTGTCGGAAGATTTCTGAAGATTTCAAAAGAAAACCCTGTAGCAAGTTTTTGACAAAAAAGATGAGTGTACCTACCTAATCGTACACCTTGCAAACTGCATCATGAAGTAGTTTTATTCATCTAAGAAATCATTTTTCCAGAAAAAACTTCGATCTAGGCTCTTGTTTCTTGAAAATCTAGCTAGCAGCCCGCAGTGGTTGTGAATACACCATTCATTTCTTTTCCTCTCGTTACCGCGATCCATTTAGTGGGCTTGCGTTGACAAACCACGCTCTGCGGAGTACTTCCGTTCTGGGATATTGAACGAACAAAGGTTCCACGACAGAGCAAATATTGTTCAGAACCAAAGTCAATTTGATGACATTCATTGACCCAAGTTGGGACGTTGCCAAAGAAGTTACTGGCAGTATTTCGAAGACAGAATTTACCAAAGATCGTTTATCTTTGCTCGAGCAATAGACGAAAACATGGTTTTGGGTGAATTTTTAGCACTGGCTTTTCTTCTGCAGTTTACTGGAGCCAAAGTTTTGTCACCTCAAGGTATGTTACACTGGTTTATTTTCTGCTTTTAGCTTCAGTATTTGATGTAATCATGAGAGCAAAGCCTTGCCTTTCCTTCCTCAGTCAGTCAAGCTATGAGCCTCTTGCGAAAACAAAACAACGATTCACAAGATTTTAGAGATTTCGTAAGCTTTAAAACTTAATAATTGTTTGTAAGTTTCCAAATCGCCTTCGTTTGTTTGCCTTTCTGCCTAAGTGTAACTTCATTCATCAATAGGCTTATTCTTCCCTGTGCAATATGCGGTTAGGACCAAGTCAGGGGGAGTGCGGGAGCATAGAATTATAGACATCGAGGGTTGGGTAAGAGGTTGCCCTTGTTGGCACATACTAACCCCATAATAATTGCCATGTTTTTCATTTTGCATTCGTGGCATCATTATAGTCCAGCAGCTTTCTATTGTTTGTTTCTTGATTTGTTACCTCTGTTCAAGCTGGCTTTGGGATGGGGAGCATTTTGCTGATTGTGTTTTCCCACCTGCGAGAATAAAACAATTTTTTTCGGTACACTCTCTTCTTTATAAGAACAATCTTATAAAAACACGAGCCTCAAAATTGGTCAAAAGTTAAGAACAAATTAAGAACAAGCTGATGCTGAGCTTCTGCAAAGTGCAATTTTGAACGTTGTTTCTCAAAATCGATGATTTTTAGCGATGTGTGGGTGCATTTTCGGTGAATATTCATATTTGTCAGCAAATTAAGGCTGTCTCACTCACTTTGTTGGCAAATGAGACCTGACCAGGGTGGAATCCATGTGGGGCTCACGCCGAACATACGCCAATAAACAATAGAACGACATTGGGAAATCTACGCCAGATATCTCCGGCGTAAGCTACATGGATTCCACACTGGGACCTGTACACCACCCTAGAGCGAAAAAGCTAGCACTCGCACTGCTTACACCCTAATAGATTAAGAACAAATTAAGAGCAACCCAGCCTCAGATTTTTGAAAAAATTAAGAACAGTCGGCCTGAACTTAAATTTACTGGTTCTTATAAAAAAGAGTGTATAAGTAAAATACTTTTATTTTGTAAAATATGTTTGTTCTTATCAGGGCTGCACCCCCCCCCCCCTCCCCAAACAAAAAGTTTTATCTCGGTCTTTGATGGTAACTTTTTGATTCTCTCAGAGAGAGGGTCAACTCAAATATGCTTTACATAAAAATGGTATTCGTGTAGTTATCGTTCCTTCGAAAAGATAATTCGGGGGAGATCTTTCCTGATTGTGGAGTGAAGATCAACACTTTCCCAACCATTTAGGTAAGGAGCCAAAGTTGCTGTGTTCAGTTTAGCGGCTCTTTGCCCAGCAATGCTGTTTTCTGGAAAACTTCAAGGTAGATATAATTATTAAATGAGCAAAATGAGCCAGATTACCAAGCATAATAAAATTGAATTGGGTGTTTTTAACCCGATTCCGAATTCAAGGATTATTCATCTGAATGTGATTTTCGTTCTTGCCAGTATTAATAACTGTGATCAGCTTTATCTTGAAGATTTCCGGCAATGTTATAGCACATGAATGGAACTCAAACCAGTAATCTCATTGCTTCCGTCTACTTGTTGACCATAGGATTCCTCGCTAGAGTTGCGGGTTCACATTAATCTTGAGCTTATAGATTATCGAAAATGTTCTGGGAAATGCATAATCCGATGCAAATTAAGATTTTTTAATGAAAATTCTAATCAGGGGAGTAACTTGGCCAATAGGTTTGGGGGGGGGGGGTGAAAAGGGTTTCTGCCCTGCGAAAATGAGTGGTGCCCTGCAGATCTCATAGCAAAGGTTTGTCTATAGGTTACTAGTGAATGCTTTACCAGTGTAAATTTGTCTTTACCAAGAACAAACTTCTAAGCAATGAAAACAAACTTGAAACTTCATTGCCTATGAAATATCTATTTTTTTACGTGAGCGTAAATTAAATGTCAAATTTGATTTTCATTTGTAGTAAGGCTTGTATTTTATGGCATATCAAGTTAAGTGTGGTAGGAGGACCCACCATGGTTGGGTCGGACGTGAAGAAAATTTTCGAAATTATACCTTGTAAAAGGGCTAAAAAGCATCTCCCAGACTAAAATTTAGCCAAATACTATACTGCTAAAAACTGATTATTGTTTATTGGAAAAATAGGGAGGGAGGATGGTATGCTAAAACTCTAGTGATAGAAGTTGGGGAAGGAAAGAAACGGTATCCTTTCGTTTCAGATTGCACATAGTTATTTTGATTGGGAGAATGACAGAGCAATGTTATTTTGATTGGGAGACTCTTATTTCCTGAACAGAAATGTTCAGTTTCTTATCTCAAGAAGGCCATGCTTACACCTCCAAAATGAAAACATTGCCATGATACAGAAAGTAATTTACTGAATTAATGCAAATAAAAGAAAAATAATAGAAATAAACGTGAATAAGTTAGCAATTGGATCAAACAAAATCGGCATCTTAATAGTTTATTCACTTTTTTAGTTTATTTGTTTCATACACTTTTAAAAATTTATAGAAAAAATGATAAAAAAATTCTTATCTTGACCAAAGTGGGGGCCTTCAGCCCTCTATTTCCCCCAGTGGCGCCGTACCTGTCATGAAAATAATTTACAACTTAAATTAATTTGCGTGGACTCAACCTTGCCTTCATAAACGTATGCATCAATCAATGCATCCATTGGCTATGACTTTCGGCAAGGAATGCTTTCGCCCTGCTAATAAAGGAGCTCTTCCTGACATACCTGTTCCGTTCTCTAAAATGCAATGTCAGGAAAGGAGGTTCATAACAAATATAATATTTCCATTTCACAATTCGTAAACGGCCCTTTTCGAACTTCAGAGGTGGCGTTTCTGCGTGGTAATAAAGCTCTTCTTGGTGCCCTGCGAAATCTTCGATTGCCCTGCGAAATCGGCTATTTTTAAGATTGGGGCGGGGGGTGTCACACCCCCCACACCCCCTTGGTATTTTCGCCCCTGATTCTAATACCACAAAGGAATTGATGTACTGGACTCAGGCTCCTTTGATGGGAAGCAGCCTCAAATAAGTCCAATAAACAATCTTTGCTGCTGTCTTGTGATTTCAATCTTCGTATTATCTGTGGACTGGGGTTGTTATGCTACACAGGTTCCACGCTTTCCCAATTCGCAAACTTCTGACCCCTGGATATGAAAAGAAACTCGATTTGATGTTAGAACATGATAACATTTTCCTAGAAATCTTGTTATGAAATTTGTCTTTCTTCGAGTTTTCTTAGCCTCAGGTGCGATTACTGACTTGGCAAAATGTCATGCAAACAAGATTGTGCTACCCCCTGCACGACCAAGGGGTTGTGTACATCGTACACTCTTTTCATAAGAACCCACTAAGGACACCAAGGCTCGATTTGCAAAATAAGTATCAATAACTTAAGAAGTTTCCCAGCCTCAGATCAAATATTAGAAGAAAAAAATGCGCCTTTAAAAGTTTAGCAAAATGGAGTAGATTTTATGGCTTGATCAACCGTGGTACTGTAAATGCCGAGCAAAACTTTTATTTAGTGGATTAAGAAAAAATCTATGCAATGTAATTTAACAATAAATAAAAATAAAAAAAAACAAAATTGAGAACAACACTTGAGCCTCAATTTCTCCAAAAAGTAAGGACACTGAGCCTGGTTCTTATAAAAGGGAAGTGTGTCTTTAAAACGTCCAGAAAAAGTGTTTTTAGAGCTGCAAGCTTCCAGAATCCTGATGTATATAGTAGCTGGCTTATTATAGTAACTTATTAAATAGTTGACCACATATTCTGTACGAACCAGAGAATTATCTAAGGGCCTGTTTTAGAAGGTAAGGGGCGGCCATCAGACAAAGGATTTTATCATACTGGCTCTGGAACTGCTTCGATCTTTAGAGCCAATAGCTGACCCTCGCTTATGATATGAAAAAACCCACGAGTTAAAGACAAGCCTTTGCTCCTTTGAATACTTAGGTTATGTTGATTAAAATAGAATTCACAAATTGATACATTCACTGGGGTCATTTTTGGGATCTAGTAAGGATCAATTTTCTTTGCCTGTTTCTGGTGCTTTCTACTTTAAGCCCAATCTTCATTTGAGTCATTTACATGACAGTTAGTTGTTTATGCCCTAACAATTTGAAAGATCTTCTGTATCAAACTGAGCAAGAGAAAGTGCCATGGATATTGATGTTTAAAACTAAAATTTTCAAAAAGAGACTCTGGAATAAACTTTTCATATAAATTTCGACTTATCATCGCAAATGTTCCTAAATCTATAAATAGGCCGAGTCTTGAAATGCACAACACTTGAAATGCATTATTTAAGCATTGGATAGCAGTTAAATGGGTAATATCATTGTTTCATAGTGATTCAAGTGATGTTTTTATTTTATTTGGCACTTCATATGTATAAATATTTTTCAGATGTGGGAAAACAATGTCGTTTGAGTTTATATTCGCCAGAAAATGGTCGCATTGATCAGTTGGTAGAAACACAACCAGGACAGTTCACTGCAAGCTTCGAATGCAATAAAGGTTATCGAATGATTGGTGATGAAAAAATTAACTGCATCAACGGACGTTGGGCTTCTCGTGTACCTTGGTGCAAATGTGAGTGTGCTCATAGCAATGGCAAGATTGTTATCAAGTGCTACAACCTTTGCAAGAAAATACCAATAAGAGTAACCTTGAAAACTATGTTATCTAGACACATTACTAAGGACTGAGTATGTAAAACACACGATTAAGGACTGAGTACTTGAAATTTAAGACGCAGACCTATGCAAATCCCTGAAGTTTTTCACAGCTTCTAAAACCAACTAAATTGTTACCAGGTTATCGAAAACAGAACTAGTCTCCGTAACAGGATTCTTGTCATTAAGGGATGTAACGTAGGGAAAAGCGTACCGAGAAACATGAGTAAAAAAACAATGTTTACAATTCAACGATCTTAAAGCCTAAAGATCTCAAAGAATAATTTCTCCTGAATATTAAAAATAAACTGATTAAGTCCACTTGAGCATGATTTACTACTGCAAAAAATATCGCAAGGAAACATCGTAGCCAACAAGGACCAGTCTGAATTTGTTTTATCATATGTGTTGAAAAATGTTATCTTCATTATGATAAGGATAGAGTTTTGCATTTAGATGAAAACATATACTTTTTTTCAGTTTTGTCTTTAAACTTCAGTTTTGTCTTTTACCAGTTTTCTCTACAATAACGTTGCTGAATTTACTTTGCAGCCTTGTGCCTTTTTGTTCAATGTGAGGAGGGACAGAAATGCATCATCGATGAAAAAACAGCGAAGACGAAGTGCGTTTGCAAAAACATCTTTGAGTGTCCCTTTGAATACAAACCGGTTTGTGGATCTGACCATACAACCTATGCAAGTAAATGCATAATGGGAATGGCTGCCTGCTCCAAAAAGCAACAGATTATCACTCTTGCCAATGGAACGTGCCCGAAAGGTACTGTTTTGCCTCAGGAATAGCTTATTTTTATCATATTTTTATCTATTAACGCCCTTTCTCTGACAACCAGAAAGAGGATCCATTTGAAATATCATATTACAATGTGGAAAATAATCTATCAACTGAATTTGATTCAGAAAAAGAGGAGGAGGATTTTTGGGCTATTAATTTTGTACTTTTCAGATTCAGCGCTAATTTATTTTAAAACAATGATTTTATCTTGCAAAAGAAGGTTTTGAACAAACCCCCTCTCTAATAAATACCCCTCCTTGATATTCGCCACACCTAAAAGCCTAAAATTGTAATAAATCAATGGTACATATCTTAGTAATGAACTTTACTTCGTAGAGGTGATTGTTTCTTTGATAAGAAAGACTTAAAATCCGATTGTTTAATTTAAAATAGTGCACTGCAATCAAATGCGCAAATGATTGAGAAGAAAGGGTGCTGTTTTTCTAGAGATTTGCACCCCTTGACAATAACTTAAGCCATTTTGAAGTTAGAGCAAACTTGTTCCAGGTTGTCATTCAAAGCCCATAAACCATTGCGGTCGCACGGTCAATGAACTTAAGAAAGGCTAATGAACACAGAAGAATCTTGAATCCCATATCAAAACCCCACCTTGTTCTCATTGCCTTTCTCTTGAAGGTTTTCAGATTTTTAAGGGCGTTCCGAGGAGGAAAGATATGCGATTTTTAGACTATTTTTTTGTTTTCATTGAACTTCTACTTAGTCGTTATCTATGCAATTCAGGACGCTGCTTTGGGTTTTTGGGAACTAGGTGGTGAAAATTTTAGGAAAATACAGGTGCTAGACGCAAGCCAATTTACACGATTATTCTGTTTTAAAGAAGAAGTTGAAAATGTATACCATGCATATTTGTACTAAAAGTGAAATTGATACGTTTGAAATTCGTTTTGTGCTCAACTCACGATACTTTGAGGTCGAAAAAAGATAAAAAGTAAAGGAAATCACTTTATTCGATTTTGGATTAGACCTTTCAAAAAAATGTGTCTTCTGACATGACAAAAGTTTTTTGTGTGCCATTTTTTAAACCTGTTGTCTTTAAGACCAATTCGAATCTCGATATCAAACTTTGGTATTATAACCTCGATATCAAACTTTGGCATTCAAACCTCGACTAATATACCGGTATTTATAACGTCAAGTTTTGACGTCAAGTTGTTCCCATGCGCAAAATGTGTCGATAAACTCAAGGTTTCTGTAGACACTTCCCTTTTGACATTTCTGTAGCATCAAACCTCTATGCAAGCCATTGATACCTTTGTCTTTATGGTTTTAATTTATTTCTCAGAAGTGGTTATATTTGTCTTCATTGCTTGTATCACAAAGCAACTATTTGCGATATCATGTTTCTTCCCTTGGCAGCTATTTCCTGGTAGGAAGTCTTCAAGAATTTCTAACCTTGAGATTACTTGGTGTTGTTTCTGTTCATATCAAGATTCAATAAGAAGGGATCAAGTAAAAACAGGATCTGTCATGGCAGAACTCTCTTCTTTACAGCACATTGAGACTTTGTTTAGTTTAATCCTAATAGCACCCCAAAACCCAGTTTTTGCCAATTGTCATCTTTCAAACTATGATAGCACGCAGCAGTTTAGCTCTCAGCTGTGCAATAAAGCAAAAAAATGACATTAATATGTTTCTAACTTTCCTTTAGACATTTTCGAAGACGTTAGCTGCGGTGAATGTCCGAGAATCAGGATCTGTCAAGCGTTGTATAACAGCGATTACGGTAAGTTTCCAGACAATATTTGGTGTGAATCATGTGTATGGATTTTTCCCATTACGTATTCATATGCAACCGCAGATAAGAAATTCAAGTACCACTTCTTTAATTTAAGGGACTGTAATGGATAAAACCTATTGCATTGCAAAGTATTATCCAAAATGCAAAGCCAAATGGAAATCGGTCAACCAAAATTGCCACGTAAATTTTTTTAAAATATCACGAGAGAAATATGGGAGAAATTTTGATCAAAGTAGAGCTTTCCAACCAGTGGCGTGGATAGGGAAATTCATAGGAGGGGCGAGAAATTTAGATTTTTCGAAAAAATGTATGTTATGCTTTCATAAAATTGAATATGAAAAAGCGACATTGAAACTGAACTTAAACTGGAGATAAAGTCTTATAATTTACCCAAAGTCAAGTATTATAAATTTTACTGCTTGAAGATTTTCTGGTCTTCTCCTTTAAAAAAAGAATTTTTTAAGTACCATCCATGCCTAATTGAAAAGGATTGCTAATTTGATTCAGAACAACTGAGGGAATTGTTATCTTCAACTATAAAATCTTTCCTCTCAACATTTAAAACATCGATAAAGCAAAGGCAACCATCTTATATTTCCGACCAGATCAGAATTGTTCCCACAAAACAACTGTTCAGCTTTTCAAAGGGTTTTTCACCACTTCTAACCCCCCTCTATCTACGCCACTTTTTCCGACGTTGTAAAGGGCGTGGTTCGTGAAAAGATATCATAGACTTCATTTTTAATCCCTTTTACAATCCCTTGTTACTGCATTAACGAAACCTGCTTGTCCACGACCCTACTTTCGTTAAGGCAACAAGGTCAACTGGTTGATATCTAATATCTGGTGCACAAAAACAATCTTTTCTTACTGGTTCTACCCAAGCTGTTTATGAGGTTATGGAACATTTAACAGAACATGTCTAAACTTTCCTTCCTTGCATCTGCAAGGGAATTTAGGCAATGTTTATTTCAAACTTGATTAATGTGTATTATCCTTAACTAAAATCTAATTCGCACGTTAAATTATAGAACAAGATCCTTGAAATGGTTTACAAAGTAAGGAGCCTGGATCATTTTGTAGATAGGAGGGTGGGAGAAGAGGTGATAAGAACTTTTCATTCTGCTCATTGTTACCCAAGAGCCAAATCCAAGAGCAAGAAGGTACAATCCTTTCTTCCCCCTGTATCCGTCATTTTGCTTATGAATATAAGCTACTAGATAACTTCGAGTCTTTCTGTGTCTTTAGCATTTCTTGGCAAACTGAGGTCATTCGAACAAACAGCAGATGGAATCTACCTCAATTTCAAGATCTTGGAACTCTACAAAGTCGCAGGAGCAGAAGGCACAAACACAAAATCGATGACAATATTCAAGAAGAAACAAAACAACGACTGTAACTGCGTGCCATTGATTCCGAAAGGGAAGGCCTATGTGTTCGGGAAAGTTGGCTTGGATTCGACTGGGAAGAAAACGCCTACTTTTGATGAGGAAACGTTTGTCGAAAAGTTTTACGCACACAAGCAGATGTCTCTCTGTTGGCTAATTTGAGCTTTTTACGAGTGCTTATAGAATAAGTTTGATCCTGAGTGTTTTTTGACATGTAGTTGCCATGCTTTTGTCTCATCATATGTTTATCTTTGTCAGCTCTTATGTTTAGATTTTTATTAAAAAGATGCATAGTTAAATTCTTAGCCTTTTCTGCTCAAATATATCTCGTATTTTAATCTTGCACTTGCAAAAAGTATAGTCTTTTAATCCGATTCACATGAAATGTATTTTAGTATTTTGACTCCACCCCTGTGCTGATTGTAACTCCACCCTTCTAATTTATCAAGTATCAGAACATAAATCCATTCATATGATCGCCACAATATTTTTCAAACAACAGCGGTTTTTCGATGTAGGGCTTTGCTGTAGTGGCTTGCTAAATCCTGCAATATTATCTGACTTTCTCAATGTTTACCGTATTTCAGGTGAGGGTATGGCTATAAATCCCTGAGGTTGGATTGTTGAGGTCGCATCCCGTGTGATTATAGTTTCTTTCTTAACGGCAAACAATTATTGAAATTTTTATGGTGCCAACATCAAATAAATGGATTCAATACATTATCAACGCATTATTTTCGGCCTCAAGTACCAGATTAAAAAGCGAAAAAATTCATCTGGTTATCTGTTCAAGAATGCTTTCGCTAGGCTTAACACATACTCTGGCTGGGACATAAAACGATGTGTTTGGAATCGAGACCACTAAAAATATAATCCTAATTTCCAGCACAGAAAATATCTGACCTAGCCTGTGTCCCAGACCCTTTAACTTAAAGGAAGACCTACTTTCAAGTTAGGGGTCTGGAGCACAGGCTATACCTGACCACTGTGTTATGCACGTTAGTGCGTATAACCAGTGCCACAACAACCCAGCGGGTAGCCTGGACAAATCTCAGAAGCCCCGAGCAGATTGTCCAGAAATGTAGGCCCCCGATGGTTTTAACATTTTTTATTAATTCCGTTTACTCAATGGGTCTGCTTGAGATCGGCGGATCACTATCCTTTATTGAATCAATACATCAAGATATTTCATATTTTTGTCACAATGATCAAGGTTTCGTCTTTGTACAACTATTAGTTGTTTTGTTAAAGACAGTGGCGAGGTGGGTTTATTTTTTCGAGACTTGAATCAGTTATTCGCAGAAAGAATGGGTAACAATCAGCTGTTCCAATGTCAAAATTAAAAAAAACAACAATTGTAGAAGAATGCGGTGCTTAAATTTCGAAAACACTTCGTTCCCAATCAACTTCACTTTTACAAGCCAATACAGATACATCGTAAAGAAAGTATAGAATTATTGATACTCGTTAGTGGAAGATAGTATTACGTTGATGAAGAACAAGAACATACTTGACATCGACACTTTCCTCTCTTGTTATGATCATGGTGGATACTTAGTGGTATATTTTGCATAAAACTGGTTGATGTTAACGGTGGGGTGGGGGAGGGTGGCTATGTTTTCCCTGGGGTGGCCAAGTCGATTCTTGCGCCCTATCTATACATCGTGGTTATATAAAAGCATAGGTTTCTAGGAGAGAAATCAATTTTTGCAACTTGGGTACAAAATTCCATGAATAAAATTTGACTAAAATTGCGAGTATAAATTGAAAAAATTATGTAATCAGCACAAAAGTGAAGATGACCTTCTCGATTGTGGTTCGGTAAAGTGTCCAGCAATTTCGACAAAACATAAAATACCAATCAAAAGACATTCTATTCAATTACACTGATGTTACATACCGGCTGGAGGGCCCTTGAACTCGTTCATTATATCCAGAATACCAGTTCCTCAGATTTTTAACTAAAGTTAGCCATAGTCTATTTACTATTTACGGCAATGCTTATGGGGGATTTTATCAAAATTGAATCTGGGGGGCTAATAATAAAGTTTAGTGACATAGGAGGACCCATCATAGTTGGGTCCGACGCGGAAGAAAACTATTGAAAGCAAGCCTTCTAGAATGGCTAAAAATGCATCTCCCAGACTAAAATTTAACAAATTGTTGTACCACTCAGAATAGACAATTTGGCGATTCTCAGAAAGACATTGATTATTTATTTTTGGAAAAAAATTAGGAGGGGAGGATTCATGTGTTGGGGAAAGAAAGAAAGGGCGACCTTTGCTTCAGAGTGCACATCAATGTAAATAACAAGAAGCTGTTGTATTGATGGTCAGGGTGCATTCCATTTACTTAGGCACAAAAATATTCGGCGTACACTCCGGTTTTGATGTCAGCTCAATAAGTAGAGTTGAAGAGTGTCATAAACTCTTGTTTAGAGGAGGTATTTTTCATTTTTTATAGCCTATATAGCAAAACTATTTGGAAGCATTTACAGTTAGCAATGTTTTCGACTGCCTATCGCAAGGAGGGAAATTTTGACCAACTTAGGGAGCTGTCATAAAGTATGAAACAGACCGGGGTGGAAAAGAATTCAAATTTTATATTAAAATAATGTAGCCCAATGCTAGAAATAAAAAAATCTTCATGGCCCCAATACATGTTCTAAAATAGTTTGATAGCCCCTGAAAACTTTCTGATGAAGAATAACAGAAAACAGCACTAATTTTCTTTACACGATGAAGATTAAAGATACATCACTCTCCGAAGGGCCAGAACTGAGCCAGCTCTATTTCCTGGGGAAAAAATGTTTTGTGGACACAGAAGAAGAAGAATAAGATGAAAAGAAAGAGGAAACTGGAAAATGACAAGAAGAGTGAAGAGAGGAAGAAAATGAGGCTATAAAAAGCTGTGGAGCAGTTTTGTGTGTAACAACACATGATAAGTTATTCTCTGATTACGCTGCTCAGGGAAAGTTTGATTTTCATATTGAGGTTGATTGGGTCATGGCAACGCACAGGCTTCGATTGTAGAATCGCATGTTTTATTAGATTGTTCACAGCAAGTTACTGCGGAGTGTTCTACTTGCGTACGATCAATTTTGATCTTCCTAGCCAATAAAAAGAGACTAAATCTAGCAAGTTTTTTAATACATGTTAATGAGAAACACTTCAAATTTTTTCTGCACATTAAAAATATTGCATGACAGAGCAAAAAAACTTAAATTTCAATGAGAATAAACGTTTTAGGTTCACAACATGACTAGAAAATGGGCAATGAAGAATAATTTGATAACATGCTGTAATTAATTTCAAACTGAAAGCTTGATTGGTTAAATCAATGGAGGTACATCAGGGTCATCAATAAAATTATCATCAAGTTTCTGCTCTGGTTGATTTCCCCTGTTCTTTTCTGAGTGATCTTTAGACACTTTGACAATGCTGCACAAGTCATTTAAAGAAATACCTTCCTTTTTAACTAGTTTTTTCTTGTTTTGTTCATTGATATCTGCTTTGTCTGCATTACTGTTAGATTTTATTGTATTCCTTTTTATAATCCCAGATGCTTTTGGCATACTAATAACAAGATGTCCAGTTGTTTGTGATCTTTTTGCTACTGCCATATCAGCGTTCACTTCTTCCATTAACACCAACTGTAATATATTTTCCTTAATACCAACTCTGATATACTTTGGTTGTACATCAACATCAATTAATGAAGTATCTAAATGTTTGTAGCATGCTACATCTAAAATAATAAGCCCTTCATCCTCCTGATCTCTCAAAGTGAAGCTTATTTTAGCTGTGTTAACATTTATTGGGTCCCCGTTTTCTTTAAAAAATCTTGTGGTACGTTTAGTTTGGTCATCATGAAAGTAGTGAGATTTTTTCTGATTCTTCTTCTCATGTTGTTCCTCAATGTGTTTGTGCATTTCTATGCGACTTTCTGGTGTGAATGATGTTGCTTCTTCCCAATACCTTCTTTCTTTTTCATCCTCAGACAGGTCTTCTTCTTTTTCTTCATTATCTTTTTGGTCACTACTACAATTATCAACATCTGTATACCAACGCCCATCATAACCAGGGCCTCCTTTTTTCGTACTTTCACCCAATTTTTCACTCTCTTTCTTTGCAATATACAGTTTTTGCTGTTGAAGAATAGAATCTCTCAAAGCAGAATATTCTTGAGTTGCCTCAATCCTCTCTGATTTCTCAATCTCTTTTCCATCAAGTTGTCGCAGCTGTGGCAGTGTTGCTATCACATACTCACGATAACCTTCATACTGTGTGCATGGGTTTCCAGTCAGATACATTTCTCTCAAAAGCTCGTTGCCTCTCAATGACTCAATGCTAGTAACCTCACCAATAAAATTAACAGTGAAATCAAGCTTTTTCAAAGATTCACAGCCCTGCAAGTTCTCTATTTTTGTTATGTTATTCAAGGCAAGGTTCAAGTACTCCAGTTTCTTTAATCTTCCAACATTTTCAATGCGAGGAATTAAGTTGCTCTGCAGGTACAATATCTTCAGCTCTTTGCACCATTTGTCGAGATGTTCAATTTTCTCAATATCCTGTTGGTGAAGTGACAACTCTTCGAGAGAGGATATTTCATAATCATTATGTTCTGCCCTTCTCCTAACCAAATCTTCAGTTATTCGCACCATTACTGAAATTATAAGCCAGGACTGCAATAACCCTTTTGTGTGTTTTCATGGAAACGGGTAACTAGGCCTTGTTCATCTTGTTCTCGCTCTGAAAAATTCCATAGGATGAGAATGAGGCCAGTAATTGGCGGGAAGTTTGGTCAATGGCTGACGATTTTCCGGAAAGGAGCTCTTGCAAATTTCTAAAAATGACCAAAAGAGACCCGTAAGTAAAGCAATTTATGTCCTATAGAATTAACATAGAAGATTTTAATACATTCGCAAGTGTATTTTGCGATATTTATGTTGATAAATTCACTCTATTTAAAAGATGCACGTTCACTTTCACATCCAAGTTCACATTTATTTTGTAAATAAAAGAAAGTTAAGAATAAATAATGTTTGTTTGTAGTCAGATATTTGCTTGAAGCATATAAAATCTCTGCGATTCCAGTATATGTTGCTGCAGGAAATGGTCCGGTTTAAAACTTGCACTTGATAAAAAATCGTTTGCACTCCATGCATGCCATCAAGATAGGCCGCCAAGCTTTATGATCCTTTCACCTGAGCATAAGCTAGCAAGGCAGATGTATTAAGAAACGAAATGACGTTTTTGCAATTGAAAAATAAAAAAAGACAAACTTTTAATGGACATCTCCAGCAAAAATTTGAGAAATCAAGTGATTGAAAATGCCATTTTATACTTTAGCAATGAAATTAGTGAAACGTGACAAAATTGTGCCTTTGAGAATAGTAAATCCGTTTAATCCCAACAGATTTAATGTGTCTTCAGCTAATCTAAAGGGCATGGTTGTAAAAATTGCCTGTGGGTCCTTTCAGAGGCCCCTGTCTTCAGTTTGCATTGCTCACATGATGGGCCTCCAGGGCCTCTGAAATCTCTTGGCAACCCTGAGCATATATTTTGCAGCTCATTCTTTTTGGGAAATTTCAAGCAATTGTTGTGACTTTAATGTTGATATAACAATGGCATTTGCTAAAACTTTCCTCTTTTCTCTCTCAAGCCACAGCTTTTGATGATACAAATTTTTTTAATTGGGGTCTAATACAAACATAGCATTTTAAGAGATGGTAAAGCTTTTCAGTGTATAAAACATCAAAAGATGATCCAAAATGTTAAGTTTAATTTTTATATGTTCAGTTTCTGAACAAAATAGGCTTACTAAGTTACCTAACTAGTACTTTGGAGTCAAAGCATGAAAATAGCAGTGTTTTCACTAAATCAATCCAAAAAGTGCTGATACAATAATCATCCAACCCATTTCCCCATTGCAGTTTTTGGCACAATCTTCATTTTGTAGTTAAATTTGCCTGAAGATCAAGTTTTATCTGTTGTTTTAGATCAAACCAATTAAGTTTTTGGTACAGCAAACTTTAAAATTGCATGAAATACTGGAAACATAGCATACCAAAAGACTTTTTGTGTGAAATCCTTAAGAGTATAAACATATTATAATGACCAGTCCTGGTAATATGAAATTTGGCGGCGTGCTGGTAATTGCCCGCCTTGAAAAGTTTAGGCATGCGATGACGTGTGATGACGTGAGATCAATAAAATTGAGACCTTAAGATTTTTATGAAGACCTAATGTCATCTTTGTATTAGAATGTGTGTATCACTGCTTGAAAAAGCATATGAGGTTTTCGTAAAACCAAAAAGGTATTATGGAATTTTAGAAGAACTTCTAAGTTTCTTGAAAACAAAATAATTTAACAAAAAAGGATACAAATTTTTTAGGCTCTGTTGCCATTACTCCGTTTTCGTATGAGAACAGATTCAAGTGAATCTGTTTTCGAATTTGAGTTTCTACGCTCAAAAACAGTGTCATTTGATACCAAACCAAAGTTATTCAAAAACGCTGTTCAAAGTGGAGTCATCCGAAAATGTAATCATTTGAATACGTGTCATTTTATTGGGAACAGCAAAGACAGAGGCATTCAAAAAAGGAGTCATTCAATCTCAAACCAGTTTCAAAAAGAGCTTGAGCTAAGGATAACGGACAAATATGGAGTAATGGAAACACCCATGTTATCGTTTTGACCAAAACAGAGTGGCCCGGGGCAATGTGTTCAAGAAAATAAGAAAAGAATGGAGAGAAAGAACGGAGACATACAATAACAGAGTAATGGAATAACGGAATAATGGAAACCGGGCCTAATGGAAATGAAGTAAAGAGTTAAAATGCCTCCGGGAATGCCATCAATATAACCTACACAAAAGAAAATAAAAGAAACAAAAGAGAAAAAGAATAGTAATTCAAAACGTGAAACTGTGCGTGCAATAGAAAGCACGCGTCGGGAGTTCTAGGCGTGTGTAGAGGCATGCACGTGTGATTGCACGCCTACAATTACCAGGACTGAATGACTGAAAGTAAGGTGAAAATTTATAGCCAAGTGTGGAATGAAAGTAATGTGAGAGGAAGAAAGATGCTTTTGATTAAAGAGAACCAATCAAACTTGTCTTGCTTTCTCTCACGTTACTTTCAATCCACACCTGGATATAAATGTTTAGTTTACTTTTGGTCATTAATTGTTTAAACTCTGAAGAGTGTCAGTGGAAAAGTGCTTTAGTATGTTATGTTTCCGGTATTTTGTGCAATCTTCATGTTTTAGATCTGCAAGACCAAGGAGGCTGTTCTCTAGGGGGTTTTGTTGCTTATGTTGAATTAAATCCAGGCCTTTTCGTAAGAAATTGCCCACGGGAGTGGCACATCGCTTGCATGGTTTCTCTTGCATGAGCCATTGCTCTGATAGTGAAAAAATTGTTCCTGTTAAAAGGTACCTGTTTGTGCAAGGTAATATCAAATGCAAAAGAACTGTTACAAAGATCTGTAATGCACTCCAAGAAATACTAAATCCCCTTTATAAGTGTGCTTCATTTATAAACTTTATGTCCTTCACAAAGGCTATATAGACATTATGGCCGGATGGTTGCAAAATGTTGTTCCATACCGTTTAAAAACACTTTAACTGCTAATGTAGTTCAAACACTAATATACCTAAAGTATTCATAAACACTCTTGGTGAAATTGATTTTCAAATGCATTTTTTTGTTGAGATGTGGTTAAGTCAACTTACTTATATTTCCTGTGTTTTGAAATACCGGCTTTGTATTGTCTATGTCACTTGCTTGGGACAAAAAATGACTAGAGTTGTGTTAATTGAATTGGTGAGCATTTTTTCTCACAATTTACTGTTTTGTGAAAGCACGTGGTTGGGTTTGCGAGAGTGCTAATGAGATCATGAGTGTGCTAAAAGAATTACAAAAGATAGCGTCAAACAATGCAACTATTAAGATGAATTTCTAGCCACAAAATCAATGTCCAAATTACAAGAAAATATCATCCATTGTAATTTTTGATAAACTGGGTTCTCTCTTTTATCTTTAATCAGCTGAGGATCTTGATTTTTTTCCTTGGTATTTGATAAAATATAAATTTTTCTCAAATCTTTTTTGCCATTACAAAATTTTTCTTTTTGATTTTGAACACAGCTGATTTGATTCAAAATGTCTCAAGAATATTCATTTATAACAAGTGGATTGAGAATCAAGCAAGGTAATATAAATTTCAAAAGTTGCATTAGAATTTGTCACGGATTTAGAATCTTGTCTACCTAGGGTTACATCAAATACATCAGGAAATTAACATATTTGGCAGAAGCGAATATTTGCAACCTCCTTTTCATTGCTGTCATGGCTCCTTTATAATATCTCCTGAAAAGGTTTCCATTGCCCTGATTTTTCCTCATCCAATAAACATTTTTGTGAGCTTTTTTCCAACAAAAATATATTTTTATAATGCAAGTATGGAAATCATGATAAACAAATCTTTTTATGGAACAATGGATAAAGAAATAAGGGAAGGAATTAATCATTTTTAGAAATGCTGTAAATTTTTCTAAGGCATATAATGCTGCTTAAATTGAAAGCTACTCTTAGGCATAGATCCTGTTTTTCTGTTTTATTCAATGTGTAATAATCGCATTTTGCGTTTTATTTCTAATGTCCCTTAAGTTGAGGAAATTTCTTCGGGCACCAAGTTACTTTCCTGAGAACTAAGATAGTCTAACTAAAACCCCTCGATTTATCGCCCTTTTCGCATCCCAATTTTTGATGGAACGAGCTCTGTTGTCCGAAACAAAACCACCATTGACAAGAGCAAGCCTTGACGAGGCAAATGAGCCGTTGCTCTTACATTTCTATCATGTTTTAGTATAGTTTTCAGGCACTTTATTTTGTTGTTACTTTATCTTTATGTTGTTACTTTACTTTATCTTAGTTCCTTATTTTATCTTGTTGTCATTGATAGTCTTTTTGTCTTGTTGACTGAAGAAGCACAGTTTACTCATTATTTTACAGATAATATAAAGAATTTAGCAAAGGACCTTAAACTTGAAAATCTGAATGGAGTAATTCAAAGTCTTATCAGGGTTTTTGAGCAGTTGGTGAGCATTGTACTTTTACATTGATTTCCTGTGCTTGGAGTACATTTTTCAGAGAAAGTTCTATGTTGTACTTTTAAGCAGCTAAAATTACATTATGTTATAAAGGGTGGGAATTGACTGCATCCAGGAAAAGGTAAAAAGTTTTTACATTGTCATTACCAATAGGAAATGTTTCATGTGATAAAAGTAAGTAAGGAAATTGTAAATTTTCACAATTTACAAAGTACATTTATGAATCAAAGAGATGGCTACCATTGCTTTCTACCCAACATACATGTAAGTGCATTTTGTGCAAAAAATAAGCAATAAACAGTTAACAGTAATGTACATTAATATCGCGGTTTTTTCTTAACTTGCTGTGATGTGTTCCAAATGCTTTTTTCTACCCTGGGTTATCAATATAGAACAAGGACAACATCTTTGGATACCTTTTAGCTAAAATAACTAGTGTACTAGCAACAGCACACACTTAGAAGTTCTTATTATTTCTCCAGCAAAATGAACTCCCACAAAGCATTTTGCAATTGTGCTCCTTTATTTCTGAGAGTGCTAATCATCTGAAGAAAGATGAGTTAGCCAACCTGGCAAATCATGCTATACAGGTATGTCATCATGGATTCATCCAATTTCATTGAACTTTATTCCTAGCTAAGGCATTTTATAAGCAGTATGAGTTGTTTTTTACCTGAAATAAACTGAAGTATTCTATCAATGATTTTCTTTAATAACCCACAGATCCTCACTATAACTGGAAATTTATTTGTCTTCTAGAAGTTGTTGTATATATGTATTCAATGTTTTTATTGAAAAAACTTCAATTTAATGAACTGTAAGCTTAAAAAGAAAATAATATTTCTTTTAGGAACTAGAATCCTATTTCAGAGATTGGTGTATGTTCTGTGAACATTATAGCAGTTTGCAACTCAACCATGAAAATGGTATTTTCGTGCTATATAATTTCATCATTAAAGACATAGAAGAGATTTTCAAGCACTGTAAGGTAGGTAATTTGATCTAATCCATAGTTAAAACATTTCTAACTTTAAAACGCAGTTTGTTTTTTCTGCATATTTGAATAAAAAGTAGTTGACCTTTTCTATTCTGCAGTTAACTTGGCAAGGATTGGAAAGATCTGTATGTGCAAAATGAATTTCTATTATCTTTATTTGCGCTATTTAACATTAATTCATGTTTTGGATCACTGGTATTTTTGGCCAATGATTTTATGAGATCCTGTGTGTTATACAACGAATTATATTTAGGTAACTTGGTACCTTTAAAGCAATGCAAGAATCTAACTGAATTCTTACTGAGGAGGCTGCCATAGGGCAGCAATTTTTAATAGCAAATCATGATCTTGTATGTGCGTTTTTAACTGTGGTTTCTAAATACAATAAAGGTACCAAGTTACCTAAATATAATTTAAAATTAATTTGTTTATTGCTTCATGAAAAGTTCATTTTGAAATGATGCTACACTGTTTGATATTTTGTAAGCTTAATTTTCCTGTTTTACTTTTATGTTTTGGAAATAGTTTTGTTGTTTATTTGCATTCTTTCTTCTGGATTGACATGGAAGAAATGATCTGTCTTTCACCTGCATAAAACTTTTCAACATTCCATTCAGATTACAAGATGTATCCTGATAAATAATTTTATATTCCTTAATTGAAAGTTTTTGCATTTTGTAATTTTATATTATTCATCATTTTAGGAGAGTAGCCGGATATACGATCGTTGTTTTTTGGAAGTTTCGGCTTCTCTCTCAAGTCTTTTCAAGATGTCATACCAATCTTTAAAGGTTTGTTTTTTTAAGATTCCGTATCTTCAGAGTTTGGGGAAGTGTACTTCTTTATTCTTGCCAACGAGACTAAATTTTCAAAAATTTCTAAAATAACAGTTGAGTCCAGGTGGGGTAAGGGTGTAGCAAATGAAATTCTTTTGTTTCAATTGGTTTTCTTACTCTCGTCATGCGAGCGTACGCCTAGGCTTTGAGCATCCTGTCGACTGTATGGTCAATTTGTCAAGATTCTCTGTCGTTGAAGCTCAGCGTCACAGTGAGTCAATCTACTTAAACGTATTTTTAGCTGAAAGAAGGTTAAATAGCCAGAAACGATGGATTGCCGCCATGAAAGTTTTCTAAATGATTAAAAAGAGGTAATTCCAGCAGTGATTTGATTCCCCTTCAGACCAACCATTATTTCATTATCAATTTTTTGCTGCAAAGAAAATCTTGTTATTTGGTCTTTTTGTGGATCATTCTGATCTAGCATATGGCCGTTCTATTTCGAATTAGTGATTCCGTTATACTGTTATCATGGCTGCGTTTGCTAACAAACATTCGCAGAAACAGTTACGTAACAGTTGTTTAACTATCACAGATGTTTTCTTTTAACACTACTAGACAGATAGGCATCGTGACTTGATGAGCATTTGGCGTGTCCTTTGAAGTCTTCATCTCAGATTTTATAATGCTCCTCACATAGTAAAAAGAAAACATTTTACTATGTATTCAAAGTTTTTGTCTAAAACCCCTCAGAGTATAGAGCGTCAGAATAAGGGTCCATCAATCTTGTTCATTTGGACCCTTATTCTGACCCTTTTACTCTGAGGAGTGTCATGTGAATAAGCTTTTAGTGTGTAGTAAAATGTTTGCTTTTTTCAAAGCCATTTTCAATTTTTTTATCACCAAAAAGTTGTTAAAAATATTTATCTTGTCCATGTAAAAAGTCATATTTTGATTATATTGATTTGTGTATATTATATCATTCAACGTACAAAACTCTGAACTATATTGATTATTAAATCCAGTTTTCTATTTTCGGGTCTCCAGTTTAAATTTTGCAAATATGTTGCGTTGTACGTTGTGAAATTTGTATATCTCGTTATTTTCTTTTTACAAATGTAGAGAAAAAAGTCCTTTTTTCAACACAGATCAACTAGTCCACGCTGTTCAAGGCAGCCCATTGTCTATTTTCAAGCCTGAAAAGATAAACTCTCTGAAAATCTTTTGTGACATATTCTACGGACTTTTATATTACTTTCATAACGAAAGTAAAAATGTAATCGCTGCATTTACCTGCTTCTCTAATTCAGTAAAAACATTATCCTAATTACCACAGTGTTTCTTGCAGATGATCTTGGAAATGTTTGAAAAACCTGCATTGGATCAATTAACAGAGGACGAAGTCTCACAGTTTTCTGAAGGTCTTTGATTTATATTAGTTTGCTCTGTAAATTTTATTTCACATTGTTTCAAAGAGTTTCTTCATAATAAATTGAACCAGCTTTAGTAATCATTCAGATGTCATTCCCAAACTTTCGTGAACAATTATATTTTTCTATTTTGCTAAGCCTCCTTACTGGTTGCTCTTTTATCGTTAACAAAAATATGTGATTTGACTATTGAGTTATTTGTCTCTAGTACAGGGGTGGGCAAATAATTTTCACAAAGAGCCTGACGAGAAACCTGAACTGTGTTGGAGGGCCGAACCAAAGATAACTTTTTCTGAGCAATATTCAATTCCTGCCAATGTAAAGAGCAATAAATTATACTATATTTCATCTGTTACTGGTTACCAGAAGAGAAAGATATAGATATTGCGACAATATTTAAAAAAATATATGAAAGTATGGTATAGGTCAAGTGGAAAAATACACCTACAAAAGCATTTTCAAAAAAAACACAAGCTTTTCAAAATAAAAGCAACACAATTGCATAGCATGAGCATCATAAGAGAAATTTGATAATGTGTTTTTATTCATGTTCTGAGTGTCCACACACGCATGCTGGCCGGACAGAGACGTCCGAAGGGCCAGATGTAGCCCGTGGGCAGTAAGTTGCCCAGGTCAGCTCTAGTATCATGAGGGTCTGGCCTGGGTGCCAGTTGCAATCACAGACTGGACCCTAGCCTAATTCAACTATAGATCGGAATGTGCAAAACTCGAATTCAGGTGCAACCATTGCAACTCTACCCATTTCTATTGATGAACAGCTGTTAATAAATAGAACAGATCTTGAGGATGAGGTCAAAACAGTTTTCTTATGCTGCACTCCGAATAGGGCCCCGTGATTTCGCCATCCATCTTGCAGTAATAACACCACTATACCTAACTTTTATCTAGAAGTTTGATGCCGTGAATCATTTATCATTGAAAAATAACAACAATAATAGCAGCGAAACAGTGGCATACATCAAATCAAATAAACTGGCGAATGCACAATCTCCTTCGGCTCTTTTGATGCAATTGTTTTCCATGATATTTTCGTTTTGCTTTTCTAGAAGCCTTGAGCTAAACTGTTTTTCTCTGTTAATCTTCAAGGCATCATGCAGCTACTTCGATTAACGCTTATTCTCAAAGACATCGACATCATGCCACTTGTTAACACACTGCGGTCTTTAAACAGGTAAGAAGCTGCCTGTGTATCGTTGAACTTCTAATAATGACGAGAAATGATACCAATATCTACCCATTAATATGAGTCAAATGTGGTTTTACATGCATCGTTGTTGAGTCAATCACAATTTCATCTGTTACCCAGTGGGTAAACAAAACCCGTTGGTAAGAACGATAAAGATATCAGCTCAATATTCTTATTTATTGAGTACAAAATGTAAAACGTCATGCTGTAGGCTCTTATTAAATTCCTATTTGCCTATTTTTACTGTAGTTATGAATACATTTCAAAGGGTGCAATCTCTTTAAAAGAAGTTTAGGCCCTTCCATAGGAAAATCGGAATTGTACCTGTTTTTGAAAATGCACTGATTTCTTCTTTGTTTGTCTGATAATATTTTCTGATTTCATAACCTTCGTTGAGAAATTTGGCTATCAACATTTATCTCCCCTCTTACATAGAAAATATTTAATATATTTTCTCATTGACGTAAGATCGAGACCTTCTTTCTGAGCAGGTCAGAAATGGGAAGGGGATATGGCATTTAAGAAAGGCACCCAGACAAAGGCTTTGGCAAACGCCACCCTATAAACACAGCAAAAGAAAAAGTTAATATGTTTGTCTGCAGCCAGGATAAAGAAAATAAAATAAATTTTCAGATTTTAACTTGACAATCGTAGTATCTGCTGGAAAACTCTAATTTTTCCAAACAATTTTCATAAAATCGTTTTCTCGTGTTATGCAAGAGAAATGTTTTGTCATGTCTAATATTTTTATGTTTCCTTTTTGTAATTTCTTTCTCTACAGGGGCAATTTTTCTCCAAAAATATTTGTTACATAAACAATTATCTCAGCAATGCCAAATTATACATTCTTTATGTTAAACTTCCTGCGGGGTTTAAGACTAAAGTTACTCAATTGGGTGGCCCGTTTCAGTCTCAAATTAGCTTGAAAGTTGCTAAAACTTTCAAGTCTTTGGTGTCATCAAAGTTATAGCTAGAGTTTTTTTTCTCATCAGCCCTACATCTTGGATTGTAGCAACCGGGTAGCTTAAAAAAGCAGTCCTTTGTTCGAGAATACAGCCCAAGCTAATAGAAATTTTTGCTTAATAGGATGATAATTGGCAAAAGGGACTGCCTGCGTGATAAGCTGGATTGCGTTAAGATATTTACAACAATTTGCACGTGTATAACTGAAAAGTTGAATTTTTGCTGGTCAGTCATTCAGGAGAATGCACTTCGGGGTCAGGTAAGAATAGTTTCTTATATTTTAAACACCCCAAAGTCCAGATTCGTACTTACAGTAGCTTTTGTGCTAAAACAAAATAGTAAACTTAATGCAAAATTGTGACAGAGCTTATGAAATGTGATGGTAGAAATTTTTATAGTGGATTTTATAAGGTTTTGCATGCTATGTTAAAAGTATAAGATCTTTTTGTCTGCCTTTATCGAAAGCTATTTGCCTACATCTCCAGAATTATGGCATATTTTACTCATATTTGTTTACTATACTGGTATTTATTATGTAGTACTAAAACAACCCTGCTCTTTTTAATTATTATATTTTGATTAATATTTATTGATTTGATTTTTATATATTTTATTTGATAATTTTTCGAGCATTATTTTAGGCAAGTTCAAAAAGATCGTCAAAGATCATCAAGGCATTGCGTTTTCTTGTTGGCATGCTCCTACAATTAATCAAGGTAATTATTTCACACTTCGCGAAGCAAAAGAGCGTTGATGTCCACCTTCTTTAATTTCTTTCAGTGGCATCTTCCATTATATGTTGGAAGTCTGCACACATATTCGACTTTTTTGCGCGGCTCTCCATTCTTTACGCTGTATTTCTCAACATTTTTAGCTACGTTTCTATTTTGATGTTGAATGAATTCCTTGTAGCTGCTATTATTGAGTGCAGTATTTTTATAAATCCGTGTGCGAAAAGTTTTCTGTATTCCTCATGTCATTTTGCAATTAAAATTCATGGCAACTGTGAAGTTATTGTTTTTGTATCAAGGAATACAAAAACGAAGTATATGGTGATTCAACAACGTCTATAATTGAAATCCTGTTGTCACTGCAATGGTGAGTTTACTGTGCTCGCACAACATATACATCCAGCGTGATGTCTAAGTTTGCCAGTGCACTCATTATTTCATAACAAGCTTGCTGTAAATTATGCGACTCTCAAATCTGTGTTCCATAGAATTCTTAAGTGTTGGCGTCATTAAGACGTTATTTTTTAATTTGAACTGCATAATCTTAAAAGGCATTGTGATATACCACCAAATATGCAATTTCTGTTTCATGTGTTACCAATTGCCTGCAGATACTATCAATTGAAATTCTTTCTTTGATAACTTTTGCGTCATTAAAACGCTATTTTTTAATTTGAACTGCATAATCTTAAAGGGTATTGTGAAATACCACTAAATATGCAAAATCTGTTTCATGTGTTACAAATTGAATGCATGTCATTTGAAAGTCTTTCTATGATAGCGTTGGCGTCATTAAAACGCTTTTTTGAATTAGAACTTCATAATCTTAAAGGGCATTGTGAAATACCACTAAATATGCAAAATTTGTTTCATGTGTTACAAATTGCCTGCAAATATTATCAATTGAAAGTCTTTCTATGATAACGTATATCTAGGCGGTGCAAGGAGTTGTTTGAAGATGTTTTCAGGTTTAAGAAGTTTTATAAAATGAGATATTTTAGATACAATTTGCCATGTTTGCCTTCAAGTTGCGAAATCAAGGAAATAGTCTCCATTTTCTCTTGCAGCTATTCTAACTTTTTATTTTATTTTATTTTTATTCGCTAAGGCTGGCCCCGATGTCTTTCCATCAAGACACTCGAAGAACTCCTCTTTACGAAGAATTCTGCAGTGCAGTTCTCAGTGTAGTATGTTTATCATATTTAAACGTCAATTCAATTAATGGTTGGTTTTTTCAATATTAGAACAAGAATAGGTCCTGATAATATTATAAAAGGGCTTCAAATTATTGGCGATGGTTTTAACTTGATTTTCAAACACGAGCATGGGGAGGCAGTGTACAAGTATTTAGTTAAACCAACGCAAACACGACCGTGGTGCAGGGATGAAACATCACCGACCCATGATTTGGCAGTTGTCTTGTGAAGTTTTTTGTCTTCGATGATTATGCTAAGTAATTTACACAGTCAAAGGCTACCAATTTGGTTGAAAAATCAAGGATTCTCCGGAATTATGTTCGTCATTTTGCAAGACGACCCGAATTGCAAACAGTGAAGTGAGCAAATCATCGTTTGTTCCCCGACAGATTCCCTCTTGAATTTGACGATCAAAGTCGTTTAACCTCTTGGTAACAGCTTTGAATTAGATAAAGTCTTCGTAGTTATGCGTAAATGCACAAAAAGTTCGAGTTAAGATTTTACAGTGTCAACCTTATTGTTGAGAAATCGTTTTGTGGCAAGGGCTAGGTGCTTGATTTATCAAGCCAATATCATTGTTTGTCAATTGGAGAATAGAAAGTAAAAGTTTCTCAAATAACCACAGCTAGCTTAAAATAGCAACATAAATTTGTCACGTTTTTACTGAAACTGATAGTTCATATTGCTGAAAAACTAATTTTTGAAGATTACTAGCTATTCTAGGACCAAGAAAGGCTTTTTTTCTACAAGGACAATTGTTATATTAGATGATTGCCATTTTCCTTTAGCAAGCCTAGTAAAAATGTAAGACTTTCACTCGACATAGCATTAAGCTGATTTTTGTTAACATTACACTAGCTTCCCTGTTTGTGAATTTAGTATGACACAAGCTCTAACCACGACGTGTGGTTTGTGCCTTTTATTTTTAATGTTGGTTGTGTCTTTTATTCCATCACTTGGACAGACTAATGTGACAGAATGTTATTATTATTAACAGTTAAAGTTCCAGAACAGTTTCGCAATTAGGTTGTGGCATTAGGTTGCCTTTTCTTTCGGTGACTTTAGGAAAAGGAGCCGACTTGCTCCCTTGTTTAGAGTGAACCCGAAGGATTCCTTCATTTGGTTTTGGTCTTAGTGTCAAACCGTGTTTTTATTGAAATTACTTTCAACTTTAGGGGATCATAATATAGGATTCGGTTCAAGAAATTTTTAAGCTTATAACGTAAACAAAAACTAGAACGATGCATTACTTTAAGAAACTATTGATTGACACTTGTTATTAAGGAACCTATGTCTGTTTATTATTGCTGATGGCTCGTGCTATTTCATTTAGATAGAGCCACTTCTCTCAGAGCTGCTTCAAGAACGGGATTTCATAACCAAGTTTTTATCAATTAAGGGTGAGTTTTTTTTATTTCACACTATGATACTTGTAACTCAAACTACAAAAGTTGAAGGAGTTGAGCCAGCTCAGAATGAGTTGATAGTTCTACTTTCTGATAACGCTTATATTATACACTCATTTTTCCATGAGCTATATCGTCTGGTGGCAGATTTCATCATTATCAGATTCGGATTTTGTCCATTAAACAGGCCCAATTTAAAAGGAAAAGCAATCTTTATTCAAATTTGATAACTTTTTAGTTTGAAAATACTAGTGATTGCTATCACCTATTTATTTTTCAATTGGCTGTCTAACAGCTATTTCTAAAATTGCTTATCAAGGCAACTATTTAAATTTGCGAAAAATCGATTCAAGATGAAGGAGCGTTGCGACCAATTTTTATTCGATTCTTTCCCCTAAAACCATCTGTACAAAGTTACTGCTCTTGGCAGGAGGAACACCATTTCTTCACTGGTAGTACAACCTCACAAGACATAATCGTATTTGTTCACAAATTTACCCATCTCTTTATATTTGCATGCTGTTTGTAAGCAGCTCCCAAAAAGCAAAGAGGCTGCGATTTGCCAGAATGCTAAACATTTTGCTCTTCTATGCCCAGGTTGAGGTTTCCAATGATAATTTTTTCAACAAAAGAAATTGAAAATAAATTTAAAAATACATCTGCACATTGGAATGCTAATTACTTACCCGGTGTTTGAAGGCGAAAGTTGATCAATGGCTCAAATTTTGATACATTAATGAGTATAGATATAATGAAAGAGATCGTATGGTAATTTTTATTATGGTTTTGGTTATATTAAGGTTATATTAAAGTATCTCATACTATGGTATATATCATGGTTAGGGTCATATAGCTGTCAAGTAAGAACAAACCGACCAAACAACACCGAAGCTTAAATATCGAAAATGCTAACAATCCGAGACTAAGATTGCAAACCCGTGTTATTTATAAAAATTGTACTATGTCGCGTAGCAGATAAGAAATAACAATGAGCCACCATAGTACAACTACAATCCACTTCTCCTGAGATTATGCTATGCTTAATTACATACATACAAACATACATTTATGGCTTGTTAATGTCATATACAAGTCGGCTTAAAAAGCTGATGTGGACTTGAAAAGTAAAGATACATGTGGACATGCTCTATACTCAAGAGAGCTTCTTCTGATGTTGGACCTCTCGAAATTGCGTTTGTGATTGGTTTATTGTTTTGTAGGAACATTTCAAGATGCTGTCAGTGAGAGAAATGTTTTGTCTGCGTTATTGCTTTCCGCATCGATATCGTCACTTCTCGCGAGAGCTGAAGGTAGGCATAGTAAGGCTGATTAAACCATGCGTGCCAGCAATGTCTAATATATAATTCAACTAGAGTGCTAAGAGCAATAACTACCAACATAAAATGTATATATCCAAAACGAAGGCTCATATTTCGGGATGTGTTCTACAGGGCATCAAGCGCTAGACAACAGACTAGTGAACAGTTATCTTCTTCATCATTTCATGAACAGGAATTGAGTTGAATTTGCCATTTGCTTAAGCACATATATTCATAACAACTTGAAGGCTGTAAAGTCTAAGATCTGAACCTTCTTAATTTCTTGAAAGATTGCTTGAAAATGTTTGTACAGATGTTTTCTGTTGAAAGTACTTGACAGCTTGTTGATTGCAAGATTGATAGAAAATTGGCACGTTTGTCAGCACCAGTGCTAGAATACTATACGTATGTGAATATCTTCAGAAAAACATTTAAAAGTTATGTCACTTTTAGAGTTAAGTTTGTATTTAGGTAACTTGGTACATTTAATGTGTATTTAAACCATAATTAAAAACACACATACACGATCAAAATTTATATACTTTAATGTATCAAAATATAGTTGCACAGTTCTGTGAGTTACAAAGTTGGAAAATCGTGTTCTTTTGTTAGGTCATTCGTTTAAGAACTTCCATTCCCTGTTAAATGTTTAGTTTATGCTTGTTTAATGTGCTCAAGCCGTTAGTAAACCTGATCAGCTTTCGATGCTCACTATTTTTGTTCAGATCTTATGTAGATTCTCTGACTGCAATTTATTGTCTTTGTTGATTGTTTTTCAGATGATATAAAAAGCGACTGGATGAACGAGGTACTACCTATTGAAAATTGTTTTAAACTGTACTTGTCAAATGTCTTTTTAAAAACCTTTGATCATCGTTAATTTTCTGTTTTGCATGTTTGTTGTGAGTAAAATGTGCCATAGGCAAAGGAAATTTAGAAAAAGCATCGTTGTTTTGCATGCGGTAGCGAGAACAGTGAATTTTCTAACACCGCAAATATTGTTGATTACTAGAACTGATTCAAAAAATGTTTGTAAGTTGCGCATTTTCGTAAATATGTTGTGCTGAAGCATAACGTTTTCAGCTGTCTTTCAGATAACACGAATATCAGCGCATCTTCTAAAACGAGTCACGTGATCGATTAAGTCCAATATTTCTGCATTTTTAACAGTGTAAATATGCATTTAATGGTTAAAATGACTCCCTTGTAGAAAGAATTTTCCTCTTGTCAGCTTTTGCCTTATGATTATATACATAAATTTATTGTATGATTGGAAGTACCATGACGTAAAACGCAGCACTTCGTAAATCTTAGGAGCTAGCATTGTGCTACACAAAAGAGCCAAAAGGCGAATGGCCATAAGAACCGAGGGCACAGGGTGCACGCCACCGATTTGCAGCTCATGGAAATTCTGCATGTATTTTGAAGTTCTCAATTTCGATGGACATGAACACAAACGTTGGTTTAGATCATTTGCTAAAACTAGAGTTATACCGGGCAAACAATTTCAGATAATTTTAACATAAGGTTGAGAAACGACAAGAATGTTTGATTGGAAGTATAATGTTGAGAACAAAAGTTTTCAATGATGAATGAGTGATGCTTAAAGTGTGATGAATGATTGAAATGATAAAAAATAAATCAGTATATCGCTTTGGTGTGAAGATCAGGAAAGTTCTAAACTGCACCTCCGAGTTACGTCATGTGCTATAATTTGATATGTTATTCAAAGTAAAACGAAACATGGCTCGATGCAAATGTAACTCACAATGTACTGTAACATAACAAAATCGAACATGATGTACTATGAGGCATAAAACCTGTTTTGATAAATATAATGTGTGTTTATTTTTTAATTTTTTTTTCTTTTGTAGGTAGCATTCTCCCCTTGTGCCACTAACATTGTGGACCTCATAGTCACCTTGTATGAACAAAGTATGCGGCTTTTTATTCACCTTTATATGATGAATCTGAAAACTTATCTAACGTGTTTGAAAAAGACCTTTGTCCGTATTTATAGATCTCCCCAACAGAAAGTTTGAAGACTAGAAGAAATGCCAGCATCTGGCGAGCGGCTAAACAAATCTTTTCGTCGTAATAAATGAAATAAAAAACAGTAAGAAACATTTCCGCAAATTAGTTGCTTTGCAAGTGGTTTAACAGAGTTCAACTACGAATCTTTGTTAATGTTGTTTTCTCTTCAGCAACTTCTTGCGTCAATTTACGTATTCATTATTTTGCATTGATAAAACGTAAAGTCATCTTCTCCAGCGCCTGAACCTGTTCCTCACTTCTAATGCTCTCAAAATTAAAATATTCAATATCTTAGTAATTAACCCTTGCACAACATATTGGTTCTTTGTGACATTGAAAATTGTCCCGGCTTAGAATAGTTATCCATAATTCATCTCCAAATTTTGCATCTTGAGTCTTTCAAAGCAAATTCGGTAAGCTTTGATGTTGGATGTCTCAGGCCTTTACGTTGGCTTTCTCCTCTGATATTGACTTCCTCTGCAGCTATACTCTGCAAGAGGTATAGATTTTGAAGGTCATTCACTTCAGAGCAAATGATTAAAAGCTTATGATATTTTACAGATCACGGTGAAGGGTGGGCGTGGTGTATGGTGCAGGGCATTTGTCCAATCTTGGGGCTGGTGTATGATACTGTGCAATTGTCCAGTCATTGGGGTTGTGTATGGTAATTAGACTGCATGCGTTGATATTTTCACGTTTTAAGTCTTAGTATCTTAATAATATTTGTAACGCGTTATGGATCTTAGCTTTTTTAGCCTTTTAGTCTTTGGTTTCATTTCAGGTAGAAGCATGAATCTGGATAGTATTTCTCTTCCGAATTTCGTTGAGGCAGGACGACCTATGAGGTAACTGCTGTTCACTTGATAACTGCTTTGGTGATTCCCCAGGCATGTCGTGATAGTTGTTTTCCAGAGACTTCAACTTAACCAACAGGCGTGTTTCATTTGAGTTTCTTTGATCAAAGTTTTAGGTAATACCGTGCTCATTTGAATAATGCCTAGTAATCATCTGGAGAGTTTATATGTGAACTAAAATAAATTTTCCAATCTCATGTAAAGAAGAATTTTTCGAAAAACACGAAGGAAAATTAATGATTTCTCCTAAGATGATGCTTTGATGAGGAATCACCTTGCCCTGTTCCTGTCCACTGTACAAACTTCCAACTGCATCTCCATTTTGCAACAATGATCAATGCAATTGAATCGGACTCATTACTCAACTTATTCATATTGGGCTGGTTATTTTCCATCGTTTTTTTGGCGGAAAAATGAGACAATATTTTTGAAAATATAGGAGCTGCTGATTTTCCAAATAGGTTTTAATGCATAAGGTCTGTTGGGCAAGATATCTTATAAAGACAGAATTTTTCTGTAAGGGGTTGTTTAAAGTCTTCCAAAAAAAGGGATTGGACATTGGATGCTACTGGAGTGTATGTAGCTATATTTGTTATTGCAAAAATTTTGCGAACACATCTCGTGAGTTGGGTTTCGCTAAACTCGAATAATGGTGGCGGATAATAATGCCTCTGTTTCATATGTAAATGGTTTAGTGTGAAAGAGGCTTAAGACCTTTAAGCCTGGTAGCTGACGAAGTCTTTCAGCCTTTTTTGCAAGGTACAAGCTGCTGTTTTTGGTTGCTTCCCTTTGATCGCAAATCAAATCGATGGTTTTCGTTAGCAGTTTTGAGATTTTTTCATTGTTGTCTGAGTTTTTTACCGAAATTACAAATCAAAAGTCACAAGTTCAGCAGTACTACAAATCAAAAGACTTGGTATTTTGAAATGCTTATATATCGTTTTTGTATCGTGTTTTGTCAAATTTCCATATAATCTTTTAAGCTAATTTGTTTTATAGAGATGTATCATTGCACGAGCACTGTTACATTCGAACATGCGCCCTCGTTGCTACATTCAGTCAAAGAGAATTTCAGAAAATGGTAAGATTGTACTTGCAATTTAATGTCCAATCTTTATAGAACCTTTCAACCAGTATATTTGTTGTTGATATTTTAAATTGCTTTTGGGGGGACTTTGCCTATGCTCCGCTCTTCAGTTTCTCGTGGTTTCAACCATTTCTTTTGATAGGTGCACTGTTTTGCGTTTACAAAGCTTTTGTAAACCTTCTAACCAACCAAGGGATATGATTTTAGAGCAGTATGTGTCAGCATGCTTAAAGTTGTTGAAAGAGCGCTAACATTGATGTGCCAATCTGTCAAGTGTAGCATAGGGGAATTTTTTAACAAAGTCTAGCCGAAGAGGCTTCTTTTTCAATTTCAGGAAAATTGTTTTTTGCAAATAGCGTCAGAACGGATCTTACATTAAATTTTTTGATGAGATTTAGACAATTATCTGCAAACGCTTCGTGAATGTTTTTCGATCCCATAATTATTCTCTATTTGTACCTAGAGGGTTTTGTGTAAGTTCCTCATCTTTCTTGTAATAGAACAGTTTTACATCATCTAGAAACTGAAAATTTGGAATCTCTGAATAGAATTTCACTTTCACTCCAAACGGCTACGACAAAAATTTCTTTCACAGAGCAAACACTATTTGTCCAATTTTCGATAGCTATCAATCTTTCTTCAGCTCAAATACCATCTGCAGTCACACTAGATTTCCAAACCCAACCTTCAGCGGTATTACTTGAAAAAATTTACTGATAGAGATAGAGCCCTGCAAAGACGTCCATGAAGGACTGGTTTCTGAATTACATTTCCGCTAATTTTTGCTACTATTTTCTGCAATTCAACTAAGTAGATTTGTCTGCCTAGTGTTGCCACTGCGATAGTATAATTTCTTGTGAAGGTTAAGCTATTTGGGTTGGTAATTTCCTGTGAGGTCTGAATTTTGTTTCCGCCAGCACATTTTGCCATTTTTGATTATCATCAAGCATTGAACACCTATATCTTGCAACGGTGCCTTTGATTTTGCAGTGGCCCTACATGTTTTATGCGTTTTATGTTAAAGATCGCTTTTGTTAGTCTAGGTTTCTAAAAAACAATTTTGTGAGTGATCGAGTGAGCATCCTTCGATACTGTTTCAAAGATTGACTCAACATCTTGACTTGTTTATATTCTATACAGAATTTTAGTCGAAGAGCATTACTGTAATCAGATGTGATACAGTTGCTGTTTGTTTAAAAACGGTAATAGACAAGTTTTTTCTGGCACAATAGCCTACTCCGTACATTCTGAAAATAAGGAAAATTCGGCAATATATATGTAAATTTCCTCCTTTTATTGATGACTTTGCCGGTTAAATGTCAAGTCGACTTACTTTTTATATCACCAAAAGATTTAAGTAATACCTTAACCGCCAACTAAACAAAATATTTCCTTTGGTTATATTTTACCATCCAATTATTTTTTGCCCACCTGTTGCCGCCATCTTACTTTCCATGCGCAGGGTACCTTCTAAAATGGCGAGCAATACACCAAGCATTCTAGCCTTACTATTTCTCCAAATTCACTTCAGCTAAGTTCTTGCAGTGAAATTCCGCGCACCTGCATACAAAGTATCACGAGCCTACATTCTTGAATATGTTTTCATAGGAAGGATTTTTTCTGCTCTTTGGTTAAGATCCGAATTTCCCTTGTTCCTTTTCAATTTTAATCATGTTTTCTTGTTGCTTAGATACCTTTTGCATGTTCCTATGTTCCCTGGCACACTAAACTACCCTGAGTGATTTTGTCAAAAGCACCGATACAGTTATAGGGCGTTGACCCTTTTTCGATAACCTGGTTGGAAAATTGTTTATGAATCCTTTACGAGATTTTATATCAGGGTTCGCAGGAACCGACGGTGATTAAACCTTAGATGTTTGAGCCCCTAAATTGAATCTCCTTTGACTAATTTTTCATGGTGCGTTCAAGATTGACGTGTTTCTTGCACAAGGGTTCTAGAAAACAGCTAGATGTTCGAATTGTTCCCTTCGCATTCTACTGTGAAATACTTTTTATACCAAATGCTGTTTCCTACATTACTTTGAAATGAAACTGTGTTCCTTTGAATTCACGAAATAATTCCCAAACTTTTCGCTGTTATGCTACGGATTCTTCCACCGCATGGAACGGCATTTGCTGAGCAATCGTTAATTTTCTTTCAAGCCAAAATTTTGCAGCTGTTTCTTTCCCAATGTCTTCTTCGTGAAATGAATCACAATCCTCTAGGATCTGGTTTGAAAGATTATCCACTAAATTCGTGTCTGTTATCTTATTTCTACACTATCCAACTTTATATTCTTGCAATGATTGTTTCATTTTGTAGTTGATATTTGTTTTCATGTTTTGACAACATTGTCTGCATAGTAACATTTTCTGCTTGTTCATTTCATTCCTGCTACTCAGTTCTCTTACCTCATGCATTGTTTTCAACTCATGCATTGTTTTCAACTCATGCATTGTTTTCAACTCATGCATTGTTTTCAACTCATGCATTGTTTTCAACTCATGCATTGTTTTCAACTCATGCATTGTTTTCAACTCATGCATTGTTTTCAACTCATGCATTGTTTCAACTCATGCATTGTTTTCAACTCATGCATTGTTTTCTACTCGTGCATTGTTTTCTAATCATGCATTACAATAGTACGTGACGTTGTTTTAACCGAAAGTTTTAGAAAAAAACAGTGAAACCTCCCTTTTCCTGTAAAGTTTAAACCTCAAGAAGCATAATTTTTCTTGAAAATGACGAGATAATTGCCGATGACAAAACAATTGGAGATATTTTTAACGACTTTTTCGCCAATATAACAAGTCTGGACGCTTTTTTCAAAACGAACTGAAATCTGGCGACATTTCCTTACTTTTTAAAAAAGGTGTCTTCTGATGACTGGAAACGAATTGTGCAACTACGCAGACGATAATACTTTATAAGCTTGCAACTCTAAGGCAGAAAATATAATATAAAGATTAGAGCCAGATGCAAGCCTACTAACAACGCGTTTCCTAGAGAACTATATGAAATTAAATGAAGATAAATGTCACCCCATTCTGTTTGGGACAAATAAATAAAGAGTTAATATACAAATTGGTGACACCTAGACAGAAGAAAGTGACGAGGAGAAACTAGAAAAAAGAAATCGAGTTTCAAAAAACATGTCCAAATGCTCTATAAAACAGCTAGTCGGAAGTTTCATGCTCTAACACGTAACTCTGTTCTTATTGAGCCGGAGAAGCTAAAACTGTTGATGAAAACATTCGTTCCTGTTTAGCTATCGTTCGTTGATTTGGATGTTTCACGATAGAAATCTGAACAATAAGATAAAAAAAGCCCATAAATGTCAAGCTTGCAACTACAGATTATGTAAGATATTTTATCCAAACTCAGGCTTTTCATCACAAATTGTGTTTTGTATTCATTTTAAAGCCATTTGTGTGTATCTTATTTGATTTGTTGGCCTTAATTAGCTTTTAAGCTTTATATTTTTAACTGCGCATTGTAGATCAAAGAATTAATGATTATAATAAATAATATAAAACCAAGCCTAGTTTTGGAGGGGGACGTGCCATTTCGGTTCAAAATTTGGTCTCACAATTCCGCATCCGCAGGTCTGAAAAAATTTCACCCATAATTCAGCAAAAATGGTGAAAGCATTAGCCATAATTTCGCAAGGCAATAAACATTTTTCAAGACTCAACAAAGTCATCAAACAAATTTTAAATTTTATTCCCAAGATGGTACCCATAATTTTTCACGTTTCTCTACAAATGGTACCCACAATTCCGCTTAAACCTATTAAGTTACCAGCCCCACCCCTCTTCGAGGACCGTATATGCTTGTTGTTTCTTATAAAAGACAATTACGTAACAATAATACAGAATCACAGTATAGTTTGAGGTCGTACGTTGTTGCAGTCACAATGCTCCAAGTCAATAGGGTTTTCAGGCCAACTAATAAAGGCACTTAATGATAAAGGTTTTTAGGCCAACTAATAAAGTCTTACTTAATAAACTGTAGTATTTTGTGCACCTTACTTTGGAAAGAATTATCTTTTTCAGGAATCTTCCTTGTTAAAGCATTTGCTGTTGCAGCGGTGTTTCAGCTTCTTTGTCGCAGACATCCTATCATTTGTTGCAAGGTAATGTATAAAACCTCGATGTTTTCTCTGGTGTAGAAAATGAAACGGTCCTAAGTTTGATAGTTTTTGCGATCATCGGATAGCATTTTACAGCTCTTTTTGTGAAATTGCTATATGCTTGTGGCTCAAGCTCAGTACTACAAATACAGGATAAGAAAGACAACGAAATATTGTTTAGGCTTCAGATCCAATAGAGGACTGTATAAATTCGATCAATTATAACACAAATTCTAGTTTAGATTCCAACTTCGATCCGTTCTAATTCTATGTCTTCTCTAATCCCCTTCAATTCAAATTGAATTTCTAACACATCCTTCAACGTGTACAAGTGACTACAACAACAATAACTATTGAGGAGAACGTCATACCATACAATTTCTTACACTCTGTCTATATAGGATCGGTTTACATAATCTTCATTGAATATCAATGTTAGTCTATTAGCTGTTCTTTGATATAATTTCTTTGCACTCGGATGGAGCTTTCTCTATTATATATGTCATATTTCAAAAGCTTCTCCTTGAAACAGATGTACTTCTTACGGGTCCTTTTTTATCATTGATGTGATTATACCACAGAAACATTCAGGAAGTTTCTAAAAGGTATGCAAATGTGAAAATTGTTGGTCTGAAGAGCGGTATGGGACTATACCTTAACTTCATCTTTAGGCCCTAGTTTTACTTCTCATAAGTACATCTTTAAGTTCCCGATTGGGCTTTTCCAATTCATACATATTTAGGTTTTTAATGCGGCTATCCATATATACATATCTAGGCTCCTGGATTGCTCTACCCCATGGATAAATCTTTAGGTGCCCAATCGGGTTATCGCATCTTCAAACATCTTCAGGTCCCCAATGGGGCAATCAATAGCTACATCCCAAATCGGGCTACCCTATTCAAACCTATTTCAATCCTCAATTGTGCTATTCCATTCAAGCATTTTTAGGTTTCTACTTGGCAAATTCCAATATTCTGTTCTATTAAAGAACTGAAGCCCGCTGGCCAGTGTCGTGCTGGGGATGAGATCGCAGGGGGGGGGGGGGGGGCAAAGGGTCAGAATAGCGCCCCTCATTTAGCTTTCTTCAAGTTTTGGAGATGTGCAGAAAAGTACAAGAGCTCAGATGCACGCAGATCTGTATCTAGCTATCTGTGGCGCACACTGAAAGACCTTCAAATGAGGGGCGATAGGGAATTTTCAAATAGAGTATGTTATTATTTGTATTACCTAACAGTATTTTTGAGTATCGTTGTAGCGGCTGTATCATTAGCCAGCACAACAATGATAATCAGGGACGTCACTATTGAGGGAGGTTGGGGTAGGGAGGGGGCGGTAAGATCGTTCAGGAGTTTAGAGAAGGCCGTGACCATGGTTGGCGGCAAAAAATTGCAATGAAGAACTTCTAGAGATAGTCGGAAAATGCATCCATATATTTACAACATCGCTCTAGACTCATGAAAGATCCTGGACAATACCTATAGGCTTTCTTCAAAATATTGTCCAATGGCTGGTCCGAGGCAGGCCTTGTTTGGGTTTACTACAAATCTGCCTGATTGAAAAAATTACCTGAAATTCTTTAGTTGCTGACACCATCCTGCTGCAATACATTTGTCGATTCACAACATCTATATACATAATTATATCAGAACTTCCAACTCTTTTGATCTATATATCGGAAGAAGCCCAGGATATAACTATACTGTCCGATGCGGCACCATGGTTGCCGCCGAAGGAAAAGAAACTCTCGAATTTTGATTCTCCTAGTTTGCTGGAAAATGCACTTTTTGAAGCTATTTTCAATAGTGTAAGCTTTCTCTGAAATGAATACCTACAGACTGGAAGCTATTTGATTGTTTTAATCAACTTTCTTGTTTCGTTGTTTAATGTTTTAGCTCATGCAACATAATTTTCTGCAGATTGGGACGTAATTTCTCAGCTTTTTCTTCCTATAATTTCTCATTTCTATAAATCAAAACTCCTTGCACCCTCCCAATGATTTTTTAAATGGCGCCTAATCTGAACTTTTACCGTCAAGCCGAAAATTCCTCAAAAACACCCCGCAACTTCTACCTCGGTGCGCCCCTGGTATCAACTTTGTGCAAAAATCATTTAGATTTATCATGAGATCTTGAGATGGTGTTGGACGATCGTTGTTAAGAGCATCAAAGTTTGTAAGAAAGACGAGTTGATTCTTGCAAGGTGATTCTTGTTCTCTTCAAGTCCCCCTTTAATATTGTTGTGTTCTTTTATGTAATTTGTCCTCGTTTGCTAGCTATTTGGCTAGAGCGCGTGTATGAATACTTATTCTGCTAAATGTTATGTAAATTATATCCAGCCAATGATAATGATCTTTTTGTTTCCAGATGGGGTCCTGAGAGTCTATGCTTTCAGCAAGCTGAATTTTTCATTCATATGGTAAATATGATTGTTTCTAAAATTCCATGTGCTTACTTTTACCTGTGAGCAAGGACTGTTCTTATCCAATTTCTTTGCTTCACAGCTGCAGAAATTTTCTAGAATTTTTATTCTATCTGTTCTGCTTTGCTCTGCTAATGGATTGGATTAAGAAATAAGAGTAAACCTTTCCTAGCCTGTAGCCAAATATTTTCAGAACAGGGGTGTCTCCAGAGCACAAGTGTGCTTGTTCTGATAAAATAACAAACATTGTATTATTTGATCGTTACGTTAAATACTTGGGCTTTGAACCTCTAGGGTTTTTGTCCTCACCCACTGCCACCTTATCAGCTTGATCTCCGTTTTACAACGCTATTATTGTAGTCACATAGAAATTGAGCAAGTATTTCAAGGTCCTTGTTAACCAAACATTATGCGGTCAGGCTTAGATATTGCAATGCAAGAGCTTCATTCGAGATTCATCCGGGTCTTGCTTTCTACCTACCCATGTGATATGTTCTGTATGGAAGCACGTGCTTTTATATTTATCTACTTCACACAATTCTTATGAGCAATATTTTCTTTTTGCATCCCAGTAATCAGCAAAAAAGATTTAAGAAGAAAAAGATTGGATTTTTATCGATTTCTAGCTCCTTGTTGTGGCTGTTATTCTGTTGTTAGTAGAAATCATGCGTCAACAACTTTCTTTGGGCCAGTTTACATGAGTGGGCTAGCCTACTTGAGTGGGTTAGTTTCTTCAGGTGATATCGTATTCGCAAGAGTTTACACGAGGACGCGATTTGTCCCACTAAGGTGGGATGACCTCTTATTTGAAGATTTTAAATGAGGTTGTTTAGCTTTTGACACCATAAAAATGAATATCAGTTTTCCTCAACAAATGAATAACAAATGGATTCCTTTTCTGACCGTACTTCAGTTACACAGAATTTCGAATTTGTGTTCGATCTATCAAAAGTATGCGACCGGCGATCAATAGGTTCGTGTTTGAATTGAGGAAACATAATGTTTTAATTGAGGAAACTCTATTTTTCTGTACGCTTTTGCCACGGTTTTAGCAGAAGAGCCCGAACTGTTGCTGCCTATTCATACGACATTATGATTTGGTCTAGTTTGGCGCCAATTTCCTCTACGCAGGCACATTGACTCCCAGTGAGTGGGCTAGCCCACCTGATCGCGTTTAATCATGGATAATTCCCAACCCACCTGATGCGGATCCCATCTGTCATTCTCGCGGATCTCACCTGAGCGGGCTGGCCCACTCTCCGTAAATACAGAGAACAAGGGAATGTATAGAAAGTACGGATCCAACTTAAGTGGGCTAGCCCACTTCATGTAAACAGGCCCTTTGTCAGCCATTTTTTAAGTTAGGGAATCCAAAACCTGATAATTATTACACTTCCGTTTTGATACACTTTGATGCTGAACACTTCAGTTTTATAGACAAATTTCATCAACTTAAACCGAGCTGCTTCTTGCTTCAGTATTTCATTTCACTTCATGTTACATAACAAAATTATCAATATAAGATCTTATTATCAAATCTTTTTGAGTATTCTGTTGATAAAGTGCTGTCAAAACGCAGTCATCGAATCAATTTGCCCTAACGTAGTTTCGTACAGCATTGTACTTTTTCTATTAATTCAAGTCGGATGTTTTGTTTCAGATCCTGGCTGTTTTTGAAATTTCTTCCATGCAGTCAAAGATCCTCAACAGATGCAGTTTCGTCCTTCAGCGGCTGTTCCTATTGCTAGGCGACGTTAAAAAGGTAGAACATAATACTCCTCCATAAGTCCTAGAATAGGCCCCTGCGGGGGCTTTTCGCAAAAATGCTTTGGGATGGAGGCTTATTTGGCAGCAGCCAAAAATACTACAAGGGTTAATTGTCATCCTCTGTTTGAGGCTGGTATGCATGCTTAAAATTGCCGATTATTTGGGTAAACCTACTGCTGTCAAGGCAATACCTTAGTCCCTAGGGGCTTATTCCAGGGTGGGGGTTTATTTCACAAAAATTACTCCATGGTGGGGGCTTATTCGAGGGGGTACTCATTTGAAGGCGATGGCTTAGTCGAGGATTTATGATACAGCCGACTGTGATCCTTCAGCTATTCCACTGCGTAGTTCTTGCTAATGTACTTTTTAGGTCACACTACTTATTGGTGTGCGGCACAGGCTGATTTTAAATTGCTACTCCAGGTTTCACACTCATTTTGAACATCAGTCAACACTGCTTCCGTGTGTAACATGCGAACTAGGGGGCAATTGCCCCTCCAGCCAGAGTGGCTCGAAATTGGAACACGTTTGCCAAAATGAAGTGCATTGATAAAGCTTGTTTTTTTCTTGGTCGAGAAAATTGCTCGGAAAAAGACAAGACATGTTTGTCACATGGCAAAACAACTGAATAAATGCTGCCCATTAAGTGGCATGGACAACACGTAGCCAACTGCGGTCGGTATCGCATGGGTAATAGGACTGTGAATTGAACTGATGGAGAAAAGTGCAGAAGGCAAATCTTCACTTTAGATTACAGAGGAGGGGATAAAATCTAACAGAAATTTCCTCACAAAGTCACAGTTGTTGATCCATCTCCCACTTGAGGGTCTAATATTTCATAAAAAAGGACAACTTGGGAAACATTGTGCATGATTTATTAAATGTGAAAAATGAAAATATTTTTGCTAAACAAGAGGTGTAGAGCTACAAATTGACCAGCGGCCAGAGGTGCACTCGAAAATACCTCAAACACCCATACCAACAAGCAGAAATGTGTTACTTTTTGCAACGAAAGCTGGTCCCCCTCAGCCTCCCTAGCACAATAAAAATGTGCTAAACATTTTGATCTTTTTCAATGTAATAAAGCTATTTTCCTTTGGGCATTTATATTCCTTTCAAACTTTCTAACTTTTCATTAAGTGTACAAAACTGTTAAATTGCTTATTCATATTATGAAGATTTTCTGTGAGAAAATATTTAACAATGATTTCATATGACCATTGGTCACAGGGAAAATAACGCCCTGGCATCGGACAAGTTGAATCTCATAGCCCGTTTTGCATACATAATGTATATCAACATAAAATCGTCATTTAATTTATTAGATGATTTAAGTTCTATAAAAGGTGTTATAGCAACTTTTATAACCATATTATGAAATGAATTTACAGGAAGAATTTTTAAAGAGAATCTTGTCGAGAAGAGAAGATGTTGTGACCATATTGAGTATGCTTCCATTCAGCAGAATGAGCCAAGATCTCCAAGAGAAGGTTAGATTATAAGGTTGAGAATTCAAGTAATTTGCAATTTTAGTTTGCTCAAAATGATTGATTGAATTTGCTTTGTACACCCCCAAAACTTTGGGGATACCCTTGTCATTGCAGCGGGCTCTTAAAGCGATTGCTTAGAGTTTCATTTAGCAATTCTTGTTAGCAATTCGATTTCTGATGAAATGATTCGCTACAATTAAGTTATTATGGATCACAACATACAGTTGCTGGTTTTTTTCCTACTTTTAATTGTTTCTGAGATTGCTAACAACTATTTGACATATATAATTATTTCTTCTTATACAGTATTTAGGTACAATAATATCCAAAACTTTAAATGGTTTGGAAGAGTATAAGACAAAAGAAAATCAGAATATGATGGTAAGACTTGTTAATCTAATTTCTCGCAATAGTTTTTTTGTGAACAATTTTTTGGCGGTAAAGAACTTGAAAATGGTTTTGAAAATAGTTGTGGATCGAAATAGGCCAATCAGAAAAACGCAACTGGGTATATATTTTTCATCGTGTACTTTCGGACCCTTATTCTGACGTTTTATGCTCTGAGGAGTGTCAGACGGAAAAGCTTTTAGCCAATATGTTGTATAATATTTGCCTTTTTCAAAGCTATTTTCAAATAGTTTCTCTCTTGCTTTGGCTGTAGTAATCAGCGAACGATTCCTACTTAAGTCATTGTGACGCCCTTCTCAAGATTTATTTTTGAGAAATTATCAGCTCGCAGAAGAGAAGCTCGAAACTGACCCCCTCCCCACTTTTCCCTTGGAAAAATGTTGGCTGTCGAGTTAACTATCTAAGATGAATCAATTGGATGATACTGGAGCTGTGAAATTATGAGATTACATTGTTTTGATGGGAATTGTAGTCACCTTTATGACTGCCTGATTTACTCTCTCGCTACACAAGGAGCCCCTTAACAACAAAGCCATTTGCAGTAAATTTATCTTCAAGTTCATATTTTCAAGATGCTAGAATAACAATGTTTGTTCAATGTTAGTGCCATTCATCGGGGGAACGCGATGACTTTGTGTCTTAACCTTCTGTGAATGGCACCATGTTGCTGTATAGCTTTAGGTTTATAAACACAAATTTTGTACCTTTTACTTATTATTTATTTTTTACATGATATTCTAACATTAAAGAAATGCACCGATTACCTCTTGCTAGATGATGGTCATTAAAGTATGGGAACAGTCTCTTGCTAGTGTAAACGCATTTCAGCTGCTTTCACCTCTCCAAAGAAATGGCGTCATAACAACTCTAATGGACGTTTTTGAAGGTTTCCAAGATTCACAATGCACAGAGATTGTATGTTGTTTTTCATCAAGTTATATTTCCGAAATGATTTGCTGAAAGTTAGGTTTTCTTTAATCAATATTTATTCAACTATTTAAGATGAAATAATCCCCCCAGCAACCTTGAATCCCCCAGCAACCTGTCCCCTACATGCATTTTTGTTGCTACTGTTAGAACAATGCTGTCTCGAGCTCCTCAATCGGAGGGGAAGCTTCTCCTCTTTCGATAATTGGGCTGAAATTTGACCGGTCGTTATTTTTACTTTTAAGCTCACAAACCTAACTGTGACATTTTCTCTTGATTGCAGGACGAGCAATTTGTATGCTTGATTTTGGGAGCAACTAGCAAAATAGTGTGTTTTTTAGATATGCGGCAAATTGAATTGGTATGTTGATTTGCAGAAACCTTATCACCAACAATCTTTAGACTTTACTTCTCGTTATAAACATCTTACTCAAAAATAATATATGACCCGTCTGTGAGGTTCATCGTGTTGGGACATCTAGCTCTGAATATTCCAAATGATGCTGTCAAAATTAAAGAGTGGATAAAATACTTCATCCAAAAAGATACATATACCGTTGTCCTATCCAAAGAAACAAATTTTTATGCACAGCTTTGAAATAATAATTGCACAGTCAAATGTTTGGAAAGACCATCGACGCAACGTATTACAATGGTTGCTTGAGATAAAGATAATATTGATACGTTTTTAAAAGTAATGGCAAATCGTTGAAGATCTTTGTTATGATAAACGACAAGAATACTGGGTTATGCTACTCGTGTGAGTATTATGTCTTTGCTGTGCTTATTTTCTTAGCATTTTTACTGTTAATTTTTTTCGCAGACATTGCGGGTTTGTTTGACATTGGCGGAAAGCAATCACTCAGAATGTCTTTTCGTCCAGCTGTGCAAATTTCTCTCTGCCTTGAAGATGGAAGATTTTACCAACGAATTTCAGGTTTGTCATATCTTACAAGTTGTGTTGGCCTGTTTAATATTGTGATTCTTATAAAGGGACTTGGCTAGGTACAACTAGGAAACTTTGTTTTGTGCAAATGCATTAGCATTAGTCTATTAGCAATTTTCCTCTTGTCTTTTCTTTCATGTCCTTTGAAAGAAAACGTTTACAAGCAAACGTTTTGACCAGAAGACGTAAACTTGACAATAACTAACATTAAAAATGGAAATTTTCTTGTTTATCAGTCATTTTGATGGAGAAAAACATACTGAAACCTTTGAAAATCTGCAACAACTTTCTCCAAACACTATGGATTCTACAAAAAAATCTTACCTCGTGGTGATCTGAATTAATTATTAATAAACTCTTTAGGCTATGCAGCTGGCAATCGTGAAGATAAGCTTTTTACTTTCCTTGCTAGCTCATATTTTATGCGGAGTAGTACTATGAAATAGGCGGTCCTACTCTGATAGTTTCCAATCGCTCAAAGATATGTCTTAAAACAAGGGTGTTATATTTATAGAAATTCAATCTGTTGTTCTAGAACTTTTGCTCTAGAAGTTAAGCAATATAAAGTTTCAAGTTACTAGAAGATAGTAAAAGAGCTGTTTACATTTTGATTAAGGAGGGCTACACTACCGAGAAAGCAAACTGCTTATATCTAATCTGCGTTAGACTTTGAGCAGATTGAATTCTCAATCAAGTTTCGCATTTGTTTTTATGCGTACAGCTGGCCGTATTTTTTGTTTTTAAAGGCATAGAAAGCAAAAGCTAAAAAACCAATGTGTGAATAAAAGTGTAAAATCCAAAATGGAAAAATGAGAAAAAAGGAGATAAGGAGTAGTCACTACCACCTGGTTACAGCCTTAAACTCAGATGGGGGGTGGTTGTGTGTGCCATTTGAAAAGCAACTCATCAGCCAGAAACCCACGAGGGACAATTCGGGGCTTTAATTCGGTATGTCCATTCCTCGTATGCGCCCCTCGCAATCCTTCGTCCAGAATCACGGTTGCAAACGTCAGGAAATACAAATACTAAGTACCTTAAAAACTAAGTACTCTTTCGGACTGACAACCAAGGCTGACAACGAAACTATCCTTCGGAATTCTCATCACTCTAGCTTCCGAAACTTTATAAATCTTAGCTCGAATAATTTTTAGTATCAAAGACGTATAAATTTACATGGAAATAGTTGTTGAGCGCAGACATGCATTATAGCAATTCCTGCACTGTTTAAATGATATTTTTTGGTTCTTCGTAGAATAACAGCTTATTTTTCTTTCTGTCGAGTCCCTTCTTTCACGCCCCTAACGAGAAAGAAAGGGTTTAACTTTTTTAAAACAAAAAACACTTATTTTGTCGAATATATCAATTACCAGCCATTAAATTACCAGTCGTTAAACGAAGCAGTCAGTTATTGTCAGTCAGGACAAATGAGATCGAATTTGATGAGATTTCTAGCCTGCAAAACCCATTTTATTCATGAAAATGATTTTATTTGCCTTGTCGTGGACGCGGTCGTGGATAAATTCACATAACTTTAGCAATATTTATAATCCATTTTTCTCACCTTGCTAGAGTTTGTCTGTCTAATTTTCTTCCATTGACGTAAAGCTTGACTGCTAAAGAAAATTGCATGGCTTTTTACTGTTTCTGTTTCTGGCAAAGTAATTTTTTCGCTCTCCGTCGAAGCTTTTTAGGGTTAATACCATCCCCAGGTTCAGAAACTCATCTAGTACCTCTACAGTTTTATTTAAGAATGTAGAGTAGCTTTAGTTGGTTTCATACGTAATTTTTTGACGTTCAGGTTTCGTTTGTCTTAAGATTTTCCTCTTAATGGTGTCATTTTGATACAGCTGGTCTTCCCTTCTATTCCTCTCTTATATATGACAGTGCAAACCTTGCACATGTTTTTTAATATCTTTCTACAAAGGTAACGTTGCAATTGAATATTTAGCTCCAGGGCTATATGAATATAGCGGTTAAGCGCAGTGCTTGGTAAAGGCCACACTGATATGCCCCCTCTGCTTTACTATCTTTTCTGCATCCATAGCTGTCTCATTTCTAGGTGAAAAGCGACCACATCTCGTTTTTCTTCTCAGGGTGCCTGTCTGCCGTATATGATAAAATTGTTTCAGGCTTTACTTGCTCACAAGTCTCCCTTTGTTCGAATTGAAGCTTTGCAGTGTCTAGTTCAATTTTCTGAGGTGAGTTTGTGATGTCATATACCTTTGAAACTATAAATGTATATCTGATATATCTTGTGCTAAAATTTAACGACGTTGACCAGTTTTCGTATCAAAATATATCGAGAAGAAATTGGAAAAAATTGCTCGTAATTTGCAAAAACCAATTTTTTTCAAGTCTGATTATCTTTTATTTGGAATATCGATCTACCTTTGTATGAATTTTGAAATGTCTTTGTATGAAATGCAAGCATGTAAATCTGGTCTTCTTAACTCTATGAGCAAAGTTTGAAGAACTGCATATTTCAGGCATAGTTATGGCATTCTTTATTCGGGCATTCTTTAGAGTTTAGGAGTTTAGGAGGTTATTCAAGCATGCTTTAGGCATACGTCAGAGCATTTCTTTGTCCTATTCCAGGGATACTCCAGCCATATTTTAGTTGCAATTCAGGCATATTCAAAAATTCCTTGGTATAATTCATTTGGACATTCTTTAGGCTTGTTTCAGGCAGTCGTCGTAAGCTATGCTTTAACAAAATCTTTAGGCAACTGCATACGACCTTACGAAATGTACATAATATTCCAACCTTTAGCCTCTGCGTCCCTACCGATCAGGCCTGTAAATTCCAAATTTTAGGAGCATCAGTGATTATTAATCATGGGATACATTCTCTTGGCGACGATTTTCATTCAATTTTAAATATTCAAGGTAGGACGTGACAATGTTTTCTTACTGCAGGCCTCATTTCATGCTGACGTTTTATATCAGTGTCTGCCAGAAACGATGGTCGAATCCTATGAGTCACTTTCAAGTAAGGTTAGTTCCTTGCACACAACTGGCTTGATTGTTTCATGACATTTATTGCACTTGAGATAAAAGAAATCAGGCTCCCAGCAATGTAGTGCCGTTTAGTAATTTAGTTAAAATTAAAGATTTAACAATCATGAAATTAGATTGAAATGAGTATTGTCATTTTGGATTGCTTAGCGATTTGAAGTTGGAATTTAAGGATTTACAGCATTGCTACCCATTTAAAATCTTTCCAGCAACATTCACCCATGGGAAACATGCTTGGCTAAAATTCCATGATTCAGCATTATGTCAGCAATTCTAAATTCCTTTCACTGAAAAATTTCCAACAACGGTGTTTCAAAGCTAAAGAGAAACTACCATGTCATAGGATGAAAATCAAAATCGAAAATGAAAAAGGCTAGTTTCATTTTAGTTCTGTTAAGAGTTTCCGTTTTAAATTGCCTAGATGCTATCGATTCTTGTTCTTTTTTCAGACTGTGTTGTTGGATGAATTGACTGATAGAGAGAAGGTGAATATTTTTGTTTTTTTGAAGTATTTTGTAGGTAAGAGTAGTATGTAGTATGTAGTATGTAGTATGTAAGAGTCAGTAGTATGAGACTCATGGCCGTATGTAGAAATATTCATGGCCGTATATAGAGAAATTTCGCATGACATGTTACCGATTATGTAGATTTTTAACTGCCACGTTTAGCCGAATGTTTTCTGAAATCGTTGAAAAAGCACATTGTCATGTTTTGGTCGATTGAGCAATCTTTTGAAGCTTCTTTGCACAGTGCACAATGCTCAAAAAATAGTTTGGATTGGGTGCTTTTCAAAACAAAGAAAAATTATGGGATCAAGAACTTGCAAATGACATTGCCATTGAAAATTTCTCCTGAACTTCTCGTTGGATTGTCTGCCAAATGTAAGACACCAATATGATATATATGAAGAAAACTGAAACGTGCCTTTTATTTGCTTCAAATAAAATAAGCAATTTGCAAATGTCTTTAATGTTTTTCGCTATACGCCCAGAGAAGCAAAAATGTTGATAGAAGTATGTCCCTAAATATCTAAAATACATAAAGTGAAGTTAGTCAACCCTTAATAGTCTCGAGTCCTTCATAAAACATATTGTATATTTTCTTAAATGCATTGAAAGAGTGAAATTAAAGTGTAATACAGAATCAATAAGAACTTTTAAAGATTTGATGTATTCGTTGATCTTAAATGTTTCAGGAAAAAAGACTAGAAGAGGCAGTACAGCTGTTCTTAACAACTTATGAGAAAGTAAGAATTACTTAAGCGTCTCTGTTTTTGCGATTTCATTTCATGTTTTTTTCATAGTGAACTTTCATCCGTGACTTTCTCGTCAGGGCGACTATTTACAATGAAAGCACCTGAAGGAATTTGCGCTCTTTTCGGCATCTTCAGAAAAACCATCACGACGAGGTTGAATGAAGTTCGGAAAAATTTTGACATTATACGCTGCAATTAATACATCATTATTCATCGTTTCTTGTGTGAAATCGCTTTCTTTGAACATGTTAGTTCTTCTTTGAAAGACGTGACTAAAGAAGAAATGTTCCTAAATCCTGGCTACCACAGCAAATACAGTCGCAGGCTTGCTTTCCCACTGACATTTTAGATCTAAATGCGCGCGGTAGAGTGACAATCGGATTGCGTAAGTGAAATGACGTAAACATTGCTAAAAGCTGTCATTGCCCAAGCGCGTTTCATGTCAGGGGCATTAGTTAGGGGGCAGAAATTGCCGCATCCCCCGAACACTTTTTCACAAAAAGTGTTTCTCAATTAAAGGCAAATTCTTTCTTGAGAATCTTAGAACTATTTCATCCAACCATACAGAGACATCAACATTTTTAGGAGTGAAGCAAAAGATGCCTTAAGAAAAGTTGATTTCCTAGATAAACGCAACGCTGAAACTACTGACCAACCTATTTAGCAAACCATCGGTGCGCTATTATTAGAAAACACCAAATGTAAAAAATCATAAGTTGCTGACATTGCATTTTGGAATCTGTAGTTTAAGGTTGTTTACGACACAGAAGCTTAACATCTATTTATCATGATTTGATTGCTATTTTTCATTTACTTCAACACAGCGTAGCGACTGCCAGATTGCTTGCGAGAACCAGAGTGCTCCAATCTCAATGCCGGAAGCAGGGACCGGGGTATGTTTGCCATGATTTATTTTCTTTGCTTCATATAACAAATACTGAAGTTGGAAATTTCCCAAGATGCAGGCACAAACATTTGCAAATACCAAGCTTTTTTTAGAATCTTAACGGACTGACTAAAGGATTATAGACAGGGAATTTTGTAGAAAAAACTAGCAAACTGCCTAACCTCAAATTTTATTTCACATTCTTACTAAATCGACCATGGAGATTCCAAATCCAAGATGGGCCAAAAAAAATTATCACCGGAAGTTACTGTTTTTGATGACGTCATCAAAAAAATGATAAAAAATCGGCCAAGGACTCGAACTCAACTTTTTTTGCATTTCTGCACTAAATTAACTATGCAGATTTCAAATCTGAGATGAAATGAAAAATATCTTGAACGGAAGTCAAATTTTGTGATGACGTCATCAACTTGGAGAAAATTCACTTTGAACCTTTTTAATTGTTTTCTCGCAACTATCATTGTCAAATATGTTCCATATTCGAATTGCACACATTCAGTGCTTTTAAAAGTTGTATTGAATTTCTATTATACTTACTTTTAAACGTTCTTTCATGACGTCATTATCATTTTATGACGTCATCGCCTTTTAAAGGTAATTGAATAACGCGTGAAAGGATGCCTAAAAATCTTTAGCTAGTTAAAAAAGTCATTCAAAATTAAAATTTCGTTGTATAGAAAATGATATGGATCCATTCATCCTTCATCACTGTCTCCTTTGCTGGAACTCCAGAAGAAAATGTAGTTCCACTCATCATCGTCTGCTTTAAGCTGATCACCTCACCATAATTTTTCCCATGGCCTAGTCCTCATTGGTTACGGAATTTTCTTCGATTTCATCACTAGAGCGCTGCAGATCTTGCAGTTTTTTAGCGGAGGGTGTGCGGGGCCCTGCACAAGATGAACATAATTTGTGTGAAAAAATTTTGGAATTATTTTGCTGACTCCAGTATTTTCTGCAGATATTCACAGCTTTTTTAACGTTGACGATCGGATATTTTTGTCTTCAAGCCGTTAAGAAACGTTTTTCTCTATATATCCTCTTCGTGCCATTTCTTATTTATTTATCAAATGTATGTTCAAAATTAGAATATGTAAAGAAATTTTTTTCCTATAAACCACACTAATACCACCCGTGGGCCAGATCATTCTTTCCATCGTATGTCTAGCGAAAGCTTAAAGGCAATTTCTCTTACAATCTTCTTTTGATAATGTAACCAGTAGTAAATGCTTGTGTCAACCAGTATGGATCTGATTGTAGAGCTTCTGATCATCTGTTTTTCATTGCCTTGCGAATTCTTACTCTTATCTGCACAAGTGTTTCGTCACATTTTCCTTTGTATGATTATTTTTGCACAAATTTTATCGCTTTCGTGAGAATGTCTTTGCAGATTTCCTGTCTCATCGTAACTCTCTCGAGCAATTTTCCCTTTCCAGAACACTCCTAAAGCTTTTTAAAATGTTAGCTTTCCTTACAACAACATTACCGGTGTTGTTTTGCAGCCAATAACTGCATGAACAGCCGGTAGATTTTTGGAACTATCTAAACCCAGGTAAGATACGACGTTCCAAAATTAACGTACTTCTCGTTGTCAATCTTTAAGGAATATTTCCTTGAAGGCTTTTCACACAATAAGCAGTAAAAACTACATTAGTGTCCTTTCGACAACTTATAAATTTTATCGATGAGGAAAGAATGGAATATCAAGTGGATGTCAGCCTCTTCATAGCTGCAATTAAGCAAGTATGTCGTGGAATCTTTGATTATCTTTAAGGTTTGTTATTTATTGGTAAACACGAGTGCTTTCAAAATGAACTGCTTTCCTTCTTAGCCCTGGTAGAGCCTTGAACTAGCTTTAGAAAGTAAGTTTGATACAACAAGAACCAGACCAGATCATACAAAATGTTCTTGACAAGTTATCAAGTAGGAACCGAGTTTTGCAATGGGATATCGCAGAGATAAAGTGTTATACCCGCACTAAACCTATCTTATATTCCATTTCAAGGTTTTTGTTGCTGTTAGTGATGCTTGGCAGTCTTCTGCATTACAAAGATCAAGATAATCCAAAGGCTTCACCAGGGCTAAGAAATAAAGCAGTTAATTTTGAAAGCACTCATGTTTACCAATAAATAACAAACCTTAAAGATTATCAAAGATTCCACGACATACTTGCTTAATTGCAGCTATGAAGAGGCTGACATCCACTTGATATTCCATTCTTTCCTCATCGATAAAATTTATTAGTTGTCGAAAGGACACTAATGTAGTTTTTACTGCTTATTGTGTGAAAAGCCTTCAAGGAAATATTCCTTAAAGATTGACAACGAGAAGTACGTTAATTTTGGAACGTCGTATCTTACCTGGGTTTAGATAGTTCCAAAAATCTACCGGCTGTTCATGCAGTTATTGGCTGCAAAACAACACCGGTAATGTTGTTGTAAGGAAAGCTAACATTTTAAAAAGCTTTAGGAGTGTTCTGGAAAGGGAAAATTGCTCGAGAAAGTTACGATGAGACAGAAAATCTGCAAAGACATTCTCACGAAAGCGATAAAATTTGTGCAAAAATAATCATACAAAGGGAAATGTGATGAAACACTTGTGCAGATAAGAGTAAGAATTCGCAAGGCAATGAAAAACAGATAATCAGAAGCTCTACAACCAGATCCATACTGGTTGACACAAGCATTTACTACTGGTTACATTATCAAAAGAAGATTGTAAGAGAAATTGCCTTTAAGCTTTGGTTAGACATACGATGGAAAGAATGATCTGGCCCACAGGTGGTATTAGTGTGGTTTATAGGAAAAAAAATTCTTTACATCTTCTAATTTTGAACATACATTTGATAAATAAATAAGAAATGGCACGAAGAGGATATACAGAGAAAAACGTTTCTTAACGGCTTGAAAACAAAAATATCCGATCGTCAACGTTAAAAAAGCTGTGAATATCTGCAGAAAATACTGGAGTCAGCAAAATAATTCCAAAATCTTTTCACACAAATTATGTTCATCTTGTGCAGGGCCCCGCACACCCTCCGCTAAAAAACTGCAAGATCTGCAGCGCTCTAGTGATGAAATCGAGGAAAATTCCTTAACCAATGAGGACTAGGCCATGGGAAAAAATTATGGTGAGGTGATCAGCTTAAAGCAGACGATGATGAGTGGAACTACATTTTCTTCTGGAGTTCCAGCAAAGGAGACAGTGATGAAGGATGAATGGATCCATATCATTTTCTATACAACGAAATTTTAATTTGAATGACTTTTTTAACTAGCTAAAGATTTTTAGGCATCCTTTCACGCGTTATTCAATTACCTTTAAAAGGCGATGACGTCATAAAATGATGATGACGTCATGAAAGAACGTTTAAAAGTAAGTATAATAGAAATTCAATACATCTTTTAAAAGCACTGAATGTGTGCAATTCGAATATGGAACATATTTGACAATGATAGTTGCGAGAAAACAATTAAAAAGGTTCAAAGTGAATTTTCTCCAAGTTGATGACGTCATCACAAAATTTGACTTCCGTTCAAGATATTTTTCATTTCATCTCAGATTTGAAATCTGCATAATTAATTTAGTGCAAAAATGCAAAAAAAGTTGAGTTCGAGTCCTTGGCCGATTTTTAAAGATTTTTTATCATTTTTTTGATGACGTCATGAAAAACAGTAACTTCCGGTGATAATTTTTTTTGGCCCATCTTGGATTTGGAATCTCCATGGTCGATTTAGTAAGAATGTGAAATAAAATTTGAGGTTAGGCAGTTTGCTAGTTTTTTCTACAAAATTCCCTGTCTATTAGAACGTATATTGATGAGTCATAAATGGAAAATGTTTTCATAGAAGGCTTGGTTCAGAAAGCGAGACAAGAACCTAAAATTATTCACATTATTTGAATACAAATGACTTGCTTCTTTGTACTTGACCTAAATTTTGAACCGTCCTGTTCTATTCACCTTAGTCTGTCCAGCTCTACATATGCTGCATCGAGCACTATATGACAGGCCAGTAGAAGAGTAATTTTCATGACCTAATAATTGAAAATCTGCCTTCAAAACATGAAATTGGGCAGAGGGGTCTGAGAGTGGCATTTCAATTCATTCTCTATGTTGTGACCGTCCCTGTGGCCCTGGACGATGTGACCGCCATTTTGGTTGCGATCTGAGCTTGTTTTTATTTTAAGTGATGACGCATTTGAAATTGTAAAGCTCTTGCATTTGGCTGACTATTTGCAGCGATCAATGTACGTTTTAATCCTTTAATAAGTGCAACTTGAAAGACGTATTTTAAAGTCAGGTATGTTACCAAAACATGCACACCATGAATTTGAAAAATATTCAAGCAAAAACATTGCTATTGCAATGCTAGTATAAACGAGATTAACAAACACCTGTGTTATGGACATAGGCCGAATATTGTTCCAGGGACAGTCTTAAGCAAGTGCTGTACACCTAAAGTCGTTACACTGTTGGAAGGAAGGCCAGCAACATGTTTTATCATAAAGTCAACCAAATTGTCAAAATGCGGTCTTGAAAGTGTACGTGATAGGCGAGAAGTCGTTCTGCTGCTTCTATTAGCGAGCGTTATTAGCTACATGGCTGGGGGACTTCTACTTTGCGTTCTTGCAAGGTTTCTGCTGCCTTGTGATCATTTTTGTAGTCCAATGAACATGAAATCCTGTTAACCTTTTCTTACCACACATCTCTAGCTTTTGTAGACCAAAATTGTGCAAGCTAAATTTGGTTATTACACAAATACAAAGAACTAAGAAAAAACTATTTCAGTTTTCCATGGAGAAATTCACTAGCTTAATTTTTTATCTTTAGAAAAAGTTTTCAAAACAAGTAGCAAAATATCCCTTTCTGCAAGTTCTAGGGGTATGTCTAAAATTGGACTGTCGCAGTGAGTATCGTTTGGTCTTTAATGGGATAGGTATGTTTTTCAGCTAAATTTCAATGTTGTCAAAACATTCCCGTCAGTCTCGGTAACTGCTAAGTTTTGATGATCGCAACTGATTTCATTTTTACTTAGGAACTGCTTAGACTAGAGAATGACTTGACAAAAGTTGTTGCTGAAATCAAGAAGTATGCAGAAAAAAGTTCTATTCCTGACTGGATGGCGAAGAACTTTAGTGCCATAGTACAGGATCTGAATACAATACGAACTTGAATGATGTAATGGCCTCTTTGTATATAGAGTATGTAGAATAGTACATGCAAGATTAAAAAATTTAAAAGAAGTAATTGACAAGGGCCTATACTTACTTAGTGACTAGACCAATACGATTGTAACAACAAGAATGATGGGCTTTAAATTTTGAACTGCTATTTTGATGTTTATTCTGTTTTGTTTCATCGAAATGTTACAATTTTCTTTGGAAGACACAAGGTAACTTGCACACATCATAGGCGTCAACCCTTGCGACTGCCAATTTATCTGGTATGTCATTGACATATAAAGAAATGCTATAGCAAAACCTAGATTTACCAAGTTTCCATAAAGCAAACCATATTTCTAGAACAGCTATACTGGACCCATATCTATCAAAGCCTTGATTCTTATTATGAAAATTGATCGGTATTCATTTCTTTCGAATAGCTTATATTTTTGTACGAGCTAAGGAATTAGCTAAGAAAATTTCATGTATTGATTTTATCGCTATTCTAGCTATGCTTGCATTATTCCAGTGTAACTACAAGCAACTTAAATTGATCATCTTAAGAATTTACAATCCCCTCAAAGCTGTCTCCCCAAAATGGCACATTCCTTATCAGATTTTGTTTCTTCACTGCTTCAAGTCAAACTGCTAGTGGAAGAATGGAGTCTGTATTGTAAGCAACGGGGTCTTTTCTCTCATTGATTTTGAGAAAGCTATGAACTGTCATTTTTGTTTTAAACATTTTAGCCACAGGTGAAAAAGCTGTTTCTGTCAATAAGGCCTTTAACGTGCCTTTCCATTAAGATTCTACCCTTCAAAGCCTCGAGTAACCAAGGTTATGGTATTGTAGATCGATGTGGTGACGAATATTTCTGAAATTAAATTTGAACTTTATTTCTGAGACTAGATTGTTGAGACCCTTTCACCTAGGGTATGAAAATTAACTCTTTCTTCTCCGTAGAAAATATGTCCAAGGCACCAGAATTCCGTATTATATATGATCGTACTGATAATTAACTATTTATTGATTAAAATCTGTTTTCTTCTTAATTAAAACAACCACTCTAAACGGGTATCAGTTAGCACCTACTTCACACGGAATATTATGTTGATAAAGCATATCCATTGATTTTGTATTTCCGGGCAACTGATAGGAACAAGTGTACAGCATGGAACTAGCTTTGATACATTTTATCTACGAAGTACAACCCAGTGGTCCTGAATGTCCACTGCATATTTTCAACAATGGTGCCTTTCCCTTATTTATCGATCTTCTGCCTTATTTTGCTTTGAAATTTATCTTTTTGATTTGTCTCATATTCCTCATCGTATGCCAGATTTTGAAAATTTCTAGGTCCCGCAAAAGTCTAAATATATTAGTATAAAATCAATTTTGGCAAAAACCTCAAATTACCGTTGTCAAGCCTTTTCTTAAGCAGGTATACATATGGTTTCGTGTCATGTCATGACGGCTATATCTAAATGATACTGTTTTTTTGTAACTGAATCGATACTTAACAAGTATAATCATCTAAACTAAAGAAGCATTTTCTGTTCATTGTGAAAGAAGTATGGTTACGGAAAATTTATCAAGTCGAATATAATTTGAAGCTGTCTTGTCATTGTCATAAGTTAAAGCTGTCTTGTCACTGAAAGCAAGATCCATAATTTTCAAATGTTTAAATGCTTTAGAAAAACAAAAAACATTACTAGAAATACATGCTTTAAACGCCGCAAACCGCATTATGACTCATTCTGAATACGAGGTTTTGGCGGGAATTGAAATGGCCAAAATGGCGTGTGCACAGAATGAAAGTTTTAAAGCATCGAAAGATTTTACTTAAAGATTTGAAAGCCTCGAAACATCTTTCAGCAAAAGTGGCTAATGATCATATTAATTTGTACTGAGCGTCTGTTCTTCTAGTGAAATAAACGAGGCAACAGCCTGTTGCTCACTTTTTAGGACAATCATTGTTATCGGAAAAAAATAACCCGGAATGGCCTTTCGGTTTGAGCTATTGGCACCATTTTCATTGGAAATTCGCAACTTCAAGTCATCAGTACATGCTGCATCGTCGGAGAAAAGGTTTGTTGCTCAGCTTGTTTGTGTTATCTTACGGAGAAGACTTTCCAGCAAATAGGGTAGCAATTTACAATATCTGCAAAAGAAATACCAAAACAACTTACGCAAAAAAGGAAATGCTTTCCTTTTAATTAAGCTCATCGTTTACTAATTAAGTAGGATATTTATATATAGGTAGTTTGAATAAAGTAAAGCTATGCAACTGTATTGCCGTAGGTTGGGTAGTAGGCAGGGGCGGATCTAGCGAAAATTCTGAGTGGAGCAGAACCTGAGGGGGTTGGGGGGCGGAGCCCCCGAACAATTTTTTATGACCACGCCCTTTAGATTCTCTGAAAACGACTTTAATTTCATGCGAATCTCAGATAAAATTTCTAACTAGCACAAACTTTTAAATAAAGCTAGTAGCAATTTAGAGGTTATAAAAATTTTGTTAAAAAACTGCTTGAAACTGTACTTTAGTTGACGGAATTCTTTCTCAACAGAAACACGCAACTAACTCGGAATTTTAAAATAATAAACCAAACTGAATCTTTTATCTTTTCACGGCAGTAAAATTTCATGACGTATAAATGACAAGTCACGAAAGAATGGAATTTCACACCAAACGTTTTTGTTGTATTAGCCGATTACTAAAGCGACATGTGCCCTTTAATCAAATTGATGCCTTTGAAAGTTTCCTTTGCGGTGGTTTTTCGCGGAAATAGCAGTTTGTTCATCGGTAGTAGTGTCATTCTTATCAGTTTCAAAAACACGCCTATGTAATCGTAATACTAAAAAATGCTAATGGTCTGAATTCAATCAACACAAGCTGCATTTGTGAATAGCTTTTATTATCTCTTAGATGAAGGAAGACAAACATCAGTTTGAAAGACAATTTATAGAGTATTGAAATCGATTATATCATATCAGTCATTAGCGACCCACCCAGATTAGCAACGTTTGATACCAATTCCTTTCTCTTCGTATATTCAAAGAAAATCATAATATTAAAATTACATAAAACTCCTGAATTCAGAGCAGAGCTCCGTGCTTGAGACAAACACTCTTGATCGAGGGGCAAATCAACAATTGAAACCCTATAGCTCTTTTTAAAAATCCCTAGAAATCTGTTTGTTTGGAGGGAAACTGGCAGCTGAAAGAGTGAATTGCCCCTCGCCTCTGACAAGAGCTTTGATTCTATTTATTACAGCTAGCTACATTCCCACAAGTATTCCCAGCGGCCAAGGCATAAGGACCTTTTGCGCTTTTAGATTAGACAAAACGATCTGTACCATTATTACTTCCAAATAACTTTGTGATAAGAAAGTAATCTGTTAAATAACATGACTTGCTTATAGGCCTAAATGAACCCCTATCTCATTGGGTTTATAAACGTCCACAACGACAGCATCAAAAAGAGGGCTCCCTTAAACGACATACATAATTAACATTAGTAAACATACCTGTTTTGCCGTCTCTCTTTCAAAAAACTCAAATCCTTGTCGTCAGTTTTTTTTCGAATTCCCGTTACACACAGAACGTTACGAAAGCTCCAATTCGAAAGAGTGCGCTCCAACTTGCTCCCGATAACGGATTCAAACCAATCGCAGAGCTGGATTTTGCTCCAGTTGCTCAGTAGTTTGATTGGCTAACCAGCACTTCCTGGAGCAAATTTTCATCAACTGGAGCAAAATCCAGTGGTCTGATTGGTTTATTTGACCATGACGTATTTCGTGTGGAGCAAAATTGTGAACATCTCCTCCACAGTCAACACATTAGCAACTCAGACGACAAAATGTAAACCAGTTCTCTAAGGCACCTATCTAGTCCACAGGGGTTGTTTGGGGGGCATCAGGAAGTATTAATTGATGATTTATGAAGTAACAGAGCTAAGTTAATATCAAACAGGCACTATAATAAATTTAGAAAATTCTGACTGGAGCAGCTGCTCCGTTTGCTCCGGTCTAAATCCGCCACTGGTAGGAAACAGCGTACCTTTGAGTTACTCCACAATGTAAACGGTACCTTTTTTACACACAGTAAAACACAGCAAAAAAGAGGACTTGCATTTTTTTCACGATTTTCAACATTATAACAATTTACAAAGTCCAAAACGTTCTTTGATAAAACATTATCCATCCATTATAAGCAATGAATACCAAGAACGATGCTGCTCTCTACATAATCTATCCATGTCACTAAATGTCCATGTTTCTATAGTCTATTCATGTCACTAAATGTCCATATTTCCATTATTTCACCGGTTCTGTTAATTTGATATACCGAATGACCAGCATCCACATTATAAACACCTTTACAATGCAGTAGTCTGCAAATGCTACTTCGAATTTTCTAATCTACTTTCGAGGGATGACCCCTCTATCTATGCTGTAGACCAGCCGGACAAAATTTTTGTTTTTTTTTTCGAAATTTAAGTCATGCCACGAGATCCCTTAGCTACAAAATCTCCCATCCCCAAGAATTAGTACCACTTCGTGGCTCCATCAGTCATAATTTCAGTGGATTATACTGACTGCTTCAGTGTCATAACTGTTACCCAATATCATTGGTGCACCACATGTAGGCCCTCTTGAGCAATCTCTTGAAATTCTTTCTGAATTCTCTGTTCATCACTGAGTAAATGAAGAAATTCAATGTCGAATTCAGAACTGGCAGGACATCGACCAAAAGCGTTGTTTGCCATGTCTTCAGTGTAACACATCCAGGGCACCAAGCATGCAGCAGGGCAATAATGGTGACAGGCAACCAGCAGAGAACGAAAGTGCCAAAGACGACCATGATAATTTTCACCGCGCGGTATTCGCGTAGCACTTTCTTGAAGCGGTTGACGAACTGCTTTGCATGATTGATTGAACTGATTTCATCGTTAGAGCCGTCCTTGCTGACAGCAGTCATTGGAATGGCAGCATTTATATCTCTGGAATGCCTCAATGCTATAAACAGCATTCTGCCTTGTGCTATGCCCATCAGGACAGTTGGGGCGTAGAAGACTATGGTGAATAGCAGAGTGATGTAGATCTTGTTGTCTGTCCAGCATGCAACCGTCGTATCGCTAGATTCATCCGACCAATTTACGTTTGAGAGACCACCAATAAGAAGAGCGTTGAACCAAACAACACCTATCGCTATCTTTGATCGTGTTTTTGTTACGATATCTTGGTAAGTGTAGGGCCATTCCACAGCAATAAACCGGTCTGCAGTTATCACAAGCAGGTTTGTGATTGATGCGACAAAGGAAATACTGTCCATGGTTTTGTAGTAGTGGCACAGAAAGCGGCTGATACAGAGCCTCCCAAAGTTTAGTGAGGAGTAGATCTGCACCGGGACAAGGAACAGGCCGACCATCAAATCACTGACTGCCAAAGAAGCAATGAAGTGATTGGAGAGTATATTTCTTAACATCTGAGCATTATAGATGACCAAGCAAACAGTCAAGTTGCCTCCCACTGCAACGAGCAGCACCAAGACCCAGAACGTAGCCAATCCTGGAGAGCCTTGGTTCCCTTGTACATTGCATACTGGCTGAGGGCTTGTTTGGGTCGGGCAACTTTCAAGCCGCTTCTGGGCATCATGGTTCATGTTCATGATATAAAGGAGGATATCAACGAAGCTCTCTTTAGGAGAGAAGCATGGCCTGGCCAAAAGGTAGACATCAGTGAGATTGTTGATTGACTTATGATACGGCGCAACGTTCATCTTGATGCAGCAATCCACGCTCTCGTTCAACATTGCTCTAAGAAAAAGCACTTGCAAGTTAGTTGCTTTCCGATAGAAATGTTATCAAAGTCATTATAATCAACCAATGGTTTGGTTCATGATAATTTAATTCGGGTGCCAGTTCACTAGAGACGGCGGAGGAGCTGTAGGGCAAGGGGGCAAAGCCCCAAAAGTAAGGACAGAACGAAAGCAAAATAAAGAAAAATGCTAAATTTCGCGAGTGCAAGGGCAAGGTCCCCCCCCCTGGCTCAGGCGCTCCTACAGTTTACTCTAATATCCACGTGGTTGCAAAATGGGTTTTTTAAGATTAACATTACCTAGCTGAATGTATTTCTGTGTTCTTGAATAATATTTTTCATCTTCAACAACAGCAGCGCAAGCAGGCTTCTATAGCCAATTTGATCTTGGGTGAAAAATCGCACAGAATATGTTAATCATTTAATGATTCGATCGTTTGTATTTTTGCTTTGGTAGCTACCCCCAGCCGAATCACAACACAAAGTATGTAATGTCCACCCTATTACCAAGAAAAAAGAGATGGCACACCACCTTAAGTAACCAAAAAACATGGTAGCACCCACCCCAGTACCAAGATAAAGTAGATGGTACTCATCCCAGTACCGTGATAAAGAAGGTGATAGTGTCAGGACATTGTATATATGTGACACAAGCGATGAGAGAGGAAGTCTTTATAGATGAGGACTAGTGCCGTTAACTACACAGTTGAAGGTAATTCTGAGGTGTTGGGGGATTTTATTCCTTGACATACCTTACCTTTCATTAACGATACCCCACACAAAAAGATCTTTTATGTACAACAACAAGAAAAACAGGAAATCCTGCAATATTTGTAAGTACATAATTAGCCTATTATTAATGAAAATCTAAACATATCGTAATATTAAAGCCTAGGCCAGCAAGTTTGAATTCAGGCTAGAACAGAAATAAACTGGAGCACAATATAAAACATAATGTATAAATTGTCCTGACATGAGGATGCCTATTGTTTTAATGGCTTAGCAAGTATTTTCCCCCTTTCTGTGGGTTCCATTCCTTCAGACTGATTATAGAACCCTGGCAAGGCTTAAAGATAAGAGAATCTAAGGAATATATAGATTTTGTGGTTTTTGTGCTCATTCAGAACTGAAGACCAGTTAAACTGTCTTTAGCAATATACTTGCCCTACCAAGAACTTTGTTTACTGAACTCATACACCCAGTACCAATAGGGGTGTTCTTAGGGAATGTTCTTCACAAGATCAACTGTTTAATTCGTCTTAATCCGTTGACAAAATTTGGGGAAGGGGTATGATATTTGGATGAAGTACTTCATGATGTGCGTGAAAATCACTTTGGCATTGCGTAACACATGTTATTCATGGATGTACCTATTTTACTGTAGGGATGACCCCTCTTGCTAAAAGAACATTCTTGAAAATTAACAAAGCATGGTCCAAAACTTTTTCGCCGAAGTCCTATAATTGTTAGATAATTAGTATGGTTGCTTCATAGGCTAAGCCCCAACCACAGCCCCCACCACTTGTTATGAAAGGTTTTCTACGTTCTTGCAAAAAGGATGACAATTAAACAGAACGTGTTTTCGGTTAAGGTCTTGCAGAAATATTTCACATGTTTCACACTAAGTCTCGCACGGCACCTTCAGTAACATTAAGGTTAATTTAATCATGGAAAATTGTTAATTTTGTGAGCAAATTAAAGTCATTAGGTTTTGGAATCTTGATTACATTTAATAACTGCTGATAGCTTGCTAATCAAAGAAGTAGCTGTTCTATACGAGATTTTGATCGATGTAAACAAGAGCTGTACAGGAAAACCAAGAATGAACGGTGGAATACTAGCAACCCTAAACAATCTCCAGACGCGCGTCGTTTATAACTGATATGTACATATGCCAAAGTAGTTGATATTGAATAATTTACATGTCAGAGACGTGTTTTTTGCTATTGGATATAAACATCACTTACTTTCTTTGCATCGATGCTCCATCAACAGTTCTCTCGACGGCCTAAGTATCCCTCTGACACACTGTCAAATCCCAACTCAATCTAGTCATCTTCTGATATTAAACACTTAACCTACCTCAAAGAGAATTTCCTTAACTGCGTCATTATCTCGGGAATGGGCAGTTGAGTGGAACCCATTAAGTGCTAAACAATATCTGTTGCATTCTTCCAAAAATAGTACCAGTAGGGAACGCTTTGTTTAAAGGTAATTCTGTTTTCGTATCGGCAACAGACCAAAATTTCTTTATAAAGAGAGCGAAATACCATTGAAATATATAGTATTTGTTCATGTTATGGCCAATATGTTCAAGAGGATATCTGCTATATGAAAGTACTTTCCATTCTGTCAAGGTAATTAGACATTTATTGGAATTTTGCCTTCTGGTCAGCGACCCCCTTGCAGTTTGTCTTGCGAAGTTTTGAATTGATACAGATGTAGATGTACAGTACATCCGAGGGGCAAATCACTCTTGAAAATGGTGTACGAGATTAGTAATCGTTAGTGATTAATTTGTGATTTTAAGTCAATTTTGTGTGTGATTAATTTTGATTTTTAGTGATAAAGGTGATTAATTTTTTTCATTAATTGTTCTATTCTTTAGAAACTGAATCATAGATTCAAAAATGCTTTCGATTAATTTCATGCTCAATAAACGTCGTCAACGATTTTGCAACATACTAAATGAAATTTAAAAAAGTTAGCAGTTCAGCACAGGGGTGGATCCAGAAAAAAATTTGACCGTTGCAGATTTGCAAACGAAAAAGGTACAAATGTTTAATAACGTTTAGGTTACGGTAAACGTTTTTGACACGATATTTGGTTTTCTCTCCCTAAAAGCAAATAATAACGGAATCAAATTAAACTATACATCATTCGATGCACCAGAATGTGGCGATTTCAACCATATCAAAATAATTGGCAAATATTGTAAAATGATACTTTCCATGCAAATTTATTGCTCAAATGAGTGTACCACCTTCAAAAGCTATTTTGTGCCCTTGCGTTTAAGGTAAAAAAATCTGACTTATATCAGCAGAAAGCGCAGACCTTAGCTGCCAAAGTGTGTCTCAGATTTTTCAAATCCCCCCTCCCCTTGAAACTATACCCTGTCTAAAATTGGCAAACAATTGTTCTTCTCTCTCATATCTGTATTTGGCTATAAAAGACGGACCAGAGCAAATACAAAAATTTTGAGACACTTTGCTTACCCGACATCTGTCCTGGCCGTGTGCAAATTTTTGACCCATTTGATTGGTTCTTGGGTACAAAATAGCTTTTTCGTACCTGTATGTAGACGAACTGTAAGTCCGGAGAAAACGGGATTTTACTGGTCGCACTTGCAAGGTACACTCGTAAACCACAATGTAATCCGGGTCAAGTCACTTGAAGCTTTAAGATCAATAAGCCTTTTTAAATAAACACGGCTGTACATTGGATACATGGATGTGCTATGCGATATTGTAAAAGAGACATCCGACTATAACCGCAAAGCAACGATAATCGGCTTAGCAGGTCAAAAAAGTTTCAGGCCTCAACTAAAAGTTCTGATAAAGGAATTATGGAAACCTTCGTTTACATGGGATTTTTTCCATTTTCAAAACTTCTGTTAGTTTCAAATTTGGTATCATTGCGTGCCTTGAAAGCTCGGCTACTTGAATATGGAAAAATCGAAAAATGGATGTTTTCATCCAGAAAACGTTTACCATGACTTTAACAACTAAAAACAGAGATATCTTTTCTGAACAGCAGCATAAGCAAAATGTTAAATCAGTATTATAGGTTGGTGACAGTAGCCTGAAGTGAAAAACTGAAAAGTTGTCGATCACTTTTAGTGAGACATTAGGACAAATGCATGTGCTCTTTTCTGTGGGCCGTCAACTTTCGTCATAAGAATTTGAATTTGCATCAAAAGAGCTATCTTTCCTGAACATTAGTATTAGCAACATGGAAGCAAATTGCCTGGAATGAAAAACAGTGAACAGCTGATGAACACCTTGTACAAGACATTAAGACAAATGCATGTGCTCTTTTCTGGGGGCCGTCAACTTTCGTCATAAGAACTTGAATTTGCATCAAAAGAGCTATCTTTCCTGAACATTAGCATTAGCAACATGGAAGCAAGTAGCCTGGAATGAAAAACAGTGAACCGTTGTTGATGTGGAATGGTGTGAATGCAGCGCAGCGGAGAGGAATAGGTAACAGATGTTGAAGAGGGAAGGGTGGCTAGTGCGAGAGTGTGGGTGGTGATGGTGAAATGAAAGAGTTATGAGGATGGGCAGTAATGATAACAATAAAAAGTTCTGAAAGTATTAAATAATGCATGGGCTCCGACAAAGGTTGAAAAGTGGGGGGGGGGCCAAGGGAAAATTTAACACCCATAACAAAAGATTTTGAAAAAAACTCTATTGTTTTGCAAAAAAGTGGGGGGGGGGCCAAGGCCCCCGGCCTTGTAATGGTGATGATAGTGACAATGGTAGTAAAAAATGAAAAATTAATTAAATAGAAAAAATAAAATGATAACGGGAATGTAGAGAGTAATGATGATGATTGTAAAATAGTAATGTGTGGGTAGTAGAAAAAGTGACGATGTGGGTGATGGTGGTGTGTTGCTGTAAGGTTAACACACCATCACCTTGTTGAACACCTTGTAAAAGACATTAAGGCAAACGCATGTTTTCTGTTCTGTGGGCTGTTACTTTTGTCATAAGAATTTGAATATGCATCAAAAAGCTATCTTTCCTGAACAATATCATTAGCAACATGGATCCAAATAGTCTGGAATGAAAGACATTAAGACAAACGCATGTGCTGTGTTCTGTGGGCTGTTACTTTTGTCATAAGAATTTGAATATGCATCAAAAAAGCTATCTTTCCTGAACAATATCATTAGCAACATGGATCCAAATAGTCTGGAATGAAAGACATTAAGACAAACGCATGTGCTCTGTTTCTGTGGGCTGTTACTTTTGTCATAAGAATTTGAATATGCATCAAAAAAGCTATCTTTCCTGAACAATATCATTAGCAACATGGATCCAAATAGCCTGGAATGAAAGACATTAAGACAAATGCATGTGCTCTGTTCTCTGCCCTCGCAAGTGATGTAGCTATTGGGAAATTAAACTGTCATCCCTGAAACCATTCACTGATATAAAAAATTACAAGTTCCAGAAATACGGAACTTGATTATCAAACTTTATCTGTGGAAATTACAAGAATATAACATAAATCATTTCCCATAAATGTAATAGTTGTAACTGCGAAATCCGGAAATGTCTGGATCCGCCCCTGTGGCAATGGGTGAAAATGACTGCTATCAGACGTGGTTTTTGGTCAGATCAACTTCAGCGGCATTTGGGCAACAAAAACAGCAATGGTTGTTTCAGTGACCCCGGCATCATAACGAGGCCTTCAGTTTTGCTCCATTGCAGGGTACTTATAAAGGCTTGTTGTTCGCGAGCGTATGTTTGCAGATTTTCCAACGTGTTCACGAAAAGATTGGAAAAGTGTGAAAGGGAAATTATAAATATTGAATTTTTCAATAACATATCCGGATAAAAGTGGGCAAGGATTCTAATACTTGTTTTGAGTAACTTTTATGATTAATGATATACTTTGTGATTAATTTGATTTTTTATTAATGTGATTAATTTCTGATTAAAGTGTGATTATTCTTGAGGGCGTACGTGATTTTAAGCAGTGATTTGCCCCTCATGTACATCTACACGTAATTGCACGGGGTGCCCCTGTGCGGTATTCTGGACGCAAAGGAGATATTTATCAGACTTCCTGTGAAAAAGTCAAGGAAGACACTTTATTGTGATTGTCATCATTGTCGTCAACGTTGTCCTCATCGTCGTCTTCGTATTATCCTTCAATAATCATAACATCTTCAATAATATTTGAGTTGAAGACTCATGAAATTATGCAAACCTTGCATCCAGTTGTTGGATATTTCAGTTGCCTGAAGAAATAGCTGCGAAAATTCGAGATACAATCCCTAAAATCGGTATTGTTGTGTAAGAAGATTTCGTGCTATGAAATACGCACTTCTGATTTGATGAGGGAACCATATTCATTATAAACGGGTGCTTAAGTAATTAATGATTAAGTAAAAAGTCTAAGTTTTACATCCAATGGAGCCTTTTAAATCTCCTGGCCAAAACATTCCTCTTTTTTCCACGGTATTTATTCTTAGGTTGCACTTTAAACAGCTTTAGCAATGACAATTTACTATCAGTGGCATCACCTGTTCTCTGGTCATATTTTTGTAAGCATGCTTTACGGACTTGTTTCAAATGACTCTTCCACTTGGCGTTCAAGACTTCAAGAATCTACAAAATTTCACGAAAAGATTCTTGTTTCTCCGAAGTATACTGGAAATTTTCTTAAATTTATGGAATCCCACAAAATTTCATAAAGATTCATCGTTCTCTAAAGTATACTGGAATCTTTCTTGAATTTCATTATTTCCGTTATTTTTGTTTTTCCGGTATATTGAAGTTCAGGCTGGCGGAGGATGGGTTGTTTTTATTTTTAATCTTTAATTATAAGGGTGTGTGCAGTGCAGTTGCTAGCTTCTGTGCTCTAGAGGGAGGGGAGGAGGGGGGGGCGGGGGGGGGGTTTAGGCTGATTTGCCAACAAAGTGAGTGAGACATCTTGTATTTGCCGACAGTTTTGAAAATTCGCCGAAAGAGCACCTATGGATGACGAAAAAGACCTCGTTTTTGAGATGGAATTTTTTAAAGGGGGTTGACAACATTTCTCAAAATTTGAAAAAATTTATAAAAAAGAGTGTATTGCATGTAAGGGTGAAAGATAGATAAGTTAGAGGTCTTTATGTTCAAGGAAGCCAAAAGAGCATAGAACTATCAAAGCGTCATAGAAATGAAATTTGAAGACCAAAAGCAGGAAAACTGTGAAAATCCCAAAGTGTTTTAGGAAGAGATGTGAGTATTTGTTACAGCATTTTTTAGAAAAATGACAACCTATTGAAGCGCCCCAAGGCGCCGGGAGCATATGAAGTGACGGGAGCAGAAGCCTAAAAGGGGACCGAAGAGTGGATATGCGCAAAGTCAATGCTCAGTTCGCTTCTTATGCAAGAATATTCAAAAGCTATTCTATTTTAAATCTTACAATCGTGTGAATTTCGACTTATTGGGTTATTTCCCCGGGGCTCGCAGCACGTGTCTCCCCTTTTATTGGCCCCCTAACAAAGCATTTTCGTCACAACTGGAAGGTCAATATCCTATACGTTTTTATAAACGCGAAGTATATTGGTCTAAACTAAAAGTAATAGTTGCAGAATCCTCTTTCCTTGATAGGATTCGTCCTGAAAACAATTTCATTGTTATGTGCGGCAGATGGCGGGGATGGGACATCCCGAATGGTCAGTCAAGCACAGTGACTGTTCGACAGTGAATTTTTTGTAGCTGCTTTTCAAGGCGGCTTTTTTTCTTCTATATCCAATGCAATATCCAATATTTTGAGAAAACTTTTCCGATTCTTGTCGAATTAAGGGGGCAAGCACCCCCACAACTTCTGTTACTCTATGCCTTGTTCAAATATCTTCGTATTCCGAAGAATTATTCCTTCGCTCTTATATCCCGTTTATACGTAGAAAATTATCAGGATTGATATTCAGATAGCGCTCTGACGCGATAGCAATTCTCATATTTTTGTATAGTCTATCTGGATAGCAATTGCGATAGATTCAATCCACTTTCAGAGGTGGAACGCCATCCCGATCGGTCACGGCTAACTTACGTGTAAATGGCTCTGGGATTACTATTCGGATCCAAGTTCTTAGTTGACATGCGCAAAAAAATGTTTTCATCAAGACGGCGGCAGATTTTCAAAAAGAATGAAGGGGACAAGACAATTATCCAGAATTTTAGTCTTCCAGCGATGTAAAAGTTCTAATTTCTGTTATGAAGAAAAAAAATGTGTCTGAAGGCCTCCCCATAGAAATGCTCACCTTCAATTAGCTCCATAGTGATCCCGAAATAAATGAAGAATAATTACAAAAATCATTCGAAATCCAGTACAAAAATCCAGCGTATTCCCAAGGCAACAAAGTATGCATGGTTACAATTTCAAATCACCATGAATCCTATTCCAAAACTGAATATACCTGGAAACACAGCCCTAAATCCCGATCGTTATCCGGATTATTTTTATTGCGACCGCTATCCGGATAATTTGCTGCGTGTAAATGGGGTATCAAGTACTACCCTAATAAAGACGTTGTATAAACCTCCCTACTAAGTGGCTGGTGATCAGAAGCTCTGATGCACGCTATTTGATCCAATGAATGACTTTTACTCTAATGGGAAGGGTATTCGTGATTCTGCGAGAATTGGGGGTGCGGTACCCCCCAAAACTTTGTCCGTTGGCACATTAAGCAATTTTGCCGGGCAAAAAAGCAAGTTTTGTACTCACCCTGTAACCTTTTTGTAACAATTGTGACGTATTAACATTTCTGTAGAAGTGGAACTTTCAAGGTATGGCTGGCACTGAAGTATTAACTTTGAAGCAGAAACGCACGAAAGCAATATGTAAGAGTGTTTATATTGTGACCACATCCTTTGTCGGCAAAAATCACTTCTTTACCCCTCCAAAAAATTGTTTGGCTTCGCCCCGTTTTTTGCCGTATTTTATTCAAAGCACTAATCAAGGACTACTTCTACCTCAATACTCGGCGATGTTAAAAAAAACCAAGAAGAAATAAGCTAAAAAGGAGAATCTTTTTGACGAGAAGATGACCTTGCTACTCTTGAGAAATTTTCTTAAGGCTTGTTAAGTAGGCATTTATTTAATTCTTTTCGCTAATCACAATTATCAGTTACAATGTTCATTCTTCACTTCACTGTACGTTTATTCGTTGCGCTTGTTCACAATCTACTTGGTAGGATGTGAAAAATCAGTTGGCTCGAAAATTTGATATTGCGAGTTTGATGCTCTATTTTACGTGGCTCATTCAAGGTAAATTATTCAACTATATCATATGCTGTTTCTTCTGTTATGTTACAATCTATACTATGGCAGCGATATGTGCACCCCTGAAACATAATAATACCAGAAAAACCTTTCTGTGTCACAGGTAATTTTGAAACAGTTTTCTGCTCAACGATTCAAGAAAAGCCCCCTGAATTATTTATGCTTCTTAAGATGACACCATCGGTGGTTTGTTCAGGCTATATTTTCAAAGTTCAAAACGGCTCGCGATATTCTTACGTGTTTAGAATGACACGATCTGAAAGGGCTTATTGTTTTTTCGTCTTCCAATGCCAAATTAGCGAACATTTTTATCAACGAAGAGACCCAAACGTCATTGCATTAATATGTAGATGCAACAATTAAAACGATTTAGGTCGAAGTTATTCAGTAGGGTCATCATTATGTATTTAAAAGAAAATAACTAGACCTGCTTTTATATGTGGATAACTAACAATTAAGTCATTCTTGAAAACAAATTTATCTCTTCTCTCTTCATAACTTTGAAAAATTTCATCAAGGAAATAAGAATGACGCAAACCGAAGCGCAAAAAGCTGATTAAACAGGTCATGACGGAAAGAAGAAACAAACCCTAAAATACTCCGTTTAAATTTTTTTCCTTTTTTGAAATGTTCGATAAAGAAATGCCGCTGAATTCAGAGCACTGAATCTTATTGTTTTCTGTTGATCGAACTCGCTTTCTGGCGCTTTTCGAGACCTTTTGTTAAGACCGGTTACTTGGTTTTCGAAAAATGTATCCTGACTTCAAAGCAAAGACAAAATATTACAATAGCTTCAACTATCCGTTCTGCAAAGACAAGCAATACAGCTTAGAGGTGAAAGAGCTATGACAGTACTTACAATGACGAGTTCGCTCGAAATGCCAACATTCTGACGTGGAGGTTCAGCTCTCAACCTCTCGGCTTGCAGCTCTAGCTTCGAATGCTCTGTGTCAGATGATAACGACAACTAAATATCACGAGCCTTGTTGCCCTCCCGCGCATTTTTTTAGCATAACGCACACAGTCTGCAGAATTATTTGGGCAGGTGAAAAGCAAACAGTTTCGACACGTTCTGCACCTGTGGATTAGAAAGATAAAGTGAAGGGAACGGTGAAGCCATGAGAGGGTACTTTCTAGAATATACTTACGGCCATGTATTGAATTACTCTTCCTTTTCATTTCATAATTTTAATTACTTTTTACTTTATAACATGTTGTTGCATGCCTAGCAGCCCAGGGTCATGAAGTGTTTGTCTAGGGTCTTCTATAGATACATGAAAACAGAAAACAGAAAAACGATTGAAAACAGAAACGTTCTGACGAAGAAAACAGAAAAACGATTGTCAAGAAGGAATACGCAAAGGCATTTGAAGAGGTTTTTAAAGACCCACTGTCAACCAACAAAGAAGCCTCTATAATTTGTAGGGTCTTCTCTCATTTATCAACCTAAAATTTGAAGTCTGCTCAACTTCGCGACAGAGTGAGGAAAACATTACGGTCATACGGCCACTGACCGGAGGAAGGTCCACGATAAACAATAGAACGTCCACGAAATGCCCATTTTCTATTTTTTGTGAGGAACGTTGCCTTCTGGGATGTTTTTGTCTAGAGGAAAGTTAACAACTTTTCTGGACTCTGCTTCGTGATTTTCTGTGTCAGAAAATAAGCACAGGAGCGCTGCAAAATACCACTTGGAGTATCAGTCCATCTTATCTTGCAATTCCAAAATTATTTATTAATTTTTGTGTAACCAAATATATTTTTTATTTAAAATTATTTTATTAAAATTTATTTAACCAAAATAAGTTTTTGTATAACCAAAATTATCATGCGTTTGCGTACCCCGCCGAAATGCATAAGGTTACCGAAACGCACATGCCACCGGCGTCCCTGTGATGTGGGGCTGTAATTCTTTGATACCCCTTCTGCCGCGACTCCTCTTCTAAATTAAGCCCCGGCAAAACGACTGGACATTTTCACTGAACATGCACTGGACAAATGTCCAGCGTAAATTTTGCGTCGTTTTGCCACCTTGTCCAGTCTTGTTCAGCGATGTTGAGTGTTGTTCAGTCGATTTTGAAGGCAGTCAAAAATGTTCAGTGGACAGAATTAATTTTCTTTTGTTCAAAGATGTTGTACAGAATTCGTTCAGTCGTTTTGCCACTCTACTGAACATTGTCCAGTTCGCGCACGCGCAATTGATTAATGGTTATAATTTGGCGTCAATTTATTGCCCATAATCAAATCTTCAACAAACTTTTCCTAGTAAACACCGCTAACCAAATGGAAACAACGTTAAAATTCAATTCGACGGATAGCAGAAAAAGGCATTTCATTAGTAACGACGAGTCTTCTGATCAGATTAGCTTTAGTTCCGATAAGGAAAGCGATGTCAGAGAGCACGAGTACGGTGATTTTGATGAACCTAGCAAGTCCTAGATATTCTTCTTTAATACACTCTAATTCACGGTTACACGGTTAGGGCTATGAAAAGTGCATTTTCAAAGGTAAAGAGATGCCCCGTTGCCAGTTTTTCCACCCGCATTCTTCAACAGGGAAAAAGTTTACTAGACAATGTTCAGTCGTTTTGCCACCACCAATATTTTCTTGATGTCCATACTCTGAACAAGTGAGCAATTTCCAGTGTGTGACCAGTGCAAATTTTCAGTCGTTTTGCCGGGTCTTAACCAAACAGATTAAATTCATCTCAACAAATTTATATAAGAATAATCTAGCCAGGAGTAACCAGAAAACAATCCATGTAGCGATTTCAAACCTTGATAAAACATAACAACTGGAATATAGAGGAACAAGATCAGGCTTGCTGGTATGGTCAGATGCGTCTCAGGTGTTTTAAAAATCACGAATGATGGTTTTCCAGGGAACTTGCATAATGTGTATGTAATTGTAGGATAATGTGCATTGGGGAATTTGCCCCTAGGCCCTTGTGAAAATCTTTCTTGTGAAAAATAAACATGTGACAAAATAAGAGGTACAATAATAAACACACAAAATAAGACTGGCATAGTTTGATGCTTTCGAGATACAGTGGTCTACTTTTTCGGTTAATGCTTTTTCTAATGCAACATTGCAACAGGACGAACCTAAATTCAATACCCGAAAGAAAAGCGACATTGGATAATGTAACTACAACAAGCAATTTCATTGAAGGCACTGCAACTGCCATCATATTCTGGAAATCTCATGGTTTCACAGAAAGTGAAGACCAAAGCGATTTATAAACATCAATAGCCAGAGAAAAATATCTTTAGATGAAGAACAAGGAAGTGGAAAACACAGATGGAAAATACATTAGGAAACCAATCTGTTGGCCATGTAAGATTTGCCTATCTCAGGTGGAGCAGTTTCTAGAAGCAAACAACGAAGATACAAAAGGAAGATCCGGAAAAGTATCAGGCTAATTAGACCAGGCGGAGAATAGGGGAATGGTCGTCCGGGAGCGAAATTTATGGGACCAAATGTTTTTGGTCAATTCGAGGGTGCTGATTTCGAAAATCGATGTTATACCAGGAATTTTGGGGCCATCAGCCTCTTTTTCGTGCTTGAAGTCTCGTTTTTGCGTATATGAAGGTAATCAATGGAGCATAGGGGAAAAATGCATGACGCTGGTCATGGCGGCAAGGAATCGCGGGCGCAAATACTCCACATGGCTTCAACATATGCAGTAAAAACTTCAAAGTCAAAGTATAAAAGTTAATTGTTTTCGGAAATCTAGTGGACATACTACTGGATGGAACTTATAAAACAGAAATGCTTAATCAAAATGTATCAAGAAAGAACTTTTAATCATTATTTCAAAACAACAAACAAAATTGCAGGTAAATGTCGAAATATCTACATTTATATAAAATTACAATATTGAGATGAAACATTGTCGCGATAAAAAGGATAACCTACAGAAAATCTAGATTTTGCTACAAAACGAAACTATTGCCAAACTAATTGCCAAACATCAAGGTTTTTGCTGGTTATTATCATTTGTTGTGAATGTATTGCCTTTTCATGTAAAATGGAGAAAACTGGCCGCTACTTTTGATTATAAATGCGACTTCGTGATCGTTCATGTTCAAAAGTAATGGCAACTTCCCTCCTTTTTCCACATTGTAATTTTTTTCCGTTTAAACTGTTTTCTCATTGATTACCTTCATATACGCATAAACGAGAAAAAGAGGCTGATGGCCCCCCAAAATCCCGGTATTACATCAATTTTCGAAATCAGCACCCTCGAATTGACTACTAGCACTTGGCCCCATGAATTTCGCCCTCGGATGACCATTTCCCTATTCTCCGCCTGGTCTGATCTGGCTTATTAGCTAGGAGGTGATTTATAAAGTCATATTGCTAAGGAGAACTGCAAGGAATTATGTAAGGACTTTTCTGATGTGGAAAATGACAGAAAAGGCTCAGATAAAAAATTTCAAGAAAACTTATAAAATTGATAAAGTTATAAATTCAAAGTTTTAGAATGCCATATCTTCCCTTAAACATCAGGTTAATAGGATGCAATTACCACAAAGCAAAATCAATAATTATACGACTCAATTTCTTTGGTCCCAAAGACAACCAGCTTCCTTTTTAAAAATTATGCTGAATGTATTGCTGACTATGAGAAAGAGTGTTTCTTCTTCCTTTTATTTTAAAATACTGCTGGTCTAAATATAATATCTTGCAGACATTCAACAATTCATGCATTTTTACCAGATTGATTGTTACTATATATTTTGATCATTTTGAATACTTTTAAGCTATGTCTTATACAATGATTCAATTTTTTTCACTGATAAGCTGTTTTCCGGATCTTCTCTTGTCTCTTCATGATTTGCTTCGTTATAAGCAACATGTTTTCATCATCATAATTCTCTTTGAGCAGCAAGAAAGGTGTAAAGCGTTGATTTAATACTTATCAGCCTTTGTAAACTGGTTAAAGGCGTTAGGCACGTGTTATGGCGTTTGATAAATTCTTGAAGCTTGCTATCTTATGCTACCATCATGTCTTGATTAAAGAAGATATCTTAAAAGTTTTTCAGGTTAGATTTTTGAACATAAAAAAATTTATTCAACATCTGTTACATCTGTATATCCCTTCATCTCTCAACTTTAAAAGTTTATTTACCAATCAAAACAATTTCAGTGCCTTCTGCGCCTTTCTTTTCATCGATCAAGATGTGTTGAAGCTTTTAATCGACTCGGAAAAAACTGATGTGAACGTGCGTGTGGCGGTTGATATACTCCGTTTTTGATTTATTGCTGCCAAGAGCGGGTTGGAATAGCCAATAGGAATACATCTTTAGTCAGAACGTAATGAGCTGTGCATGCACAGCGACCTCGATGCTAGGAGGAGGCTCAAAGAACTCCAATCGGATTCGTCGAGTCTCCTCTAATCAGGATTTCCATGTTCTCAAGATGGCCCTGATTCATGCATCATTTCCCACGTTTTCGCAATAGCCATGGATTGAAGATCTTTATCTCTGTACCTCTGCATATGAGCAGGTGATTGTAGTTAATTTGACTGAACATTTCTGAATAGCTGTGTTTCAAATGTGTCTTTTCTCATAACAGTCCCCGCTTTAACTGTGTCCATGATCAATGTTCTTCAAAACCTTAAGAGACCTTCGATAGTTAAAAATCATTAATTTTGAAATTTTCCCCTTACATGCAAACTTGTGCAAGTAATGCTTAATTCTTTCAAAACATTTCTGCATCTTTAAAGCATCGTCTGGGCTAGCTGTGTTTCCAATTTGCGCCATTTCGTACCTTGACAGTTTATAAACCAAATTTCATAATCAATACTTAGCGTAGATTTAATTTGACATGAAATGCAGTTTAAATTCACAAGACCCCAAATTCGACCAATTTGAAGGAATCTAGGCCCTATTTCGCTTTGAAAGAAGTTCAGTTTCCTCTTTTAAATTAAGCTTCAGCCTCTTCTTTAATAATCAGTTAATGGGCTTTCAAGATTATTTTTCTAAATCAGTAACTATTTTGAGTATCACATTATACTGCAATCACTGCCAAAATTCTTGGAAAAGGGACGTCAAATTTAAGAGGCAAATTTAGCCATCATCCCCCCCCCCCCCCCCCCCCTAGGAACAATATTGACACACTATTGAAACATCCCTCAATAAAACTTGAGCTTGAAAGATTATTTCTCATGCCTTGGTGCATGATAAGTTTTTTCTGGCCTCGGGCTTGGCAAAAAGACCAATTTTGAAGATTTAAACTTTAAAGAAATGTAGACATATCACCTTTAAACAAGTGACAAAAACTATATAGCTAAAATAAATATAGTGATTTTTTCCCTTTTTTATGTTTTTTTATGTATTTAAGCTTTGACCTTGGAAGGAAAATTTCCTTGAGGTGGTAAGTTCCAAAACAAATGTTTTTTTTAAAAAACTAAGAATTTGTGCTAATTCGATACTGAAAGTTCTTAACATCGTCACATTTTCAAGAAACTGTTCCAAGTTTCTTCAACAGTTCAGTATCAATCTTAAAAATATGTGTGAATCAATGACTTGATGTTGTTTGTTGAAGACTGGTCAACATTTGTCCGAAGACTTCTTTGTCCGAAATTTAAAAATTATGTCTGAAAATATTTTCGTCGAAGTTTATTGTCCGAAATTTTATTCGCTCAACATTTCTGCACAGTTTGTATGACATTCTTCTCAACTATCAACATTGTTCTAGGGAGAAGGCGGATGGAAGTAGTAGTATTTGCGACAGTGCTTAGGAGAGGGGGGATATCAGGGGGTCTCAGGGGGGTCACTGACCTGGGGGCCTTTGGCTATAGGGGCCAACAAAAACTCAATTAAAAAAAGTAATAATCCAGCCTCTCCATTCCCATAAACTGTCATTTTAGAGACAATAATGACACAAATGTCTATGAATGAGGTAAGGTAAGCAGTTTGAGTCTTTGACTGCCTAAGTGTTAAAAATATTTTTGTTAATGATTTTTCATCTTTGTGGGCTTGGGCTAAAGAAGTTGAAAAGCTTCCAAATGTTGCCAAAAAGTATGATTGCAACAGGGCAACATAGAACAATTTGTATGTAATACAGATTTACACTCTTTTCATAAGAACAATTTTCTTAGAACACGAGCCTCAAAATTTGTCAGAAGTTAAAAACAAATTAAAAACCAGCTAAGGCTGTGCTACTGTAAAATGCAATTTTGAACAACGTTTAATCTCCAAAACGAGGATTTTTAGCAATGTGTAGGTGCTTTTCGGTGAGTATTCAAACATGGCGGCAAATGAAGGCTGTCTCACGCACTTTGTTGGCAAATGAGGCCTGACCAACTCCCTAGAGCGATAAGCTAGCAATGGCACTGCTTACAACCTATTAATTTAAGAACAAATTAAGAACAATCCAGCCTCAGATTTTTGAAAAAATTAAGAGCAGTCATCCTGAACTTAAAATTGATGGTTCTTAAAAAAAGAGTGTACACACTGGCATGGTCATTTTCAAATATTCCTGGGGGAGCATTCCCCAAACCCCCTAGAAGGGTCTGCCCTAGGCATGCTTTACTATTTATCTTTCATCCTGACCCGGGGCCCATAATCCTCTACGCAGCCCTGATTCGGGAATAGAAATGAAAAATATAGACACAGTGCACAGTACACGGTGACCTAAGTGATTTTGGCAGGAATTGTTCTTACAGCTCAGAAAACCCGGATTCCTAAGTTGTTAATGAGGGATACTTATACATTTTTCTAGAAACACTCAATACATCTTTCTAGAAACATCTATTTTTCATTCCACAGATTCCATAAAAGCTCAGTTTTGGGGAAGTATCACATGATAAACCTAATCCAAGGGTTTATCAGGATAAAAAAGGTAACTGTTGCATAATATCTTTGATCAACCTTGGATGTAATCAGGAACATCTGTCAGAATTATTTCAATCGATTTACATCAGCAAAAGCCTAATTGGCCATAAAGACTTTGACTGATTTGTTTTCTCTAACTTTTATATGTTGCAGACCTGTCAACCTAAAATTTTCAAAACCTGGAGGTTTCAGATTTTTTCTTGAGAAAAACAGGGCCAAAAACAGGGAGATCCCTGGAATTTGTTGAATTTATAGACAACATACTTGTCAAAAAAAGTCATTTTGGGCAAACAGTTGATGACAACAAATACCATGGGTATCGTCTTCTTAATGGTTTTTAACGTTTTCGTTAATTTGAAAACACTAACAAAAAACTTTGTCGAGAAAATAGTCATTTCAATCATTTTTGCTATAAAAAAAACTGTGCTGAAAGACAAGGGACAACAGGGAGAAAATCATAGAAAATCGGGAGACCGGGAGAAAGCAAGCAAAACCTGGAGTCTCCCGGCAAAACCGGGAGAGTTGACAGGTCTGATGTTGCCTGCATAACTTCAAAATTTTGCTAGACAACGCTATTGATTTGCCGGTGCTGTCACTAAGAACCGTCCTATTCACCACAGCTGCTAAGCACCAAAGCGTGCCTAAACACTTACACGCATTCCTTTCCATGCCTTTTTTCTCGAGCATTTTGATTTGGACTTGGACAGGACAGGAGTGATCTTACCTAAAGCTATTGGGACACTGAAAAATTTTCCAACTTGAGAATGTGACATATCTGCCTCTTGGATATTTTTTTCTCTAAAATTTTAACGTTGTTTTTGCAAACCCTGTCCTCATTCTAATGAACTTCAAGGTGGCTTGGTTTGTATGAAAGACTATTCATAGAAGTAAAACCAGTTATCTCTGATCTCTACATTCTAGGAAGAATTCAGTGCATTTTGAATTTGGTCAAAAATATGGATTAGCCCTAATAGCCTGAAAGCTGAAGATTGATTGTAATGCCACAGCTGCATAGCCGAGTGCTTAGCTATTTGCTGCTTTGGCCTTGAAACCAATGTTAAAAGTTTTGGGAAGATTTGTGCTGAATATCAACGCTTTTTATGTAAACATTAACAACTATTAATGATACTGCGTCACAACAAAAATCTTTTTTACATAAATTGGCATCATTAAACCACGATTTCGTCAGTTAGACCAGCAAATCTAAGAGTTTTAAAGAAAATCGCCGAAAAAGATTTTTAATAAGCCTTAGAATCTTGGCTTCAGAGATATTCAATTCATGGAAAAACGTATTCTTTTAAATCTAGAACGCTTACAGGGCTGTTGATTTTGTATAGAAAAGCTTGCATCGTTGTTCATATCGTTGGCTAGAATGTGGAGAAGAGGAAGATCTCTTTTATGTTGCTTCTTTGGTCTCAATATCTGAAGAAAAAAGTTCAAGGGAGACTTCCTTTGCTTCACACAGGCACGTAAACGCCGAGGATTTTAGGGTGCCACACCCCCTAAACTTTCAAATTCTTTGGATTAGCCGGAACATTTAAGAGTTATAGCAAAATCTAAGTCGTCATCTAATGCTTATTTACAGCAGAGAACAATATTTCACAACACAAATGTCAAGAATTCTCCCAATTCAGGTATAACGTTAAGGCTTTTTACAATTTCAGTTCAAAATATAATTGGCTTATTGTCAGTCTGAAATTTCGTATCCTTTATGCTCCAAGAAATTTCTGTCAATTTACGTCCTCGGCTTTACTGGAATAAAACTTGGTGGCTTGCCAATTGAAATAAAACAACCGAAAATGAACCAAGCTTCTTTTGTTACTGCTATTCAAATCATGTTTAGACTTTGATTCAATTTTTCCATATCCAACTTTCTTGATCTCATTACTTCATTGATCTCATTCTTGATCTCATCTTGATCATCATCTAAAGTTGGTAAACCAATGATAGTCGAATGAAAGTTAACTCAATGGTGCGTTAGAAAGATTCAATGTTCTTAAATCACAATATTACCCCTCCCTCAACAATTTCTCGATGAACTTGGACGAAATACACCATCTATTCTACCAAAAATATATCCTCCAAGTTCCCCTTCCCCCATGGTGTCGCCATTGAAAAAAGTGATTATTTTTAACACCTGGTTAGATTTTCACAAAGACAGATTATAAATACAGCCATGACCAAGCCGATTCTTTAATTTCAAGGCAAAATTAATGGTCTTTAATTTGGAGATTGATTCTACGAATATCACATCCAATGAGATTTTCGTCTCTCAAAGTTACTGTTGCCAGCTTGTACCAGATGTCATATGTTGTTTTGCTACCAAAGAAAAGGTTTTTAACTCATTTTGAATTTGTTCCTTGCTTTTATTATGCTTTTTTCTTTAGTTTCTAAATTATCAAAGCGCGTTTCTATTGATTTATCAATATTGAAAAGCAGCCTTAAATGGTTTCTTTTCTAGTTGAAATGAAAGTAGTTATGCTACCGTGTAAGGTTGAATTTTAAGCCCTTTCCTCTTTTTCCAGCTTTGTCTATCGCTCAGTTGAAAAAGGTGAAAAGTTTGTCATGTGCTTGCGATATTTTGACATTTTCTGTGAATCAACAAAAAAGCAATTCAGTCAATGCAATTAAGATATTACTTTGACTTACTATTCATTTTTCAGCATTTCGGTAGCAGTTAAGTGGTTGACATTAAAGCAAAATATTGGATAACTGACCATTATGCTGGAATCTATGCTATCATACGAATAATGTGAAGAATTACAATGATGTTTTTTGCCACAAACGTCACTTGATGAATTTTGATAGGAATGAGGATTCTAGACAGTATGGATGGCAAAGAAGTTTTGTTATTAGCAGTTGCCATTAGATCAGGTTAGTGAGATGGAAAACAACTCTACATTTTATCTTCATTCCTTCCGGCCGAATTTGACTTGACCTTTTTATTAAAGCTTTCGGGTTTGGTCTCACTGAGAAAGAAGTAAAGTTTGAAGGTTTCTATTGCATAAAACCTAGGGCATTAAGTTGAACTTTCCAGTCGTCAGTCATTCGTAGCAAGATATCTTAGGTGCTATTCGTCCTCCTGTATGCGGAGATTAAAACTGAAAGAGTTTTATCAACATGGGGAACAAAAATAAGAAAAATAAACGCACTAAAAAGGTCTTTCAATAGAAAAGTATTCTAAAAGTTGTTCTTTTTATCACATGGAACAAAAACCTTGGCATAAATCGACATAATAAAGTTCCGGTTTCCGCTGATCATTAATTTTTACTTGCAAAACCGATATAATTGCATAGATGGAGTTGAGCGTTCTTGGTCCAAATCCCATCTTCAAACTCGACGTCAATATTTAAAAACTTTAATGATGTATCCGCAGACAAAGGGCTGATTGTTGTGTACCGCAAGCCTCATTTCTTGTTCTATTCCTTTTGCTAAGTTTATATTAACGATCTCTCAATGTCTTTCTGGAATGCAATGTGTCAATAACCTGAATACTACACTTAATTTCCTAAATTCTACACTTAACAATGGTCTCACTTAAGTTCAATTCAGTGGGTTTTAAACTCTATAATATGCAAACACACCAGTATTAAACAATTATCGACATATTTATATAGCAATATTTTGTAAAACATAGCACACACACACAAAGTAAAGGACTGATAATGGACCAGACCCGTCAAGAGCCTTTCTTAGGCCTGAGGCAAAAAGAAATATGTTATTACATTTTTTGGATTTTATCATTAGGAATTCTATTGTTACGGTTGTTGTAATTGTAAAGAAATTTGTTACCACTTTTGGGCAACTCTCAGCTTGGGCATGAGGCAATCTGCCCCCTCTCTTGACAGGGCTGTACATGACATTTGAGGATTGTATGAAGGAGATGAGAAGTATCACGTAGCTTTATAACTTTTAAAATATATAAAATTTGGAAAAGAATGTGTATTACGGTAGGCTGAGAAGCAAATGAAGTAAAAGAGGGTTAACAATGGTTGAGTTAGAGAGATAGGAGTGTATGGAGACGGTTTGTGCAAGGAGCCACAGATGTTAAGTAATTTGCTCCAATGAAATCCTTTTATAACCCTCTTCTGTAACATTGGGTCACTGTAGGTTTCATATCAAGGAGTTACTTCAGAAGAAGAATACAGAAGAGACTCGTTGATAAATTCAAACTTGTCAATATTCAATGGCAATTTTATAAGCATCAAGCCGCATTCTACTTTCTTCAATTCTTCTTCGACTGTTCTTTGAAGAAAATTCAGATTTTTAGCTTCATAGTAAATGTTAGCAACTTTTAGGTTGTAATCAATTCTTATTGATTTAGTTTTATTGTAAAGTTTTATAGGCCAGCTTGATATAAGACCTCTTGACTGATGAGGCTATCCTGCACAAATAATGAAGTGTAAAATTGAATGATACAACATCACTTTATTCAAGTCAAATATGGTGAATACTTTTCGAGTATTTAAGCAATTTGCAACACTTAGTGCAAACACATTAACCAATGCAATAAATCAAAATACTATTATCTTGTTCACTTTTCTTGTTTTTCAAAGTCTTGAAGAATTATGATATATCGATCTTTTGGAAAAAGGCCAGACATGCACATGCCCAAACAATTTACGTCCATAACTATTACAGCTGGGACTGATAATGTAGATCGCTGTGTACTTTTCAAGGTTAATCAACTGTTCTCTGATGGGGGTCATCAATAAAGTACATACGCACCCAGGGGGAGGGGGAGTCGATCAAAAATCGTACGCTTGTAGACAAGGGGGGAGGGGTGTAATGGGTATTTAGTACGTACGCTTAAGAAATTCCTAAACGTGAAATTTGAGCCTTGCAGGCTGGCTCATTCATTGTTCATATGGCAGAGATTTTAAAGGGGAAATTTGTTGCATATTTTCATCCTTCTTAAATCTGCTCTGTTTGATGAACTTCCGATAAAACTATGTGAAAGGCTTTGCCTTTTAGAAAGCTAAATACAATAAGTTCAATGTTAAAGAATCTGCTTCGGTGTGCTTCACATGATTACATAAATTAGACAACTGCATTAACATATATTATAACAAGGAATGGTCAGTATGAAGAATTCCCTGAATTCCCCTGGAAACTCTCAATTATTTGTATTATACTTTGAAACGGGGAGGGGGGGGGGCAAAAAAAGATATAAGCATACAAAGTGTACGCAAAAGGGGGGGATATGCGAAAAGCGTACATGTGCGTACAAGAGGGGAGGGAGGGTCAAAAAGTGCCTCTCAAACTGCGTATGTACTATATGGATGACCCCGTGTCTTTCTCAAAGTATTGTGGGAAAATTTCATGCTATTCAGAAATCCACTTCAAATTTTGCTTGAGTTGGTCCGTAAAATCTTCCTTTGATCGGCAAAGTTGTCAGTTGATCAGCAACATCGGCTAAACGTAGCTAAAAGAAGAACAAATTTTGTTCAGCTAAGCTTTACTTCCACAGCTTCTTTGCCTAAAAAAGGTAAAGGCGCCAATAAAGCAATATATACATCAAAGGCAAACCATTTCTAACTCGGTTCCATGTTGCGTTGAATCTTTTGCTCTTAACTGAGTGTAATCCTATTGGATTGTATATTTTTGCAGAGGCTCATTCATAAAGTTTGCTGTTATTGAAGATTCAAAATTTATCATGAACATTAATAATTCAAAATCATGTTGAAAATTCTTGATGCTGTAGTCCGATAAGTCTCAATAATGAAAACAATGTAGAAATAAACTAAGTAAGGATTAAGGGCGGATAAGAACCATTATAGTAGTTCTTCTAAGAAAAAAGTGCAAAATTTTTCATGAACTATGAACAAGAACATAGTTTTAAAACTTCTAGAAATAGTTTTACACTCAATATATTTTAAACTTATATTCAACAAGATATTAGATTCTAATCGTCGCTTTTTCTTGCTATTTGCTTCTAATTTTTATTTGATTTTAGAATTGTTATTTGGAGAGTCTTTTGTGTCAAAATATATTGTTTAAAGCTAGATAATTAATTAAAAACAGTAAGATGTTGATGTTGTCACTGAACTCAATTCAAACATAAACATTTAGTCGTTAAATATTTTTAGATCTACCAGGTCGGTTTGTTGGCTGGAACAGTTTTTGAGTTGCCACACTTCCCTTATATTTTCAAATCACGTCAGCCTATTTTCTGAGTAAGAGATCAAAGGATTAATCTTTTGAGATCCGAAATTATCATCTACATACTTTTTGAGGCAATATTTTTGAATCAATATATCCATCTTTGGCAAATATTTACACTTTTTAAGGTTAAACTGAAAACCTCAAGAGTTTTATGAATTTTAAGTACAAAATTTAAGCCAAATAATTATACGATTGTTAGTTTCTTAGGCTAGCGGTAATGGCATCTCGCCAGTTTTCTCTAGCATATTCTCGCTTTCTTTCCCATATAGCATTTCCTCAGAGGCCCTCATATAACAGTTGCCTCATGTAACAAAAACAGAAATTTTCAATCCTGCGTTGTATGACCGAAATCGTGAAATCATCGTCAACATCCCATTAGACATTTCCTGTGTAAGCTTGTGTTCGCTTCCTCAGGAAGCTTACAAAATTGCTCAACTTTATCCGAATTCGCGATGGCATCATTGAATCACGAAGTGAAATATAAGCAGGTTACAATAAACAAATATTTTTGGAAACCAAAGTGAAAAGACCCTCTCGTTCCTAGCTTTTTTCGCAGCCATTCATTTTTTGGTGTTCCTGCGAAGGAGATAAATGGTTGAACCTTTGTGTTGTAGGAAGGACAATTCGTGTGAAAGAAAGAGGCGCCCACAACAAAAACACACGTGTAGACGGAAAATGAAAAGCAATGTATGGAGATACGGCTTTTGAACCATAGCGATGTAAAATGCACTGATGACAGGCATTTGATGGTATTTTCTCAGCTCGGACAAAGAATTATCTCTCAAAGTTGACAACAGGTAAGCCAGTTGTATCTTCTTGTTCACAATATTTTAGGCCGTTTCATTCGCTTGAATGACCTTGACTTGACACCTTCAGCGCTTTGTAGATGTGTCATTGGTTTTCGATTATTGAATACTGTAATTCAGCGTTATTAGCAAGACATCTTTCTTAAAAAATGCTAGTTATATAACATGTAAAATTGCTTCATGAATCTTTTATCTAAGGACAAGGGGCCTACTTGTTTGGAAATATTTTGTTGATGTCATCGCCTTTGTTAAAATAATCGTCAACCTTTCTGATTCCCCCTGGAATGTAGAATTTTTAGTCCCTCGTGTACTGTGATGACTGCTTTATAGCCCTATCTTGAAAAACAGTAATGTAAATATAATAAATTTTGGATCCAGGGGAAATCTAGAGTCTCCCAGATCCAGAAGTTTGAATTTTGCCCCTCTGGAATTTCCCCTGAAAAGATATTAGTTAAAATATGGATAGCCCAGCGCTACCAGTTTTGCCAAAATGCCATACATTCAATTTACATAGGTCATGATTCTAAATATCCCATTATCACCTTTTCTTGTTTTGTATATATTCTCTAAGTAGTGCAAAATGCAAGCAATTAGAAATTTCTAATATTATTATGAGCAGGACACAGGCATATTCTCCATCCATGGGTTAGTTTATGCTTGCCATGTCTCAAAATCAAAAACCCTGATTCATAAGCTAAATAACTGAGGGGTAAATCACTCTAAGACAATCACGTACACCTTTTGTGAAAATCCTATTGTTTCATCTGAAAATCCCCAGAAATCCTTTTGTTTTAGGCAAAATCTTGTACGTTATTTGCAAGAGTGAATCACCCCTTGTAAATAACAGCCTAGGTCTGGATGCAGTAAGAATTTTCTGAAAAAATTGTTGCCTGACAATATCATAATACCTGAAAAGAATAATAGCATAAGTTTCACCGATACTGAAATTTTTGTATTTCTAAAAATAAAGCAGACTGTTGCCAGCTCTTCTTTCTTTCTATTGCCACATTGGTCCTATCTAGATCTGCTAGAAATTTTAAGAATGAAAGGTAAATATTTAATGGTTTGAAATTTTGTCTATGTATATTTAGTTTGGCAGCACTGATAACCAGAAGAGATTGTATTATACCCCAGGTTTACAAACATCGTAGGTTGATAAAGGCCCTAAAACCTAAAATCTGTCATGTATATTTGGTTATTTTGCTTGTTTTTGGAGATCAAAGGGTTCTAGTATTAATCTGAAATGGATAATGTGCAGCATGTCAAGGTTACAGTTAACATTGTTTCCATAATAGAACTTTATCATATAGCTGTTACTTGTGCTGTTATACTGGATTTATAGCACATATTTATGTTTGAATTTTGTGAATCTGTGTAAAAAAATGGAAATCAGTTAAGTTGACATATCTCATGTTTATGTATTAAAGTTTTTCTCAAATTTGTCATTCATGTAAAATAAACAAATAATAAGATATATAACGGAGTTCTCACCCAGTGATAAATATTTGAGGTTGTTCTATGGAGTATGATAACCCTTGGAGGTCAAACTATTTTTATAATTGTTTCTGTTTTTGTCATATTTCCGGCAGTGACAGCGATTTAATTTGCCCTAATGTTAATCTTATATTTGACTCCAAGCGCCTTGTGTTAAGCGCCTTGTGTTAGTGGGGGATGATTTTATTTCGAGATGCAATTTCACTTTTATTGCTGAGACATATCTTTCAAATTTGACTTATGTTATGAACCACTGTTAACAGCGTTTCCTATAATTATTAAAGTAGTAGGGTAATTATAAGTAGGATAATAGTAGCAGCATCCAATAATAGGCCTTACACCTGCAGATATGATTTTCAATTTATTAAATGGTTCGTTTGGACGTTTTAGCCAGTTTTTTGCGAATTTTATAAAGCTGCAGTCGTCATCAAAATAACATTGCCTCTAGATTCGTTAGCATTTTTTTAGATGTAACGCATATCTTCTGCCTGTAACGGATATTGAAGTATAAAATTTGGAACCGTTTATAGTCTTCAGAAATCATTCAACACTCAAAGATACACAAACATCCAAATTTATGTACTTTAAGGGCTCGACCTTTATCTATACCTTGGGTAATTTTTTCAAACAATGCTTATTATCACCATAAAACACTTGAATCTGAGTGGGTGCCAACGTTTGTTAAGCAGATTGTATTGGTAAATCACGCGCGCGAAACGCCCATCATCCGTTTTGGGTTCCATCCCTTGTGTGCTATCCGGGGAGTTTTCTTTCGTACCTGTTATGGATGGGTTTCTCTCTTTATAACAGGAAATCGCGGCCAAGGTGATTTAGGAAATATAATAAACGAGCAGATCTCGTTAAATTCTTTGTCTTTCCAGACCTATCCGTTAATATTCTATTAGTTATGTTGTTTTTAATCCATTTGTTTTTAACGGATTCCAGTTCTTTTTCTTTCCGCCATTTGTATTCAAGAAGGGCAAATTTCACATGGCTAACTCTTTCTTTCACGTTTTTCTGTTGCGCCCGCAATTAAATGAAGCGAATGTTCAATAGTCTAATCCAACACACGTTGATATGTTTTAGCATATCCTATTCAGAATACATTGTTTGAATTAGCTTCTTATCAATGGGAGTGTAACCACAGACAAGTAAAACACCCGCTGCATCTTTGCTTACATTAAGAACATCCAGATTAAAAACCGACCACAGACGCCTTATTCTAAAAGCGCACCCACTGGATTGCAAGGAGTTGGTCAACCAAATACGTTCATATCAAGCCTACGTATTTCAGATTATTGCGCTATAGATAAAACTTGTCATCATTTTTCAAAATGCCCGTAAATTGAGCAGAAGCTCTCTTCAGTAAGAGTCGCTCAAAAGAGAATGTCAGGAATCACGAACCCCCCCCCCCCCCCCCCCCCCCCCACTTTTCAGCAAGATACATTCTAGGTAACTGAGAGCAAACTTTTTATGTATTATATGGCCCCTCCGGATTAAAGGTCGAGACACGGTCTTGTGCATTTTTATCAGAAAAGGACAGGTTGCTTTTTATTTAATGACAGCGAGTCCATATAAAGCGAAAAGCACTGTTGGTTCTATTGGATGTCATGTGATTTATCGTGTGATCAGTTGTGCTTACTCGCCGTCTAATTAGCACAAACATATCATTCATATGATCAGCTACACCCTGGCATATGCTAGCGAATCACGTGTTTATCGAAGGACTCGCTCATTCATTTTTCAGCCGTTTTTGTTCTAGTGTTTACGTTTCCCCTTCTACTTAGCCTTCCTTCAAGTATTGATTTCAGTTTCATCGTTAGTGACAAATCCCAAAGTCTTCAAACTCACTCAACCTAAAGAAACAGTTTAGCGTGGATATGAATCTCAATTGGATTTAGACTAGGAACATAATTCATTAGAGGATTTTTGAAAGATTTGTATGCTTCTTGTACTAAGACCCTAATGCTTTTTTTTAAATACTAAGTGGAGTCTTATTAGCTCCTTTTTGGTTTTGGCAATCCAATAAAAGACTGCTGCGAAATTCTATGTGTTGTTATTTACTTCTTTGTTCGAGAATGTCTGACTGTAAGATATCGCCCAAGCCCTCCTGTCACGTGCCAAGGATAAGTCATGCCAATGCTCGTTGCCATGGCAAATTACAAGCTGGTTCCACTAAGAGTAGGTATTTTAAAAACTTTTACACGTCTCGACTGCTTTATATTATGCCTACATCAGTTAAAGGCTATTAGGATGATATGAATCTCAGTCGTTATTTCGTTATTGCTTGCCTTAACAGTCAATTGTGTTAAAGAATTTTTGACAAGAACTTGTTATTTTCGTTTTTAAGGGCTCTTAAAGACAAATTACAATGCCACGAAGCGACTGTATATTCCGTATTGATCATAATCGTGAAGCAGACAAAAGATATGGCCCTTCGACAGGTAGGAAGTTGTTCCATGTTCTCGTAGATTATTCTTTTGTGTTGACCAGATTATGTGTTTCCAAAAGAAGAAGAAATTTCAAAGTTTGAAATGTTTCAAGAGAATAGAAATTAGTCACTGTTATTTTTAATATCTTCACCACGAGTCTTTGCAAATTTTCTTATTGCGCAGCTGTGAACGAAAGTGAACTTTATTTCTCTGACAGTAAGTGCCTCTAAAAATGGCAGGCATTAGTAGAAGGGTAAAAAGAATATTAAGAATAGGGAACCTTTTGAGATTTATGGTTACCGGCGTGTTCAACTTGATGACATATTCATTGTATTGTATTGTAGATTATTTAACGTTAATTTTTACAATAGTGAATATACACTAATTAAGACTAACATGAAGCAATTTCAAGGATTGCATAAGACAGTTCATTTACTGCAAAACGAGCATGCGCACTTGTTTTCAAGGAACCAAGTTTTGATCAAATTCTTAAATTGTCTAGTATTTTGTGCTGTCTTTTTCGATTCCGGGAGTGAATTGAAGAGTGGTTGGGATCACACCCGGAGACGGGCTTCCAACAGATAAAGACAAGACGAGTCATCAACGTAGGCCAAAATGTGCATAAAAAGGCAAAATATAAATTTCCCCTTAGATACAATGCGAAAACTTAGTATTTATACTTTTCAATAATTTCCAAACCCATAAAGAAACTGAGAAACTTTCTTCTTCAAAACAATTCCTTCGCTAGTAATTGGGTTGGGTGAGAATATTTGACATTTTGGTTTACACTGCTCTTTAAATTGAATTTTTGTCTTTTACTTGGGGTGTTAACGTTTTTTTAAAACAAAGAAATAACCTCGGAATTTTGACTAAAGAAGGCCAAAAAGGCCAAATTTAAGCAACAGGCAAAAACAAAATTTTTCAGGCAATTTAATTCTGGAAAAAGGCGTAAATTGGGAATTTTGGCCTGAAAAAGGCTAATTTGGCAACCCTGCTTCCACTCAGAAACCCACGTCGTCTCTGGACACCCATGTTTTGTATTGTAATCACAAGAGTCACGTTTGCAGTTTATGGTAATTTGTGATGTAAAAAGCTTGCAGAGGACATATTTCGTCACAATGGCATAGGATCCATGGATGTGGTGTACGCCTTCTCCACTTTTTCGGAGCAACAAATGTTTTGCCGCTTTTTCTATGAAAAGTAACCCGTTATATATGATCTTGCCCCTTTTGCATGTCCATATACTAATTAATATTGCCTCTTCTCCGCTGCCCCCCCCCCCCCCACATTTCAATATGTCGTACGCCCCTGATTCGTAAAAACCCCGCTTTGCATTTTATAATCGAATATAGTTGCTCGCATGACAGACCTCATTTATTAACATGTCAGAGAAGAACAATATTAATCTCGAAAATGCCGACCTCATTAATTTTACTACCAAAACTGCCTACAAAGGATGTTGTTGTCCCAAGCCCTGTGGAGGAGAGGCATTGATTGTGTTTGAAGTGGGTGTGAACCTATAAGCGATTTCACAGTTTTTGCCGCCATTATGAATTGGCAAAAATGGCGGACACGCAGCAAACGAGCAAATTACCGCAGAATTTCCAGTCAATTTTGTAGCTAGAATTGCTGATAAAATCAGGCAGTAATCAGCTAAATTAGAATTTAAATGTTCCTTTTTTACAATAAGCAACTCACAAACAGCGTTCCTTGTTGTTTTCCTTGTGATTTCACTGCTGACTTTGACCAGGCTGAAATCAGTCCCCTTTGACCTCTCGTACAAAAACTTCCGCTTTTCGATTCAAACCTTGGTGAAACTCGTTATTTCTAGCCTGTTTACAACCATCTTGAGTTGGACTCTCTTCATAAATTCACTTGACGTCAGTAAAACCTGTACGAGACATCAAAACATCGTGACCAATTCCATGATCGTGACGCATGTAATGTAATGGAGGATTCCCCTGTATGGCATCCCAGCAGATATGCCTCTCATGCTATACAGGGGAATCCTCCATCAATAACATGCGTCACGATCATAGAAGTGGTCACGATGTTTTGATGTCTTTTACAGGTTTTATTGACGTCAAATGAATTTCTGAAGAGAGTCCAACTCAAGATGGTTGTGAACAGGCTAGAAATAACGAGTTTCACCAAGGTTTGAATCGAAACGCGGAAGTTTTTGTACGAGAGGTCAAAGGGGACTGATTTCAGCCTGGTCAAAGTCAGCAGTGAAATCACAAGGAAAACAACAAGGAACGCTGTTTGTGAGTTGCTTATTGTAAAAAAGGAACATTTAAATTCTAATTTAGCTGATTACTGCCTGATTTTATCAGCACTTCTAGCTACAAAATTGACTGGAAATTCTGCGGTAATTTGCTCGTTTGCTGCGTGTCCGCCATTTTTGCCAATTCATAATGGCGGCAAAAACTGTGAAATCGCTTATTGATCCTGTCTTATCAAGTTTTTATTTTGTGCATTCAAACTCAGATCATAGATGCTTAGACCTGTGACGTTTTCGTTAACAAACAGAGCTGATTACGTCAGAATAGATGCGAAACACAACCTTTGTCTAACTATAATACGAGTACTTTTGAAGGAAGTGAATATGTGTTGTAACCGCAGTTCACTGGAAAGTGATAGAACTCTACCTAAAGCAACGGTTTTTGTTATGCGAAGCTTTAGATACAAGATCGAATCTAAATGGTAAAGGTTTCAATCAACGGTATGCCAAATCTACGAATTTTCAGTAAGTATCAGAGAGTAAAGAGAAACCAACTTATAGTGCCTCTTGTTAGGAAAGGAGATCATTTAGTATGAGAGTGTGATATAGATCTGATTATGTTTAACAGGTGACGGGCATTGAACGTTGAATATGCCTAGATATGATTTGAAATAACCCCCTCAAATGATGCAGCCAGTTAGCTGAAATAATTTAGCCCGATAGAAAGTATAGCGAGATATTTTTATTTATTTGAAATAAAGCTTCTTCGCGTTAAAAAATGAAGCCAAAGTATCGGTACCTTTGAACTATTGTTTGTTGCGCTTGTCCCTTAGAAGGGACTTAGGTTATGTATTTAATTCCCAATCTTTGAAACTGTTACTTCGTTACTTAACATCTAGGATTCGGTCATTGATAATGTCACTACCTTTGAAAGCGTCACTTTGCTCTTCAAGACGCATATCAGAACTTGCCGCTAGACAAAACCCCTTAAAACCACCCCAACCCTCCCCCTTTCGGCTTACCGGTGAAAAGCAATTTAACCGTAGTTGTTTTCAATGCATAAACGCCTTATTGATATGATTCCCCGCCTAAATTATTGCCTAAAGTACTTATCGATTCAATTTTGGCTTAATAATTGATGAAGTTCCGCATTGGTTGCTCACAACCTATTGCTATCAAAAGGGAGTCCACGAAACCTGAAAGTCGTTAGCCTCTTAGCAATGAAAACTTTTCAATTCAATTGCAAACCTCTCTCTTAAGCATGTAGTTTCCAAGTGACTCACCTGGGTTTACAAGATAATTCTAAAACAATCGTTAGTGCTAAAGGAAAATCTAAGGAAAAATAAACACATGGATTATTTTGTAGTACTAAGATGCAGTACGTTGTATGAATGGCTTCGTTGAAAAGTTTAAAGAACCATTTGGGCTGTTGACTTGTAGAGAGAGAATCACACATTTTTAGCACTCCTGTGACTATCGCTAGGAAGGGGGGAGCCTCTACCCCTTCTCTATTTCAGGCGACCCCCTGACTAGCGATAGTCACCGGAGTGCGAGTAATCTTTTATCACGTGACCTGTGCGGAGCCAATTTTTTTCAAATCGAGGTTGATACACCTCTTGTCTTTTCCGAGGCTAATCTGCAAACTCATTGGGGGCTTCGACAGAATTCTTGTCTTTGCCGAGGCTAATTTTACTATCATTCATAGAGGGTATTAAGAAAATTCTTGTCTTTTCCGAGGCTAATCTATGTACCCTACCGTAGGGTCACTGGCAAGCCCGCGTAGCAGGCTTCGTAGGGGAGCTAGTTTTGTAGTACTAAGATGCAGTACGTTGTATGAATGGCTTCGTTGAAAAGTTTAAAGAACCATTTGGGCTGTTGACTTGTAGAGAGAGAATCACACATTTTATAAGTAAGTTGCAGCAATTGCCGAATGTGCCAAGAGAGCTCATAAAAGGGTTGTTCTAGGTTGTACCTCAAATTACTTTTTTAAAGCTTCTGTTTTGCACTTATTTCAAGTCACAGTTATGTAATGGTCTACTTTGATTGTACCTATCGGATATTGTAGGGGTGTCAAACTGAAGGCCAGTTGGCCGAGTTCCTGTGGTATTAACAGTTGTGGTCCGCGAATTAGCTCCGTATGTCTGTAATTGATAGGCCTTCGTGTTCATCTCCTAAAGAAAAAACATACTTCTATTTGTCTGGCTACCCAAACTTAAATTTCAGTTGAAGCATTCGAGCCGTTTGTGTAACTGGGTTTTTCAGCCCTGAGATAATGCAACAAGTAAAGGCTTGTTAGGGTAAATAGCAAGGAATCTGCATGAATAGAGAGTGGCTCAAAAAAGCTTAGATAGGGCGCTTCCAGGATTTGCACCCTCCTCGTTGATTTTTTGTTCTTGGAGAGTCATCTGGCAACTATTTTTCATATGTGTTTTTGTCAAGAAAGATCATAAAATGTTTTAGCAAGTTTATGCCTTAATGTTGAGGAATCATGTTTGACAAACCCTAACAATTTTGATGTAACCAGTGGCCTAAGGGAGGCCCTTTAATATGGGACCTTTAAACTGGGACCTTTAATATGGGCCCTTTAAACTGTGACGAGACCCTATTTACTACGTTACGCTACTGGATGTAATGCGCCTCGATGTTTTGCCGCTAAAAATTTGCTAATTTGGATTATTGGTTCAAGCAAGTCGTCTTTGGAAATAACTCTTTTATGTTTAATCTCGATAACCCGCTTAATTTACAAAACTTCTCTGTCTTCAGTTCAAACTAACTCTTGCTTTTATGTTCTCGCTATTTCAGGTTTTCTTGGCGGTAAAGACAACAGTAGGTTCTCCTTGTCAAATCAAAAGGAGGGCCAAATCAAAAGAACAAATAGCTGCAGAATCGTCTCTGGGATAAAGTAAGTATACTGTAATGTTAAGGAAACTACTGATCTTATAGCGTCGATTAGGAAGCAGCTTCTGAAAACTGAGTCTTAAGTTAAATGACAGATCGTCAGAAAAGCTAAGTTTGATCATTTTGTTGTGGGGCGTATGATTGCATATAACTTGCTATTGAATTGCTTTATGTAGTTTAAAGTTGTTACACGAGATCATGTTGTATGTATTAATTACAGAAGGTTAGCTCTTTTATTTAGCGATGTGAGCTGGCTAGCAGGCATGAGCCTTAACTTCAAGGTTTTTTAGGTTGACTGCAGTTTCAGATAATTCGTTCCCTTATTAGTTTGTTTTCGAATGGTCCCTTTCTTTCAAAACCCTCCAGTAACTTGGAAATTGAGGTAGTTCCCCTATTTATAAGTAAGGATTTGAACCTCCTGAGTGAGGATCGTCGTGTGTAGAAGTCACCCAAGCATGCATGAAAAGAACTATTATTTAGACGAATATTCGATCATTTTAATGCGCTTGTCACAGAGTTTATTGTGTGCATCCTTAAACCCATTGTTACTTTCTAGCTTTTCTTTATTAAGCCACTTAAGCTTCGCATCTTAGTAGAAATTCTTACATTGAACTTTTTTGCAGCAAATCAACGGACCTGCTAGATTTAATGACCGACTTGAGCACATCGAAAGAAATCGGAACGAGGCTTAGCACATCACAGTCGTGTTTGGCTTTAAATGAAATCGCAAAAATTAAAGAAATAAATTTTATTGACAAGCCCAGCTTCAGCAAAGATGTTTTTTATAACAAGCGGAATATGTTGATTCGAAAAGACAGTGGAACAGAAAGTGGTTTTGTGGAATCCGAGGCAGAATTCGAGAACGAGGCATCAAGACAGGTGCCTGATTCGTTTGATTTGCTGCCGCCTTTGGAGAAACGGCGCCAGATTGTAAGTTATCGAAAATATTTTCATTGGATCTTATTAACTGGGAAGAGAAGGCTTCCGATCCAGGCTTTAACTCGTACTTAAGTTAAACATTGTGAAAAGTGTGACCATTGCCGATCGAAGTAGACTAGTGCGCAAAATATATAATTCCGCAGTTTAAAGGCGGTTTTTGCTCAGTCCAAATATAAAAGCATGGCGACTTAACAAGTTCGAGATCATTCGTCATAAAAAATGTTTTGAAAAAGTGAGATAAGCCTTGATAAAATGGACTAAGACATCTAAGCATACGCCTGGCCGTGCGCATCATGATGTATTCACACACATCACAAACCGCCACGTGTTTTGCCAATGGTTGTTCTTAATTTTGAGATAAATCGTGCCCTGAAAGATGTGCTCAAAACATACGGCTCATCGATGGTTAGATGTCCAGTATTTCTTTCGGAGAAAGAAACATTGAAATTTGATACCCAGCTATAGATGACACACACCTGCGTGTATATTGATATAACTAGAATGTGCATTTGAAAAAGAAATTTCGTTTCGTTAGTATACTTATTATTCCTATCATTTTTCAACTTTCTGCGTTTATCTGATGCTCGCTCGAGCTACTTGTTATTGCTTTTTATGTCGCATTTTTCTTTAAAAAATCTTTTTTCGTATTTAATACTTCCTTCTGTAAAATGAATGCAGTACTAAACAGTTTATCGTAAATTGCTAAAATTTTCGCCGAACATCAACATCCAATCTCTGAAGGATAATACCAGCCAGAACATGAACATCCAATATAATGTATAAAGGAATACTAGGTATTCCCCTCTTTCTTCGTATCAAAGAGCACGCGCAATAAAGTTTGAGTTCAATGTACATGCTTTCTGATCCCAAGGGAGGGAGGGTGGAGCTTACGTCACTAGTCAGGAGACTTTCTTATATTCAAACTCCCCCCCCCCAACATATTTGTACGACAGATGAGTCATTCTTCGAGCACTCATTCATTTGGGTAGATTTTTTAACAAAATATTTTGAAAGAGTAGAAATTATTTTAGCAAGTTGATTAAAATTGATGAAAACCCCATGGAATGCTATCAGAACTTCTACAGAAGTGTGTGTATTTTTAGCTGTTCAGCGGATGCTCCTCTGCTTATGTTATTTGATATTCAGTGTCATGCCAGTTGATTAGCAACTTGATTGAGGCTGCCTAGGTTTCTCCAAAGAGATTTCCACCAGATTCCTATAAGTTCTTGTGCAATCGTCTTCGAATTGTTGCTTCGGTTCACTTGTTATTCCATAAAGCCATACATTCGTATCACCTGCTCTTGGTATTTTGTCCAGCTGCCTTTCTCACGCTATGTGTTGCGTTTGACAAAGAAAATACGGATCTGCAGGATGCTCTAAAAACCAAAGTCTGGCTTATCAATATTTTATCAGAATATAAACAGCAGCTACACTCTTTTTTATAAGAACAATTTTGTAAGAATACGAGCCTCAAAATTGGTCAAAAGTTAAGTATAATATAAGAGCAAACTGAGGCTGAACTACTGTACAATGCAATTTTGAACAACGTTTTATCTCAAAAACGAGGATTTTTAGCCATCTGTGGGTGTTTTTTTGGTGAATATTCAAGCTTGTCGGCACATGAAGATTTTTTCACTCGCTTTGTCGTCAAATCAGGCCTGAAAACCTGCCTAGAGCGAAAAAGCTACCGATTGCACTGCTTACACCCTTTAAGTCTAAGAACAAATTGAGAACAATCCAGCCTCGAATTTTCGAAAAAAATTAAGAATGGTCAGCCTGAACTTATATTTACTGGTTCTGCAAGGTAAAAAGTGCAAGTTTTCTGACTTTTCATATGACTGACTCTTTGATTCAAATCTGCTTTACGAGCTACTCTGTTGTGTTAAGAAAGTATACGTTTTATGATTTTTTGATTTAGAGGTTTTATGATTTTGATGGTTATTTTGCTGTTTTGAAATATAATTAGCGACAATGACCAAAATAGCGTGTGTGAGTAACTTCTTGATGACTGGTTAGCAAAATGGTGCTAGATACACATCTTATTACTGCCCATTCCGTGTTGCAGACATAGCTCTGTTTTGTAGGCTTTTTATGAGTTTCGACAGGCCTTTTTTTAAGATAGACCGCAAACTTGACTTTTTTTAGAGATCAGTAAGACTCCATTAATAGGTTATGTTAGAAACATTGTCAATTATTATTTTATCATGAACGTAATTAAGAAAACGGGTATATGAATGACGGTTTTGAAGATTACGAAACTTTTTTAACTTCACAGCCATATTTGCCTTAAATTCACATTTTACTTAAAGCCAACGGTTCCAAGGAAGCTTTGATGATTTTCCTCTCCACTCATCACACCACTAAGCGATGTTTGTTTCTTTCTTTAAGAGAATACGGGAATTGGTTCAGCTGGCAGATACTTTTGCAAATGGATTCAGTACATCATTACAGGTTTGAATTCAAATAAAATGTGATCTTGAGCTTTTAAGCCCAGCACTGTTAATGTTTCAAATAAAATGCTCACTACAAATTTTAATTGCATGTGCTGTTGCATGTGTCAATTCACTCACTTCCATGTGCTTTTTTACAGAAACTCGAGTTGGCTGTTAAAAGGAACTTTCCAAGGTCAATCATGATATCATTAGCTAGGAAGATTGATAAAATGGAGAAGGTGATTTTCAGTTACATTTCGTGCCTTTTAGTGTACCGTAATTTTCATTGCCACCTCCAAGCGTAATTAAATCGGTCTGTGTTTCTGTATTATCTTCTGTTTCTATATGCAAAAGTCTATATGCAAAAGTCTATTTTTATTTGTACGAGAATTTCACATTTTCGAACAAGCTACAGTAGTTTTTTCCGTTTCCACTCTATGGCACATGTAGGCCTATCGATACAATAATGTTCGTAAGTGTGACGTCACTGCAACAAAACTTTTCTGTCTGTTTCTGTGTGCTGTTTCTCGTACAGAATTTGGGCTGTTTCTGTTTATTATTTTGTTCTAAACACTTTGTTTTTCAATATCATTTCATACATAAATCTAGATTGAGAAGATACTTTTCAAACTTACGAGAGAGTTGTCGAAAAAGAAGCTTCTGTTTTCACAACAATGGACGTCGAAATCAGAAGATGAATTCTACATCGACGTTGTGGGAAATCTTTTCTCTTCGAAAGTGGGTTGAATTTTTCCTTTCCTCTGAACAAATATTTCTATCAATGCCTTTAGAATTTCCTTTGTCTGGTTTTTTTATTCAAGGCATTTGCACATATTAGATCAAGTAATTTTTTCATCTCATTCCTATATCATTAACTAACGACAAAAATGCAACTGTTTCAGACTCTGATTTAGCTGTTTATTAATGCTTTGAAGCTGATAAGTTCCTGAATGATTTTACGTTGTTATGTTGCGGACGTCACGAGCATGCATATTTTGAATATGAACTGTAGAAATAGAAATTAAAGATTTGAATTATATAAATGAGCGCTTAATCATCCCGTATTCTCCATAGGTTTCTGGTTAGTTGTAGCTATGATTTTTATTACTTAGACACTGTTATCTGTTTACTATCAACGACAATCTCATTAACAGATGAAAGATGTTTTGGTGGCATATGGCGAGATGCGTGAAATTAGGAATGAATATGACGATGGAAGTGAACAATTCCACGAATTTCGTTTGCTGCACGAGGATGCTGTTGATGTCCTCGCAGAAGTAAGTTTTTTGTACTGAAAAATTACCAAGTAGCAATTATTGATTACATTAAGTACCAAAAATTTCGGCGAGATTTATTTTCGGTGAAGCAGGTCAACCGAAAATTAATCCCGCCAAAATTTTTCGAAACAAAATTTTTTCTCACCGAAATTTGCAAACGCTAGGGAAACTTCTTCAAATTTTGTTCGAGACTCTCAAAATAACAAAAAAAATGTTTTCTTTGATATTTCAAAGATGCCAGAGAATGTTTTACGATGTCAAATCTGATATCACACTGCATGATTGAAGTGCATGAAAAACCTTTTATAGAGATTTTTTAGCTACCAATTTTTTGTTTGTTTTCCTATACATCAAATACCTATCAATTTTTATTTTCAATTTCTGTGTCATCAACAAATAAAATATCCAGCTCATCTTCACTTTCTTCTCTTTGACCTTCTATACACAAACAATTCGAGTTCTCTTCTTCTATTATCTTTTCATAATTTATCACAATTATTTCTTTGAAATCTTCCTGCGGTTTCAATTTAGACGCCTCAGTTTTTAAATGACAATCGATCAGAATTTCTTGTCTTCTTGTTGCGATTGGCGATAGAAAATATTGTGAATTGTAAACACTTTCAATCAATCTTCCTTCTTTATGAAGAATGAAATAAAGGCGACCTCCTTTAAATAAAGGTTTATAACATTTTTGCCCTCTCTTTAGTTCCATTCATTGGGTTTTTGTAACATTACGTTTTTGTAACTTTTATGATGCTTTTCAGAAAATAGTGTTTTAGATCTTTCTGCTCACTGAAAATTGTCTTTTCACCATAATTTCTTAACTTTTCGACGAAATTTCAAATATACTACCGAAATTGTTTCTACCGGTAGTTAATCCACTGAAATAAAGAAAGCTAAAGGGCTGTCTAAAAGAGTTGTAATGGTAGCCGCTATGGTTAATTTATACTTTTTGTCTTAATCAGGATAAGCCAAATGGATTTTATATGTTCTAGATTCCCAACGTCTTTAATATCGTCAATATAATTTCATTTTTATCTATCAATAAGTGTTCAAACTGGAAATAACTTGCTGAACAAAATTCATACATATTTGTAAAATATCAGAGGACCCCCTCATCCCCCCCCCAACTTTCTTAAAAAATTACTCTCCTGTATAATGCTACTCCTCCTGTCAGACTATTTGCTAAAAGTGGAATCTGATTTCATTATTGATATCTATGCTGTTGAAAATCCAATCATGCATACATGCTCTAGAATATCAGAATTAGCGTACGAAAACCGCACCAAACCCTTTTTCTACTAGTAATAAACATACGCAATTATTTTTCTTTTACCGAGTCTTCTCCTGATACCTGCTTTTTTGGTCTTATCTTATGGTCTTTGGTCTTATCTTATGGTCTTTGGTCTTATTTTATTATCAAGTTTAGTTAGCCTTCGAACCATTTTATAATTCTAATTTGTAGATGCCGTAACTGTCACTCCGCCCACCAGTTAAAATAAATTTGTAATTAACTCAACGACTTATTTGAAAAAATTTCTAATCTCCGTATCATTTGTTTATATAACTGGATTGATTGCACAGACAACGGCTACAGCATGCTCAGTTATGATGAATTCACGCTGTTGCTTGGAAAAGCATTGCTTATTCTGTCACCATTTTTGCTACAAAATCGTTCAAGCGTGTTCTGTGCACCAAAACAGGGTTATTAAAGAATAAGTTTGGTTTGTAATCAACCGAATTCAAAAAAGAGTTGTTTTGATTCTTTATGCAATGCCATCGTCATGCCACTAACTATGGCCTTGTTTTCTTTTCAAGTATTTTCTACGACTTCAGCTTGCCCTGAAATATGTATTGTACTGCACCCCAAGACAGCATATCGACCATCGGTGTCTGACTAATATCGTGGAAGGTACCTTTATTTATTGTCTCTCACCGCCTTTCTACATATTGCTTTCAAAAATATTGTATGCCCTGCTAAGAATAAACATGATCATTGTGGTATTTGATGCTGTGTTTTAATGCTTTGTTGGTATGTTTACCGGAGCTTTCTAGTTGAGCTGAAATCCAATGATTTCCAGCATGAAGGTAAATCTTGTCTTCCTTGTTATTTTCATCACTTTTTAAACTTTTTTGCAGGATTTTATTCCATGTATTGTTGAGACTTTTCAGCAAGGCGTTGATATGTGGCGTTGTTTGCGTGACTCTGGTTTCACAAGTCTCGGAGTTCTGTTAATAAACTTTTATTAACTTGTAAAGAAAATTCACTTTGCATTTAGTTCTTTCTAGAGAGGACTTTCGCCAAATCCGTATCAGTTACTGACTCCCAGAGGTGTCCATATACTTTCCTTTTAACACAGCAATTTGCCTAAAGTCATCCAGTCCTCTATTCCCCGAACCTATTTTAATGTTGATGAATACAATTTAATGATTGCCATCTACCCTTCACTTAACTGATCTGAATGTCTCAGCTTTGCCTTTGAGTTTTGTAATACTCATGTTACTTTTGCAGATCTGAACCACTTCAATCGATGTAAATTCCAAAAAGAATCCAAATGCGAAAAGGAAAAGGTGGGAATATTTAATATGACTGTTCAGTTTTTCTCACGTTGCCTTTAGAATAACGCTGCTCTTAGCGACGAAAAACCCTTAGTTCTATTTTTAAAATAATTATTTAGTGAGAAATCTTGCTCTTTTGATACAAGGTTGAAATATGAATTGTGAATATTCTGTTTAATTAGGACTTAATCTTTCTGAGCAAATTTTTTTCAAGAAAATTCACATCGGAAAAACGAAGTGTCCAGTTTTGATCATTAATCTGTGAACTAGTTTTTGAAAAAATTCTGTTTGTCCAGAGGGAAGACTGGATTACAAACAGACCCCCTGGCAGTACTGATATTTTTGGAAAGTTTCAATTCATTTCATTAGGTCTCATTCAGTTTTTGTTACGTTTTTCATAAGCCTCTTTTTCAGTTACGTTTTTTGCTAAAGCTTTGTTTTTTCAATTTTTTCGAGTAAACGTTATTTCGTCATTAAACGTCATTAATATAGATAGCGTTTCCCCATGTGCAGTACGAAAACATGGGGACTGGGTGGCAGGGTCGTACAATTAAAAAGTTTTGTACCCAACCTTGGAGCTCTCCCGCCCTCCACCCTTTGTTCTGCTTAATGTCATGGTAAATGATGCATTCTTAAATGAACGTTGAGCACTAAGCTTGATGGCAGTGTATTAATTGATGATTTTAGGGCCTGTCAGACGATTGGCCATCACCTGACGGCGAAGCACAACCTGAAAACGAGTCACACAATAGCAAAGATGAAACAGAAAGAAAAGCAAAATTGGTGAAACGAAGACACTCCTGTGACAACTCAACTCTAAAGAAACTCAGTTCGTTTACAAGGGGCATTGGTTTCCTTCGAAGCTCTGGGCGTCGATCAAGACAAGAAGGCGAGACTCCACTCAAGAGGACACAGTTGATTGATAGCAGTGATATGAGAGCTAAGCCGCGCAAATCAGGGTCCGCTATACCATGGCACTCGACACCAAAAGAATCCCGCGCCACTCACAATGGCAAAGAAAATGGGGTTTTGGAAGACAGAGAGACTAGTTTTGACTCGAATTTTTACCTTTTCAATGAAAAACAGAGTATAGACAGTTTTCATACCAAGGGTGGAATTGTTCCTCATGAGAATATATCATCTTCGAACGACACGATCACCGATGATAGTAATGAGTTAGAAAAAAGTGGGGATCTTTCTAACCACAAAGGCCAGGCTAGAACTGCCGGTAGAGACGAAAAGGTGAACGGTAAAGTCCCGCCACTCGATACTAGATTTGACTGCAGCCACAAAAGAGATCATTACCGGGCAAGGATGAACTCATTAGGGAGATCGAAAGGCAGCAGCATCGCAAAATCGTTGAAAGAAAATACTGAGTGTTGTAGTAATGAAAGTTTGGGTTATCAAAGTGAAAAAGCAATCGATAGATCAAGGGAAAGTGCCTCCTCAAAAGATCGGATTTTTGATGTTTTCTATAATAACGGTACCGTGGATGTTCCAGATCCTATCAAGAAATCATCAATTGGTGAAAGACCCTCGATACTTCCTGTACCGAGATCTCCAAGTTCATCGCCAACAATTCTGCCAGATTTTTCTCCGCAGTCTCCTAGCTTGCTGGAACGCAGCGAAAACTTATTTCCGTTATCTTGCGACCAAGTGACTGAAAAGAATAGCAGTGCTTCATTCACAAGACCAAGCTCCAAATTAGAAAAACAAGAAAAGTGCAGGAAGAAAAAGGAAAAGTCAGAAAAGCTGCTTGTCCCAGTGCCTTTCCCAGACAGCTACACAAGTGATGAAGATATGCGCCTTGACAGGTATATCGGTGAAAGTTGTATGAAAAGTGTACCAAAGATGAGCCATAGTGGAAAAAGCAACAGCACCTTGGATGGTACTTCTAGCCGCATAGACAGGTGTCATGCACGCCATTTTGAGAAACTGAACGAAAATTGCAGTGACGAGAAAATCAAGTCGCACCAAGCTGCTGAAGCGCATGCCAAGTGCAGGAAAGTTTCACACGATAAATCAGTTTTAGGAAAAAACTCCAAAAAACTCTCATCAGATTCGCGCAGTGACCTACCGCCATTAGAAGATAGTTCCAAGGGCATTAAGGTCAGTATTTCCCGTGCAAAGAAATCTTTTCTTGATTTTACCTCCCCCATAATTTCAAGAAAAAAAGAAAGAACCTTAAAAAACTCTAATAACTTGACTTTGCAATCATGTGACGGAATAACGACTGCTGCTAAGAAGGAGACAAGTAGCAGTAATAGCAAAAAGTTCAACAAAAGTTATACGGCAGATGGGTGGTTAAATGATTTGAAAGAGAGAACCTTGAACGGGCATTGCAAGAATTGCCAGGAGGCACGGCCAGTATCTCATTTTGACAGATACTCATATGAATGTGGCACAAGCACATCGCCTTTCGGTAATAGAGAACCAAGTAGTTTTCTGTGCTCTAAAAATGAATTACCCGGTTCTTCAAAATCCTGCCATTTGAATGACAGCTTGCTTGATGATCAAATAGAGGAAAGTCATGGACAAAGCTCTCCCGAATGCGTTCAACGCTGCAGGTCTCCATCTTTGACCAGCAATTTATCAATTTCTTCAGACTTTAATATAACTGTCACGAGATTTCTGCGGTCAAATCGTGAAAGTTCTACGGAAACCGTAGTTGGCAATTCAACTTTTTATCGTGCGTCGCCTGAAGTCCCTGCTAGATCTCCAGATTTAGAGCTGTCTGTAGAACAGCGAGAGGTGCACCAAAAGGCTTCTCGACCAATTGAAAGTTCCCCAGCTATTGCCAACTCAAGATCTTTAAATGACCATGACAGTAATTTTTTGACTCGAACAAAACTAGACAACCAGAACGGCAACAAGATTGCCGCAACCAGAGTGAAGAGCAACAATGCACAGGAAACTACAACACCTCAGAACAGTGACCTGGCGGCAATAAGGTATGAAATGTTTACTATGTTTTGTTTTAAAAGGTTTATTGTTTAGATCAGCTAATAAGGCTTATCTTGAAAAACTAGAGGTTTATAACCCACTGTCATTTCGATGTGCGGCTCATCCGGCTACAAGCCACAATCGGCCACCAAGGAAAATCCCCCCAGTAAAGCCGAGGTCCTTGCTTGATCGCATATTTATATTCAGTTATGCTTATCAATATTCTTTCATTTCGTGCGTTTTCAGAACTATGATTAAGGCTCGAGAGCTTCCCTATGGTTTAGCTGGGACTCTGTCAGCGTCTACCATTCCATGATCGTTAGCAAAATCCACTTATCGAAAGGAAAAGGAAAAAAAACAAATTCATTCAGAGCGTTTTATCAGTTTACTTTCCCCTAGTAAAGAGAAATTTTTGCCAAATGACGTAGACGGCCCTGCATGGAATCGCTGTAGGAAGGACAAGTAAAGAAACGAAATCTGAACATGTGTTGACAGCTGGTATTTTCTCCTAAGTAGAAAAACTTAAGTATAAAAATGTGCAAATGCTCTTTGGAATAATGTAATATATTGTTTGAAATGTTTCTCTGTTGCCAGATCAAATATTGCAATCACCCCTAAACACTGAAACCCTTACAATAATACGAGGCAGTTTTAGATGGGAGGAAGGGGATGCTATACTGCAAGAACTTTCGCGATCTTGATTCAGGAAATACTGGTTTTTGCTCTGTCTAAAAGTTGGCTCTGGATGTTTTAAGCTTTTGTAGGCTATTAACAAATTGTGGTAGTATCAACGATCCGTTAAAGATAAGGTTCTATATATTTTGAATTCACGTACAAGCTGTTGACTTTGTTATCCACGAAAATTGATGTTTGATGTATTCGTGAAGATTCCCTCTCTACTCAATGATTATCGTTTTTGATCATTTTTATGCAAAATGAACGTTTTTTGAATGATCTGTCTTAACCTTATTTAACCCTGATTACACTTGCCTCCAATCAATGTTCAAAAAATTCATCGGTAATTGCTGCTTGTAGAAGATTCAATCAGAAACCTACTTGATGTTTTTATTCAAAAATTGATCGCGCTTATGAAAAACCTTGAAACACGCGTAGAAGTTGTGTTTAAGGCGGGTGGTTTTTGACAACCATGCCATCGTGATATCTGCTGGCTTGTTCCACATTGTGTCTACACAGAAACAGAGGAACCTCGATGTAACGATATTTCAAGGGCACCAAAGAAGTAGTTTGGTCATTCGAGAGTTCGTTATAGTGAGGGAGCTTTTATTGGTCTGAATAAGAATGCGTGGACTCCTTTTAAATTTCCACACTAGTTTTTTGGTGTAATTAACAAGTAACAACATATTACTAACAGGATGTCTAAAAAATCTGGAAACTTTTTGCTTCCCCAAAAACACCGCATTAGACTCTATAAAGAACTAAAGATTTTGTATGTTTTTTATATGTACCGAATAAGTAAGAAATGAATTCTTTTTATAGGATCTCTAAGTCAGATCCGGTTTTGAAGTACTCAACGACCCAATCGACGTTGAAGAACGCACGTGACAATTCTCAGCTGATAGCCAATGAATCGTTAGACACTCAGAAGATACTGGAGAAATTACGTAAGGTTCCCAAAGCCCGCGTTTTATCGTGGGCTGAAAGCTTCGACAACCTGCTTTCAGATAAAGGTAATCAATTAATAAACCATCTCAATCAAGCAGCCTTTTTTTTAAACTTGACAAAGTTTCATCTTGTCCCTCATATAGAGATTTTGGCTCCTGCTTTGGATTCGGGACCCAAAATTTATCCTAACTTCAAGCTTTCACATTTCAAGCACTCGTGTTGATTGTTTGGGAAAAGAAATTTTGAAGTTCTTTAAGAGATTGGATCGTATAATGTGAATAGGGATGTCAAAATATACCCTGAATGATTTTGTGGTCAAATTTCTTATACATTTACGAGTTGTTATATGTTAGAAAGCGGCTGAGATATGGCCAGTGGAAGACTATTTTAAAGGATCTTTTTTATGTGACTGCTAAGCCACACTTTTGATTTCTACCAATGATATGCTTTTAAGTAATTCTCGCACGTATGTGCTATGTCGTGAAAATAGCACTGATACGGCTTGGAACATTTATCTTGTCAGTCAATGCTGTCTGTACCTAGCTGATTGCTCTCTGCAAAGCATTTCACTTCAAACGGAAAACGTGAGCCAGCTGTATTTTTACAAAATCACGCAGCCATCAATATTGGTACATAGAAATGCTACTTAGCTTGTCAGTCAACATACACCATACTACATTTCATCTATCGATGTAGGAGTCGTTCTTTTTCTTGTTGCACGTAATGTAAGGTTCAAAATCTCTTTTTCAGATGGTGTCAAGTTATTTGGGCATTTTTTGAAGTCAGAGTTCAGCGAAGAAAACCTGCTATTTTGGCTAGCATGTCAACAATTCAAGTCAATCCGCTCTTCAAAAATTGCCAAAGAAGCCCAGAAGATATACGGGATGTTCATAGAGATATGCGCAATCTATGAGGTACGGGATAACCTGCTTCATAATCGAACCTACTCTATATTCGAATAACGTTAATCCTCGAATGAATCCCGCGCATTAGACTTTCTTTCGCCGAACGGGGGCCCTCATTAAATTTTCACCATTTCACTCAGGTAATGCATTCCAAAAAAGCATCTTTATAAAGTAACAAATTATGTTCAAAATAATTGAAGTAAATATTAAATCTTGGTTTAGCGCAAATCGCTTGACAGACAAGCAAAGTTTGAAACGATGAGCTCCAGAAAAAAAGGCAACGGATTAAAAATTTGAATGAACCTTTACGTTGCAATGCTTGTTAAACGGCAGTACCAATAAACAGATTGATACCGCATTTTTGACAGCATTTTTAAATACATTAAACCTTTTGCATATATTCTTAATATTTTCAAAAGTCGTGCTGAAACGACACTACTTAAGTTGCCAAATACTCAACTCATTTCAACCAGATTCTTGTATAATTCAGTACTATGTAACCTATTCACTTAGATTCTGATCAGATTTCGTTTCCACCAGTTGAAAAACTAGAGACTTTCGAACTGAGAGGTGTTAAGTTTTTATGTGTGGTCGTCACTAAGACAGCTGTATTATAAACCGATGCAGTAAAATTTACTTAAAATCGATTTGAAGTTTACTTACTCCAGAAGTTTTCCAAATGTTTACTATTTATGAAAAACTGCATTCAATCTTAAAAATAGAAAGTGCTTCAACACAAGGGCTTTCGAGAAGAGAAATTTTGATAATATAATAATAAAATAATGTCTTTTGTTGTGAGTAAACTCTTTTATTAGACCAGAAATTTATTTTGAATCAAACAATATTGTGTGATACTGATTGTTGTATGCTAGCCTTGAGTTCCAACGAAAGCTAATAGTTGAGCTTAACGACAGCTATGCAAAAGGATCGGATAAATAATTCATTCTTCGTTCATGAAAATTGGACACTAAAAATTATTGACAAAGAAGTAAGAAAATGTTAGCCTAGAAATATAGTCCTACACTTAAAAAAGCTACGAACTTTCATTTTCAAGAAATGGTGTCGGTTGGGTGGCGCTTTGCCTTCTGATAAGATACTAATTTCTACCGATATTATCGGTTCAAAAACAGACCTTAATGTCTTAGACTGCCTGAATAAAGAATGGTATCAAAGAGATTTAAATCAGACGGCTTTTTTTGACGATTGAAATGATAGCTACCTTGCATCAAATTTCCAGCATCCCTTTCAAAAGGGACTTTTTTACTTCAAGGCTGTGCCATTCACGTTAAACAACATTGAAAGAATTGCGTTTTTTTCAGGTGAACCTAGATCACCAAACCCGAACTACAATAAAAGACTCAGTTCAATCGCCAAGTAAGAATATATTTGATGCTGCCCAGTCTAAGATCAGGCTGCTGATGGCGCAAGACTCGTACCCAAGGTTCATCAGATCTAGGACATACAAAGATCTGGCTGAATGACGATAATCAAGACAAGCATGCAGAAATTATAGAAAGAAATGTCGCAAGGCATCGTGGAAGATTAGAAGTCCTGAACACAAATGGCAGAAAAACACCCTGCTATTTGTGCTCTACAGAAAATCTTTATTCGTGTTTTACTTAATCCGCTTCCTTGTTGTCTAGAGAAACAATGATATTTTAAGAGGACGTTCGAAGGTCTTATTAATATAATGCCCTAAAGAGATATGCTCAGTTTATTTTGCTTTCTTTTATGGTTCACTATTTATTCCACCTAAACCCATGTATCTGAAATAGGATTTCCTGGACTGTAGCCTATTTACTAGAATATTGAAATGTCCAATCAACTATGAGATCTGACAGACGGCTGGTCCGTTCTTATGTCACGCTCATTTATGCGATATTTATGATTAATGTTACCATGCACTGATAGGCCTGAAAGTCCAATGCCCCTGCTGGTATTATCACCTGCCCTTTGCCTATGAATCTGCTCTGAGGATTTTATTCGTTCAACAAAAAACTATGAATCCACCTCTTCTCTCAGCTTTTCTTCCACAAGAGTTTAGAGATTGAACTATCATCATGTGTTACTTTTTAGTACTGCTTTTGTAATCACTTCAATCATGCCAGCCACGATAGACACGTTTTCAAAATATTTGTCCATCCTTTATAGTGACGTACCATTTATGGGCATATGTCCTTTTCGCCAATTTATTTTTAAGAGCAATAAATTCCATTTAATGACCGGGATATTTGTAAGGTGAAAGTTGTAGGCAAACGTTTTATAAAGTTGGCCTTTTGGATGTTTTTATTTCAAATATCTGATGTTGAAATGTTATAAAGGCCCTTGCGCAACCGGCATGCTTTGCGGTAGCTGTTTTTTACACGAGAAGAAATGAACTGTATTTTATATTTTTATGCAGTACTATATTAGGCCCTTTTTGAAAATATATCCGCAAAGCATGCCGGTTGCACAAGAGCCTTTAAGTTCTTCTAGTCACTTGTCTTCACGATACTTTGGGTTGTTGACAAGCAACAAGTGATGAATAGCTTTTGATATATATTTTAAAATTTTGTGTGAATATGTAAATGGTGGACAAAGTTATTTATGGTGTACCGAATGTCTAGTTTCATCACGAGGTTTTTTAGCTAGATCAGAATGGAGGTTAAGATGATGTCAGGATGCAAAATGGATAGGGGGCAAGGCAGCTTCTCTCGATATCATACGAGTATGTAGCTACTATTTAGAAAAAAGATGGAAATTACGAACCCGTCTGGTCCATTCTTTTGAAAGTTACCAATCCCCCGTTGATTGTAGCACGACACTCCATTTTTCGAGATTTTAGGAAGTTTTCTACCATCGTCTCTCTACCCCCCAATCGTTCAAACACTCCCTTTCTGTTTATGTTTAGAAATAAATCTCTAGATGCAACGAACAGCAAGAAACACATTGGTTGATCTTATGTAGTAGCCACAACGTTAGCTAGTTTCTTCGCAATGAACGCCTTGCTCTCTTCCACGTCTTTTAGTTTCATCGGCCAGAATAATTATCTCGTATTTATCACTTATATACTATAATTGAATTTTCGAATTTCTCATAAAATTTTAAATGCTAATTTTATACAACAAATGGTATTCAGATTCATTGTTGCCGTTTTATATCTTAATCTATTGCCAGACGACAGAGGAAGTCAATTGATATATTTTTTTTGCATTTGGTCCTCGTATCGTTAATCGACACTTCGGCTTTTGTAGTAAGACTATTTTAGAAGAAGAAAACAATGTTAACTTTAAGCAGAGAACTGTTAAATATGTTCTTAATGATTGGTTGTTAAGTAGAAATTCTTCAACGGTTGGACTACACCTTCAAGCTTTGATTTGAAGGGGATTTCTGAACATATTAATGATCAGAAACACCTATATTTAGAAAATTACAGCATGAAATATTGTCAAAGGTCTGAATTCTCCACACAAAAAAACGCAAGTTTAATGAAATTTATCCGGTTAAATTTAAACGTAGCCATTGCAAGACACAACGTGTGGGGATAACATAGACAGCGAAATGGACGGCGTCAGACTCCAGAAAAGTTTTTAACCTTCCTCCAGACAAAAACATTCCAGAAGGCAAACCTTCCTCACAAACAATAGAAAATTGGCGTGGCTTGGGTGTGTCATAGGAGCTTCTATGACACACCCAGTGGCCGTGCGACCGTAATGTTTTCCTGATTCTGGACGGCGTGGGTGCCACGTATCCCTGATTGCTAATTCATAGAAAGACTTGGCGAGAGAGGTTCGTGCAGCTCCATTATCCCATCATTCATTGAATGTGCATTTAGACATTTAGATAAGCTCATCGAGCGCAATAATTACAGTGCTTTTTATATCAGAAAGCAGCGCAAGCTACGACAAAATTCTTCGATACTGCGACCCGTAGAAAATGTACTGGTTAATTTTGTGATTTACAATCATTTGTCCTAGGCAACCCATTTTCTGCAAAAAGTTATGCTTTAAAAAATACACCAAGTCGGTCCGTCAGAATCTAGTGGTAAGTAAAGAAGAACAACAAGCGCCCGCGACTCCAATCGTTAAAGAAATTGTAACAATAGCGAGAGTTCACTTGGGATTTGCGCGCGCTTGCTCATTTCGCAGTCACTTGCTGGACAATTGAAAGATCGGGCCTAAGTTATGAAAACATGGCTTTTATTCGACAATTGCCAGGAATTATTGCATGATTGCTGAGCAAACGAATGACAACACCCAAGAAAGAGTCGTAAGTACATTTATTGTTACGTTTTCATCCTTTTTGTTGCTGTTGTCAACGAAAATTATTTAAATGAAAACACATTTAGATTTAGCCAGCTCGACAACCTCTGTCAATTCGTAATTGTTGCAGCATTGAATAGTTAAAAAGTATATTTTGAGTATTATAAGTTGTTTCAAGATGCATTATCATAAAACCTATGCTTCTGTTGCTTCCGATCCATACGTATGTTGCTAATGGATTCCATAAGCTGGTAAATAAGGAGCGTTGCCAGGGGGGGGGGGAGGGTAACATTTTACAGACATGTTCGTCGGCATATTAAGGACTTTTTCCCAACAGATGGAATTTTTGTACTCACTTTTCAACTCTTTTGCAACAATTGTAACATATTAACATTTCTGTGTAGTTGAACTTTCATATGATGTTATGACTTTCATATGTTGAAAGTATGGCCTTAGCGAAACAAAAAAGCATAAAAGTAGCACGTAAGAGTATTTATCTTTCGATCACACCCTTAAAGTGTGAGACGCGCCCTTTTTTGTCGGCAAAATCACCTCTTCACCCCATAAAACAATTTTCTAGGCTCCGCCACCGAATAAAGTGAATTTTCGAGGTTCCTGGAAACATGCAATTCAATTTCTATAAGGTCTAATCTAACCCGTAATCAAAGTGTCGACACAAAATTTGCGAACTTCCCTGAGGGTCTCTTCAAGCAAAACTGTGATATTTAACATATTTTTCTGCCTCCATCTCTTCATAAGATTGTGGTAGACTTGAGCTTCTATCAGGAAAATTGAAACCAAAATTAGTCATTAATCTGATGAATCTTTTTTTATTTTGTTTTCCTTCCCTTCAAAGGTGCTACCTCTACTTTACTGTTCTCTAAAAAATCATGCAAAATAACAATACATAAAGATCATTCTCCACTTTTAGAAGAATAGCTTTGACCAGGGATTTCAAATTCTTTCTGGCAATAACGTCGGTGGTGCTTTCAGCCTTAAAATTTTCAAGAAACCCGACATGAAAAGCAAAGATGTGAAATCCACTTTTTATTAGGTTTTCCAAATAGTTTTCTTGGTTTTGAATTATTTTAAGTGAAACTGAGTTTCTCCATACAACCTTTTTGAAATACTATCTGTACCTAAAACCCAATAATATTTTTGATACGTTTATGTGCCAAGGAGTCGCTGGGTCTGCACATGTACAAAGCTTGCCAATAGTGAGTGACGCTCCCCACGGAGTCAAAGATTTCCCTTTTTCATTTTAGCAAATGCCCTGTTTAATCTTCTCTATGAAGCTTTGAGTTTAATAACGTTTGCACAACTCTGCCTCTTTATAGTGTTAAAACAAGCTATACTTTGTGTGGCTGGCAATACAAAAGCATCTATATTGGCAAAATATTAATACTAAAACATCAACCGCAGCCTCTCTTGTTCCTGTTAATCTGATCTTCATTCCACATGAAGTTAAACACATGCCCGTGTCCGCGAGAGTTGCGATGGCGCGGATGCGCAAACAAATCTGGGTCGTTCTGACACAGACTTCAGAATTTAGTGTAGAAAATTATTTCTATGCATGCCCCACCAATTGCTTGACATTTAATCATCAACCCCTCGACAGAATCTTTGAAAAAGTTATTTGGAATCTGACAGTTTTCATTGCATTCTACTTGTAGCAAGGAATTTTGAAATCCTTGAAATATGCTACTTCTACCAAGGTACACTCGTCAACAAAACTGTAAACCGGGTCAAGTCATTTGAAGCTTTAAGATCAATAAACCTGTTTAAATAAACACGACCGTACATGGGATACATGGATGTGCCATAGGTTGAGGTTAGAGTTACACTATACCGGATTGCTATCGAAGCGAAGCGGACCGGAGTAACATTTACTCTGGAGTGATATTTAGGGTAGCAGTGTTGAGTGCAGACTTTTTATATTGCATTAAGCTGTACTAGACATATAATATGTCTCGCCCACATTTGAATCTGATGAATATTTGTCACGAATAGTATATTTGATTTAGTTGATCGCTGAGCTTCTAGGGGAATGTTTGTTATTTTTCTGATCCTCGCCTTCGAACCTTAAACGTTACAATTGGTCACAGAGGTGGGTGTTATCTGCTTCATTTTAGGCACATATTTGACAGGATCTTACGAAATCTCTGATGTGTAAGGACATTCCTGGCCAAAAGAATCTTTCTTTAGCACGCTGCAGCGTCCTTCGTTACCCTAGATGACCAGAGAATGGCGACCATATAGGACACTGGGAACTAGTAGCTAGGGTACAATATAAGCATACCTAGGAAGAGAATCATTGACATCAAGTTTACGTGCTAGGAGGCCATTACAAAGAAAAAGGTTGTCCCGAATGTGCCAAAACACACGAAAGGATGATTCTTTTGACCAAATAAAGTAAGGTGGCTTAGGCAAACCAGCAGATATAATTTCTATGATTTTGGAAATCACGGGATCATCTTTCTGGGCTTGATGGAGATTATAACCTGGAGTGATAGAGGTTACACAATCTAAGGTCTTCTCATACATATTATCAGCTGACAAGCGAGAAAAGGCATCAGCATTAGCATGTGTTTTTCCAGGCTTGTGCGTAACAGAAAAATAATACTCTTGAAGGGTCGCAACCCACATAGCAAGACGCCCCTGAGGCTTCACAGAATAAAGCCACTGTAAAGCACTGTGGTCAGTAGCAAGATGGAATGAGCCACCTAATAAATATACACGGAAATTTTCAACGGCAAAAACAACAGCTAATGCCTTCTTCTCTGTAGCTGAGTAATTTTTTTCTTGGGCAGATAATGAACGGCTGGCATATGCTATGACACATTCTTTACCACTTGAATCCATTTGTGTTAAGACAGCACCAAGGCCTTGGTAAGAGGCATCAGTTTGTAAGACAAACCCTTAAAAGTTACAGCAGTTACACTACGACGCTCCGCTCGCTCAAAAGCCTGTATTCCTTTGCATTTCTGGTACACAAAATTCACCAGATTAAATTTTCTTTATTTCATTATCCAGTGGCGGATCCAGACTACCGCCATTACCGCTCGAGCGGTAGTCAGATTATTCAAAAAATTATAGAAACAAGGATCATTTTCATGTTTATCCTACTACTTCAATTAAACCATATTTAATTATTGAAAATATTTGATCGCCCTGCAAACCAAGCCTTTCTTCCTAGAAACATGCCTGAAATTTCCACAGAGACAGAAATATTTTTTAATCCTTATCGCTATGGAAATTGCGTGCCAATTGCCGAGCCACATGTTTGTAAATTGAAGGCTAGCATGGGGGGATGATGAAATCATGGCTTGCTAGCTAGGGGGGTTGAGTCGGTGTAGAGCGGATTCGAGCTGCACTGAGCGGTAGTCAGCCTGCCTAAACCAATCAAATCGTCAGAAATCACTGCCAACCTGGGGGGATGCATACAAATTTTGTTGACAACCAATGAACAACCGAGTTGACTACCGCTCAGATGGGGGGTTGAGTAGTACTGCCGCTCAACACGGCTAAAACGTTACAGAAAGATGGGGGGATGCCTAAATATTCTGCAAACTGTAACTTCAAAGCCGATGTGACCCATTATTTTGTACAATACACAACTATTCGTAGAAATATATTTTAAAAGAATATTAAAACTCAAATATTCTAAAATTTAAAAAGGCATCAGGATTGAAAGTCAGGCCCACAGTATTCGCCAAAAGTATGAATCTTTGTTTAACAAAAGTTGCTCTCAATAATTTCAAATTTTATCTAGCTTTTTAAACTTGTAATTTCCAACAGGTCTGATTTTCATAAGTAATTGTCCGACTAAATGCGAGTTTTAGGCGACACTTCAAAATTCTGCCAAATGTATCTTGTTTTCTAATTCTATGGTGTTCCGCGTCTAAATGCCGTAATTTTTTTAGAATATCCATCCTCAGAATATTGAATAAGATTATTTATTTCTTTTCAAGCTTGTTGTAAGGATACATTAAATTTCAGTAAAGCACAGCTTGTCTCTTGAAAATGGTCTACATAAGAAATTATAGAAAGCAATAATCATTTTAGAAAACCGGGTGTGACCAAGAAATGGGTGTGGTCTAAAGGGTGTGGTCAACCCTCATTTCGGCGGTAGTCAGATTTTTGGCTGGATCCGCCACTGATTATCTTTGTCAAAGTGGAAAATAGAGAATACTTTTTCAAGTTTGACAAAGTTAACCCGATTTTCGCTTCGAAATTCGAGCACTCTGCAGTTGGTGTGTAAAGTGGTTGTTTGCTGTTTGGTTAATGTGAAGTGGTTTAAAACAAAGAACGATTTGACTTTGGGCATTGTGTGGTGCCAGAAAAATGCGTTAATTGCTAGTCATTTCCGTTTTCCAGAGCTCGTTCTGCTCTGGGGCAGGACGACAGAGCCTTTGACGGATTAATGAATTTGGTTCAGTGGCAATTCGGGTGACCGCACTGGAAAATCAGCATTTGTTGACTAACAATCTTAATCCTTTTCTCTAAGAACAATAGAGATTAAGTGTGTCAGAAGTGTTTTCTGAAATCTTGTTCAGTGCGTCTAGGGCCTTAGACCCCGTTTACACTATGCCGGATAAAATTTATCCGCATAAAACTTGTTCGGATTGATTTGCGTTTACACTGTGCCGCACAAATTTTGTCCACTTTGCCCTCCCGTTTACACTGTGCCAGATAAATGGCTTTGAAAAAAGCAAACATTTTACAACATACTTAAAGCTTTTTCGTCTGACACTCCTCAGAGCATAAAACGTCAGAATAGGTAAGATAACTGCAGTCACATTAATTAAAGCAGGCACAGAACGCCCAAAATGAAGTCTTCTCTGGGCAACACAATAATAACAAAATTCCTGCCAACGTAAAAAGACTTAATTTTCTCTTCAGAATCATCTGCTTCTCTTTTAGACCAAATCCAAAGATGTTGTCAAAATAGTTTGTTTTAATAGTTTGTTCTTGAAACAAAATGACACTAAACTAGCAACGAAAGTAGGGAAAGCTGACAAGGATGCCAATTTTACGTGGACTGGCAAGATACTGCACTTTTAACACAAGTATTTATCGACAACAAGGCAGCCAAGATGGTGAAAGGTCTTGATTCGGAGACAGTGAAAACTAAATTGGATGAAATAGCCAATCGCTTTCGAGCAAGATACAATGTGGATAAAATTTATCTGGATAAAAGTGTTTACACTGTACCACAACTATCCGAACTAGTTTAATCCACTTTCCTAGGTGAACTAATTTTGTTCGGATAGCCGCTCTCAAATTCGTGCGGATAGCGTGGGTCTAGTGTAAACGCGACGCCTATCAGAACTAATGTTGATGCGGATAAAATTTATCCGGCACAGTGTAAACGGGGTCTTAGATATGTTCACATTTGGGCAAGATATGGTTAGTAAAATGTTTCAAGTTTGCCAACGTATTACTGCTATTAAACGTACTACAACAGTTTTTTGGCTTTACAGAACTTGAAAATGGCTTTGATAAAAGCAAATATTTTACAACATCTTCGCTAAAATCTTTTTCGTCTGAAACTCCTCAGAGCATAAAACGTCAGAACAAGGAGTTCGTTTTCTCTCTTGGACTCCAATGTCAGACGAAAAAGCTATAGCCAATATGTTTGCTTTTTTCAAAGCCATGTTATTAAGAACCAAAGACCAAATCACAGCGATTTGATAGGAAAAGAGCCTGTGCTTATGTAGGCCATATTTCAGCCAATTTATAGCACATTTTGCACATTCAAAGGTTTTTCATAAGCTCTTTTGGGTTGTATGGTCAATATTTTGCTCTTTGGTCATACCATCTTGTGACGTCATTTTGGAACCCTTTTACACTACATTTACTCCACAAATGCTTTAACCATGTCAAAAATGATGCATTTAAATTCTAAAAACATCCATCTTTTCGCATCTGGGTCACTTTTCCAAGGTCACTGTTTTTATACTTAATCATTGTCATTTTTCATTAAATTTCCCGAAATTCAATAATTTGCGTTCCAATCATAACAATTGCATATAACATTTCTTTATATTGATGAGCTGTGATCAGCATGCAAAACTTTATGCTTTTATACCGCTTATGTAACTTGAGTGATAGAAATGGCCGATAAGGTCCTCTTCCGTAACAAAGTATTTTTTTAGTCGTTTGTAATTACTACCAGACAACGCATAAAGGAAAAAGAATGCAAAGCTTTGTCGTTCAGGCCTCTCTTTTACTTTTTTCTTAAAATTTCGACTGAAAAATCAGCTTAAGCCAGAAATTTGTTGGTGTATCTGCCATAAAGCGAGGAATAGGATATAATATAATACTCTGTGCACAACAACAACAAAGCTCTCTCTGTTAGCTTTTATAGAAGTTTCTGCTATATCAGTCATATATTATATGTTTTTTGTTCTTTCTGCGACTTCCGAAGATGTTATAAAATGAGAAATACAAACCTTAAAAGCCACAAACTCAAGCTTCAAAACCAAAGGCAAGATTGAAATAAGTCCAAGGTTGAAAATAAAACAATTGAAAAAGTCGATGCAGGAAAAAGGTCTCAAGCATTGAACACAACTGGTATCTGCATAAATTAAACTGCTATAATGCTAAGAATAATAATTTGATACAAGTAACTATTTATACGTATGCTCTCTGACATTCAATTTTCAAAATATGAATTATATAAACTAAGAAACAAAATTCATAATGAACTTTATTTTGCTACGTTACATTTACTTTGATGTATAAAATTTTCATGTGCTTTGCATAAGCCGCTAAGATGCAATTATACGAATCTCAATTAGCCTGTCGACCGCCCTTTATACTGTATTTTCTCGTTTTGATGAAAGACTCATAATTCACAATCTCCATCCATAAGACAGAAACATCTGCAGCTTGTTAACCAAGTGGGTCACGAATCGTCCAGCGAGCACGCCGTTTCTGACTATGTTATATTTACTGTGAACTCCCGGGTGATTCTGATGTCATGGTTTTCAAAAACCATATTTGCATACTCGTGCAAGTTGTAGAAAGTTTCGTCTTCAGAAACTGGCGTGCTCCTTGAAGACATCGATACAACTACATAACCCAAAAGAAGCCAAATCTCTTCTTAATTAAACCCTTTTGCTAGTATAAAGCCCCAGTTTACGTCAGTTTAAACACAGTCAAGCATTGTATCAAGAAAACACCTTTCTTTCACAAAGAAAAGCTGAAACATTAGAAAATCATTCTTCGTTGAACAGTCATTATTGCTGCTGTTGTTGCAAATAGACAAGTTCTCCTCCAGGGTGATCGCCAAGCATCATCAGCTCAACCTGACGAGCAAAAGGCTTTTTAGTCAGTGAAAAAGTAAGGATAGTCCTTTTGACAAATAAAAAACCCTAATCTGGAAGTAAGTGTAGGCCAATCATCTCAAAGCAAGCACAAAGTCTTTCGAGGCACTATAAAAACGTCCACAAAGAACACACTTTTAACATGGTGAAAGTTGATGTTAAAATCTGTATAAAATCGTGTAAGCCCTCTTTACAAGAAAAACAAAAACCGCAAACCTGCTTATTATCATAAGATAAATTTTACTGAAAATGTTGTTAATCGTGGCCAACAGTTGCAATGGAAAAATCAATAAGGTGTAAAAAGCTATAAGAGATAACTGTGTTGCAAAGAACGAAACTCTTCTGTCTTATCTTTTCATTGTCTCAGAAAGAATGATACTAAAAAACCAAGTACCGGCGCACATAAGTTTAAAATAGAAAATAGACTCAAGGAGAAATCTTAAAAGTTTTGATTTAGAATACCAGCAAGTGAGTCTTTCAGTAGACTTTTAACAAAAAAGAAGAAAGTTTCTAGCTTTCCATTTTGTCAGATGTTAGGCATAAATTCCCTTTCTTTGGGGATCGTGGTGAACTCAAAAAATAACATTAAGTATAAAGCCAAAGCTGAAAACAAAAAACTCTAAACATGACTTAAAGGGGATTGCTTATCGAAGGTTTTCCTTACCTCCTTCATAAGATTGTCTCGAAAGGATCTCATATCTTCTTGAAATCTCAATGCTTTTTCCATTAAATCATTCTGCCTTTCCCGTAAATCTGCCAACTGTTCCATATTTGCCTGAAAGTGAAGGGGCAATTAGGTAAAAATGGTTAGAAAATTTTTAATTATCTAGATGTTGGTATGGAGCATATTCTCAAAGGAGAAGTAAGCTAAAAGGCAAAGACATAGTATTTCAATATGAAGCATTTCGATCATTGTTGATAAAACTTAAAACAGTTGCATCGATATGAGAGACCTTTCGAAAAACATAAGTTTTATTCTAAAAAGATCACAGCCTTGTACTTATTTTTGGTAAACATCGTTATATATGAAGACGCCCCTGAATGGAAAATTTAGACATATCCACCAGACCGGCGCCCAGCACTCATGTCCTTTATGTTATTAATAGTATAATTCTGGTTTCCAGTATAATCATTGTTACTGTTGTTATCAATACTTTTTAACTCTTTAGAAAATTAAAGCAAAATGATAAAATTGACGGAAACCTGCATCATTTCTAGGCCTTTGCAGCTAACTAAATACGTGGTTGTTCGTGGAACCTGGGTTGGTTTTTCACCTCGCATACACCTGAAATGAAAAAATATTTTTAAAAGTAAGAAAAAAACATCTAGAATAAAAAGTCATTCTTATTTCTTTACACTTAAAGCCCCAGTAGACATTTATTTACTGTAATCAATTATTAACATAATGCTGATATCGTGATTTTGATAGAAAAATGCAGCGTGCAAATTTACATCCGTTCTATTAGCACCGTTTCTCATCTTAAACTGCACACTTTTCTCTGCTTTAAAATTTCCCACACAAATTTATCTTCAAAGTCCCAATCTTTCGAGAATTTCAAAGTCCTCATTGTCTCGAAAGTTTTTTTAAACCTGACTAGAGCAAAATTTGAACGCTGTTAAGCCACGAGTTGACTAATCGATTTTCATAATGAATAAAATACTAAAATAATGGAAATGTATAACAGATCTGGAAAATATTCAGAAAGTACCGATCAAACTCCTCTTGCGTCATCTGCAGAGAAGCAGCATCGAGTTTTTCAATGAACGCCACTGCACAACACTGAAAATGAAAATATCAGCATGTCTAAGCTCGTATAAACCAAGAAAAAATTCAAAACACAATTCAGGGCCAAAAAGTGACAGGAAGTTTGAAGTATAAAGAAATCTACTTATTTTGCAACCGGACTTGCTGGCTTTTCGATGCGAATGAGAGACAGAGATCATCACAAATGAGGATACGCTCTGACTAAACTGTACCGTTGGTCATAATTCTGCCCAGTTGACAACGAACACTAGATCATATATCTACCAGCTAAAATACTTAAATTCTCCAGGGACGTATACTCCCGTAGCATGACTACCCCAAAACAGTTTGTGATTTATCCATTGATTAAAATAATACGATATATTTCTGGATACTTAGTTTAAGACAAATTAAAGGCATTCGTCTGCTTACAACCTATTAATTTAAGAACAAATTAAGAACAATCCAGCCTCAGATTTTTGAAAAAAATTAAGAGAAATTTGCGCAATTTTGCGTAATCCTACTACCGTTAATATAGTCATGCCACTCATACGGGACAAATGACAAATGAGCACTAGATCATTTGTTATGAGTAAATTTCAAAAGTACAGAGGATTTAACTTCAATATAATATTTATTTGTTCAATATCTATTTATTTGTTCAATATCTGTTTACAATATTAGTTTAATGCCAGATTGAATGTAACAAATGTATAAAAGGTACAAAGCAACCTTTTGAAACATAAAAGAAATTACCGGGGATACCTCAAAGAACTAGGGAAAAATAGACCTTAGGGAAGACCCATTAACCCACATTTGTGCATTTACAAACTGTGGAATCCTTGATACAACAACAAATGCTTCAGACTATGGTAGTCTCTGAAAACCTTCTGAGTTTGAGGGTTACCCAGTTTCAATAACTAGGCATTGCAGCATATAACTGCAACAATAATTTAACAAAACCTTACAGTAACAGCAGAAAAATTATTTTTAGAATTAGTACCAGATTTGTGAAATAGTAGCCTGCTTCTCCAGCCATCAGTTTGTTTGAATTGCAGAATCTGGTTATGTATCTGAAAAGAAGCAATTTTTTTAGATTATTTGTAACTTATTCTTAACAGTTTGCCCCTGAGTCAATATGTAGTACAAAAGAAGAAGGTAGTGCCATGACTTTTTATGGACAATGCAGATGATAGAAAGGATATTGACACTGTATACAGTAAACTTACACAAAGACGTAGCTACTTACACTTAAATCAGGTGGTTCTAAGGTTCTGTTCTGATGGAGCGTATGGATATTACAGGGACAAAGATTCTTACATTGCCTTCTTATATCAAACGTATATCATGCTAATTATTGGATTAGTGATACTTAGCATTAGCGGTTTCTTGTTACAAAAACTAATTCAGTGTATAATGGCCTTAAAAATAAAAATCTTGTAAACTTGTCTGGCTGAAATGGATTCTTAAATATAATGTGCTGTAGGTTTTAAAATTCTTGTGCGTGGACTTGACTGTTTTCCGTAAGATTAAAAAAATTTAAACCTGAAATGATTAGATGATTTGGAAAATCCAAAGAAGGGACTAGGCGAGATACAGGACGTAAAACAAGCATAAAATGTTTGATTAGCCCCTTCCTCCTTCAAATATCGTAAATTGAACAACACGGGGTCTCCTGTGTGAAATGAATATTGGTGAGCATTGTCCGAAATGTCTTCCACAGCCAGTTTCGATAAAAAATGAACTACAAAAGTTCTACGGGCATGTTTTCGGGTGCAATCTAGTATCGTTGGATTACCAAATAAGATCCTTGGTATGTTATAGCTTGAGCTTTTTGTGAAATGAAACATTATACAAAAGGCAACTTTATCCTGGGCCAAGATAGCGGGGGCTAGGGAGCTTGAGTTGCCCCTACAAATTTCCTAAGCCAATCAGTGTTTACCGCTTGTTCATACTCGTTTCTGAAAAATAAACAATGTATCCCTGCAGTTTTCTTTGTTAATGAGTCACGTACCACAGAACAACCACTTAGAACACCCAATTCACTTGCAACTCAAATCACCTCAAATGAATCACTTATTCTACGTATAATTAAAGGACCTTATTCTGAGCAATAGTGTTTAGTTTATTTAAGAAAACAGATGCTCCCCCTGTCCCCTCCCCCTTTCCTCTCCCCCTTTCCCATCCCCCTTTTCTCTCCCCTTTCCCCTCCCCCCACTTTCGGAACCTATCTAGGCCTTTGACTTAATCCATTATTAGGGTTTAACATAAGTCATCCTCATCGCATTTGACATTAATCTCAATTGCAAATAAGACTTACTGGATGTTTGACTGTAGAAGGGTTGGGTTTGCCTTGAGAACGACAAAAATCAAGCATGGTAGAAAATCATCTGCACTGGCAGCTATTTCACTGCTGGATAGTTGCAAAATTTCTAGTGTCTGATGAAGGAAACATCTTTCGCTTGACAAACAAAAGAATCAAACGTAAAGAAATGAGAAGATATATGACAAGAAGATGTGATAAGGTTAAGGGAATAGCAAATAGGGCCTGTTAGCTTACTTTTTCGTGACAGTACCATTGTCTTCTGTATTATACAGAGAATCTGAGCCTAATTTAAACTACCGGACTCTCTTTTACAGCGCGAAGGCCAAAATCGTTAAACGTTTTTAATTTTATCAAACTTTCTCTCTCTCTTCTAGGAAATGTTACAGTCTTCACAAGCATGCATAAAGTGCAATACAATCAAATTCAAAAACCCAAGGTAAGAGGAATCCAGACGCTGAAATGATCAGAAAAATAAAATGCTTAGAGCTTTCTTTCCTCTCATGACATCAGTCCTTGCTCTATTCATTTAGTAAACCTTTTGCAACTGTGACCTGGCTTTCCCTCAGTTAGGTAAAGCCGATTATATCAATATCCACCACATTCTCAGCACTAGCTGGCTTCACAAAAAACTATCCCAAATAAATAAAACATTATCCGCCTTACACAAAAACCCCCACAAGATAACAGCGAAGTCAGAAACAATGGCATTTCTTATAGAAGGATACGAAAAATACACTTGCTGCACTTTACTATGCAAGCAAGCTTGTCTTGTGGCGCTCGCTTTGTGTTCATCTCCAAAAGATCTAAAACAGTCCAAGAGATAGAATTACAGTAGGTGCATGCAGTATCGGCTTAAAAACAGCTCGAACGGGCCGCTGATCTTCAACAAATGAAGGTAACATTGGCAATAAGCATAGCAGAGTGTAAACCTGAAAACGAACCAATTGAGCTCTTTTACAGTTTTGTAAATTAGAGCGGAGAGGGGAATCAAAATTATGAAAAGCTGAAAATTGCAATTCATAATACAAAATTCAATTCCTAGGTTTTTAAACATATGTAGCAAAATAGGTATTGACAGTTGAGATAGTAAACATCCCCTAGGCAATGTCAGCATCATTTGGGCAGTCTATAGGATAAAATTCTCTGCAGCACGAAGCTGTGCAAACATAATTGCACCATCAAGAAAAGTGCAAACATTATTGAAAAAAATGAAAAATCTTCATACCATCCTGCGCCCCTTCCACCAATTTTTGCACTTCTTCGTTCTGCATATCAATCTCGGCTTCAAGATGTTGTTCAGTTATCCACTGAAAACTTCGAATGGTCTTTTGTAATCCAAGATCCCGGTCTTCGTCGTCAGAAGAAGGGTGGCAGAAAACCCTAGAAGAAAACTACGGGTGTTACGCCCTACCAAAAGAGAAGTTTCACGCATTTTGTTATTAGGATTTTACGTGCAAAAAGCCTAACTTGGAACGAATATGTCTCTTTATAGAGCCTGCCAAATTTCTATTGCAAACCATTTGCAAACTACCATTTAATAAAACTCAACTTTTCCTCATTGGCATTAAAAAGTCTAGAGAATTCGCAGTCCAAATTTTTGCTTTGCACTTTATTTTATCATGACCTAAGAAATGTTTTGACCATTTAGAAATCGACTGAAATCCTCTAATTCATAAATATATTTAAAAGCTTAATAGAATGTGACAAAATCATTCTAGATATCACCTCAAAGTGACTAAAGAGCTAATGCCTTTGTTGAACATAGCCGCGTGTAAGTAAATCTGCAAAAAGCAGATGAATCCACGGGAAATTTAGAATGTAGGAAATATTATACAAAAAAATTGACTGGGAAAAGCGTCACGGTCACCATGTAGCCTGTCCAAAATAAGAAGATCAAATTACAATCACCCTTTTTTACGACCGAAAGTACAGCTGCAGCTAATTCAAAGAGTTAATGATCAGTTGTTTTGGTTTTAAGTACATTAGTTCAAAAACAATGCATTTTGCAGTGTACCAACAAACCACTCCGATATTTTAAGAATATTTCATTCTTATTTCGTAGAAAACATAAAACAAAAACCATATTATAATAGTAAAGGTTTTAATTGTATAAATACGAAAAATGCAAAAATGGGTGATCTGAAAATGGCACAGATGAAGCAGAAACAAACATTTTCCAGCAACTAAAGACGTTTTTGCCGGGAATTCTTAGACTACAAAAGATCGGTATGCTGCTAAATGTTTCTACTGCCTCGTACAAAAGTCTTGAAGCTGCTGTAATGCGAAAGGCATGCTAAAATTCTTAGGTAAAGAGCGATACTTACGCCTTATAAATCTGAGTCATTATGTATTTTTCAATTCCATCCATCATCTTTTCGAGTTGATCAGCATTTGTATCTTTCAATGCAGGATGTGACTGGAGATCTTCGGCCATTTTCTTGGAAATCAAACCATTTACTTTTACTAAAGCATCTATATACTCGAACTTCACAATACAAAGTAGGAAGTTTTTTGTCGGGGGTTTTATGTTAAGAAAGAAAACGAAAACGCTTTGGAATTTCGCATCATAAGGAAACAGAGTAATGTTAAAAATTTCCTGTGAATGATTAATGAGAAACAAAAATGATATACATACAACATAAAAGTCTTGTACAAGTTCACTATGTTGATTGACAGTCAACTGTGGACTGCTCAAAATTCGCACAATAAACCTAGAAAAAAATTGGTCCAATTGAAATTTAGCTGGCATATCACTTAGTTAAATTTGAATCTTTTCAACTCAATAATCAACAGACTAAACTATTAGGAAATTTTCCAGTGATAGCAATTGACAAAAATAAACAATTTAAAATTATTTGCGTGATAACTAAAAATTGCGACTGGTATTTATCTTTACATTCTACTTTTTCTTGCATTTAAAAGTATTTAACGACTGGCTTTCTGCTAAATACTCAAGATGATATAACTGATGGCTTAATACTAAATCTTAGAAACAACCATTGCAAACTGTATAGCCACAGAAGTATTTATAATAATATTTGGCTCTGAGAAGTTTAAAAAAACCCCGAAATTGTTCTGATTCTAAAGAAACTCTTTCTGTTATGTATAATAGTTCCTGTCTTATCCAAAAACAATAGTTTCTTTAAATTATTCCTGCCTTGCTTGTCTAAATTTTCTTGTCTATACTTATTAAATCCTCCTTGACTGTCTTCACTTATTAACTCTTTCTTGATTAGCTAGTAACACAGATTGGTCTGTAAAACCTTTTTGGTACATTGTTTACGAAAGACCATTTTGATTTCAGCTCTGTTACAGTTCAAATGAAAAAGCAATTATATGCTAACTCCATTTGGAATTAACAAACACACAGGGTTGCTATTGACCTAAATTAATTCTTATTACCTTTTGCATCTATCTGCAACACCTTGGACTGCTGGTGTCCGCAGTGTTTTCAAGAATTCTACAAAATCTCTTGACGCTTTCGCTCTTTCAGCTTTGGCATTTGCTTGTTCTGTTGTAAGGAAAACGATAAGAAGAAACTGTAGAGTATTCACTTGTGTTCATTAAAGAATAAGTTAGCAGCCAACATAGGGTTATTCATCTTGTCTCAACATAAAACTCCCTTGAGGTTTTCTGGAGTATCTAGTATCTTATCGGGTCTCTAAGATATTGAATTCTTGATATTAGTAGCCTTGTATTAAATTATTCTAACATATGTTTATTATGCATTGTAATATTTTTCACTGTTAAATAAAACATAACTTAAGACAGGGCTAACAAGCAATTGGAAGATAGTAAGGCCATTCTAAAAAAATTGAGAGTAGAAAAAGTATGCTTGATAGAAAATTAAATATCTTATCATTCTTTAGATGGGTGAACCAAAAATGTCATGAAAATGCCCATTCACAAATCTTGGACAGATCTTTTTCTTTTGAAAAAGTCTGACAAAATTGACTTGGATCTCATCAAATATTTCGAAATAATTTTATGACAGTGTAAAAATGCCACAGAGGCAGGTTAAAAACAACTGACAGCTTACCTTCTTTGGAAACAATAGGTGATCTAAAATTTGGACTGGGCGATCTGCCAGGTGATGAGGGTCTACCAGAACTCTTCTTGAAAAACTTTTTAACACTTGCCCTATAAAAATGAATACCAAACATCATGACATCCTTGCATAAGACACACCCTTAATACCATGCCTGAATTCTGAAAAATAGTTTTAACTTGTGTCTTACCATGTATAAGATTACCATGTATTATCATTAAATGTTTACAGGTTATAAAATCCATAAAATTATCTGTCTAAATACTTCTCTCTGAAATAACCAGCTCATACATTGCAATTTGCTCAATAAATTTGGCAAAGACAAAGCCTTTATTTTATTGCTGGAAACAATCAAAGAGTGTATCCAAAAGCTAGGAAAAGAAAACCATAGAAAAGAACATAAATGAAAATCAAGAAAGAAAAAGCTGTGTCATCAACAAGAGCCAATGTGTTACTTCTTGTAGAACCCTTCAGTTGTGTGTTTATTCCTGATTTGTGTTAAGCACAAATTTTCCACTATTATACTTAAATAGCACAAATTATACCAATTTCCTCTTTTTTCTTATGACAAGATATCATTTTCCTCTTTTTTATTTTACACCAAGAAACCAACGCAAAGAACTCTACTTCTTTCCCTTTTTGTTTGCCACCATGTGGAAATACAATCTATTCACCCACTCACTCTTTCAGCTTGGCTCCATTTATAGTTCATATCATGCAACATTTTGGCTTCATCATCTTGCATAGGATTCGACTCTTTGAAACTATCTAATTTGCATTTTCTAGTTTTTGAAAAGGTAACTTCTAAAGAAACTATTTGAAACTTAGCAATAAGACTGAAAACAAATGTCCTAAAAAACCTTTAAAATATAACTAAAAAGACTTCTTTAGCATGGGTAATAACTGTACAAGTGAAATGATGTTTGATGAAATGGTTGTTTACCCCCACGCAAAACCATTTGCATGGATGTTGAGGGGAGCACATTCAACTGCCTGTGTCTGCAGGTAGAGATTATTAATACAGTAAGAGCATTTTTTGAATTTAACAAGGTTACTTTTTAGAGTCTTTCTGTTCCTTCTTCTTTTCTGCAAACTTTGCAAACTTCAGTTGTCCAACTTCAACACCTTGATATTCTTCTAAAAAATAAGAAAACTTCAATATTGACAGATTTTACAATCCTGGTTTTAATTATGTTCTTAAAATACTCATTTAGCAGGCCTGGCCGTTTGAGGCGAGCGCTAGCTCGCGCTCGCCTCCACGCTCCCCTTGCAACCTGAGGCGAGCTATGAATTGCTCTCCTAAACAGAACATGAAGGGAGAATCGCTCCCCTAAAATTTCCATTCATTTGCCCTTTTCCTATTCAGAGAACCCTGAAAACGGGTTAATTGGCTTATTTTTGTAACAGTGATTTCTCCCGTCACTGCATTTTTTGCAATTAACTTTTTGCTTGTTGGGCGGTTTTTGTTATGATATGCATAAACTTCGATCTATTTGGAAAAGGATAGTTAACCGAAAGGTCGTTTGTAGCGTTAACCGAAATAGTCAAACGTCGTTTGTAGCGATTAGAACCTTTCGATCCTAAGAAAACAGGAATATTTTTGGAAGGAAAGTCGAAGAAATGGGTAGGAATTGTAGATTGGGGATATAATAAGACAGCAGGTCCCTTCCAGCAATAGAAACAAAACTATCCCTCAAAGAGAACAGGGTACTCTGTCTTGCAGATCAAAAACGACAACCAAAACATGGAATTCCACTATCCAGCAGCATTTACTGAAAAACCCAGATTGGGTGAAAAACTATAACGGCGACATGTTTCGCATTATTGGCAAAGCCTGATCATCGTTCCATCTATGTAGCAGTTTGTGAATCTATCTACTATATAAACATGGCCGACTGCTTTTGTGTAGACATAAGTGAGTTCGTTTTCACCTTAGGACTCCGTTGGTAACATTTTCAATAGGAAAGGGGCACTTATTGGAAAACCTCAACAGTCATGTCCTCACGTTTTCTGATGGCCTATTTCGATCCAAAACTGGGTATTTTAGCGTAGAGTTTTCCTTCTATGTTCTGACGTTTTATTCTCTGAAGAGTGCTAGACGTATAATTAAGTTTGTTTCAAAATTTGTTTTTTAAAGCCATTTTCAAATTCTGTGCAACAAAAAGATTGTTTTGCAAGAGAATTGTTGTTTTTGTGTTGTGCCAGCTTTACATAAAACGGAGAGAGTCTGTTCTTTCAAATACTTCAAGTAAAGGGGGTGCAAAATGCAAATTGAAAGAAGTAAAACAGCACACTCCTGACTGAGGCTATTACATTAAGGCAACCAACAGATACTAAAGGGGCTTATTAAGTCATCTGTCGATTGTCTTTAAAGTACATTCTATGTGTTACTGATTTAGCTCGCCTCAGCAAATGAGGGGAGCAATTCACAGCTCACCTATGAAAATACAAACGGCCAGGCCTGTATTTAGCTATTGGCATTAATCTATGTCAATACAGCTGCATATGGTATGCATACTTACGTGGAGTGGGCAATGGTTTTGTTAGAAAATCTTCAGAACTTAATGATGTTGTTCTATGCTGGGTTTTTTGCATATATTCTTTGTAACATTTAGAGCAGTATCCTTCCCATGCTGGATTTCCATAGAACCCACACCTATAAAATAGAATTCAAATAGAGTATTTAAGCGCTTTAGAGACTTTGATATTGGCAAACAAAATATACCAAATAGGTACTGCTAGATTTGAAAATTACAAGAAAAGTTTGGTCCTAAAAAGTTTGGTCCTTAAAGTTTGGTCCTAGAACGTTTGGTCCTAAAAAGTTTGGTCCTGAAAAGTGTACAGTATATCTAAAAAATATCCTGGATTGGCAATGTTTCAACTAAATTTGAAAGTCAGATCAAAACAGCCATGACCAATTGTTCCTCCACTGTGAAGCCTTGTGTGTCCTTGTGTACATACTAAAGTCATGCTCCAATCAATTCAAAAGGATTGAGTTCCAAACAATCAAAAAAGTTTAATCATTTATGAATTTTCATGCCTATGTGAAGCTTGGCATGTAGGATGCACTAGTCAAAAATGTGTCTATAGGATAAAACAGTATGTTCTTATGAGCAAACAGTTTCGAAAAGAGAACATTTGCAATGTTTTTGTATAGCATGAAATGCTCCTGCCTTTCTGTGCTGTTTTTAAGTAAAAAATACAACGTTATCTTTCATACAATGCGTAAACAATCAATAATTTACACAATTAAAAGATTATAACAAACAAAATCTTAAACTTTTGCCATGAGTCTGATATTTGGATTTTTTTAGTACCACAGAAAAGCACTTAAACTTTTGATTAAGATTTTAGGACTATTGGACCATGGTGTTATACTGGGCAAAAGCCAAAGCGGGTACTGAATAGTGAGCAGAAAAGGTCTAAGGGACATCAAGTGTTCAAATTGTCAGATAGAATATAGGTCAGATTGCCCTGATGTTATTGCTTCTTTTCTGCTTTTTAAGAAATTGATAATTGATTTTTTATATTGTTTTCTGTTTCTGTTACCTAGTAATGTGCTGTTCTGTTATTTCTAAATCTTGCAATTTCGGAATTTTTCATTAAGCAACTTGATCGGTCAGCTAAGCAGTCCTTGCACTTTGCTATCTGCTGTGTCTTGGTCAATAGAACATGGCTTTGCAATGAAGTTAATATGTGACTGGGCAAATTGTGAATAGTTTGTCTACGGTTCAAAAACTATTAAATTAATTTAGCAGTAGATTGATTGAGAAGAAAAGATTAATCTTGTTTGATTTTGATTAAGCTCCTGTTCTTGCTAAAAATGTTTACTAGTTTCAATTAAATCTCCTTGTTTCCTTATGCAAAATGGCTTTCAGTGAATTTTAGTTATCCTGACTTGGAAAATTGTTCAGGACTACGCACTACTAAAAACTTGGGAATGCCCTGATTAACTTGAATTAACAGTTCCTTGAAGATATTTAAAGGATCAATCATATTCCATCGTTTTTTGTGCTATTCCTAACTTGACAACACATAAACGCTTCAATATTGCCCTCTGAAATTCTTCAATAAATCAAAGCAAGTGATTATCTAAGGGCAAAAAAGGGAAACCTCGATGCTAGGGAAAGGCTGTTAAAACCTCAGGTCTATTAGAAAGGTAAATCTGAAACTTAAATCGAATCGCTAATTTTGCTCAAGTTTTAAAAATTTTTGATTTATAAACAACTTATGTCCTAGATATATAAACAACTTTGAGCGACTATGTCATAGATACTAGCCTTGCAAATGATTCAATAAACAAACAACATTAACCGATATCTGCCATATGAAGGCTAAATATAATCTGGTTTTTGTGTCTTGGTCGTATTCTAGTCAAGTTATTTCTCCTGTTGTTGTTAGGAGCGTCCTAATTTCTTCTTAAAAATGTATCATGATTTCTTACCCTGATTTACAATATAAGGCCGAGTTAGCCAGCCTTTTTGTTGGCCTTCGTCTCTCTGCTGTGGATGTGCTCATATTTGTAAGATATGATGTGGTTTAAAAAGATATTTTCATCAACTTTTGTTATCCATTATTACGTTCATCACAAGACAAAATTATTGGTTAATCTAGCAACAGCAACCACAAAAGTGCCTCCACAGTGACATTCACCCATAAAGATGCATTTACCCCATAGAGATAATTACTCTCACTAATCTATATAAAAGATCAGTGATATACCCTTTGTAGCTATGTAGCATGGGACCCTTATTAATTTCGAAAACTAGCAAATTTCTACTTTTTTTTTCGTTTAGCAACATTGTGTGCAATATCCCCCTTGTTTTTTCGATAGCACTACACAACTGCTTTGTAGCATTGAACATATAGAAATTTTATGATGTAAATCTGATAATTTCTACATCTCTATCTCCGAGACTTTACAATAAAGTATTTATCTTAACAGCTAGTTGAAAAATATGTGATAGATAATAATGGCTTGCTGCTCAGTCGATCAAATCTTTAAGAGATCTGCGACACAACAGCAGCGTGACGAAAATGATGAATTTGAGGGAAAAGAGAAGCAGAGCCAGGGACGTCGCCAAAGGGGGCCGGGGGGTGCGTTACCCCCCCTCAACACTTTGCCCATCAACAAATTAAGGATTATTGCCGGGCAAAAGAAGCAATTTTTGTGCTCTTCCTCTAGCCTTTTCGCAGCAATGGCAACGTATTAACATTTCTGTGGTTGTTGAACTTTCAAAGTATGGCACTAGAGTATAAACTTTGAAACAAAAAAGCATAAAAGCAGGATGTAAGAGTATATTTCCTTTGACCGCTTCCTTAAAGAGTGAGACACGCCCTTTTTTGTTGGCAAAAAGCACTTTTTTCCTCTCGAAGAATTTCTTTTGGCTTCGCTCCTGAGCAGAGCAGCCATAGCTTGGAGATTTGAATTAACTTTTGTGACAATTTCCTTGAGAAAGCCGTTTAATTCGGCTACGTCATTGGCTTTTTGCAGATTTGAGCTATTCTCAAACAAGTTTTCTAATCTAATCATTAGGAAGCTGCCCCCTCACGTTGCTAGTGAAACTGATGGATATAGTCACGTGTTAACCGTTGACATTTTAATGTAAGCTTATTGTGGTTAACTTTGGATAATGTTTTAATAGATAAACAGCCAGGTTTTTTTTCCTTTGACCCAATCTTTAGAATATGTTTTTCATGACCCACTATGACCCCTTTTAGTTCTAATACTTTTTATTTTTCAACCTGATTTGAAAGTTTCTTAAATGTTCATCTTTAGATTTTCGTCGATTAAGTAATATCATGACCTACTATTGTAGCAGTATTAATTATATACCGTTTCTTATTAGCTAATACATTTGTCGGCTAAATCCTGATTTTAGGATCAGCTTTGGCGGTTAAGTGGTAGGTGCTTAGGATGTTCTGTACGATTTTCTTTGTGCTTTATTTTACCGTCTATATCTGCCCTCGTAAAAAATTAAACAGTATTCCGTTAATTTTAACAAAGTCGGAAAAAGCTTAAAAGAGCTCTAGATTTATTCAAATGAATCGGAATTAAGTATTAAAATCGATTTAGGTCTACAAAGATCACACAATTGTTTATCACCCTCCTTTATCTGTTCTGATTACCCTCTCAAAAAGTTTGTTCAACATTGGTGTCTGTTTTAGTACTTCAAGGAAAGAGCGCGCCCCTTTCAAAGCATCTAAATTTCAAATTAACGATGTCATGTCATGACATAAACATGAATTGTCTATGAGCTGTTATTGTACATGCATTTGAAAAATTCGTTAGTTAGTTAGTTAGTTAGTTAGTTAGTTAGTTAGTTAGTGAGTTAGTTAGTTAGTTAGTTAGTTAGTTAGTTAGTTAGTTAGTTAGTTAGTTAGTTAGTTAGTAAGTTAGTTAGCTAGTTAGATAGTTAATTAATCAGTTAGTTAGTTAGTTAGTTAGCTAGTTAGTTAGTTAGTAAGTTAGTTAGTTAATTAGTTAGTTAGTAAGTTAGTTAGCTAGCTAGTTAGTTAGTTGATTAGTTAGTTAGTCAGTTAGTTAGTTAGTTAGAAAGTTAGTCAGCTAGTTAGTTAGTTAGTTAGTTAGTTAGTTAGTTAGTTAGTTAGTTAGTTAGTTAGCTAGTTAGTTAGTTAGTTAGTTAGTTAGTTAGTTAGTTAGTTAGTTAGTTAGTTATTAGTAGTTAGTTAGTTATAAGTTAGTTAGCTTAGCTAGTTAGTTAGTTAAGTTAGTTAGTAGTCACAGTTAGTTAGTTAGTTAGAAAGTTAGTCAGCTTATTTAGTTAGTTAGTTTAGTTAGTTAGTTAGCTAGTTAGTTAAGTTAAGTTAGTTAGTCAGTTAGTTAGTTGTTAGTTAGTTAGTTAGTTAGTTAGTTAGTTAGTTAGCTAGTTAGTTAGTTAGTTAGTTAGTTAGTTAGTTAGTTAGTTTAGTTAGTTAGTTAGTTAGTTAGTTAGTTAGTTAGTTAGTTAGTTAGTAAGTTTAGTAGTTAGTTAGTTAGTTAGTTAGTTAGTAAGTTAGTTAGCTAGTTAGATAGTTAATTAATCAGTTAGTTAGTTAGTTAGTTAGTTAGTTAGTTAGTTAGCTAGCTAGTTAGTTAGTTGATTAGTTAGTTAGTCAGTTAGTTAGTTAGTTAGAAAGTTAGTCAGCTAGTTAGTTAGTTAGTTAGTTAGTTAGTTAGTTAGTTAGTTAGTTAGTTAGTTAGCTAGTTAGTTAGTTAGTTAGTTAGTTAGTTAGTTAGTTAGTTAGTTAGTTAGTTAGTTAATTAGTTAGTTAGTTAGTTAGTTAGTTAGTTAGTTAGTTAGTTAGTTAGTTAGTTAGTTAGTTAGTTAGTTAGTTAGTTAGTTAGTTAGTTAGTTAGTTAGTTAGTTAGCTAGTTAGTTAGTTAGTTAGTTAGTTAGTTAGTTAGTTAGTTTAGTTAGTTTAGTTAGTTTAGTTCTTCTGATTTTTATTATTAATTCACTTCCAGATAAGTTTGGCTTTCAGACACTCTTCCTCTAATCGACAGAAAACAGACTGTGACATCACACACCCTCTTATCTTTTAGGAGAAGATCGCCTTCTTGAGTTAATCCAATTCCTTCTGCATGGACCTGCAATCGGAAGAGAGCTAGAAAGAATTTTCACTGGCAAAAGATCCCTGAAAGTTGATGCAAGAGTTTAACATTTGCTCGGGTTTATATCTTGATCATGAGTCATATTGCAATATTTTCTTCTGTATTTGCGTTGATGCATTGAATACCTTTGGTCTATCTAGTTCAGGTAAGGATTTTAACGCGGAAAATAAAGAATTAATCGAAATGCAACTCGGTTTTCTTACACCCTGGGTACCAGAGCCTGTTTAAGCTGACGATACGATAGTATATCAACTAGCTAGGAATGTATTCCCTTCGGTCTATCGGTGATATAAAATAATGGGTAGATAAATCAGTAAAAATGAGTAGATAGGAAAGCCCCTTTTGGTGTTGCCCCAGATTGTTGCCATTTGCCTCGACATAAGAGATAACTGATGTTTTCATGCTATACACACTTTTCATAGAATAAATTCTACAGCAAAATAGAGGCTTAAAGTTAGTGAGATGTACGAATCGAATAAGAAAGATAACCAAATTCGTATTTGAATTGAATCTTCAAATTTGATTGTGCCTCTATATGAGTTTTAGAGAAAGACGAAAAAATGCTCAACTTAAGGATATTTTGGGGCAAGACTCTAGCTCATGAAGTTGGCCGCCATACGGCCCTTTAATGCCCTATGCTATTTCCTGCTATAAAAAAGATTCTAGTTACGCCCTTGTAAAATTCCAAGAAATGGGAGCGCCATAAAAGATGCCTGTATGTCCTTGCTAGCACTTAAAAATTAATAATGCATTGACATTATAACGTTTAGAAACATTAGCTTATGGAAAGTAATCTTCCTCTTGATAACTGGAAAGGGCATTGCAATTAATGTGCTCGATGTGATGTCGTCATTCAAGTTTGGTACTCCTCCCTTCTAGTCCCTCTGTCTGCCCTCCACGAGGCGATCCAGGGCAGCGATTTATTGCAAATTTTTCCTTTTTACCTGGACATTGCAATGAAACAAGTCATAGCTCAAACTGTATTTTAATGAAGGTGAGGACATTCTTAATCAGATTTATATCCCGTTTCCTTTACTATTGTATTTTTTGTGGTAACTTGTTAGAAGGAAAAATTCGTTGGTAAAAGCTTCTATCGTCATAGACAATTTGTCTAACACTTTGGTAGCTTTAGAGGGTTAGAGGATCCATTCAGCGAGCAATGTCCTAAAAACGAGCATCTGAAAACAGTCTTCACAATTCCAACCTCATTACAACCACTCTGCAAGTAGCCAGAGAGCGTGATAAAACGGCTAAAAAGTCAATTGTCTTTCAAAACAGGCCAACCTAGGCAACTGAAAAGTGAAACAGCAATGGAAATGGTCGGGTCCTGAACAGTGGGAAGTTCAGGGTTCCATCTGAGGGGCCCAGGCCTATGATTTTCCGACAAGATAACATCTTGTGTCATGTCTAATTTTAAGGAAACTGCAAATTTTGATGAAAAAAGGTGATTTTTTAGAGGGACCCTCTAGAAATTTTTGCTGACCACGCCATAACTAAGTAGCAAGAGCAATCCACTTATGATTTTTAATATCAAGATCGATATCTCATCTAAAACAATTGATGATAGAAGAGGTCGACCGATTACATTTTTGGCAAGTCGTTCATGATAACAACATGATTGTAATTGAATTGAATTTAGATATACAATACACAAACAGTTTCTATTTTGGTCATATATTGTATGTTTGATTATCTAGTACTGGCTAATATTTCATCAGCTATGCTTTGTTCAAATTTTGCCAAAAGCGCACAGAGAGATTTCAGAAGCCCCCTAGGATAGAAAGGGAAAGTGTAGATCACCTGCGAACCAAGCGAGCAGAAAATTTGGCAATTACGCCTCCTAGATTAGCTTAAAACCTCTTTTCACAACAATTTCTTGGAGTAATTTCGATATGTTAAACGCCTCTCAATTATCCGACGAAAGCCCGAATATTCCGACGACATCGTTGATTAGGGGGCCCAAGCCCCCATACCCCCATAATTTCCGCCACCGGTCCTGAAGCACTAAATTTGCCCCCCACCAACGATCGTAAACACTAGCAACTCGACTTTCAGCAACTTTGCATTGTCATGTGCCAATCGAAAGTGATACACTGCAAACAAAACCTTTGTTTCTCAATTCTGCTTTTTGTTTAGTAGTCTCCAATGATTTTGTTTAACACTACTTCAATTGCCCCCAAGTATATTGTTGTCGTATTCCAATCGCTCCAAACCAAATCATTTGCTAATTACAAACTGATAGCCCCCACCCACCTCCCAATTATTTGTGTAGTAATACTTAGATCGCTACCAATAATTTATCTATTACTACTCCGATTGCCACCAACTATTTTGTTTACTAATACTTCAATGGCTCCCTATCCAATCACTCCGATCTCAAGTAGCTCCAAATTTCTTGTCTATTACTGCTTTGAACGCTACTAATTAACTCTGAAAACATAAGTTCCTTTTCCAGCATTCTTAGAACTGTATCGTAAACAGCTAACGGACTTGCAAGGATAAATTAAACTTCACGCAAAGCTTGCAACCATTATTTAATCATGAAATGTTTGGCAAGCGGTGACTTCCTTCAAATTTTATTACATGAATGCTGTGACACAAAATAAAAAGGAACTCTGATTACATTCGACTATGATAATGACTACTGATTAAGGCAAAGGGTGAATCTCCTCAGTGCAGCCTTTAGAAAAAGCAACAGCCTTTAGAAATCAGCTATTGAATTTCTTTTGTACAATGTGAGAAGTCTTTGTTACGCTCGTTTTTGCATAAACTTATTTTTCGTAGCTCTGTTTTTCAGCCGATTTAGTTTTCCTAATGTACGATGATAAACTGACACCTGAGTGAATGGTTGTATTTTCTGTGTATTTTTTCTGTTTTTCTTTGCAATGATAATCGACATTTTCTGTGAGCCGGCTCTGACATTCCTCTGTTTACACAAAGAGAGCCTTTTGTCTCAGATTGAATGGCCAGTGTTTCAGGTAAAAGTTACAATTTTGGCAAAAGTATAAGCTTGATGGTAAAATGGGTTACACCACAGGATGCAGAATATTATTCCCTTTCTTTTGGTGTTTTCAAAAAATAAATTGGACCATGTTTGCCGAAGTTATTCAACTTTTTATCAATTTTTGGCGAGGGGGATTCAGGTTTGCACAAAGCAGTTCAGAAAAAACAATAGGCTTGTGATTCCCAGAGTTTCTAAAGATCTCGGTTTTTGGCGATTTACTCCTAAACCATAATTCATATGAACCTATGGATAGATTCAGTCGACGCGCCGTACGATGCTCGATTTTTTGAGCCGTTTCCCGTATTTTTAGGACGAGATTTAGCAAAGTTATTAAGGATTTTGTCTCCAAAATCGCCAAAAAACGGTTTTTTGCACTTTAAAAATCGAAAAAAGCCGTTAAAAATTCGCTGATACTTTCTAAAAATCGAGCCAAAAATGGCCTAAATTCTGATATATAGCTTTCTATGTTTAAAGCTCGCGTTTCTTTTTAAAATCGATTTTTCCGAAAAGTGCACTTTTCAAATTTTCTCAAATTTGCATCGCAGCGTCCAGGCCTGGCCAAAGCCGTTGCTGCGATGGCGACTTATACTTTCTACTTAAAAACGGTATTTTCTTGAAGTTTTAAAGCGGGGGTAAGCTTTTTACATGCTAAGCAAACTGTTTTAAGTCGATTTAGATGCAATTACAGTGTAATCGCTTGATTTTAAATCATTTTGAAAAACTTCAGTACATGTCACTAGCCGCCCGTAGCCCGGTCAGCTTCAATGGAGAGAACCACACGAATATCGCTCTTTATTCGCATATCAAGAGCGTTAATCATTTAACAGCCGTTTACACACTCTCTTCTTGCATGTTGAATCTGTTTAATCTTTTACAAAGTGATTAATTGCAACAAAATTTTTGCAACTTCACTTTTCCTCGATATGAAGGTCTGGGAATCCCCTTCCTTAGGTATATTCAGGCTTGCAAACTTTCTATTGTCTTACCGAGTTACCCTTTGGTTTTTGCCCTTCTGAGGCTTTAATATCAATATGATTGAGAGAAATAGAGCATAGATGCAGTTATCTATCGACTCAAACGCTTAAAAAGCGAATATCGAGCGATTTTCGTGTGTTTTTCTCCATTAAAGCAGATCGGGCGACGGGCGGCTAGTGACATGTACTAAACTTTTTCAAAATGTCACTAGCCGCCCGTCGCCCGATCTGCTTTAATGGAGAAAAACACACGAAAATCGCTCGATATTCGCTTTTTAAGCGTTTGAGTCGATAGATAACTGCATCTATGCTCTATTTCTCTCAATCATATTGATATTAAAGCCTCAGAAGGGCAAAAACCAAAGGGTAACTCGGTAAGACAATAGAAAGTTTGCAAGCCTGAATATACCTAAGGAAGGGGATTCCCAGACCTTCATATCGAGGAAAAGTGAAGTTGCAAAAATTTTGTTGCAATTAATCACTTTGTAAAAGATTAAACAGATTCAACATGCAAGAAGAGAGTGTGTAAACGGCTGTTAAATGATTAACGCTCTTGATATGCGAATAAAGAGCGATATTCGTGTGGTTCTCTCCATTGAAGCTGACCGGGCTACGGGCGGCTAGTGACATGTACTGAAGTTTTTCAAAATGATTTAAAATCAAGCGATTACACTGTAATTGCATCTAAATAGACTTAAAACAGTTTGCTTAGCATGTAAAAAGCTTACCCCCGCTTTAAAACTTCAAGAAAATACCGTTTTTAAGTAGAAAGTATAAGTCGCCATCGCAGCAGCGGCTTTGGCCAGGCCTGGACGCTGCGATGCAAATTTGAGAAAATTTGAAAAGTGCACTTTTCGGAAAAACCGATCGATAATTTTCAAAAGAGCAAGCTATATATCAGAATTTAGGCCATTTTTGGCTCGATTTTTACAAGGTATCAGCAGATTTTTATCGGCTATTTTCGATTTTTAAAGTGCAAAAAACCGTTTTTTGGCGATTTTCGAGACAAAATCCTTAATAACTTTGCTAAATCTCGTCCTAAAAATACGGGAAACGGCTCAAAAAATCGAGCATCGAACGGCGCGTGCCAAGAATTGAACTAGAAGTTCATAAATATTATAGTTTAGATGTAAATCGCCAAAAACCGAGATCTTTAGAAACTCTGGGAATCACAAGCCTATTGTTTTTTCTGAACTGCTTTGTGCAAACCTGAATCCCCCTCGCCAAAAATTGATAAAAAGTTGAATAACTTCGGCAAACATGGTCCAATTTATTTTTTGAAAACACCAAAAGAAAGGGAATAATCTTCTGCATCCTGTGGTGTAACCCATTTTACCATCAAGCTTATACTTTCGCCAAAATTGTAACTTTTACCTGAAACACTGGCCATTCAATCTGAGACAAAAGGCTCTCTTTGTGTAAACAGAGGAATGTCAGAGCCGGCTCACAGAAAATGTCGATTATCATTGCGACAAATAACAGAAAAAATACACAGAAAATACAACGAACTGTTCAGGCTTCAGTCTCTTATCATACAACAGGACTAATAAATCGGTTAAAATACTGAGCTAGGAAAAATTAGTTTATGCGAAAACGAGCACAACAAAGACTTCTCACTTTACACAAAAGAAATTCAATAGCAGATTTCAAAGGCTGACACCATTTCTATGGGCTACACTAAGGAGATTCACCCTCAACTTATCGAATCGCCGGTAGTCAGTCAGTCATGGAGCCGAACCTAAGAGAAATTCGCTTTTTGGTAGTGTGCCATTCAGCAAATTACTTGAGAGACTATCTTTAACCTGACATTCTGGAAATTCGCAGCAACTAAGGCAGATTTCATGCAGGAAAACAAGCAAGAAACAACTGGGTAGCTCCGTTTGGCTTTTTTCGTCATCATAGGAAGACCCTTGATAATGGGAAATCTCTAGAAGGTTCAGGAAACCAAAGAAAAGAAAGACATAGGACAAGTCTCTTGTTCATCTACTCTAGGCAAACAGGAAGCATGAGCATATATAAAGGTCACATCTAGCATAACTGCTGACGCTAAAGTAGCTGCCAGGAGGACATCGGGGGCCCATGTCTCTCCCACTTTATAAAGTTTTGCAGAAAGTTTCCTCTAAGTGATCACTCAATTTTTAATAGACCTACTTTGTACCGGATCAGCTCGTAATATGATGTTTATGATACTCAATACGAAGTCTACTTGGTTATCAATGATGCCTAATGATAAAATGGGAGAGGTCATGTTATTGCTCGTTTTAAGATGGGCGTGGCAACAGTACCCTCAAATTGCTAAATTGCTGTGCCCTTCGAGTTTTCAAGTGATCTATTTATTCTTGCTAACTGACAATGGCTTTCCTAAAAGGAGACATCTCAAGTAGGACAGCTTAAGATAACCGGTGAAAGACTTGAATATTTTGTTGTATCAAGTTGGAAGACTATGGCTTACTTTGTTACT
>NW_027020025.1:11601613-11668141 GCF_013076305.1 Rhopilema esculentum
CGAACCTTTTGTGACAAAATGAGAAGGTTTCTTTAAAGCAGAATATGACTCCCAATGATTTAAATCGTCGAATGATTGTTTGGAAGCTTGTATCCTGAGCGTTATTGGAAGATAACGCTTGTTTTTTGAGCAATGCTGAATTTCGGTTACAATTTAATTGGCAAGACGTTTATCTAGAAAACATCTTTTGGAAGGCTTATTTCTTTTTTTGAAAGTAATTCTTAGCTAAATATGGAATCTTAATGCTTGCAGATTCTCGCATTTACCTTTGATTTTCTTACAGTAAGGAAGGGTTGGTGGAACAGCTCAATTACCTAGGTAGGGAAAAGGGAGCGTTAAAGTATGTCTTAAAACTACTTCGGGATTCCAGTATGCGAACATCAAATAACTCAATCATGATAACAATAAAAATATCAAGCAATTCTGTCTTTAAAAATTGACAACACAGTGATGGGATCTTTATCGAAAATTGTCCAATTTCCCATAACTTCCTTCAACTGGGGAAAATTTCTGTAGTGCCTTGTTTTTTTTTGACAATAGCCGTACACGTATTTTTAAAAGAAAGTTTTTTTCAGCCTACCCCTCAGACTTTCTTAGCTTTTTCCTTATTTCAGCACTAAAACTTACTGAACACTTTCTTAACGTAAAATTGGAAACTTTTACGCTACTAGGCATGCGCAGTGATGGAAAAGATGAAATGCTATAAATATGCTATTTTTCTCAAAAACCCTCAACGTCATACTGTATTCGTCGTTTCCTGTTCAGCACATTACTGTTTGTTGAAATATTTCACTCTTGCACAGCAATTTCCTTTGAAACTTTGAATATCTAAATTTGTCAACTTTCTTAGGTTTCAAAGATTCAGCCCTTTCTTAACGTTTTGAAGAACCGAACACAACTTTCTTGTGAAATGCTTTCTTATAAAAAAAACGTGTAGTACCTTGTTTTTTTTACAATAGCAATCTTGAAATGAAAGCACCTTTCATATAAGATACGGGCTTCCATCTCTATAATCATATTATTCATGTTTTTGAGTGTGTTGTGTCTCCGCTCGATATTTCCTATGAGCTCCTGGCTTCTTGCTGCGTCAACATTGGGGAGTTTTTGCAGAATTAGACACCTTTTTTAAACTGAACTCCCAGTGCTGGCTGATAAATTCCAACTAATCTAGATTTTACAATCTGCTGTAATATTTATATTGGGAAAAAATCTTGCCATGTACTGTTAAAAAAGACGATTATATGCACTGCTTCAGTTTGTGAAAATCCTTAAATCTCAGCTAGTATATCAGCGTATAACGTGGAATGCTATTAATCGACTTTTGCACAGAAAATTGAATAAAAGTCAATTCACAGTTTTGATGTTTTCCATCCACCGCCAAAAAAATGAAAATTTAAGAAGCTTTGAATACCCAATGTCGTGGAAAATTTTTTGAAATTTATAAAAGGAATGTATTCATGTTGATAAAAGGTGCCTTTCTGGATCTAGGGGTGCACTAGGGGGTTGACAGCAACACGCTCTTCACCTTTATCGCAGCATTTGCTCGGCTAATGATGCTGTCAGGCAAGGGAGAGGGGATTACCCTATAAATAAAATTTTTAACTAAATTGGAAACGATTTAAAATTTACAATATTTGCAAGAACAAATTATGTGATTATGACAGACAGCGCAGCAAACATAAATTAAAATCCAATCTTTGAGTAAGACTTATTTTAAATTCAGCAATCTTCCAAGACAGAATTCTTGTACTGACACCTTAGTCGGAATCATGTGGATAGACGCATTCAAAGAAACAGGAGGCAGTATAAAAGTTGCAGAATATATCTACAGCAGATGACACGTACCCACCCGGGGGCGTCGGGAGAAATTGAAATGTGGGAGCAAAGGGAGGGGTATAACGATTCAAAATGGAGAGTGTTCCCTTGGAGCTTTAATAGCCATACATGCATCTGCATTTCTATCACTTTATGGAACGTACGTGTGGTGCTCCTTTGTTTCAATGCTTCTTTATGTATCATGTTGCAGGGATTGACTGGCACATTTTATTCCACGTGACAAATTTACTATGCAGCAATCTACATCAATGCTAACGAAGTCTAGGCATCAAAGAAAAAAGCATACTCGAACGAATCTCATGATCTCGTGTTGAAACCATTTGCCGAACCTGGCCAGTGGAGCCTAATCAAATTGGAGTATTGTATTTTAAGTTGAAGCATAATGGTGTACTTTTAATAAAAACTTTCTGGGATTATTTCCATTCGAAAGTCCACCTTTAAATGACTCCAACGCCAGGCAGTTGGTCGAAGATGGTGGGTTTTGGCAGATCTTCACCTGAAAGAAAAGAGAATGCTCAAATTTCGGTTTTCCAGAAAAAAATAATATTCAGGAATGTTTACGTTACAGCTCCAAGCGATGTATTACGTATCTACGTTTAAAGGTTGGACGCTAGACTTCAGTAACTGCAAAGGATGAAGAAGACAGTCAGAAATATCATATATCGAGGCTATTTACATTTTACTACGCAAACCTAATTTGGATATTGAGCTAAAGCAATAGAGTTGTTCTATAAAGAGAAAAGCGCTTGAATTGTTGAAGAATGATTCGTTTTGGAAGGATATAGATAGATGAAACAATAAATGAAGATCAATCAATCAGAGGGAACTTAAAAGTAAAGAAAATCATAATATATTAGTGCATACATTTAGCTGTATTGAGGAATCAGCAAATCTTTTAAGGAAATTATCTAGTCGTGAAAGAAAAGTAAAAATACAAATCACTGATTTTTCATGGCATTTAAATATGAAACATTATCCACAATGGTTCGTTTTGGAAGGATATAGATAGATGAAACAATAAATGAAGATCAATCAATCAGAGGGAACTTAAAGTAAAGAAAATCATAATATATTAGTGCATACATTTAGCTGTATTGAGGAATCAGCAAATCTTTTAAGGAAATTATCTAGTCGTGAAAGAAAAGTAAAAATACAAATCACTGATTTTTATGGCATTTAGATATGAAACATTATCCACAATTAAAATAAAAACGAAAAATAAAACTCCGAAAACCCGGTGATTGGATTGTTTGTGCCACACCCTTCGGGTGACTGGAAAAATGTGGAAACGCTGTTGTTACTGATGAAATATCCAATCATAGAACTTCATTTTTATCATTGCCTTTTATCGTAGACACGTTCTAGACTGCATTTCAAGATTGCATTGCCATGTATAGCCTGGTGTCATGTAGGTTTTTTTCAAGGGCAAATTATTGTTCTTGACATCGATCATATTTCTTATATTTTCCTAAACTAAGCTATAAAAAGAGAATGTATATAGTCGCGCTTAATGAAAATCTATCAATAGACTGGTGCATGTCACTAATGAGCAGTAAAAAGAGCACTGGTCCCAACATGCATTCTTGAGACACACCACAATTCGAAGCGAGAGTGCTAGAAGATTCCTCATTAAGTATTGCGAGTTCTCAGACAGTCTGGATTCTATCAGTTCAGCATGACCTAGACACGACAAGAGCAAAGCGTCTAGCGTTATGCTGTTCAGGCTTGGCAAATAGGACTTCCTGGTTATACTTCATGATTAAATTTTAGAAAGTTCTAGAAATAGCGGCATAGAGGACAATTTCAAATCCTTTACAAATTTGCTTCCAACTACAGGAACGCAAATAACGGGGAGGAGTCATTTTGCAGCAAGACTAATGACAAGATATGCTTACATGATATATAAATGCTTACACAAATATAAATTCGTCGAGGTTTCATTAGCCCACCAAGCACTATATCATTTGAGAACGATTTGAAAGGTTGTTGAATCTTTTGTATCTTTTGTGGGAACAGAATATGAATTGTTTTTAAAACATAAACCCTTGTAGACACTATTTCAAAAAATGATCATTTTATCGTATTTCATCTTAATCTCCAAGAGACAATTAAACTAACATTTTATACGGTAAAACAGAAGAAAATTTCGAATTATTTCAAGCTAAAAGTATGAAGATCTTTGATCAGGCATCAAACTTTCTCCTAGAAGATTTGTAGAGTGGGTTCCCAAACAAATAAACGTCTTATTGCAAATCACTCCGTTTTCAAGTTATATAAAAAATTTAGATGACACAGGGGACATTATTTAGCAAATGTTCAAAAATCTTGATTCTCTTATCAAAATAATGGTCACATCAAACAAAGTGTCCACCAAAATACACCTCTGACAAGATAATTTGCTTTAACTTGGCTTTCAATCGGCTAAAAATACGACAATACAACGTACACAATTCTCCTTTTAGCAGTAAAAAGCATAAAAGACCTTTCCCACTTGGTTTCAATCCGTGCTCTGAAAGGAGGTTTTTTTAATAGAAATTAACACAAATTGCTTACAAATGTAGCTTGTATATACATACATACAAGAAATGCAAAAAACAAGGAAAAACCAAGAGGTACACAACTAATTTATAGGAAAGGAGACTAACGAAAAAGGTTTTTAACAACTAATACTCTAAAACAGTGAGTAGCTGTAAAATACCAAATGACTTCTTCTCCCCAAAAGGGAAAAAATGGAGAAATAATTCTTTGCGCAGTTTTTCTCTTATTTCAACAAAAGGACAAAATTGCAAACAGGTAAGTTTCTTGCAAATTAAATCAATCGAAAAAGTTTCCCAATTTCGGAATATTGCGACAAAAAGATTCCTCCAATAATGAGATCTTTTAAGGATTTTTAGCTACTTGGACAAAACCTGAAAAGAGGTTCCTCCCATAAGCATATTTTTATAAGAATATTGGTGCAAGGGCAATTAAGTTGGGCACCAGTCAGTGAAAGAAACGGTTCATAATATCAACTTTGATCGACTTTAAAAGTAACACAAAAACAAAGATAAAGTTTTATATCACAAAAATATGTCCAAAATGTTAGCAAATATCAAGCACTCCTTAAAGAAACCAAAAACAATGGCGAAAAATGCTTCCACCTTGAAAGGTAAAATCACATTAATTGGTATTTTAGAATCTGTACTTTGCTAAATTGTTTAGGCAATTCAAATAAGAAAATATCCTACAATCCACGAGGGAAAAAAACTTGACATGAAATCATTTATTCAAGGCACAAACTGAAGATTTAATGATTTAATTCCAACTCAATAGCGTTTAAATTACAGAGAATCATACCTTTAAGATACATTCAAATGGAAAAGATCGGGGGAATCAATTTTCGGAAAAAACTTTGCCTTTGTTGCTACAGGTGTCATTTTTTCGTTGCTTTGATTGCAATGCTAGTTATAAATGTTGCTCTTAGTTTGTCCATTTGTTTGGCTTTAGTATTGCATCGGTATCAGTTTCCATGATTGATTAACGTAAAATTATAGCCTGTTTTAGCATATACATTTATATGATCCAAAAAGTGTTTGTCCCAAAGTTTTTTGTCTGAAGTTATTTTTCTCGCAATTTTCCGTCCGAAAGTTTTAGATTTTAAAGTGAGAGGGCCAATAAACGATTATGCAAAAAATCTAAACAATTACCAGTTAAATAGCAAGGTTTGAAACAAAATATTTTAGAACATAAGTGAAAATTTCCTTCAGGTTCAGGCAAAGTTAAAAGAATGGAAGGAACGGTGAGTTCTTCAAGTTAATTTGTCCCCAACACACAATAGTCTGAAACAGTATAGAAGGACTAAGTGAGTTAAGCATAATTATTCACAAACTTCATAACAGTTACTGTTTGAGCAAGAAAGCAAACCCTTCAGAGTACAGTGAGATCCAGTTATAACGATCCCCCAAATAACAGAAGCACCAATGCATAAACAATCAATATTTGATTTTAATCAAAAGAGCAAGATAGCTTCTCATAAGCCACGGAACACTTGGGAAAATTCCTAATGGACTTCTTTTGATGTTTGAATCATGTAACAGGTAGGCATACATGTCTCTGGAAAGTCAGCGTGGTTAGCAGAAACACTAGGATACCATTTCCTAAACTTCTAGAAGCATTTCATTCTTTTTTTCGATAAATTTAGCTGTCTTCTTGATAGAAAAGGCTTTTCACAGAGCATAAAAAGTATGTTTGATGGATGTCATTCTGGAAAAAAGACGTCACCTGGCTCGTTGAAGTGACTTTTGATCATTTTAATTGCCAAAACATGAGCAATTCAGCTAATTGGCAGAAAAACGTTTTCACTTGCTGTTATGTTGATATGCAACCATTTAACTTTGCCTTCATTTTAACTACTCATATATAGCTTTTTACAAAATCTGATTTCTTTAAGTTGGTTCTGTAAACACTACTTTATACTTTATACAGGTGTTCAGTTGTTTAAATAAAACATTATCTTCCTGTTGCTGGAAAGAGCTTTTGTTAAAACAGACTTGTGTTTGAGAAGACCATGCTGCTTGAGATAAAACATTTGTTCTTTTTTAGTATGTTGAACCATTTCTTTCTGCAACTTTCGGAAAACATACACAAAAAAGCGGTGGAATATTTGCTCATAGGCTAGAGAACAAGGAAGGCGGGGGAAGAAAGGAAACAATAGCAAACTAGAGTGCTGCTAAAAAACTAGATCTAAACACTCTCTATGAATGTTTTCAGACAAAGGAAAATGAAGCAAATCCTCTGTCATCATTCTCTTTTGTGATGTCACTGATAGTACAGCACAATTGAATTGGGCAAAATTGTTACCAGTGGATAATTAGTAAGAAAGTTATTTCCATGTGACTTCATAGAGATTAAAACATTTACAAAAGGTTAAGTGTTGAGCCAAGCAAAAAAATTGAGCACCTGATCCCAAATTTTATAGCCTTGAAATTTACATCATTCTAGAATCTGGAAATAATTTTGGGGATTTTGGTTCCTGACTCCATGCCTCTTAAGGTTTTGTCTTGTCAAATGTCATTCAAATTTGAAAAAAAATTGTTTTGACAATAAACGACCTTATTCTGATCAACATTTGAAATAAGAAATAGATTATGAAAGCGAGGAGGGGGGAGGGTGAAAATTTTTTGAAGGGGAGCTCAACATGCTGAAAGTCAAGGTAAGGAAGATACTGCATAGTTCTAAGTACATTCTGGAAATTATTAGGGTCCTCTCTACTTCTGTGGCCTATTGGTAACATAACCTTTTTTGAAAAAAGATTATGTTTACAATTTTCTTTGAGATGGTGCTATTTTTCCTTTTTTAGGTACTCTCAAAGATTCTCTTTGATTTAGTAAGCAAGATTACTTTTAAAGAGGATCTTTGAAAGTAACTCTTTCACCTGTCAGGGCTGGTTGAGTTACTGGTTCTCTAGCTGAGACTCCTCCCATCTTATCATTTTACAGTGACCAGCTTAATTTCCTTTAATGAATTTAGCAAAATGCTAAGGCAATGCTCAGTATTTGCGGTAAAGTTAAGTTGATTAATCTATATTTTGAACAAAAGCATGTGAATAACCTTGTTCATTTGGCTTTAGCTTTGTCCGTCATCAGTTTGATGTTATTGTGTTCACAGTGTTGGCACATAATTCTATAGAATTGTAATTACAAAAGCTAAGGCTAAGTAAATCTAAAAGAATTTAATTAGGCCTATTGTATTTTTGACTTATTGTGTTATAGATTGATTGATGATGAAGCAAACATGAAACTTTGTGATTAGCCTAATCAAGTGACATAATATCATTAAAAATGGCCTATTTCGGCCTGGTGATATCTTATTGGATCATAACTACGATTTAAAGTGGCAACTACTATCCTGATGTTTGAATTTTTTAATCAAGTAATGGTTTTTATAAAGTTCAGTACATGAAAATGGCTTTGAAAAAAGCAAACATTTATTAAACTAAAGCTTTTCGTCTGACACTCTTCAGAGTTTAAAACGTCAGAACATAGATCGAAAACTCTACGCTAGGAAATATATATACCTAGTTGTGGATCGAAATAGGCCAATCAGAAACACAAGCACATGGCTGTATAGGTTGACCAATCAGTGCCGCTTGCCTATCAGAATGTTACCAATGGAGTCCTAAGGTTAAACGAACTCCTTTTGTCTACACAATAGCGGTTTTTTCGTGCTAATGTAGATAGATTTTAAAACTGCTAGATGGAATGACGATCGGGCTGTACTAATAATACGAAACATGTCACCATAATAGTTTTTTGCACAATCTGGGTTTTCCAGCAAATGCTGTCCGATAGCAGAATCGCAGGTTTTAGTAGTACTTATAGATCTGCAAGAACGAAGTGGCTGTTCTCTTTGGGGATGGGTTTTGTTTCTAATACTAGATGGAACATGCTGTTTTATTTTATCCTCCAATCTTTTGGTAGTGCGTCCTGCGTAGCCAGAATCACACTGGCACGTAAATTCATATACAACGGAACTCTTTAGTGAGGTAGGAATCCAATCCTTTTGAATGGAGGGAAGGGCCTTTTTTGTACCGTAAACAATGCGTGGATTCATGGCAAAGAAATAAAGAAAGTTCAGTACATCAACATTCAATCTAATTCAAATTTCAATTTATAAATTGAATGGATGTTTTTCAATCAAACTGTTAACTTAGGTGCATCTTTCAACCTGTAGTTCAGATTTGAAATTTCAAAAGCAATTTTTAATTTTCTGATGCACGCATAGTAAATAAACTAAACCAAATCGAATTTTTAAAGCATACCTTGAGGTTCTGCATTTATCTCACTAGGATCGCGATCCACGTGGATGGCAGCCATTTTATATTAATAACAACACAACAGCCTGTGGGAACGAGGCTTTTTAGGCGCCAAATATGCAGTACGTTTATCAATTAAATTTGGTTTAGTATAGTTGTATACACAGAAATATTAGCGCTACTATTTCGATGGTTGTATAGCTGTAACGAATAACGATTATCATAACGGCATAGCGGTCTTGTTAGGACGAAATATGGTGTTGGATTGCTGATGTCCATTTAAAAAATAAGAAATTGATGTGGTGCCGCATTTCATGAGATGGAAATCAAATATTCAAAAGCTGCTGGCCTAAATCGAACTTTTTCTTGGTGTGGCCAGAAATGGTTTTGCAAAAACTCGCAACAGGAAAAAGTTGGTCCTGGACCATCATATTTTGACCATAAAAATATTGAAATTGGGAGTGACAACAGTCTAAGATTGTGGGTAAGGAGGAATGACATTAAAAGCACAGCATGTAGTAAGAATTATTTCTCATCAGCCGAGATCCAGACTACAGTGCCACTTGGATATGGAATTTACCAAGTTGATGTTTATGGCTGTTTAACTGGGCCGCAATGGGAAAATCTTGTTTTAGGATTCTTCACTTATGATAGTGATAATCCTAGTCAGAATAATAAGGAAATTGATATTGAAATAGGCACTTTTGGTGGGAAGCATACCTCAGGGGGTGTTTTCTCTAACCAAAATGATGAAGGAGATGGAAAACAACTATTGGACATATCTCCATCCACATTTAGCAAGATTCATCGCCTAACAATCAAATGGCTCCCTGATTCAGTGGAATGGTCTCTGGCAGACTTACACAATGATAGAACCATCAATACTTTGCAAAGTGCAAGCTATGTACCAAGTTGTGAGGGGGCATTGCTCCATATAAACTTATGGCAATTCAAAGATATCGTGCCAAATGGGACAGCACAATGTATTGTCTTGAGAAATTTTGGCCATATACCACATCCATGGCCAACTATCCAATTAAGATATGTTGACAATGTTTTTTTCAGAGATAATAACCATACTTTTGTAGTTGGCAAAACATACAAAAACACAAGAATTTTAATTACAGCCAGTCGCCACATGACTAATGTTAAAGTTTCAGCAGGATCAGAGTTAGAAGACATTGAAGTGAAGTATCTAGGAAATCAAGAAAAAACTGGTTTAAATGGTGACATTGAGATCAAAGGTGGACAGACTGATTTTGTCACCATGACATTGAAGTTTTTAGATGATAAAAGAGATGTTCTTCCAATAAATATTGAATGTGATCAATTCATGGGCTGCAGAAATTTCTCAATACCAGTTAAAATAAAATACACTTGAGGGACAATCTTGCAAGATTTTCTCGTTCATATCAAAATAAATCAATATGTACTGAATTTACTATACACTGAATCATTTTCTTGAAATTAATAAATTTAATCATCTCTTCTCTACTTTAATTACTCCAAAGGTCAAAGTATTCCAACTTCTAAGTCTTCAATTTACTGTCTTCAAGGCTATTGAAGTCTTCAATTTGTTGATTATGCCCAGTTCAACTCCCAGTTTAATCAATTCCAGATTAAAGCAGAATAATTTTTATCTGAAAATCATGAAAATTTTCTTTTTGTTTTTAGATAGCACGTTTAACTTTTAGAATTGAGGCAAAAAACAAAAGTAAAAGTTGAATACTGGCTTGGAAAAGTTTTCATTTGGTTTCAAAGAAATTATTTTTGAAATATTAAAAAGTGGACAAAAACAGGCAGACAGTTGTATGAAACGTTATTAAATTGCTTGTTGCAATTCTCCCCGTAGTTCATTTGAGCAACATTCTGAACAAATTTGTTTGCATTCATTGATGACAAGAAAAAATAAAAAAACTTGAAAAGAAGAAAATGCCCAGAATAAGAGCTGTTAAAAATTGAATTGAAAAATATTATTTCACCTCAGAGATGAAACTCTGTAGCTTCTCTTGGAAGAATGGACCAGCGTTGAAAAGGAAATTGGGTTTTACACAAGGATTAATTTAAGGTGCAGTGATGACCAATTTGTGCAGTGATGAATTTAAAATGTGCAGTGATGAATTGAAAAATCTGCAGTAATGAATTACTTCATTTTTCAGTTTGAAATATTCCAAATACTACTGATTTGGATGTTTTTAGAATAAAGACAAATGAGATCAAACTATAATCGAGAGTCAAATGAGATAATAGAATCAACCTACGCGTGAAACTCAATTAAAACCAGCTTTAACAATAAAAATAATATACAGTTAATAGCAAACGCAAATCATAATGCAAAAATTGTTTTTTAAAAAGATAGAAAAAATACTTGAAAAGAAATAGATAAAAAGAATAGTGCAATAAATCCTGTTTTTGCTAGGATTCCAAGGAATAAGCCGAGGTCTGTGGGGTCTTATAAATCAATTATGTAAATTTCAAGACTGGAATTAATCAAACGTAATAAAATCATGCCTTGAAAAAAAAACAAAATGTTTTATATTATTGCAAGAAAATAACTGCTAGAAACAGGGGCGGTCTGGCCCGGGTGGCAAAGTGACGTTAGCGTTGGAGAAAATTTTTTAACTTAATCTCAAATACTTAATGCTCTAGACTGATTATATTGCGATTCAAGTCCAATACATGAGCTTCAAACCACCCAAATCTTACGCGTACCCTGGGTCCCAGAGCCACAAAATTTCGAGCGCGTAAACAGAATGCCAAGCAGAGAAGCGAATGGGCGTACTCTTATCTTCTATTTCCGCTCTCTAATTTATGTGGCTCTGATGCCCAGGATATCTGACTGTCAGAGACAGTGCTGTGGGAACGAAATTCATATTGGGGGGGGGGCCGCTGCTCATTGTATTTATTTCCACTAAGTACACTATTATACAGGACATAAGGCTTAGGCTGCAATTATTGGGATGGGGGCTTCAGTACATGAAAATAACGTAAAATTCAAAACAGGAAATTCAGAAGAGAGATGAAAAGGGGTCGTCACTATCATCTGGTTACAGAGATCTGTATCAGGATTTAACAATGCTAGGAAGATTTGTTGACATAAAGATGAAGCAAAAGAGCAATAAGAGCCTTTTTTTCAAGATTTCAAGTTCAAAGAATGTCAGAATTGCTGGCATTTGCAAATTGCTACCAGCAGATCCTGAAAACAGATGATCTCAAGGAACAAGCTCTTAGAGAAGAAACATATGGAGAGGAAAACTGTGACTTTTAAGGTGGGGATTCACAAAGAGAGAAATGACCCCAAAGTCGACATCGACACCCTTTATCAAAAGGGTAAAAGCTTGCCAACTGTGCATACCCTGCGCATTCAAAACTTTGTACCGACGCTCATTTTTATTTTTATATATATTTATATCTTTTATCATATATAACAATTTTATAAGAATATGAGCATCAAAACTGGTCAAAAGTTGAGATCAAATTAGGAACAAGCTGAGGCTGAGTTACTGTTTAATGCATTTTGAACAACATTTTATCCCAAAACGAGGATTCTTAGCCATATGTGGTTGCTTTTCGATGAATATTCAATCTTGTCGTCAAATGAAGGCTGTCTCATTCACTTTGTTGGCAAATAATACCTGAACACCTCCCAAGAGCGAAAAAGCTAGCAATCGCACTGCTTACACCCTATTAATTTAAGAACAAATAAAGGACAATCCACCCTCGGATTTTTACGAAAATTAAGAACAGTCAGCCTGAACCTAAATTTACTGGTTTTTATAAAAAAATTAGTGAATACAACATTACCTAGCAGCACACCCTTCTCTCTACAACGCGTATAAATGCTTGATGACACTTAGCTGCACCCAAGTTTCCTTTGAAATATTATTCAACGCTACTGATAATTTCAAAAGAAGAGAAAACTTTCCACTTGATTACGAGCAAGTCATTGGCCAATTTGCTCATTCATTTGCACTTCTTCGAAAAGAGTTGAGCCTGTTTACACGAGATGAAAAGGTATATATCCAATTGGGTCCGAATTTACGAATTAAAGTTGATATACTGCTGCTGTTTAGCGTATTGCTTTATTATCAATTTTTATTGAATCAAACGCATTCTAAGCCACATTTTTAGTGGGTGTGGCTCAATTTTTCCCACCACGCCCTAAACGGGGCCCTTGAGTTTTCTAGCCACCCTGCAATTTTGACGCCAGACCACCCCTGGTTTCGAAGCTGCTATTATCTTGGCCAAAGTGCTGGATCTCTCTCAGCCCGTCTCTTAATACGGTCTCTCTCGCACATCAAATTCTTGATGCTTGGAGAAATCCATGGTACATGTGCATGCCTCGTCTTAGCGGTCCATTTTTCAACGGGGCATGCACATCCAAGGCAGCGAGAAAGAGATCATAGAACTTGCTAGCTATCTTATTTGGGTCATCCGATCTACATGGCATAGCCATCTCCCAGTCAATACTACGCAAGTCGTTAAGGAAAGAGTCACGGTCATACTTTGTCAAACTGCGTGACTCTGTCTTAAATTTCACGTCATTGACATGAACTCTAGCGTTTAATTTTCTAATACCGTATGTCATATAGTGGTCTGTAATACCAATTTTTACGACCGATACATTACAGAGATTGTTGGGTCTGTTTGAAGAAAGGTGATCTATTAATTAAAAAGTTTTATTAGGCTCTTTATCTTTATTTTAGTTAAGTTAAGTGAGCTTCTGCTAGATGCCCAGAGCATCATAGGGCAACTGATAAATTATTACTGAATGTTTTATCTTCGACAAGATCAAATTACGAAATTTACAGCAATACTGACATTTACAGGAGATGTTTTGCTTTTGGTTCTGGGAATTTCGCTTTGTTTTAAGTTTTGATAAGAGAGTCTTTCCGATGGTTATACAAAGCAGGAATCTGGGATAGCCGCAAAAAGACATTTTCACAAATCCCAAAATTCAATACTGCACATTTTGGAAATCAATACTGCACGTTAAGTGTGTAATACTGCACACTAAAATAGGCCCTGGAAAGAGCATTATCATTCAAGAAAGGAACATGCACAAATTACATAACAAAATATAGGCAACGTTGGAAAAATCCTCTTCCCCCTAATTTATCATCTAATTTACATCATTTATTGATCATTATGACCGTAAAAATTTGTGTGAACCCCCTCCCTCCATCTTTGATTAGGTAATATGTGAACGTTCGATAATTTCGAACCCAACTGCCAACGCATCGATAATTTTATCCAGATACAACCATTCTGAATGGAAAAAACATAGGATTGTACTCAGTTAATGCTTCAAAAGTGAGAACCCTCTCAGCTATTCGATATCAGGCATTTGAAATAATTCGCATTAGTCATAAGTGAAGAAACTAATTTGCGTTAGTCTTGGTTAATCATAGGTCTTGGGCGTTTTTGAAGATATCGGAAAACTGTTCAATAGATTGTACAATTATGAGGAATTGGCAGAAAACTGGTGGAAATTTGATACATCATTGATGCAGTTTTTCTTAATTTAATGGTGAAGCTAACTAAGCTGTAGAATCTATGACGCCGAAACAAATAACCACGGCGAACTTTTTATGCAAACATTCTTTCGAGAGGTCAATTGATGGTTGTAATCAATTTTAGTTTTGTGCGAATATTAATAATTGCCTTTCGAAAGTTTTCAAGTTTTTGAAAAATATTAAGCCTGGTTTCCATATAGCCGTAAGGCTGCCTGCGGCTGCCTGCGACTGCTTTCTGCCATCTTCCATCATCCATCCCTACGGTATCGCCGGCAGATAATTCTTTATGGAAACGCTTTTTAACGGTACCGCAGGCAGCTGTTTGAAGTGCCGTAAGACTGCCGGGAGAGCCGGGAGAAAGTTGAACGAGTTCAACTTTTCCCGGCTCTTACGGCAGCCTCCCGGTACCGCCGGCAGACAAATTACAAATGGAAACGCCTTGCCTGCGGCTGCCTGCGGCATTCTTTTGTTCAAACGGATCATGTGATGTGCAAGAACCAATTGAAACAGGGCTTTGTTGTTGAATTTTGCCCGCCAGTTTTTCCCGCTCAAACTTTACCTAGTTACCGGCATAGTTACCGATACCGCAGGCAATTGAAAACAGAACGTTTCCATTTGCCGGCGCTACTGTAAGAGTGGAAGATGGAAGATGGCAGAAAGCAGTCGCAGGCAGTCGCAGGCAGCCTTACGGTTATATGGAAACCAGGCTTTACTCGAAGCAAGGGCGTACCGGGAAAGTTTTCACCAACAAAAAGTCCAAAAACAGAAGAGAAGAAAGTGCAAGTGGAGTTAACCCTGAGTACAGAGAAAAACATGTTTTCCTTGCAAGATAAGGGAGCTTTTTGATGAAGTAATTGCTGATCAGCAAGCAGCATCCCAGCAAGTTAAAGAAAATCAAACAGCAGAAATGGAAAAAGCTGAAGAAATGAGAAGGAAATCAGTAGAAAGCAGGAAGAGAAAGGGAGGGGAGGTAAAAAATGTGAAAAGAAACGTAACGTTCGGCAGAAAACCCTTTCAAAATTATTCAAGAAAAAATCAGTGGAAATTATGGGGGTATGGGTGGGCTCGGGCCCCCCAAATTAGCGATCTCGTCGGAAAATTTGGGCTTTCGTCGGATATTTGACAACCGTTCAACATGTCGAAATTACTCCGAGAAAACATTCTGAAAAGGAATTTTGAGCTAATCTAAGGGGCGTGTTTGCCAAATTTTGATCCGCATTTTCCCTTTCTACCCCGGGGGCCTCTGCAACAACTCTTGTGCGCTTTTTGCAAAATTTTAACATAGCTGATAAAATATTAGCCAGTAGTAAATAATCAAACAAACAATATATGACAAAAATCAAAACTGCTTTCGAAATGCATGTTTAATTTCATTTCCGTATAGATTAGCCGAACTTTCCATCTTGGAGTCTTCCAAACAAAAGTTATTTTCAAACGTATTCCCCACTGAAGCAAGATAAAATGCAGAAAATGAAAGTTACAATTACAATCATGTTGCTATCATAAACAACTTGTCAAAAGAGTAATCATCGACTTCTTGTATCATAAATTGCCTGATGAGATATCGAATGTAACGATCAAGAGTTCTTCTTATGATAGTGAATAACCGGTGTATAACTAGCCCGTTGGTGGAGCGATGGGCTAGGCCAAAGGGCCTAAGCCCCGAACAAGTAACGCACAAAAGATACTCCTTCCTTGATCTTAACTCTAATGATTCACCACAAAGACTATCGTGATCAATTGTAGTTTTCTTAAAGGACAAGTGACACGCTTTTGGAGCCAATTTTTTTCTTCTTTTAACTTAAAGTAAAATGCTGTATGAAAGTGTTGTTGAAATATTTTTCCTTTCTGATTTCATTTTCCTACTTAAAAACCCTTTTCAAATTATGGCGGGAAATGAATCACGTGACATCGTGACCTAGATTGTGATAATTTGTTATTGCTGCTACTGGTATACAGTGCAATATTAACGTTTACAACACGCTTCTGAAGGAATTCAGTTCGTCTGGACCTGTCGCGTCGTGTTTCGTAAACTCTCTATTAATGACAGGAAAATTCCGAGTTATCACAATGTACGTCATAGGGTCACGTGATAAAAAGCAAAATCGCGCCCCCTGCACCCCTTAATAAAATTGTTTGTTCTAAACCAGGAAAAACTTACTTCTAAATGATGATCTATAAGTTAATGGAAAGAAAAGATAGGGTGAAAAGTGTGTCACTTGTCCTTTAATGTATTATCAGTCATTCTATCAGTTCAATTTGCGTAGACAGAATATGCTCAATGCATTCTAAAGAACAGGTTATGTCGCGCAGCATTTTCCCACACTTTTTCTTTAGAAATTTTGTAGATTTTCTATCAGTTTTGTTGATTTTCTTAATTACTTAGAAGTGGCGACACAGGGGGGGAGGGGGCCTAAAAATCTTAAAATTATAGGCGATATCATTTATGTATGACCCTGTCATGAATGTCAAATGTCTTGTCTACACTATACTATCGAACCTTGTTTCAGCGTGGGTAGGGGCTAGAGTGAACCCAAGTAATATTTTATGTAGTGCGAACACAAAGTTACCTAGCCAAAATGATCTGGGCTGACTCGGCCCGAGTGCTGGTTTCTATAAAAAAATTATTGAACATAACATGCACCTAGCAGCATACCCTTCCCTCTACAACGCGCATAATTGCTTGATGACACTTAGCTGCACCCAAGTTTCCTTTGAAAGATTATTCAGCGCTACTGATAATTTCAAAAGAAGAGAAAACTTTCCACTTGATTACGAGCAGGTCATTGGCCAATTTGCTGATTCATTTGCACTTCTTCGAAAAGAGTTAAAACTTTGAGAATTTAAATAAATTTTTATCTTGATTCTTAACTCTAAATGGGATTTTAAAGCCTTTTTACACAAGATGAAAAGGTATGTATCCAATTGGGTCCAAATTTACGAATTAAAGTCGATGTACTGCTGCTGTTTAGCGTACTGCTTTATTATCAATTTTTATTGAATCAATCGAATTCTAAGCCACAATTTTAGTGGGTGTGGCTAAATTTTTCCCGCCACGCCTCTAAACCGGGCCCTTGAGTTTTCTAGCCACCCTGCAATTTTGACGCCAGACCGCCCCTGGCTAGAAATATTCTGAAATATATTTCAAGCTAATCTAAAGGGTGTGGTCACAAAATTTTCTACTCGCTCCGCTCGCAGGAAAGCTTCTTCTTTCAGATAACCCAAGGGCCTCCGACAACCTGGGCTTTCTTGTATTGCATGGCCAAAAAGACCCAATGTCACTACCACCATCAAATGGGGGCCTGCTTCTCTTCTTTTGTATGAAACACAATACACTACAATAATTGGAGTGAATACCATTTCTATCTTTGTTTTATATCTGGATAAGAATTTTTTTGGTTAGGGTATCCATAAAGCTAGCCAGGGATAGTTTTGAAAGATTAGTAGCAGCTACAGATTTGTATTATATAGACAAACCTCATATTACATTAAAAATATATAATATACAGTAAGGCTGTGTTTCGGACAATTCTTAGAACATTGAAATATGTAACAAGCTTAGAGATCAAGTCTCTAAAAACAATATTTTATGAAAATAAACAGCTAGAAACAGTTGATTTGCCTTTTAAGGTTCAATCAATAACTTACAAATACAGTAATTGCATTCTACACCATTTCCCCCATTCACAAAGAACTACTATATTGACTTCATAGGGTGGAAATGAAGAAAAAAATTCCCTGTTATCAGGTTTGCTACTCTGTTTTCTTTTGGCCAGGTTTGATATGTTCTGGTATGATTTATACATAATCAGTGGTAGCTGTAGTTAGGCCAAATTACACTGAAAATAGCCCTGAAAACAATGTAAAAGTTCTTGGTCTATTCAAAAGAGGTCCAGTCAGAACTTAGCCACACCCTCAACCACACCATATTTGGCCCCGAAAATCTGCGTTTTACAGTGTTTTGTGCAGTGATGAAAATTCCTTAAATTAATGCCTGGTTTTACAAAATGCGAAGCAAAGACTGAGTTGGAACAGAAAAGGAAGATAAAAAACTACCTAATGGAATGGAAAGTTTTTTGTTTACTTGAGGGTTCAACTCAGTGCCTAATTTAGTGTGGTCTTGTACACTAATAGTGGTTTTGAAAATCCAAATTGTGGTCTTGAAATCAGGAATTAGTGGGAGGATTGTCTCTCTATGCGTTATGTTTATTAAAAAATCTTAAAAGTAAATGTAAATTTCATTCCTCCATGAGGTGTTTTTTCACATCATATTCTAATCATTTTATGTCTCAGAAATGCATTTTTAGCCAATCTAGGGCATTCAGTTTTAAAAATTTTCTGGGCCCCTCCCAGAAGGGCCTAAACATATTTAGGCATAATTAGTGGTATTGTAAAAGTCCCTTAAATTAGGCACTGGAGTGGTTCAACTCTAGGGACATACTCAGACAAAGCTAGAAAATTGGAAAGATGGGGACTTAAGAAGGTTTTCATGATTCAAAAGCATTAAGAAATCCTCAAAGGCATTCCATTTAAATGACGGATGGGAGCAACTCCATTTTATACTCTCCTTTGAGTTTGTCACTTTCAACCAGCTATAAACTTGAAAGTGAAGTTAAACAAATTTTGAACAAATGTTGCAGGGGGTCTTTCTAAAAAATATATGGTGTCAGGGTCGCCACAAGAAGAGTGTTCAGGTCCCATTTCCTGACAAAGTGACTAAGGCTTCTTTTATTTGTCAACCGAGCTGAAGAAAGAGGTATCGTTTTCTTGTTTCCCTTAGTCCGTAGCGGTTTCCGTTCCAGGTATCTTTTATTTGCCAATATTTCTGGCAAACAAAGACCAATGTTTTCATACTAGCCAGTTACGCAGTACGCAAACAAAGAAAATGTGGATATCCACAAAAATAGCACCTTTCACCGTTTGCACGGCGTTAAACTTTTGTGGTTCTACTGACATTTTCCCGGTTGGACTTCACTTTTAACAGCAGGTTCTGTGCAAAAGTATAAATACTGAACTGTTACTTCCTGATCGATGTTTCACAACTTGCAGCAGAGATATACAGGATCAAGAGAAGAAACAAAGGGTAAGGCAAAAACACAAGCAAGTACGCTTAATTTGTTTTATATACATGTGGATAAATTATTCTGGAGCAGCGGGAGCTGGAAAACTTCAAAAATGTTTATTTTATTAATCGCGCAGATTTATAATTGAACGCACCAAAAAGACCCCTTTGATAGAGGATCTCTTTGATTCGCCCATCCTTATAAAAAGATAAATATTATTTTTCTGTTTAATAAAAAACTGCGCAGGGTGTGCGCGGGCCACAAAGCCCTCCCCCCTCCCCAATGAATGGGTGCCTTTGCCAAAGTGTCGAGTCCCATTCGATTTCCTCCCTCTGTTGTTGCTTTTCAACCCCAGACTAGAGACTAGGACTACCTTCTGAATGTTTGTTTCTTTTTTGAAAAAAACGTCACAGTTTTTCGCAAGGGTTTTATTTCCAATAATGCTGAACGGGAAAGAAGGAAATTAAGAAAAAATGTAACCCATATGTGTATTCGGGTGTTTTGTAATGCTAGTGCTTTTAAAGCTGTTACTGTTTTTTTTGTAAGAAATCCTAGGTTCACGTTAATATATTCTTTCCTTGCTTTAATACTCGATACCAACATTGTTTCACGTTTTTAACAAGAAAGTGGTTTATAAGGCCTTATAAGAATGAAGAACCCTTTCCTTGCAAAACGAAAAGTCAGGTGCGGTTAATGGCCCCGGGTGGCAGGTGAAGGGGCCTTTTTCGAACAAAGTAGGTTTTAAGAAATATGTACGTGTTTCTAATGAGTGCCTAATAAATTTTATATCTCTCTTTCACCCGTGGAAATGATCTACTGTAAGTTCCAGTCAGCGAATATTAAGTAAAAAATTAAATAAAAGTTGTATAACTGGTATATGTCATTAAATATTCAAATAATATGTTGGGTGAAAAATTTGTAGGGCGTCACTGGAGGCGCTAAATCACACCTCTTCTAGCCAGACCAAACATGTAAAACATAACAGTAACATCAGGATGCGCGTGACACAAAGAATGACTATGAATATCATAATGTCTTTCGTGAGACGATTCCAAACATCCTGGTTACATAACATCATCCCTTACTTACCCCTGTCTTTGCATCTATAGGGGACTTATTGTGTCGTGACCTCAGTCACAAACTTTGGTCATATAAGCAGTACGCGAGTTATCGTGAACTGGTGCTGCGTGCTCTTCGCATTTTGCAATCTCTCAAAATAACTTTATCAAATGCCCTTCCGAATATTAAAAGCAATAGTTTAATGGTTTTCGGACGAGTACAGTGCAATTAAGTACGTAAAATCCTCGATCAGCCCCCTAAGGGAACTTACTTATTTAAGATTATTTTTGTGATGGGGGCTAATCGAGGGGGGGGGGGCGGGTTTACCGGAAGGGGGCTTTATAAAATTTATCAATAGACAATAGACATTAAGGCATTGAAGTCATGATGAGAAATGTGATTGGGATATGATCCCAGGGCGGCGCGAGTAGGCGTCGCAACGGTGAAGAGTTAATTCAAAAATCTGGCCGAGGGCAAAGCGAGGCGAATGCCTCCAGGGGGCCCGGCGGGGGTTGGAGCCCACTCGGAAAAATTTTCAGGACATGATCGCACCTTAGATCGAAGAAAACCACTCTGAAGAATGAGTGAAGGAATCGTAATGCTTGATGTTAATCTAATCTGGTGTTTCAGTGCAAATTTTCGTGAAAACAAAATTTTCCTCTTGCTTTGTCTATTTGTTGCGGATTAAGTATAAACAAACTCATTTATCCAGTGTGCAGTTTACTAGGAAAACTCGATTTATGCGTATCTTGATGTGGCAGTTTTTGTGATGTGCCCTGATGACAACCTATATCTTGTGCCTTGCCGTCATCTAGATGCACTGAAGGTCAAACATCGATTATAACCTACGCTGGTGTACCGTTGGGGATAGAATTTGGTTTTGGGATGTGCTTGAATGACTTGTCCATTTTGGTACCTCTGGTTCGAAGTAGGAACCATGAAAGTCTGATTAAGGTAGTAATAAGGGCGGCGCTATTCGGTGCTAAAATGTGTAAACATCACATAAAGAATCATCATTAAACATTCAACCTATTTAAGTTCGATCTTGATTATTTACATAATGTCTGAGTTCCCATTCTGTGCTTACAACCACAGAATACTCCGCCGCACAACACAACAACCAAATGCCTTGAGGTTCTGTTTCGGAGATGCAGTTAACGGCTGACAGTTCATGCCACGGGTTTTGAGCCTGTAAACGATTCTGGAATAACAGACCTATTCAAATCGGCCAAAAGCCCATTTTCGTGAGCCGTAAAAAGGGCAAGGTAATCAAAAGTGGATTTGCTTACCTTGAAAGGATTGACCAGGAATCACTACGTAGAGATTTCATGCAGACTTATTTGTCCAGGATAAACGATTCTGCACATTTTCTGGACAATAATTTTCCATGAGAACACTTATTAGTAGTTTTTGAAAAGTTTTTTAAATTTACTAAAAGCCTCTTTAAATTGTTTAATCTTTAATTTTTTATCAAAATATGAAAAAAAAACTTTCCTATTTGGCAAATATTCCTGAAATAAATTATTTAATTTTAAGCGCACCGTTGATAAACCACCCATCACAAAGAGACCAGCGATAAAAAATGTTCCTTCCTTCTTTATTGTTACATCCACATATCCAGGAATAAACACATAGACAGACTCACTGGTTCATCCTTTTTATTTTATTCTGGGGCATGGCTAACCATCCTTTTTTAATTACAAACGCTGTTCATGATTTTCTTGCTCAGAATGTAGTGAAATACCCCAGTGATAGTCGTTTGTAAGCACTCTACTAATCATGAAGGATGGGGAACTGCTCTCGAGGTAATGAAACTGCGGAATGATTACGTTGCTGCGTGGCGCTCTTTGTTCAAAAGCCATCAGCACAATAAGACCTACGTCACAGAAACAACGAAAAGGTCATCAAACAGGGATCTGATTACCTTGCAGCTTCGCGGCCCTCGCGGTTCTCGTAGTTCTGGCGGTCGTTTGAGCAATAGAACAAAAAGAACATGCGTCAGAGGATTAAGAAATAATTATCGCCTGCCACGAAACAAAAGCCAAAACAAATGAAGATCTAAATGTCAACACGCCGTAAAACAGCCCCTGGACGAGCTTGTCCTTATGGATTTCGATTCACAACAGGTTCAATCAAGACCTATAACATTCATTGTGGTCGTAATACTTCAGTTTAGGTTTAAGCATAATTTTCTCAAGTTCTGGAAAAAAAAGGTAATCAGCGATTACCTTGATTACCCCTAAGCGCCGCCCCTGGGTATACCCTAAGTGCCAAAATCCACTGAGTCGTGATTTTCATGAATGCCATGCTATTGGTTGACCTGGAACTGGTCACATGAACTCACCTCGTACTGATTGACAAAACAATTTCCATCAATAGAAAGTTGTCAACAACGGATGCAAGTATCACATGAAACACCAGCGATCACGCCGAAACCAAATGACCCCCTATAGAGAGGGCCTATTTACCATGACTCAATGCCTTTAAGAAAACATTATTAAAAGACCTTGTTTATTCTAGTAGAAATTTCTTTATGAGCATTTAATTAATTACTACCAAAAGCATGAATTTGTTGTGGTAATTCAATAAAACGCCAAAGGCAACCTCAGATGGCAAAAATCATCAAATTGAGGGGTCCAAATTGAGGGGTCCAAAAACATCAAATTGAGAATTTACGGTAGCAGTGGGGGCTTATTCGAGGGAGAACTTATTGACAATTTGTAGTTCTAGGGTGGGGGCTTATTCGAGGGGGGGGGGCTTTTTCGAGGGGGGCCAATTCGAGGATTTACGGTACACGCTCATAAAACAGAGCTTTTCGCGAAAATCCTCAAGTTATATCCACAACATTTTTTGTCACTTAATCATGCCAGTCAATGATGATACTTTTCCACAGTTAAGAAAATCAAAATTAATAAAAAACACTGTTAAACATTTTATAAAGACGGCACATTGTCATTAGAAGTGCAAACGAAACAACTAGGACGTTTAACTGATTCACACAAAGTACAAAATGGGCAAAAACTGTATCACAAATACTACCAGCACATTAATTAACTGATAACTTGTTTTCAAAAGAAAGTAAGCCTACGGCTGTTACTTCTATTCTCTGTTCTTTTTCATCCTCACATTTGCCAAAAATGGATCAAAGAATTGGAATCTTTATTTTGAAACTAGTCTGTGCCGCAAATTTTATGCTTTTTGGGCTATCAGGCCACGAATAACCTCGTTTTCAAAATTTAGCTTTTCCTATACATTTCATTGGAATTTGGGTCCTAAAAGTCTAAACGACATGAATTTTCCGGTATAAGTCAATTTCAAGAGGACGATTTCAAATCTGAACTTTTCGAGAAAGTGAGATGCAAAATCGATGATATCAACCCGGAACGGAGAATTCCACACCCTCATCTGTGCCTTTACGGCTTGAGAGTGCCGTTACGGCTTGCATAAAGTAACATCCTGAGGGATGATAAAAGTACTGAATTTACGGAATTGCTTGCGGTGGGAATAACTTGCTGGAGCACAAGTTTACACTAACAATAATGTTTCTTCTTCTATTTTTCCCGTCATGCTCTTGTCTATAAGAACAATACTATAAAAACACAAGCCTTAAAATTGGCCAAAGATTAAAAAAATACGAAGACAGCTTAAGCTAAAAAAAAAGTAAAATAATTGATGGCAAATGGTGTCAAATTATTTAAGTGATGCTCATATTTCTCTCTCTCCTAGCAATATGGGACAGTCGTTGATGATACGGCCATGGCTGTTGCTGTGTTTCGCAGCGTTCTGTTTCACTGTTGAGGTTGATTTTTCAGGAAGACCAACAGTACCTCAAGAGGAAGAGGGTACATTTTTTTTAAATTGGAAGTAATTGTGTTCATTTTGCGTAAGATCACGCAGGAATGATTTTTAAGACATTCAAACAGAGTCTTTTTTCAGAGACATTCAAACAGAGACATTCAAACTGAGTCAGAAGCTATCCTATACTTTATTCTTGCCCTTTTGCAAAACATAAATTTTCTTGTAATTTTGTATCCACCAATAAGCTTTTACAAGACTAAAGGAAAAACCTAGTTTGTTAATCGGAATAAATGTTTTGCTTAAAAGATTTACTTCACTCCCCAGGACGACTTTTTAGCACAGTGGCTTATTTGAAACATTTTCCCTGACACATTTCCTCCTCCATTCCCTCCAAAATTATCGTTGTATCCTGGCTACGTTAATTATACATTCTGTCATGCAGGCTGTAATGGCCCTGTATATACGCTGTTTTTATAGACGTACTTCTATTGCAGAAGTCAATCCATTCGATGTCATATCGAAGCAAAAAAAGGATGACATCTTGCCAGCATCAGGGAGATCAGGTAATGCCAATTTCTCGGTGAAATTTTTCGCTCTCCTCTGGAAACTAAATATCAATAATTTAGTCCGGGTCCTATTGTTCAGAATGTGAATCCTGATCTCACATTGTGTTGATTCTTCCATTTCACGAGTCTGACTCAGTTTTTTCGTAGAATTCAAAAATCCATGTCTCCAGGCCAAGTTCTTAATGACGTCAGCATGATGTCATAGGTATTTAGTGTGATTTTATTTACTGAAGGTTTCTCCAAAAAAATAAAAGGCAAATCATTTTTTTGAAAACTATGATGCAATCTAAGCTGTAAAAATTATGTATATACATTATGAAGATTTCAAGCAGAAAAGTTTCAATTTCTTTGGTAATGTGACGTCACAGTGACGTCAGATAGAAAGGAAAGTTAAAATTATGAACTCTGAATGACAAACAAACGCTGACAATTATAAATTAAGAACAAGAACTCAGTAGGCACTAGTTTAATCGTCAATTATGTCTCTTCGTCATCTTGATATTGCATTTCAGGCCCTGTTCACACGGGAACGCAATCGTTCCGTTCCATTTTTGTTCCAGTTTCTGGAACGGAAAATTATACTGTTCACACGGTAACGGAACGATTGCGTATCGATTTTTGTTTATGTTCAGACGGGAACGCAATTGCTCCGTTCTGCAATTTGCGCCCCAAAATAAGCAAATAATTTTTAATACGCATGTCCATAATGGAGATAGATTTCATAATTTCGATTTATCTCTGAGCTATCTCTGAATTTTTTAAACAATTTTAATTAATGGAGAATACAAAAGCGCCCTAACATAGGCAAGCTCGTGGGATAAATGGACTGACGACGAGATTCAGCTGCTTCTCGAGGTGATGAAAGACTACCAGTCCACCCAAGCCCAAAGTAACTACAACTACCACAACACAGACGCATGCGCCAACTGCAAAACTCTTATCGTTTCATTTTCTGGACCAGTTCTGCGCGTTCACACGGGAACGGAACGGAACGATTGCGTACCGTTCCATCTTTCGTATCACTTATTTTATCGTTCCACTTTTTGGAACGGAACGATGTCATTTGAAGCGTTCCCGTGTGAACACAACCCCTGAGCGTTACGCTTTTCGGAACGGAGAAGAACGGAACGGAACGATTGCGTTCCCGTGTGAACGGGGCCTCAGTGCTAAAATCTGTATTCTTGCAATCAGTGACCAACTCTAATATTTTTTGTGCTATTAGGCTTTATCCGTCTTTAGCAATGTATGAGTCTGCTTCGTTATCCTTTTGCCAACCAAACTATTCAATGTTCGGCAAAGTTTGACTTGCTTGATGGGAACTATTCCATACGGCAGCAACATAATTGGCTCTTCTTACGTGCTCATGGTGGGCAGAAGAAGTGGGTGGAAGCATCTCGCAAGCATCAGGTGATCTCAGTGGCGGCTCCAGCCTGGAATAAGTGGGGGGGGACAAAAGGTGTGTCAGGGGACCACGCCCTTTTGGACAAGTCCCTTTCCCCCTGTTTGATACTGTTGTCTCCCAAAAAATGTCATTTACATGTGACGATCTAGATAACGTACATACCCCCCCTGAAGTTTTCTCATCAGGTTTGCAAGAATCTCAAGGACCACCTTTCTGAAAAAGTGGGAGGGGGAGACTAGCCCCTCCATTCCCCCCGTGGCTCCGCCACTGGGTGATCAGCAAAAGAGACTCCATCTGGCTTTAGCAAGGCTGTCAACTCTTGCTTTTGCACCACAGAAAACCTTGCATGCAGATTTCTCAAACACACGTAAGTTATTCTCATTTAAGTCATCACGGTCAAGAGCAGTAAACACAGCGGTGGAATCATCTTCGGCATCCACCAATAGTTTCCACCAAGATGCTTTCCCTTTCCCACGATATTTTCCTGTCACATCACGACCAGTATATGCGTGAAATTCTGTCAGGGCTATTAAGTGAAATGGCACTTTGAATATCTTGTACTTGAACAAATTCGTTAGCTGCAAGACAAATATATGTTCTTTCGGAAAGGGCAGGCGCGCAAGCACATAAAATGACCTGCACGTTGGTATTAGAAAAAAAACTACTACTTGCATGCCAGGATTTACTTCAATCTTAGTTAAATACGTTAGCAAGCCTTTCTTCATTTGTTCGTGTGAAAGAATTTTCATGAGAGGAATTTGAATCTTGGTGCTGTTGCAATCTTATAAATAGTAGGAGCGATCTTTCCCCGTCGATGGCTTTTTGTCATTTCTTTCAGAGAATGCTCCTTATACATATCAAAGACCAACCGAACTTCCACGTTGTTCCCTCGCTTTTGCATAACCTTTCTCATGAAAGCATCAGCAAGATCTTTGAAATTGCTTTTTTCTGATGAAGATGTGTTGATAATTTGCAGAATCGCCATTGCATCAATTATTGCACGTTGAAGGGTTTCTTATTGAAGCTCGCTGTAAAGGTGCCCAGATCTTTTTTTGGATTTGGTGAAAGTCTTTCTCCAAGAAACGCCTTTTAAGATCTTCGCCAATTTCTTCACATTTCAGTAGCCTCTCGTGATAAACTTCAGGAAGAGAAACGTTTGTTACAATATTTTAGAGACTTCCCTCTTCTTTATCCTCCAGGAATGTCACCTTCTCATTCAAATATGTGTGCAGTTTGAGGACGAGTTGATTTTGTCTGCGGGTAGAATGCTAGGTATCTTCGTGATGCCTTTTACTTTTCTGTGTTGCACTTAATAAATCTCTTTAAGATCTTCGAAAATTATCATTTAGCAAGAATTGGAGCTGTTAGGAAAACCTCATTCTTGCATTTTAGTTGTTTGATGTCCCGACAACTCTCCCCTCGATCTTTAAAATCTTGTTGACCTGCTCTCCCGCATAATCACAGCCGATGGCAGTGTGGAGGATTCGGTTTTTTCTGAACGCAGAAATTGCCACTCATGAACCCTTCGCAGATTGATGGCTCTTTTTCTCTAAGAAAAGCATGTTAACAATATACACGGGCCACAATCGACAATACATAATCTTATTCATTGACCAAAAATCTTTGCATAGGTCTTTGCCACTTTCCAAGTGAAGTAACCAGTTTTTATTCCTTGTACCATAAACAAAGGCTAGCAGCCGTTCAACTATTCTTACATAGATCACGAAAAGCTGGAGCGTGGACCGTAGTGTCCTTGTTGCAAATCCTGAATGACAACTGCCGTGGCAACCCTCTCTACAAAATTATGAATATCAAAATCCAACTGGCATTGACAAAGAATCTCTCTTTCAATGAAAACAACAGAGCTCAATTAAAAAACGAGGTCACAAATCTTGAATAGAAGAAGTCATTTTTGTGATGGATGATGAAGCTTCCAGGCATGATTCATTTAGTGAATCATTCATCATATTCTTTATTTCACTCATTCGGAGGAATGATTCAGTGAATATTTTCACCATATACTAACTTGTAGGGAAAAAATCAACATTATCGGATTTATCAGAAACGTCATGGCGTCATTACAATTGATTCATATAATATTTTCACCCAGGGTTGCCTGTTAGGGTATAAATTAAAATAAATTTAGGACGTTTTTGGCAAAAAATATTGTTATGACGTCACCATGACGTCATTAAGAAACGGAAATGCTCTGGAGACATCGATTTTTGAAAAGAAAAGGTAATTTTACCCTAGGTAAGCTGCTAAGAATACAATTAACACGCAGCGAGAACGGATTTACAATAGGATCCCAGAAAATGGTAGCTTTATATATGTCGTATTTTTCTCTTTTTTGCTTTATTGATAGGAACGTTCAAACTAAGACAGTTGCTAGTCATTGGATGCCCCGTCGAATTTGCCAAGTAACTGCATTTTGAGTAGAAATAAATGAGAGTCTGACAATATTGGGGAAACCGACGGGGGTTGAATAGAATGTAAGGGGTTAAGCCAATCCTAAGGATGATAAGTTTCAAGATTAGACTCAACCGATCATTTCGCTAAAAGAAATAAATATTGTTTAAATTTGCGATCTTTATCATCTTAAAATCGTAAAAATAATGCACCATGTGAATCATAACAAAGAAACACTAAAAAAGTCCCAAAACTATAGTTTAGAAATGTATATATTATGACAAACGAGCAGTCATATAAATATGACACAAGACAAAAACTAAACTACTAAATAGTCAAAGGGGCGCAACTATTCTTTGCAAAAAACCGGAGAAAGACAGTCTGTTCCAGAAATTAACACGTTTGCTACGCAAGCATATATTAGCCTGTGCCCCAGTCCACGAATGCTGCCACATTTATATTGATAAATATCCTGTCCGCAGTTTCCACCAGAATCTGGTGGTAATTTATGCAACCCTCCAAAATTATGCAATTTGTTGAAATTGTCAACGGTTCAAACCTCGCAAGACTTTCAACTCATCATGCACCATCTTATCTGTCCTGTTTTGTTTTCAGTGAATATTTCTTTAAAGAATTTGTGTAAAATTTCAATGGTACGAATGAGTTTAAACCCATGATTATTAGTCATTGCACATCATAGCTATATCATAGGTCATGAAGTAAGTATGCCTTCTTTTCAAAATATTTATTTGTATTCTATCGCAGTATATTGTTGAATTATACACAAAGTACATATTAATCATTTTTTTCAAAAGTGGAGTCAAAAACGGTTTATCAAGGCGACATTGTGCTGAATGATGACGAAAACGCTGCCCTTGGGTTGGGTCGATCAGCCAGTCAGAATATTATTGTACTCACATGGCCAAGAAAACTATGGAGAACACGAACAGTTCCTTATTTGTTATCTGGTCATTCCTATAGCGACGTGCGTAAGTTGAGAGTAGTTTTGTTTCTATCAAACTTTGTTTGTTGGGTTTTAACAGCAATTACATTATGTCAGGGCCGTCACTAGATGATGCTAAAGAGTAGTGTATAGGTCTCATTTGCCGTTAACATGGGTACAAGGTGGGTGAGCTTGATTTGCCGAAGAATGGTGGCAGGGAACTCGTTTGCTTGAAGCAGGGCTTTTGCCCTGGGTGACCTTTTTTATTTGAATTCTGAATATCTGGATTCTTGGAATTTCCATTTTTCATCACTCCAAGCAATCTAAGCTTCAAGTTTAAATGCAAGTCAATTCACAAAGCTTTTAATAAAAGGACAAAAAGCAATGAAATTCTCTAGAAGGCCAGCGACGTTTAGGAATATGTTGGAAGTTCTAATAATTGGAAGTAGAAGACAACACATTCAGGTCAAATTTATGTCTATCCATAACGTTCCTGAATGGCCCAAAAATTCACTGGAAACATAAGAAAACAATCGATATCCCAATAAAACATGGTCGTGGTACCTTGCTATGACCATAAACTGGAACAAATTGGGCTTCTTGTGGACAAACCGCTTGATGAAAAACCCGATCTTGGATATATTTCCTGGATAACCTTATCAAACCACCGATGTACATCTTTTTTGTTTCTAACGTTTTTCCTGGATTAATTCAACAAAATACTCTGATTTTCCATATTTTATCATGTTTGTGTAAATGCTTTACACAAAATTGTAAATCTATGAGGATTTCAACGTTCTTTGCAATTTTTATATATTTGGCTTCAATTCTTAAGAGCGTTACTTTAACTTTGCGTCGTCCGGTCTCTGGTCGAAGGCTACACCTTAATCATTTATTGACTCCAAACTCAGTTGTGTTTTTATTCACCGCCAATGATTTATCCATCATTATCTTGACAAGACAGGTGTTACAAAAACTACGTATTTTGCATTTTATCTTTTTTTATTTAGAAAAAATTGAAGCTGCAATGAGAGATTTGGAAAACAGGGTTTGCCTGAAATTCAGAAAATACAAATCAGGAGATAAAGCTTGGCTCTACATTCACAAAGGGACATCGTGAGATTTCTTAATTTGTTGTTGTTGTTTTTTCATTATTATTAAACGAGTCATCACCAGTCTCGCTCACCTTTCATAAAGTTAAAACATTTCCAAGCTCCGTACATCTTACAATTCTTTACGCTCCTAAGTGAGAAAACTTAAGTGAGAAACCTTATATGAGAAACAAGCATAAGCAGCAACAATCACTACTATAAGGTGTATGTGCATTTACATTGCAAAAACATGGAAACGATGCAAAATATGAAGTGTCACGATAGACAGCGGTCTAAGCCGATAGATTTCAAAAACTAATTTCAGGTGTCAGGTGTTTTGCTGACGATCGGTCCAAAACCAAAGCAAAACAGAATTTGGGTCCCTTCAAGCGAAACGTTCTCTCAGAGTGAGGTTTGTTTGTGTATATTTTAATTCAAATTTTTCGATAGTTGCTGGGCAAATATTGGTAGGAGTCTGGCCTTTGGTAAAACTGATGTGAGTCTTGGTCCTTCATGCTTGTCAAAAACTCTGATCCAACACGAGCTCATTCATGCATTAGGTAAGAGAAATTTTAATCATTTTTGTAAAAGTATTGCTTTTATTTTATATATTTTATTTTATTTATCAATTATAAATTTCACTATAATGAATAAGTGTAAAAATATAAAAAAATTATTAAAGCTTCTATACAAGTAACCAATGCATCTGCATCTTCTTTTATAAAGCTCAAAATAGTAATACATAAAAACTAGAAGAAAGTTTAAAGACATCGTAAAAATTTGAGCAATTCATTCTTTTTACTGATATCATCATTGCTAAACTATGTTAATGCTTTTAGAGCTAAATATAAAAACAGTTTTTTACTAACTTACTTCCAGGATTCTTTCATGAGCAAAGTAGAAGGGACAGGGATAACTATGTGAAAGTTTTAACATGGAACATCAGTCCAGGTGAGAGCGAAAAATTTAACGTTGTATTGCAGTTTATTCGGCTATAGAATAAAAACCCTTCTTTAAATTATAGTTCTCGTTGCTTTCGTATCAAAGTGTCTCTGAAGCAACAAATTTTAATCTACAACTTTTCAGACAATGCTGTCGAAATATTGAATTCTGCATCTTTTGTATGAATTTCGGGAAAATTACGAGTTTTGAATCAGAAATGCAAGGTCACCTCGCATAATTTATAACGAAATCCTCATGATCTTTGTAGCCAACCTATACAATTTTGACAAGACAAAGAAATATGAGGCAGAAACCTTTGGTGTACCATATGATTACAACTCAATCATGCACTATACGAAAACGACATGGACAAGAAATGGACAGGACACGATGCAGGCAAAGAATGATCAAGATTTACGGCTTGGTGGAACTGTATTGAGTAAATATGACGTCATGAAGCTGAACTTGATGTACCATTGCCATGGCAAGTATTTTGCAGCCTCTTGTAATAGTTATTGTTTACAAACAAAGGTTTTTCATATTGAATAATTGTAGTGTAATGTCCTGCAAGCTCTCAATCCATTTCAAGGGTGAAGTTTGAGCTGGACAAGAAAGACGACCATTTCCTTATATACGAATTAATTCTTTGTACCTCTAGCTGCATAGCACGGGCCAGAATCAAAGACATTGTTCATCCTTACTCAGACGAATGTTCCAAAACTTTCAAAATCTTGCTAAAAATTAATGAAAACAAGGTGATGTTTGGGTGTATTAATTGGAGTTCTTCTGTTTCAAAGGCCTTCCTTGGCATTGTATTTCTGGAAGATACGTGACCCTTTTACCGACTGTATTGCCTACTTTCGCCATTAGACCCATTACAGATGGGACTATAATGCAATGTTGGTAAATGTCTCCAATTAACATTTTGGGGCTCTAGCATTCTTGCTCTTTTGTATACGTCAAAACACCAACGTTTACTTTGGGGAAAGCACATTTTTTTGAAGACAAAATCATTCGTACCACCTTTAAATACGACCTTTCAAGATCCTTGCTGACTCCACAGTTAACAAGGCTAGTAGTAATGGTGAATTTGTTGACACGAAAAGACTTAAAGTATGGCCTATGCTGAAGCAATGTCCTATATCTTTTGCAAAACTCTGATGTTGTCATCGCCATTTTGAAACCCCTGCTATCCCTGTTCTCTCATCTTGAGTATATTCATACAATAGTCTAGTCTTTAGTCTAGATAAATATTTTTCAGATTTTTGAATACTTTACGAAACAGAAAGAGATCGAAGGTCCCTTAAACAAATACTGATCAATTCAAAACTACATATAAAAAACCAAAAAAGTGGCAGTCTACTTGCGAAAAAAAACAAGAATAAACGTTTATAACAAAGAGTGTTTCACAATAAGAAGGCCTGAATGTTTTCAAAAATTCTTGACAAGGAACTTATGTTTCCTGTTGTAGCTTGTTTAGTGTTAACAAATGCTTTGTCCTGACTTGTTCTACTTTCTAGCTTCGTTTGCAATCCAACTAGATTTGGCTTAAAAAATGACGTTGTTTTGATTTTTTTTGCTCAGAGAAAAATGGTGAAAGGTGGACTGAATGGTCCGACTGGTCAAGATGTATACGAAACAATTATGGCTGTTATCGAAGCAAACATCGAATTTGCTTGGTTGAAAACCTGGCTCTATGTCCAGGGGCAGATGAATATGGTGTCCAGTCAAATGCACAGAAATGCCCCTCGCCAAGCTACTGTGACGGTACGTTTTAATGTACTATGGTTTTGATGATTTATGTTCAGTTTAATAAAGTTTGGTTTATTTAAGACCTAACGCTGACAGAGGCAAAGACGGGGGCAAGTGAGATGTTCTTACAAAGGAAATCTTTGTCACAATTCTGAGCGCTTTTTCACAGCTTCTGAGAAACAGTAATTTTTTTTAGTTGAACCAGTGGATGGATTTTGGGGGAGCTGGTCTTCGTGGGCTGCGTGCTCAAAGTCATGTGATAAAGGGACAAGGAGAAGATCTCGCCAGTGCAATTCACCGAGACCAGCAAATGGTGGAAGGAATTGCAAGGGTGCAGCGACAGATACAGAGAAATGCATGAGACGAACGTGCACAGCTAGTGAGTCTTCCGCCGTACAAAAATGTTGCATCAATTTTTCTGGAATTGTTTACATCACCTCTTCAGTCAGTGGCGGAGCCACGGGGGGGAAAGGGGGGACTAGTCCCCCCCACTTTTTCAGAAAGTTGGTCCTTGAGATTCTTGCAAACCCAAGGAGAAAACTTCAGGGGGGGGGGTATGTACGTTATCTAGATCGTCACATGTAAATGACTTTTCTTGGGAGACAACAGGTGTTTTCTCCGAAACAAAAAGTTTCAAACATGGGAAACGGGCGTGGTCCAAAAGGGCGCTGTCCCTGACACACCTTTTGTCCCCCCCCCCCCACTTATCCCAGGCTGGAGCCGCAACTGACTTCAGTTCTACCACATGGTCTTCCAGAACTTCCAAGTTACTAGTACAATGATGGGAAAGGCATTAATGATATTGTAGAAACCTTGTACATCTAAGCCAACCGTTACAACTGTTTCTACGTGACATCATATGACTGATTTTGTCATTTAGGCTTTAAGGCTACTTGATTGACTGATTGACTCATTTTGTCATTTCACACGAAAATTGCCTTTCCTTTGCAGACAAATATTACACAAATTTTGATAATGGCTTTGGAGTTTGGTCCAATGTTCAAGGAAGAAATGACCCTCTGAATTGGCAGCGTGGCCGTGGAAAAATGTCACAGTATTCTGGACCACAATCTGACCATACGGATGGAAATGGTAAAAGAGTTTTTACGTTTTATTATACAACTGTTAATTACTTCAATACTAGCAGTGACTACTAGCAGATAATAGTTTAGCACAAATTGCAAAGGATAGTACCCTATTGAGAATGATAAATGTTTATGATTATAAAATGTTTGATTTTCGATTTGACTTAGGTTGGTATCTCTACGTCTCAACTGCCAGCTACACAAGTCACAAGAAAAGGGCAGGATTAATAAGTGAATATCTTTCTGGCAAAAAGTGCATATCTCTGGCATATTGCATGCGTGGTAAAAACATGGGAAGGCTTGATTTTTCGTTGCAAACATCGAGTGGACAGTGGTACAATTTTCCATCTACCAAAAAGGGTCACCAAGGAACTGGTTGGCACGATATTGAATTTTCGCTCGTAAATCCAGCGTACACAAAGACTTCATACCGGGTAATATTTTCATATCTCTTACGTTCCTTTCGATAATAGCAGATGGGATCCTGAGTTGTCTTTTCTGCTCAAAGCCTTTTATTTCAGTTAAAGGAGGAAATAGCTGATGAGCAAAATACACATCGAACATTTAAGTAAAAGTCTGTTAAAGATTTCTGATAAATATTCATTGGACTTGATTACATTGAGCAGTCCATACAGCCATAATATTCTTACGATGGAAATTATTTGCTCTGAATAGAGTATACAGCATATTCTAAATGCAGTCTGCAAGAAATCTCGGCTAATAGTTTGTCTTTTATGTTTCTACACGATCAACTCTGTTGATTAGCCACCAACATAGAAATGAAACGGGTTTCCCCTTCATCAAGCTATCACTTATCTGAAGCTAAGCAAAAAAGTAATCTAAAACAAGCCTAGCAAAGAGTCATTGCTGACGATGTCTGGGACAACAAACTTGGATTCCTTTTCGTCATTATCCAATGCTTTTCATTTTGATAGATCATGCATTTGTCTATTCACCCTGAAGTATCAAACCCTTTAATTTATCGGTTTGGTCTTGGCGAGAGGGAGCCCTTTTAGGCGAAAGCAAAACCTTCATTTTAGCAATTTCTTTAAGCGCTTCTTTCCTTGCTAATCGAAGTTTTTCCTTCTAGTTCTTAATCGAAACAACCACTGGTATTGGCCCATATTCAGATATAGCTATTGATGACATTCTGATAGAAAATGGAGCATGCGGAAAGAATGTGGAAGCATCGAAGCCGAACCCAGGCATTGCTCCTGTCGTGAGTCAAGGTTTGTATACAGGACGTTTCTTGACGATTAAAATCTATCTATTCAGAATAATGTTATTCTTAAAAGCATTGTAAGAATGCTGTTAAAGATTAAAGCGTATTTTGAGATATAATATTGTTAAAACCTGTAAAGCAGATTTGAGGTTAAAGCTCTCACCAGAACGGACGTTTTAATTTCTGACCCTCCTTTATAATATGCTGTATTCTTTTCGTTGGCTGGTTGTCAGAAAAACCCCATTTAACGGATTCGTGTAATTTTTTGTTACTGTTATTCTATTCTCACCAGGCTTCTTGCTTATTATATCTCACAGGCTGCACCAACAAAAACAAGAACTGCATTTCTTGGGAAAAACACGGAGAATGCCATAAGAACCCTGGTTACATGAAGACTGGGTGCTGTCTTTCTTGCAGGGGTAAGAAATTTAGGCTATTCCACAGATTAACAGTTTGCTAATCAAATTAAGGAGAAAGCAAAAACTACTTCAGATAAAACATTTTTAAACAAAAGCCTGGCTCGGTGGACAGTTCTACAGTTTAGAGATAGGAAGCTCGTTAGTGAGTGAACTCGAATTTTTGTCTTCAATTATGTTGAATTAAAACCAGACAGTGCATATAACGTATTATGCCCAGTATGCCATAATATATATTTAGGTTTTTGATATGTCTTATACCCAAAACCAATACACAGAAAGTCCAATGCCTACTGGGATCTTACGTAGTTAGGAAGTTCAAACGAGAACAAGACTGATCAGTCTAAGCAAGACAACACAAGAGAACTCTTATGTTCTCTTATGTTATCTTGGTCTAAGTCTAAGTCAAATTTTTTGCGAAAAAACTGTTCCTGTGGACTAAATTTTTGTCAATCTGCGTTTATACGTTCAATTTTAGCATATTAGATTTATAAGTGTTTGCTTCAGATATCTTCAGCAAAAAACTTAACATCCTCTTCTTTTATTATCTAGTCTAACGAAATTTAATCCTAATTTTGTTTGTCTAAGCAAAACGAGACCTAGCCATAAATCCTTAACACGAACGTAGGTCAGGTAATTAACATAATGAATTTTTACTGAGGCTGTAGGGTATTCATCTATACAAATGTGAAAAACCCACCTTTCGACAATCTTTTACATACTCTGCTTTCTTCAAAAGAAGGAATTTACAACTCATGATGGCGTCAGCAACATTTCCTCCTCTTCCGAGCATTGTCATCCACAGAGATCGATCCACGATTTTTAACACTTGCATCTGTAATGATAAAATCAAAGTTTTAAATTCATTTTATGACTCTTTGAAAGAACTATGATAAAGATTAAATGAAGTCTCTAGTATACGCAAGTAACAGTGACTCAGTTCCTCTTACGCTGCTCATTCATTTGCTCATCATAAAAAAACGAGAATTTAGGCATTCTTTTATACCGAACTTTTCTACTCTAACAAGTTTAAGCATCTTTCACAAGCTAACACTGACATCCTTTATAATTGGCCTTTAGACGAAAACACAGTACTGGTTGTTTTCACTGGTAAGACAATACGGATGTTGTGTATGTTGCATAAGCAGTCAAGTAAATTGGTAGAAGCTAAGGAAACCCAGTTAATCGCCAACACTGAGAAGATAGAAAAAAATACAACGGTCAATCTACTAAAACGATTGCATAATCATCAAAATTTACATCGTTGTCATACAGAGCATTTACCGACTCTACTCGTTGTGAAAAGTATTACCTAAAGATTATTTGAAATAACTTAGGCAATTTAATTTCGATTTTGGTATATTTTCAAATGGTTTTAATCTTTCTTCTTTGTCAACGCAGGTACGGGTGACTGTACTAAAGATTCTTACAGTGCAACCAGTTGCCCAGACTGGGCAAGTAAGGGGGAATGTGAGAAGAATCCAATATGGATGTGGAAGAACTGCTGTAAATCCTGCAAAAGTATGAATATTTCCTTCTTGAAGCACGACCTATTTGCGAAAAATAAGTTTGAATGAAAAAGTTACTGTTTAGTCTAGAGCCAATTTTTTATCAATTAACTCAAGATGACAATTTTCTTTGTATTCTAGATGAACGAGCGGTAAAATTTATGAAGAAGTTAATAGTGGTAAAAATTTACTTTAATCAGGTTGCAAAACTTTATTTTCACAGAGCAAGGAAATTGCAGTGAAAGTAACAAGAATTGCAAGATTTGGGCAAAGGATGGATGGTGCAACAAGGAAAGCCATGTTGTCTACATGTGGAAATCCTGCTGTAAATCCTGCAAAGGTATGACAATTTTACCTTTTGATTAGTGGTGGACAACGGGGGGGGGAACTGGGGGGGGGAGAGAAGGGATCGGTCCTCCCAATATTTTTCAAGACAATGGTCTTTTGTTAATAATAATGAACAAATGTGACATCATCTTATCAAAACAATAGGCTTTTCCCGATATGACCAAGTGTCTGCTACTGCTTTTGATATTTGACCTTTTCCATATTAGGATGAATATGAGTTTGAATATAATTATTTTCGTTGTTATTTGGCGCGATTTTCACCTATTTACACCAAGCGAGGTACAAAAAGCGAGTTTTTAATGTGGCATTTCCAAGAAAGATGAAGTAAAAATATAAAATTTAAATGAAGACCAATGCAAGCTAGCTACAGGCACGCTGGAGTCGGGGGAGGGGGGGGGCTGTAGCCCCCTCACTTTTTTGCTGAAGTATGATTTTAAAGTTGTAGCGTCAAGGATAATGGTGGAAAAACTACCATCAACGCTTGCTTATTTGACTAGAGCCCCCTCACCCCAAAATGTGTTGCGGCGTCCCTGAGCTATAGGATTTTTCACAAATATTTCATTATTATAACAATAATAAATGTAAGATTTGAGCAAAGAATGAATTGAAATTTCTAATTTATTCCAATGTATAGTAATTGTTGCTCGTCCAGTGATTAGGGCTTAAAATCAGCAAATAAATTAATAATTCAATAATTATTAGACCCATCTGCAAATTCGTTCGGATTTCAATTATATTCGTGTGTTCTGATTCTCACATACTCGTTTATCGTATGTCATTTTCCCTTCTCTTCTTCAATAATAAACAATATATTTTAGAATGGTGGGAAAAACAATGATGTAGTTGCTGGACAAAACGAGGTGATTGCAAACAAATCGAAAATGGACGATAGAATGTTACAAATTATGATTTTGTAAGAGACCTACATGGCAAATGGAAAAAACTAACATCACCATGAACGTTTTGAAATACACCCAATGAACTTTCGCTATACGTTTATAAACACTAACGATTTATTACTCTGAAGTGACTAAAAAAATCTTTAGTTAGTTTTTGTTGTAAAGTGAGAAAATGTAACAAGGCAGTTGCTTTTTTACCACAATGAGCTAACGTTCCTGACAATTCCTTTTACTACAAGGAATCATTCTTATAGTTTTAATATAAATAATTTCTATTGGAATGATTCTTGTCTTTTCTCTTTCCCCTTCAGTGGTACAATATTTAACAACACAACATAAAGCTTAAGACAGTATACATTATATCAGAGATACTATCCATATCCTACCATCTTTTTGCAACCTTTTTGCACATATTTTTTATAAGAATAAATTCTTTAAGAATATTGAGGTTCGAAATTGGTCAAATTCAGAAACAAGTCATGAGCAATTGCAGGATTCAGTTTTCTTTGGCAATTTGACTTTTGTCTATATGGGTTTTTTAGAGCAGATAGTTTTTTAAACTCGTGCAAAAAGCTTGAGGAGCAAACATGAAGCTTGTATTTTGCTAGTATTTTTCGTTTCCTATGATGTTTTCGTTATAAAGATAGGCAATAGCAAAGAGAGAACTTTCTTCTTAAGAATGATTTAAAAATAATTTCAAGATCAACATCAAAATAAGCTTTTTGACGTCAATCAATATTCTTGTCCTGCGGCATCTTTGAAATGGAAAGCCTTGAGATATATCAAACCGGAAGCTAGGACAAAACAGTACAAAAGCTTAGCACTTGCCCAGCACTGCTACAGTTGCAGCAGTTCCTAGACTGGTTGCTGAGGTAAACTTGGGAGGAAAGAATATCAAGGACTATGTAAGTACAAAAAAAGATCCGTTGGCAATCTCTGAATATTCTTTTGAATAGTTTTTTAAGGCTGTTCGGATCCTCTAGCTGCTTGTCAGCTCTGCTATATTTCTGAGTTGAGGGTCGAAACTATCTTTCGAAATGGGGAATGAAATTTATCGTTATAAATCAATTGCATTAAACAGGTTTGATAATTATGGAAAATCTGAGATTGGTTCTCATAAGATTAGATCAAAAAAATAATTTGTACAGTCAGAATGACCAAACTAACAAATAAACGGTGAAAATGGAGGCTTGCTTGACGCTTGACCTTTATCTTCGAAGTGTCATTAGGAGGGTATTACCTTGACATAAACCGTGGAACAATGCTCGAGTCAAATTTCATGCTGAAAATAATTTGATCCTGAAGTTTTTAATATCGCTGCATGGTGGAGAAAAGGTGGATAAAAATAATTCCTTGGGAAAGAGCTCATTAAATTCTTGTATCAAAATGTTTTTATGTGAAAGCAAACACGTTTGAAAAGTGCAAAGAAATTGAATTGGTTTTATTCTTTGCCAGTGTCTTGCCATCTTTTGTTGTTGAGTTCTCAAAAATTTTTTTTTTTGGCGTAACAATGAATGTTGATGCATTTCTAATTCAATATTCTTTATATTTTATATATTTGCTGTATTTACGAGAAAAAAGCGGCCTGTGTTGCCACGTTCTTTAAATGGGTTGAATGAGCCTGGCTGAACAAGTTTGCACTGGTCTTTAACCACTAAAGTTTTTTCCGCATGAAAAGCGAGTTGAACGAGGTTAAGGTTGTTATAACTCAGTTTTTAATAATAAACATATATCTTTGCAAAGCAAAAGCGACAAGATTATCGAGGGTTGACTTTGATGAAATCATGGCCCACAATCCATAGCGAAAAAGTGACAAATGAGAGGTGACAGTTTGTGGTATTGCAAGATATCAGTACCCATCCCCTCCCCGTGATACACGGCGGGGTGATTCACAGCGGGGTGATTCACAGCGGGGTGATTCACAGCGGGGTGATTCACAGCGGGGTGATTCACGGCTGGGTGATTCCCTGAGGGGTGTTTCACAGTGGGGCGAGAGGCGTCGTGATGTGATGCCTGCGACTATGCGTTTCTTCAGTCGTACACCACGACGATTCAAAGATATTTTTACAAGATAAATTGAAAAAGAAAATAGCCAGAATAAGTACTGCTTAGGTTTTTATAGCCCTTTGGATAATGAAAATAATGAAGTACAGAATTTTTCTGTTAATAAAATCCTTGTTTCCCTGGAGCCAAGGGTGCAGATTATAAGCTCAATAGAGATGGCAAACAGAAACATAAAGAAGGTGATGCATAGAGATTCTGACAGAAGCATGTCACAATATCCATAATAAACATATTACCTGTTTTTATCTTTCTTAATCCCCATCAATATCAATTTACTATAACTCCTTTACATCAAGATTACCTAGATAATCCTAAGACCAACCAATGCCACAGAAATGCCACAGCAATGCCACAGAAATACCCCAAAGTTTTTGACGTTGCCAATATGAAAAAATAAATTACCGGGTATGCCAAACACGAAAAATTACACGAAAAAATATTTTCAATATAGCCGAGTGCTGTAAAAATCTTGCTTGCCTGTTCAATCTAAATCAGATCGGTTTTTAAGAAAGCTGCTTTAAATGGTGATTGAGACCTTTTGGTTATATTAAGTCGTCGTTTACCCTGACCCGTACAAATTTGGAACTGTAACAAAGCCATCCACCTTGCGTTATTACCAGCACTTTGGAACCAAAGTGATTTTGTTACGCTATCTACAGTAATTTTCTCCCTGTGTTATGAAACAAGCTCATTTCGTCATGTTACGGTTCCCTTCTAAACGGATAATTTATTACGGATTCACAACGAGGCCGCAAAATACGAATGCTTCAGGCAATCGAGGCAGTGATTTTTACGCAGTTTTACAGACAAGAATTGTCAAGACGGATAAAGCATTTGATTAATGACTTCATACTATTTGTTGCGTTTTTCAGTCAAAGCCAAAGCCATGGTTTACAATGCTCCGCCCTCTTTTGATCGTGCCCTAACAAGTGTATCATTAAACTTGACAGTGTAAACAGAAGCAGATCAAAAAGGGTATAGAAATTATCCTGGGATAATGTAAACGGGGTCAAAAAGTGAAAACTTGCGATTAAACGTTGACGCAATTTCCGGAAAACAAACTGTTTCCCGTCTTGAAAAAAGGTTACTTTCATTTAGGATATAAAGAAAAGTTTCAGATAGTGTCCTTGATTTAGATTGTGTGTAAATGTTTTGAATCTTTTTGACCGATCAAATAAAATTCAGCCCCCCCCCCCCACACTTTCCAACATGCGTCGGAGCCCATGAGACTTGGCCATACTTTCTATTTAAAAATAAAATTGATATTGTATCATGGACCATGTATCATTTGACTTTGAAACTTGCTGGCACAGACTACCCAAAAGTAGATAAAACCTTTGAGTTGAGCTACCCAGGGAAAATTTGGAAGAAAAAGTGGCATATTCAGTAGATTTGGTTTGTAATAAGTATTATTCATTTCATTTAGGTATTAATTAAATGTTTTACACCGACGATTGTGCGTATATATTCAGCTCACCTGGTCGAGTCGTCATTGACTCATTTGTGACGAAAATTACTTGATATCATCCTCTGGGCACACTTCAGTTAATTCATAACGAAATGATTTCACTGTCTATTCCACCTTTCAATGGTTTACAACTTGATTGAACGGCTTCGATCTAAGAAACAAATTATCAATTATCTATCATTAGTTCCAACTTGTAACACTATTACTAGATAAAGGCGAAAACCATTCATTAGAAACATTTGAAACATTACAAACATTAAACTGCTGCTCTTTATGCATTCGTTTCGAAAAAACACTAATTTATTCGTTGTGCCATTCCTTTCTAGAATTATGGGGAAGTGCCTGCTAGCTCCATTGCTGCTGATCGTCCTATTAGCAGAGGCAAGTCTCTGTGTTGAGGTTGACTTTGGAGGAAGGCCAGCAAGACCCGTTGAAGAGGAAGGTAAATTTTCATACTCGAAGTTTTCAAATTTTGAAATCCTTGAGTTTATTGAGAATGGCAAAATGCATTTGCGTTCGAGATTCAAACTAAAAAAATCTGTATGATAAATTTTAGCTCCATTTTTTCGAAAATGTAACATCATATGATCTTCATCTGATCTCTGCTTTTGCATCCTAAAATTTTACTGTATCTTGAAAAAATGAAACTTGCTTTTAGAGGTTAACCCATTTGATGTTATATCAAAACAAACGAAGGATGATGTTCTGCCGGCAACCGGGAGATCAGGTAATTCCGTCTATATATTGTGGTCATTAACAATTTTGGTCGCTAACAGGGCCGTAAATCCCGGGGGGGGGGGGACGGGGGGGACTGGACCCCCCAAAAATCTGGAACAAAACAATTTTTTTAGAAATTACTTTTAGTTAATTTTAGAGAAAGGTATCCCTGGTAGCTAGGTTGGAACCTAACAACGTTTTGCTGAGTTTTTGCAACATACCTCAGCCACTTTGTCATGGTGACTATTGCCAAGTGCAAGTTGACTAATGTAGATGGCTGTTATTTATGTTTGCAGAGTGGTGTCGAATCGGTGACGATACCCATGGACGGGAAATTAGCCCCAAATATTTTATCCACCGGTCACCCCTTGAATAAATCTCAAAAAGCATGTAAGGAAAGAATCGTTTGAGTCGCCAAAAGTCTCGACAAACCCATATTACACATATTTTTATACACGCCTTTTTATAAAAATCCTAACTCAAAACCTAGGTCCTAAAGCTCCTTATTTCTGAACCTCTATTAGTCAAATTGAGGTTTATGGCCTCCCTACATAATAGCTCCTTAATTTTAACTGCACAGGAACAAGGAACAAGGCCAGAAGACAAAAAGGGCAAAGAGTAGAATTAATTTGCGTAATTTACGCTAATTTTTGATCTGCGTAAAAGTACCACGTCAACAAAGAAGCACTTTTGCATTTGATATAGAGAGAAGCATTGACTAAACTCTTTATTATTAGAATGCAATAAATTTTGCCCATCCTTGATCTTTTAAAGAAAATTTTCATTTGGAGCCCGAATATGTTCTTGGATACATCCTATTTTTTTTCAAATATGGTTTCAAGAATAAAAACGGTTGCTCTCGAATAGAAAACGCCTTTTCTTTCTTTTCTCCAACGTCTGTCACTAGAGTTTCAGCATTTCCCCAACAACTGTCACTAGACTCTGCCCCTTCCCAATTTCTCCCAGAAACAATAGTCTCTGTTCTTCTGAGAAACGTCGATTTGTCTACCCTGAACGGTATAGTATTTTGTTAAACTTGGTCTGGGAGATGTTTTTCAGCTTTTTAGAAAGTATGATTTAAAAAAAAATTCTTTCGCGTCGGCCCCAACCATGGTGGGTCCTCCTACATCACTAAGCGCGATTCTCAGCCCCTCAGGTTCAATTTCCTCAAGCTGCCTCTAAAAAATGTTATCAACTCAATTATAAAAAAGTCAACGTGCTAAGAAATATCTGTAAATACCTTCTATAGGGCTGAAAAAACCTTAGTAAATCTAAAAAGATTTTTTTGTTTTTTAAGTCGTTTGCCACTCAAACTGTTTTCTTAACACACTCTACAAGTTGCTTGGTGGTGCCATGACCCACTGCACACTTTATTTTAATTCGCTCTGCTGACCCCCCCCCCCCCCAAATTGACACGACAGATTTACGGCCCTGGTCGCTAAAATTCCGATAATCAACACTTTCTCGTTGTATTTGCTTTCTCTGCTAGACTGACACATTTCTCAAATCCACCATAACATGTTTTACTACTCCTTTATAATGTGCAAATGTTATGTTGTATCGCTTGAACTGCATAAATTATAATTATTAGCAGCTCATTACCAGATCCCCCCAGTAGTTAATCAGTTAATCATGCTTGGAATTATTGAAGATTGGAGTTAGCGTGGAGGGGGATAGTCTCTACATTCATCGTTCATAGTCATGTTTGCTAAAATATAAAGATAAATCAAATGATGTCGCCTGTTATACATTCAAACCTGAACAGTATAAACCATCTCACTGTTTATTGTTGTTTATGCCGACAAGAAGGTCGCGTGATCGGTATTTTTAATCACTGAAAATAACTCTAAAAAGCGGTATAGGCTTTAAATACGTTTACGTTTCATTCTAGGTGAGCTATTTTCTTGGGAAAATCTTACGAAAACATGTTCATCCTCTTTGGTTTAAAAATCAATTTTTTGAACCATCAAGTTCTGACGAAGGTGAAAATGACATGTCAACAAACCACAACTCGCGTACTGGATGGTTGCAAAAAGTCGATGTACCAGGGGCTTTTAATAAGGAGATGGTAATAAAGGATATAAAACCACTTGTCCACTACTTTGAGTTCGAAGATAATATAATTGTAGGGTAACTCACAAGAAGGGCTATTTCTAAAAGTCGAAAAAATTTTCAAAATATTAATGATTGATCTAAAAACTAAGGTTTATAATTGTTTTTTCTTTAAGTCGAGTCAAGAACGGTCTACCAGGGAGATATCGTTCTGGACGAGGCGGAAAACGCAGCCCTTGGCTTGGGCCGCTCGACCACCCAGAACATTATTGTTCTTACATGGCCAAGAAAGCTCTGGAGAACAAGAACGGTCCCATACATCATCTCTGGACAATCATATGATGCTGTGCGTAAGTTGTAGAAACTCTGTTTTCATTTCCAGATTTTTAAACCAGTTTAAAGGTAAATGGGCAATAATGGATTTGCAACAATAAAAAGGAGGGGATATGGCTTTAAACCTTGAAACCTGAAATAAAACTTTAATTCGCTACTTATAGTGAATTAAGCTAAAGATTGACTGGATGCAGTAATATCAAAATTTCAATTACCTCATCATGTTTTGGCTTCAATTTTACTAAAATTAACTGAAGAAATTATAATCATTAAATAAAGTATTAGGGATTGAATGAGTTTTTTCAGTTTTTGAAAAGAAAATATAAAGTCAAGTGTAAAAACAGGTGCATAATAGCAATAACGGATTTTCGGGCATAATAAAACCGAAAGCCCATTTTAAGAAAAGTGCACCATACACGAAAAAAGGACTTCAAGTCTGTTGGATATCGTTAAAGAAAAACCTATTTCACACAATTTTCCCTATCTATTTTGCCATTAAAACAGGACAACGAGCTTATTTCATATGGCTCTAAAGAGACACTTAAAGTAAACTCTTTTTGTAAATCTTTACCTAGAAAAAATTGAAGCTGCGATGAGAGATTTGGAAAAGAGGGTCTGTTTGAAGTTCAGAAAGCACCAATCAGGAGACAAAGCCTGGCTCAATATTTACAGAGGAAACTCGTGAGACATTTTGTTACACAATATATAAGACGCTGATATGCTCGTAGAATATGTTTCTTATATATATAATAGAATTTATGCTCTAAATCTTGAAATTCTACATGTTTCAAGGATAAAAAGGTATAAAAATGGAGAAAATAATTAGTTGTATCCCTTCAACATTATTTGTACCTCTCAAACGTAACTTTTTCTTAAGAGTATATTCCTGAGAGTTTATCATTTAAATTTCTCGATAGTTGTTGGGCAAATATTGGTAGGAGCCTGGCCTTTGGTAAAACTGATGTGAGTCTTGGTCCTTCATGCTTGTCCCAAACTCTGATCCAACACGAGCTAATTCATGCATTAGGTAACGAACAATTTCCACATTTTTTTAAATACAATGCATCTATAATTTGTACATACAGTTTAAAATAGTGAAGTATAGTATAGAAAATGAGAAATTGTGAGGTAAGAGAAAAGTTAAGCATTTTGTTCTTCCTTTACTGATATCGCAGTGATGACCCCTAGTTTCGGCAGCTAAAAGTTTTCTGATAAGGCAAAAAGATTTGCCTAGTCTTTTCAAATGCCAAAAAACAATCAGAAACTCTGGACGCTTTTCCATTATGCCAATAATTTACTGTTTTGAGTATTTGACTGGATAAAGGCAAATATTCATCTCAAATTTTGCATAATAATAATTCACATAACAGGGAATGGAGCCTTGAGGTGATTTTCAGGCCGCAGTACAATCTCTTACGATATCAACTTCGAATACGTTCCTGCATATTTCTATTGCAATTGCATTTTGCGTTTATATATCTTTTAAATAGCAGGTAAAGCCTTTAATGATAGAGAATAATTATTGAAAAGCTAGAAGTCCCAGCCAATATTAATGAAAAGATAATAGTACACGATTGGAATCGATATCTTAATGTAACAAAAGGTCTGATACTGAAATATAACAAAAATTGAGTTTTACTATACAAGCAAAGGATGTCATCCCAAAACATTTGTCATGCACAATTTTAAGTTTTGCATTCTTGTTGACGTCTTACAGTGACAAAATCTCTCAACTGCATTTAGACTAGTGTTCAGGCTAGAGGTAGATGTTATCTTTTGACTTTAAACCGTCTTCATCAGCTTTGTAATCAAACTTTTCACCGAAATCTATGTTATTCCGGCAAGACTATGGAAATGTCAAGGTTCAATCAATAATTGCCATCATGGAACATATTTCTTTTCTACATATCCTACAAATGTTAAAATACGAGTGAAATCCCTCTGGAAATATGTTAATTTGCTTTGATCTAGGCCATTTTACCAGAAATCTGCCAGTATACCAATGATTATAGAACGTTTTTTATTTATTCAATTCCAGGGTTCTTCCATGAGCAAAGTAGGCGGGACAGAGATAACTATGTAAACGTTTTGAATTGGAATATCAGTCCAGGTGAGAACAAGACCAATAGAAAGTATTGCTTTATCATACGTTGCTCAAACCTTTGCTTAAAAACCCTCTCTTGATCATGCTTCTTCCTGATCTCTTAGAGATGGAGACTACTTGACCGTCGTGAAACATTTTTGATCAGCGCTCACCACAACTGAGAAAAACTATGGGAAAGTCGAACGAATCAAAACTAATACTGAGCTGGCAATTCAAATCGAATATTTCATTCGTTTTGCAAGATATGAAATTCAATTGTCTTTTAAGCAATAGATGATTCCTTGAATCGTTTCAGGATAATGCTGCAAAAACATTGAATTCTGATTATAGATATACAATAATTTCTAACAGTAATTGCAATTTGCAAATTAGAGGTGCAGAATGTAATCTCCCATAATCTGTAACTGCTGTAGTAACGAAATCTTGATGATTTTTGTAGCCAACCTATACAATTTTGACAAGACAAAGAAATATGAGGCAGAAACCTTTGGTGTACCATATGATTACAGTTCGATCATGCACTATACGAAAACGACATGGACAAAAAATGGACAGGACACGATGCAGGCGAAAAATGATCCTGATTTACGGCTTGGTGGAACTGTATTGAGTAAATATGACGTCATGAAGCTGAACTTGATGTACCATTGCCATGGCAAGTATTTTTGCAGTCTCTTCTAAGTGTTGATAGATACTTCAAAAATACTGATGTCTGCTTGGACTTAAGTGAAGACAAGATACATTTAAAAGTGATTAGCACAGCTTTCATAGCATACAGTGGCGACAAGCCTTTGCGTAGAAAAGCAAATCATATGGAATTAATTTGGTGATACAACGATATTAAGATAAATAAAAATTTAGTATTACCATGGAAGAGGTCTGTCAAAGTGCCGACCATTTTGCATTTAAGAAACCACTGAAAATGTTTAAAAAGAGTGAGAAAGACTGATAAAAAAGTAATTTGATTTGTAGACAAAAGCGGTGAAAGATGGACTGAGTGGTCCGACTGGTCAAGATGTATACGAAACAATTATGGCTGTTATCGAAGCAAACACAGAATTTGCTTGGTTGAAAACCTGGCTTTATGTCCAGGAGCAGATGACTATGGTGTCCAGTCAAATGCACAGAAATGCCCCTCGCCAAGCTACTGTGACGGTACGTTTTAATGTACTATTGTTTCTAAGATTTTTCTTCAATTTGACACTGTTTGGTTTAACTTAAGTTAAGATCGACTAACGAGAGATGTTAAGACGGGAGCAAAGGAATCGCCTTCCATAAGAAATATGTAACACAACTCTGTGTTGCTTTTCCACAGCTTCTGAGAATCAGTAATTTATTTTTAGTTGAGCCAGTGGATGGATTTTGGGGAAGCTGGTCTTCGTGGTCTGCGTGCTCAAAGTCATGTGATAAAGGGACAAGGACAAGATCTCGCCAGTGCAATTCACCAACACCTGCAAATGGCGGCAAAAAATGCAAGGGTGCAGCAACAGATACAGAGAAGTGCATGAGACGAACGTGCACGGCTAGTGAGTCATTTTAACCATTGTATATATGGTCCATTACATTGGTACAATGAAATCAAAATTTGTCCTTTTCATGCTACGGTTTTTGAGAGTTGATTATTTTCATAAATTTTGGAACATTTCCTTTATTTTAGATAAGTATTACACAAATTTTGATAATGGCTTTGGAGTTTGGTCCAATGTTCAAGGAAGAAATGACCCTTTGAATTGGCAGCGTGGTCGTGGAAAAACATCGCAGTATTCTGGACCGCAATCTGACCATACGGATGGGAATGGTAAACAAGTTTTTACGATTTATCGTATAACTTTGAATAAATACCATATTAGCAACGCTATAAGCAGGTAGTAAATAGCACCAACTATGCAATGTTGCTTTACCATGCATAACCGTAGTACTCTTTTGGGAATGAGAATTTTTCACGCTCCTAAAATATTTGATTTTCGATTTGACTTAGGTTGGTATCTTTATGTCTCAACTGCCAGCTACACAAGTCACAAGAAAAGGGCAGGATTAATAAGTGAATATCTTTCTGGCAAAAAGTGCATATCTCTGGCATATTGCATGCGTGGTAAAAACATGGGAAGGCTTGACTTTTCGTTACAAACATCGAGTGGACAGTGGTTCAATTTTCCATTCACTAAAAAGGGTCACCAAGGGAATGGTTGGCACCATGCCGAGTTTTCGCTAGTAAATCAAGCGTACACAAAAACTTCATATCGGGTAATTTTTCTTTCCTTATCTCTGATGTTGTTAAACCAGTTGTAAAGTTATTAAAATTGAACAGCATTATGTTAAGAAAGATTACAGTTTTCCTTAAAAATCTTAAGCCCTGTAATTTGCATTGACAGTGACCAATTTGCGGGTAATTCTTCTCATATTGGGTAGTTGTCTTTCCTTACCTCTCGTGTTGCTTTAACCAGGTGTAAAATTAAGAGAATTGGTAATTTTCTTTCTATGTTGAGAGCGATAGAATTTCTTAACAACTCTAGTACCCTTTCATCTTATATTAACAGTCATTTTTCTATTATATTAATAAAACATTTTTCCCAACAGTTCTTAATCGAAGCAACTACTGGTATTGGCCCATATTCAGACATTGCCATTGATGACATTCTGATAGAAAACGGTGCATGTGGTGCTGGTCAAGAGAATGTGAATGCCGTAAAGCCTAAACCTGGTGTTGCTGCTGTGGTCAGTGAAGGTAAATATGTGAATATATACGACCATAGTCAACCTCCACGACTAAAGACGACTATACACGACTTTATACGAGCATACACGAATATAAACACGAAACAGAGACCTAATATTGAACGGCATCAAGCTGTTTATCTGGTTGTAACGACTAACAAGACACGAGACCGCTAGAAGTACTCGATTTTGAACATTATAGACTGGGGATACACAAACATTTTATTGCTCTAGAATTATAAACGCAGGCCTAAATTTAGCATAATTATCTTTATCTCTATTTGAAGAGTCAATAACTTCAATCGAAGAAACATTCACACTACACTCATCCACATTCCCAGCAAATGTCCATAGGATGTGCTATTGTTCATCACATTTTAAAGAACGCGATCTAAAATCGTACGCATTATCTAAATGCCTTATCTAAAAGTTATATGGATTATATAATTAATTAACAAGAAAGCAAAGCCACGAATGCACCAAGGATATCAAACAATGTCTCTTGATACCTTGAAAATAACCCCTATAGTTTTACAGCTTATCAAATAGCTATTTACTGAATAGTTTGATCATCTTCTCAAATGCAATGCAACACAGCCAAATCGATAAAAAGTCTATATGCACTGGTAAAAAGATATCTTCTGTTTATTTAAAACGAAAACCCATAAATCAAAGATTCTTATAGTGTCACAAAGATAAACCAATTCTGCAAAAGTAGAGATTCTCCTAATGGAGCACACGAGAGTTAAATATTTAAGAAACAATTTACATTAGTTGTTGCCTTCACGAAAGCTATTGAACGTATTTTTATTATAGTACTTTGTAAAATTTCAAAATGGAAAACAGCTTAAATGTTGGCTAACGGTGGTTTTGTGGAAAAATCATTTGGTATCAATTTCTTTATTAGGCTGCAAGAATAAGGATAAAAATTGCATTTCATGGGCGAAGTCTGGTCAATGCCATTTGAATCAAGGATACATGCTAGAGTCTTGTTGCCTTGCATGTCGAAGTAAGTTATTACCAATATTCATCTGATATCAACAAAACTACAAGGCAAGTCAATTTATTTTGATCTAAGTATGCAGAAAGATAGAGGTCAGTCAAGAAAAAAGTCAAAGGATAGAACATTTATGCTAACAGACAGCTCTGTTGATTCTGCATTCTTAATGACCGTTTTTAAAGCCACCTTTGCTGGCATAATAGTCTTAAATGAATCAAATAAAAACCACGCTACAACCATTTCTCTCAAACAAGTGCAGTTGCTTTGAAAAAGTAAACCAATTGACAAACATCCCGAAGATGTCTATAACTAAACTCGACTTATCAGCATGCATGTAATTGAAATTTCATATGGCTTAAAGTCTATGTGTTTTTAGAATTAGGCAGTATTTTGGTAACAGCTTGCTGATGCAAACTTTTTCTTTGTCAACGAAGGCATGGGAGAGTGCAAGGACTCTTACAGTGCAACAGGGTGTCCAGAATGGGCAAGCAAAGGAGAATGTGTGAAGAACGACAAATGGATGTGGAAGAACTGCTGTACATCCTGCAAAAGTATGAAAATATGATTTCTGGTGCATGATCATTTCGTGAACAAATTATTCATATGAAAATTTAGGTGCATGTTTTTCCTCTAAGGCCAATTTAATCAATTAGCACAAGAATACAGACATTATTGTTTCTTGTTGTGTTTGAAATACAGTGAAACCTCTAATAACTTTCGCCTCTGTGGCCTCTGTTTTGTGTTTATATTCGTGTATGTTCGGGTAAAGTCGTCCATAGTCGTCCATAGTCGTGGAGGTTGACTATGGTCGTTTACATTCGCATATTAACCTTCACTGACAACAGCAGCAGCATCAGATCTGCGGCCATTGAGAAAGAACCTGCCGAACTGATGGTGAAAATCTAAAAAACATCCGCACAGCGGCCACCTCCAATCAAAGACCAAACAGCAATTTAGGAGTGCCCCAATGCTTTATCCTACCTCCAGTGAAGTAGGTTACCTTTTGCAAAGAAATGAAAGAAAAAAACCAAAAAAACGTTTCTTTTTAGAGAGTAAATATACATTTTAAAAATTATTAGCTTTTCCCAGCCTTATCGTGTACCCTTGCTTGATACATCACGGGTATTTCAAGTCCTAATCCACCCCCACGATTTATTTCTATTCAGTGGCTGTGCATGATATCGTAGATCCTGATTTTGTAACATATGTAAGTAAAAAAAGTATACGAATTGCTTTAATCATCCCTCCCATCTCTTTTGACTAGCCTTTTTGATGAAAAGTATATACCAAAAGACCTCCCCATAGCGGTCACCTCTGAAACAACGGCCACTAAGCTTGGTCTTCGTAAGTGGCCGCTTTTAGAAGTTCCACTGTAATGATACGCAATATTCATGTGATTTTTTGAAGAAAACTAATACTATCAACAATTTGTTTTGATTAATTTTTGATACATCAATTTATAGAGCAAGGAAAGTGCAGTGACAGCAATAAGAATTGCAAGACCTGGGCAAACGATGGGTGGTGCAACAACGACAGCTATGTAGCCTTTATGTGGACAAACTGCTGCTCATCCTGCTCTGACTGTAAGATATCAATGTAGAAAAATTTCTGTATGAGATGCTTTTTAAGTTTAAACAGGCAGAAAAATGGAAAAACAAAGAAAAGTTTATCCTCTTTCGCCTGTCTCAAAAATTGGCTACCTTTGTTTCATTTGCCACCAACCTTATACATTGCCTTAAGAATTCTTGAGGTTCTATAAACATTCAAAAGGCGATCACCAATTCAATTTATAATCGTCTTTTGAAAATTACTTCAGACTCTTTGTACCAAGTTTTTTACGCTAGATTCAGGACTAGAAATTTAGATTACCTGTAAGTTTATGGTGACAAAAATTTGATAAGGGATTTGAATGTGGTATATGTCTGTATGAGAATGAAAAGTTTTCAACGGAACACGTTTTGCCACCAGATCACTTAAAAATTTTCAAAAGTTTTAACAGACATCTACAATACAAGCAAAAAAATATGAAAATATACCCAAAATAGAAGTAAGGTGGAAAATTTTAATCTAACCTCAAAAAGTTGTACAATTACGTTTGGAGTATAGTCCAAAAGGAGGCCTTTAATTGAATTGCTGTTACTGTTTCAACACATGAATTAAAAAGAAATCGAGATAAGTTACAACCTTGAAATACACACCTTGAAATTCAAAATTCTCATAACTTCTGTTCTATAGCCCTTAGAGCAATGATTCTGGCATCAAATATAAACACTTTTAAATCTGAAATTGAATAAAACTTCATAAAAAAATTATCTTCAAAGGTTAAGTACATATAAGAGAGAATTTGATCTTCTGATATTTTTTGTTTTATTAGCATTTGCTAACAACAAGTTTTAAAATACATCAACTATGTTGCAGCTACAATTCCTGCCATAATTCCTTGGAACGCCCATTGGCTCATGTGCTATTTTGAAAAAAAATTACTGATTCTGGTAGTTCAGTTCAGTTCAGTTTTATTTTGAATTCCACTGGATACATACACTTGTTGCAAATTAGAAATAATCCAAGCTTAAAAGTATAAACAATGTAAAAGGAAGTTAAATAATATAAACGTAACATAACAAATACAGAGTAGAGGAGAAACAAGCTAGTATTGTAAACAGGGAATTATTTAAAGGAGGAAACTTTCTCAGTAGTTTATAAACTAATCGAGGAGAAAGCACCCCCTAGTAAATTAGATGCGTTCTGCTTAATTTTAATCCAGAAAAGTCCAGAACGTCTTTCTCCCAAAAAATGCTGTTTTAAGGGTTAAATATCATAGCTATGTACAAGGAAGCCATTTCTCCAAACCATACAATTCAAAATTGTGCAAAAAATTTTTTACAAGGGGATGCAATAAAAATTGTTCAAAAATTAAAATGCGGTGTACTTGATTGATAAACAAATGAGATGAATCAATGCCTCTTGGCATAAAGAATAAACAGGTCGAAAATTCATCATGTCCTTTTTATCATGATGATGGTACGATTTTCATTAAGGATAAATGTTTTAAATTGTAGTGCACATCCTTATCCAATTTTTAACAGTTTTGAAAACTTTCATTTGTATTACAAATAGCGATAAATAAATCTTTGTAGCTTGGAGAAAAAGCAAGAACTGTTCAGACAGTAATGCAAAGTGTAGTGAATGGGCAAGAGATGGAGAGTGCAAGAAGAATCCGGATTGGATGCTAAAGAATTGCTGCAAGTCATGCAAATGTGAGGGCTTTGGTGTTGCTTCATTCACTCTTTACGTTCATTCATTTCTAATGTCCTAACCAGCTTGGAAGATCTGATTTAACTTAATCCTACCACTACACATCTGTAGAGCATGTTTCGAATGTAAGAATTCTAAAACACAAGCGTTTATGTAACATAAAGATTTCTCGAATGCCACACAAACTTTATTTAAAAAAAACTGCAAAAGGGTTGATTAAGTTGATTTAAGTGTATATATTTTTCATTTATGCCATTTGGTATATAAAAAAGGTATGGTGTATATTAAGTTGCTTCTCCGAATTTCACGCTTAATGCGGTCATCAGATAACTCCATTTACATAATAAATTTCCATTTACATATTTGAGCAGCAGCAGGAATGAAAATGATGTCTTATACAATACTGCTTGATATCTTGTCAACAAACTAATTTTTTCTTTTCAGCTTAAGTGTGTATACACCTCAAGACTGAAATGGTCGAAAAAGCTGTTCAAAGATGCACACTTATGAAACTGCTATAGTAAACTTTATCATAAGCATTTTTACAAACGTAGGGTTAAGAAACCAAGTTCCTTTATCTGCTGATACAGTCTTAATCATGTCTATATTCTATTTGTTAATTACATAATTCGAATTTTTGTTGTTGTATTACCCTTGTTCTGCACAGTAATATATCATAGCATGCAAATATCATGGCATTATAATTTGTTGCATTCTACCACTTTATGGCATAGCCAAATTAGTGAAAACATTCTTCAGTCTTATAATGCTTTTAACATTATATACCAAAAACCAATATACAGACAGTGCTTACTGGCTTCTACGTAGTTGGGGAATCCAAGCAAGAGAACGAACAATTAGTCTAAGTCCATGTCAGATTTCTTTGGGAAGAAACTCGCCGTTGTTGAAGAAGAAAATTGTTTTTCAACCCGTGTTTATTTGTTCAGTTTCATCAAATTTGATCTATAAAATCATTGTTTGCTTCAGATATACTGAAAGGACATCTCCAGCCAAAAAACTTAACATCCCTTTTATTGTCTAACAAAACTTAACCTGCTCGTGAATTTGTTATTCGTTTTTGGAAACTTCGAAGTCTTTCAGTTCAATGCTCTTTGCTTCATGAAGTGAAGTTTTTGGTCTGTGACGCAGGCTACATGACACTGTGACGTGACTTGACACTGTGATTTGACGATACACCGTAGTGTCTTTAATCCGCCTTTCTATGAGATATTCGAATCCCATCTCAATCTGTTCTTTTCTATTCTGAATAATGAAAATACAAACTTAAAATACAAATAAGCTGTTTGAAATGTAAAGTCGCAAACAGGCTCGAAAGAACGGAAACATGATATAACGATAAATTAAAACAGTATCAACAAGTTCGATCGAGAGGATATTGTTGCAGCCATAGGCATTGAGCTGTTCTCATAATACAAATTTCTTAAAGGCTCAAGCTTTTTTATAAGAATACTAGAAATATTTTCAGCCTCTATATTCTTGAGAAAGTTCCGATTTGCGCCTGAATACATTCTTGAAGTATTCATTTTTTCAAATCTGATATTGTTCTAGGAGGACATCACCCGCTCTTGAAAAAAGCCATGCATATTGAAAATAAGATAGTGCAGCTCTCTGATTCCATGTTATGCACATCAAAAAACAAGCAACTGCTGAGAAACGAGAAAATCATCGTCAAATAACGCTACGAAAAATTTTAATTCTTTATCTTGGATATACAACCATTTCTGACAGTAATTGCAATTAGAAATACAAAAGGTCACCTTGCATGAAGTTTCATTGTTTAAATAATTAAATCTAGTTGATTTTTGTAGCCAACTTATACAATTTTGACAAGACAAAGATACACGAGGCAGATACTTTTGGTTTACCATATGATTACAATTCGATCATGCACTATCAGAGAACGTCATTTAATAAAAATGGAAAGGACACGATACATGCGAAAAATGATCCTGATTTACGGCTTGGTGGAACTGTATTGAGCAAATGTGACGTCATGAAGCTAAACTTGATGTGTCATTGCCATGGCAAGTATTTTTGCAGTCTCTTTTAAATGTAAATTTCTACTTTAATACGAACGCTTCTTGCCTAAATTCTGTCGCACAATTCATGTTTCCTTTAGAATATTCTGTTATCTTGCCAGATGCTATAAGGCATAAAAATGAAGCAAAATGACTGATGCTATGTAATTTGATTTGCAGAGAAAAGCGGTGAAAGGTGGACTGAGTGGTCCGACTGGTCAAGATGTATACGAAACTATTATGGCTGTTACCGAAGCAAACATCGAATTTGCTTGGTTGAAAACCTGGCTTTATGTCCTGGGGCAGACGAATATGGTGTCCAGTCAAAGCCACAGAATGTCCCTTATCAAGCTACTGTGATGGTACGTCTTAATGATTTCATGATTTATCTTCAATTTAGTAAAGTTTGGTTTAACTTGGACAGAGGATAACAAAGACAGAAGATAAGACGGGAGTAAAGGATATGTTCTTTCAGAAATCTTTGACACGATTCTGAGCGCCTTTTTACAGCTTCTGAGAAACAGTAATTTTTTTTAAGTTGAACCAGTGGATGGATTTTGGGGAAGCTGGTCTTCGTGGTCTGCGTGCTCAAAGTCATGTGATAAAGGGACAAGGACAAGATCTCGCCAGTGCAATTCACCGAGACCTGCAAATGGCGGCAAAAAATGCAAGGGTGCAGTAACAGATACAGAGAAGTGCATGAGACGAACGTGCACGGCTAGTGAGTCACTTTTAACCATTGTATATATGGTCCATTACATTGGTACAACGAAATCAAAATTTGCACTTTTCATGCTACAGTTTTTGAGAGTTGATTATTTTCATAAATTTTGGAACATTTCCTTTATTTTAGATAAGAATTACACAAATTTTGATAATGGCTTTGGAGTTTGGACCAATGTTCAAGGAAGAAATGACCCTTTGAATTGGCAGCGTGGTCGTGGAAAAACATCGCAGTATTCTGGACCGCAATCTGACCATACGGATGGGAATGGTAAACAAGTTTTTACGCTTTATCGTAAACTTTGAATAAATACCATATCAGCATCGCTATAAGCAGGTAGTAAATAGCAGTAGCACCAACTATGCAATGTTGCTTTACCATGCATAACCATAGTACTCTTTTGGGAATGAGAATTTTTCACGCTCCTAAAATATTTGATTTTCGATTTGATTTAGGTTGGTATCTTTATGTCTCAACTGCCAGCTACACAAGTCACAAGAAAAGGGCAGGATTAATAAGTGAATATCTTTCTGGCAAAAAGTGCATATCTCTGGCATATTGCATGCGTGGTAAAAACATGGGAAGGCTTGATTTTTCGTTGCAAACATCGAGTGGACAGTGGTTCAATTTTCCATTTACTAAAAAGGGTCACCAAGGGAATGGTTGGCACCATGCCGAGTTTTCGCTAGTAAATCAAGCGTTCACAAAAACTTCATATCGGGTAATTTTTCTTTCCTTATCTCTGATGTTGTCTAAACCAGTTGTAAAGTTATTAAAATTGAACAGCATTATGTTAAGAAAGATTACAGTTTTCCTTAAAAATCTTAAGCCCTGTATTTTGCATTGACAGTGACCAATTTGCGGGTAATTCTTCTCATATTGGGTAGTTGTCTTTCCTTACCTCTCGTGTTGCTTTAACCAGGTGTAAAATTAAGAGAATTGGTAATTTTCTTTCTATGTTGAGAGCGATAGAATTTCTTAACAACTCTAGTACCCTTTCATCTTATATTAACAGTCATCTTTCTATTATATTAATAAAACATTTTTCCCAACAGTTCTTAATCGAAGCAACTACTGGTATTGGCCCATATTCAGACATTGCCATTGATGACATTCTGATAGAAAACGGTGCATGTGGTGCTGGTCAAGAGAATGTGAACGCCAAAAAGCCTAAACCTGGTGTTGCTGCTGTGATCAGTGAAGGTAAATATGTGAATATATACGACTCTCCACGAACATTGACGACTGTTCCCGAATATACACGAATATACACGACTGTTACCGAATATACACGAAATATATTGGACGGTATTATTAGACAAGAGTCCTAATATTAGACGATATCAAGAAAAATAGATGGTAATAATTATAGATTAACGAAACACAAAATTTTCAGTAGGAGCTAGTTTTAACAACATCATCTACATTGAGAATTTCAATAACTTCAATAAAAGGAAACATTTACATTTACATCCCATTTACTCATTTTTCGAACACATTTACTAAGGAGATCGCTGTACTTAATCACATTGTAAGTCTGTTATCTGAAATTGGCTTTCGATTTTAACAGACGTTGGCGTCAACTAACAAAAAACCAAAGCGTGCATACTGAATTGCTATTGACACTATATCAAGGTCTTGTATACAATGAGGGTGCGTTTAACATCGCGAGATGCTTTATTTAACAACCCCAGTCGCCATATATAAATTTAAGTACTCTCAGATGCAATACAGCAAAAAAACATAAAAGCCCTGATAAACAGTTGCCATCTTATTACTTGAAACCAAAAATCCAAAACCAAAAACCATAACTAATTCTGCAAAAGAAGAGATTTTACAGAGTAACACATGAAAGTTAACCATCTCAGAAAAAAGAAATATTGGTATTTTTGATTGAAATTGATTGCTTTTAGAAAAAAGTTACATCCAATTTAAGCTATTAAATGTCTCTTTATCGTGGTACTTGATAAATTTTCAGAAAATGAAACAGCTCAAATTTTGAAAGACGATGATATGTGTATTATTAAGTTGGCATTAATTTTGCTATTAGGCTGCAAGAATAAAAATAAAAATTGCATTCTATGGGCGAAGTCTGGTGAATGTCATCTGAATCAAGAATACATGCTGAGTCTTGCTGCCTAGCATGTCGGAGTAAGTAATTACAAATATTCATCTGATATCAACAGAATTACAAGGCATGTCAAACAACTGAATTTATTTTGATCTAAGGATGCAGAAAGATAGAAGCCAGTCAAGGAAATAGTTAAAGGGTAGAACATTGATTTATGCTAACAGACAGCTCTGTTGATTCCGTATTCTTAATGACCTATTTTAGAGCCACCTTTGCTGGCATAATAGCTTTAAATGAATCTATAATTAAACTCAACTTATAAGCATGCATGTTCAATTGAAATTTCATATGGCTTAAAGTCTATGTGTTTTTAGTATTAGGCAGTATCTTGGTAACAGCTTGCTGATGCAAACTTTTTCTTTGTCAACGAAGGCATGGGAGAGTGCAAGGATTCTTACAGTGCAACAGGGTGTCCAGAATGGGCAAGTAAAGGAGAATGTGTGAAGAATAACAAATGGATGTGGAAGAACTGCTGTACATCCTGTAAAAGTATGAAAGTTTGATTTCCGGTGCATGAACTTTTTGTGAACAAATACGTTTGAATGAAAAATATGTTATAGGTGTTTCCGTTCAAGCAAACAACTAACACAAGATGAGACTCACCTGAAGCAGGATGGCATAGGTTGTGAATCAATCTTTAATTTAACTAGACTTTATTGTTTGGTCAAGTAGCCCATCAGCCCTTGTATGTCTGCTTTTCTCTCTTAAAGGAGAACTGACACACAAAAATAAGTTTGGCTAAAACGGTAGTTTGTGACAAGCAAATTCCGGGATCGAAACAATTTTTTAAATCACAGTTACCGTTTTTGAAATACAGGCGTTTTAAGTTGAGATGTTCCGATAACTTGAGACTCGAGGCGAAAATCGTCACGAGTGGGCGATCATCTTTGACGTCACAAGTGACATGTTCTCAGCACGCGTTGTTTTTCTCTATAGAAACCTTTAACAAAATGCTGCGGACAAATTTTCATTCTGTGCATGTGAAAGGAGCCAATTTTGCATTTTTGACACATAATTGACTTTTTCAATGGTTTGGGACTCTGAATCGGAGTTTTATTACACTGATTTCGAAACAAATGGAAGGTTTCAGCCGTCTGAGTTTTTGCTACCAACCAGCGCTGCCGCTTGGGTAGACAGTTGTCCCATGGCTCAACAGTGACGATGTTATGAACAAAGAACAGACTGGAGGATCAAACTGATATGGAATTTTTATTAAAAACAATGCTATTGCTACAATCTAAATGAGATCAGGTATCGTAAAACTAGAATTTCATTTCAGATTGAGGCGTATTTGTCCAGACTGGTTTGTCTGTATGGCCTAATTCGCTGAAATGCCTATGATGCCCTAAACGGAACTGCAAGTTATTAATTGTTAATGTAACATTCTATGATTGTTTTTCAATGTTTCAAACGCGTTAACTGTATAGTGATATTGAATAGTAAAGGCGGGTTAAAAGTCGACTTGTGCGTATTTTATGCCATTTTCACCGGGCGTGAAGGGTTTCAGGAACTGATAAGTTACCTGGCAGTCAAAAAATCTGGATTTACGAAATGAGCTCTTAGCTCGTAGTCAAAGAACTTGTTTTTTTAGTCGAAGAAAATGCTGTTTAGCTGTCATAGGAATATCAACTGGCGCATTATATTCTTTTGCAAGCAATTTTGACTTGGGTGGGGGATGGTCTTTTTGCAAGACTAGGTTATTCCCTAGTATCTCAACCTCTGTTAAAATACAATAATCAAGTTCAGTGAAATTATTATTTAGTCACACTCGCAGCTCCCATCAACCAAGGTTTTTTCTTGAATTCATATTTCTGCACCCAAAGCAGGTTGCAGGATCGCTTTTACCACTGTCTCCACTAGATTTCGTTTGTCTTTTGGCTATTGCTTCAACCCCTCCCCCCCCCCCACCCCCATGTTCAATTTTATTTGTAATTATAAAAATAAAAACTTTGAAGAAACGGTATCAGTTTTCAAACAAAGTCGTCTCCTTTTTTCACAAGCTTAGAGGTTCTTTCAATGTTTCAAAAGCATACTGGTTCGTGGCAAAAAAAGCAAGATATCATGGCATGAAAATAAATTTTATGTGGATATTAGCGTCTTAGCAGACATGTAGCTAGGATTCTCTAGCTTCTATATACTTATAAATGAAATGCCTGACAATTTTTTGTCTTTTCATCGTGGATTATTTTCAATAAAACACGAAACTTAATTTGTACTTTCATCGTTACAAACTTCATTTGTACTTTCAATAAAAATCTACACTACAAGCACAAACAATACAAAAAATTGGTCCCAGAATAAAATTAGTGTGGGAAATCTTAATCTCAGCTCAAATTGTTGTAAGATAAGGGTGGTGTCCAAAAGGAGCCCATAACTTGAATTGCTCTTACTGCCTGTTCCTGGGGTGTTCAGTCTTTTAAAAACGATGGTTTCCACCCATAAATGAACAAGAACTGGAGAGAAGTTAAAACCTTTCAATACACTTCTTGTAACTCAACAAGCACCAAGGAGCACACTTAATATAGAGAACTGCCAAAAGACTGGTTGACTACAGCCTGTCAGACTTAAAGCTGACAAGTGGCAAAACATGCTGCACATAGTTTAAGAAGGGTGCTTGTTGAAAACGTTCAAGAATAAATCAAATTTGAAAACTATTGTTTATTATGAGCAAAACGGTGTGGTTAATATAAAATTGAGGACAAAACTGTTAGCAACTTTTTCAAGAATAAAGCAACATGTAGTATTTTAAACTTTAACAATTTTCAAAGAGATTTGCTTTCCTTAATTAAGGTTTTAACTTTATGTAATTTTATTGTTTCATTAGAACAAGGCAAGCTGTAGAACATAATTTTGACAAAAACAAACATTTGAGTGTGTGATTAATCTTGTTCTTTGGAGTTGCAGGCACATGTGATTTTGCAAGCACATGGTTGCATGCCATTCACAGCGTACTATGACCCCCTTATGGTTTTTCAAAGCTTGACATAACCCTTAAGTATCAAAGCTTTCTACATCATTGAATGTTAAATAAAAACAAGTTATTTTGGAATGAAGAAAAAGGGGTGAAAAAATTCATGATAGACATTTTATCAGAAGATGGGAACATTTCCTTGAACAATTTCAAACCCCCGGTGAAAAATCTTGCAGGATCCTACAGGATCCTGTGGGATCCTAAGAGGATCCTAGATTTTTAGGATCCTGGACAAGATCCTACCAAAAATCCTGCAAGATCCTGTGTGCATAGGATCTGATGCAAGATCCTACATAAGGATCCTGTAAGACAAACACAACTTAAGATCTTACACAGGATCCTACCAAAAATCTTACAGGATTTTAAAACAGGATCTTGAATGGGATTTTGCTAGGATCCAGAATGACATTGTAAGATCTTACAAGAACTAGATTAGGATCTTAAATTAGGATACTAGATTAGGAGATTAAGACAATTCCAAGATCCTATTGGATTGTGACATGGATCCTGTCAGGATCTTGAATATAAAGATAGGATCCTGTACAAAGTCAAACAGGATCCTGTTACATTCTGACCAGGATCCTTCCAGCATCTTCAATCCTAAATGTTTAGGATCCTATACAAGATCTTACATAAGGATCCTGTAGGAGATAAACAACTGAAGATCTTACACAGGATCCTACCAAAAATCTTACAGAATTCTAAAACAGGATCTTGAATAGGATCTTGCTAGGATCCATAGTGACATTGCAGGATCTTAAAAGAACTAGATTAGGATCTTACACATAACGATTCCAAGATCCTATTTGATTGTGACATGGATCCTGCCAGGATCTTGAATATAACGATAGGATCCTGTAGAATCTTAAAGAGGATCCTGTTACATTCTGACCAGGATCCTACCAACATCTTGAATCCTAAGCGGTGGTGTAGTGGTATCAAAATAACAAGGGGGGCTCTTGCACAAAAAGTTGCAAAAAACAATAGAAAAATATAAATTTGCCATGTTTTTGGCATTAACAAGGGGGCTCAGCCCCTAGCACTACACCCCTGATCCTAAGTGTATATCAATCGATTTCGTGGAATTTTGATGCAGCAAAGCGCAAGAAAAACAAAATATATGATCACATCAATCTCTGATGTATATAAATACCACACCCTTTAGTTTAGCTTTTTCAAATACATTTCAGAATTATTTCTTCATGTCACTTTCATGTATTGGCTTAAATCGATTAACTATTTTTAGGCATACTCTTTTTAAGTTGAATTAATTCCATTTTTAAAATGGAACTTATTACTTTATGTGGCCCCTTAGATGCTAGACATTGATTCTCTGTTGCAGTTTGCCCCCTCTTCCCAGAGGCGTCGGCATAGGGGGGTACGGTGTGGGTGTGGTATCCCAACAATTTGTTGGTCGGCACAGTAAGGATTTTTGCTGGGCACTCGCTCTGCAACCTTTTTGCAACATTTCTGTGTAGTTGAACTATCAAAGTATGGCACTAGAGTATAAACTTTGAAACAGAAAGGAATAAAAGCAGCATGCAAGAGTATTTATCTTTTGACCACACCCTTAAAGAATGAAACGCGCCCTTTTTTGTCGGCAAAAATCGCCTCTTCATCCCTCTAAACAATTTTCTTGGCTACACTCCTGCCTCTTCCCCAACTCTTGGGGGCCCTGGGCATGTTCAGGCTATCAATTTTCTTTTTAAGGTTCAAAAAGTTTGAAGTTTATCTAAAAGGCATAAAATTCGTCCGCCATAATTAAAGCATCAGTTTTATAACGGAGCAGCTTTCCATTTTAGCACTGCACAAAACCGTTTTGTCATTGCACAAATTGGTTATCATTGCACCCCAAATTAGATATGCTGTCGGGTAAATATGGTTATAGAAAACGATGTTGAACTGGAAAGAATATTTTTCAAATAACTTGTTTTCGACTTATTCAAAATCAGGGACTTTCAAGGGGTGATCGTGCTGTAACCGGTGTTCTGGTAGGTACGGGGATTCATAAACTGCGATAACCATCGCTAATGAAGTGAATTGTCGCATGCCTTTTTTACCAACCAATCAGAGGACACTTGGCAGTCCAGCGGGTCACATTTTGAACGAGACAATCTGTTGGTGGAAAACAGAAGAAAGACTTGCAAAATGCGACCCGCTGTAAAATGCGACCAGAGATGCAAAATGCTGAACATCTGTCAGGCGCTTTTTCCAAAAAGTCAAGATTGAAAGCAAAAGAATCGAGAAGAATGGATCCAGCCCAGCAGGTAAATGAATATTCTTCTTTGGTACTGTGCTAGACCAAAGATTATTTTAAAAAAATTAGAGTCTGACCTAAAACTGCTGCTAGAACATGTAAAGGCCAAGAAGGCTAATTTCAGGAAACACTTTAAATGAGTAGATTTTGTGTGAACCTTGAAAATTGCACTTTAAAATTTCAAATTGCTCAAAAACTGTTTCAAACCGCCAACAGCCAATTTGCTACAAAGTTTAGAAATCTTTGTATCGTTTTAAATGTTCTTAGTGGGCCAAGTTTTTACATCACAAAAGCTAACATGCGCATTTTTCATAAGAAACTAAGCAAACTACCAGTTAAAATTTTCTTAACTTTATGAATGAATTTATTATTGAAAGTTTGCTTCAATACCAAGAACTAAAAAGCTACTTTATGGGAAAAAACACAAACAAACGCAACAGAATATCAAACGTAACAAACACCTAATCAGTTGTAAGGAGTTATATTCTTTTTATTATCTATGAAAATTTAACCACAAATAGGTTTCTTATCGACTAAAAGAACTAAATTTCGAGCAGCTTCTTAAAGTTGGGGGTGATAAATACTATTTTTTAATTTTTTGGCCATCTTTGGGCTCGTTCTTATGGAAAATCTGTAAAAAACTACTAAAAAAATGCTATTCAGAGAATCATTTTCTGGCGCCTCATTAGTTTCATGACGCACATCCAAGAGGCTTTCTCTTTTAAAATAAAGAGCTGGCACAAATCTTTCAACCCACTGCCAAAATTGGGGCTGTTCCAAATGCCGACAAGCTAAATTCCACTCAATTATCTAGATGACACCCCATTACTAGAAATCACATTGAATTCCAATTTGTTTTGTTTCTGTCAAACAATCGGTTGCAAGGAAATGGTTGCAGTCTTCTTGAAAGGCTTGATAGCGCAGACCCAGGTCATAAATACTTATAAGCAAATGCCACCATGCTACTTTTAATATGATCGTGCATTTCATAAATAATTCAGGCGCAGTGAGAGTCAAAATTCGTATTAGGAGGTTGTCGATAGACAATATTTCCTTAAAATCTCGACAGAGTAGCAAAATTTCGTACACATTTTCCAACAATGAGATGCTTTAGGGGGGCTGTAGCTTCCCTGACTTCAAGGAAAATGCTTTACACAAATGTCATAACGTTTTCAGCTTATCTCAAACAAATATTAGCTCTCTCCTATATGAAAAAAGCGTTTAGAACATCTACTTCATAAAAGACTGTAACTGAAAGTCTCAGTCCTCCAGGTTATGATAATTTTGTTGATAAAAAGGGGATTCTGACTTTTTTGTCTGTAAAAACGATTTTTTGTAGTTTACAAAAGAAAACAAACAAGTAATGTTCTGTGGAGATTTCAACCTTGGATTGTCAAGGTACGAAGATCTACCTCCTGGTCCCGGCAAGATATACAATTATAGCGATTTTAAAATATTTTTGGTTATGGCATGATTTGTCTTCAATCTACTATTTCCTTTGGCTAAAAGATTTTACGATTTTTGCAAGAAAGTCACATCTTTGGCCATAATACCAAGAGGTTGCGAAAAGCAACATTTGTTGATGTTAAGAATCAGTTGATGATGTTAATAAACTGAAATCGGTTCATAAAGTGTTCTACCATACTATGATTGAAGACAAAATAGTAGATTGAAGACAAATCATGCCATAACCGAAAATATTTTAAAATCGCTATAATTGTATATCTTGACGGGACCAGGTATAGCGGTACATTATTATATTCAAAATATATAGGATTATAGTAGGGATAATACTGTAATGAAGTTCATAAATGCAAATAAAAGTTTGTCTGCCATGTAAACATGCAAAAACAAGAGTTCAGTGGCCCCCTTTGGTCCGTTGCACCATCCTTTCTTGCACTTGATGGAAAGAGGGCATGGCCATGCAAAACAGTCACCCTTCTGCGAGATTTTCATCGTAAGACATTTCAAGACTTAATTTTACAATGTAAGATTAAAACCAATTTCAAATCCTTATGATTCATCTGGAACCTTCTATTTTTGAAATTTT
>NW_027020025.1:11668241-11704138 GCF_013076305.1 Rhopilema esculentum
CCACTGAACTCTTGTTTTTGTTCATGTTTCACATGGCAGACAAACTTTTATTTGCATTTATGAACTTCATGTACAGTATTATCCCTACTATAATCCTATATTATTTATGAATATAATAATGTACGCGCTATACTGGTCCGTAAGATATACATTTAGCGATTTTAAAATATTTTCGGTTATGGCAGATTTGTCTTCAATCTACTATTTTTGTCTTCAATCATAGTATGTGAACGCTTTAAGACCGATTCATCAGTTTATCACATCATCAACTGATTCTTAACATAACAAATGTTGCTTTTGCAACCTCTTGTATTATGGCCAAAGATGTGACTTCTTGCAAAAAATCGTAAAATCTTTTAGCCAAAGGAAATAGTAGATTGAAGACAAATCATGCCATAACCAAAAATATTTTAAATCGCTATAATTTAATATCTTGCCGGGACCAGGAGGTAGATCTTCGTACCTTGACATCCAAGTTGAAATCTCCACAGAACATTACTTGTTTGTTTTCTTTGTAAACTGACAAAAATCGTTTTTACAGACAAAAGTCAGAATCCCTTTTTATCAACAAAATTATATAACCTGGAGGACTGAGACTTTCGATTACAGTCTTTTATGAAGTAGATGTTCTAAACGCTTTTTCTATATAGGAGAGAGCTAATATTGTTGAATGAATAACTGAAAAACTTATGACATTTGATGTAAAGCATTTTCCTTGAATAGGGAAGCTACAGCCCCCCTAAAGCATCTCATTGTTGGAAAATGTGTACGAAATTTTGCTACTCTGTCGAGATTTTAAGGAATATTGTCTATCGACAACCTCCTAATACGAATTTTGACCTCTCATGCGCCTGAATTATTTATGAAATGCCGATCATATTAAAAGTAGCATGGTGGCATTTTGTTATAAGTATTTATGACCTGGGTCTGCGCTATCAAGCTTCAAGAAGACTGCAACCATTTCCTTGCAACGATTGTTTGACAGAAACAAAACAAATTGGAATTCAATGTGATTTCTAGTAATGGGGTGTCATCTAGATAATTGAGTGAATTTAGCTTGTCGGCATTTGAACAGCCCCAATTTTGGCAGTTGGGTTGAAAGATTTGTGCAGCTTCTTTATTTTAAAAGAAAGCCTCTTGGATGTGCGTCATGAACTAATGAGGCGCCAGAAAATGATTCTCTGAATAGCATTTTTTTAGTAGTCCCCTTTGGTCCGTTGCACCATCCTTTCTTGTACTTGATGGAAAAAGGGCATGGCTATGCAAAACAGTCACCCTTCTGCGAGATTTTCATCGTAAGACATTTCAAGACTTAATTTTACAATGTAAAATTAAAACCAATTTCAAATCCTTATGATTCATCTGGAACCTTCTATTTTTTGAAATTTTAAATCTTTTCTCATTCTAGGTGCTTTCAATGCAGTTTAAAGAGAGTAAAATACAGCAAAGCAGAGTGAGGTTATAAACAGAACAATTAAACAGAAATGTCTTGACAAACTAGTAAATTAAGCATAGTTGATGAAGATGTAGTATACAAAGATTGTGACTTTATCAAATGTGAATCACATGAAACTTGATTTGCTCTCTACAGATCTACTTCTTGAACTCTTATTTGGTAGAAGGTCCTACAATATCCTTTATTAGGATCCTGAACAGATCATATACAGGATCCTGATTAGATCATATACAGGATCCTGATTAGATCATATACAGGATCCTGATAAGATCATATATAGGATCCTGAACCAGGGGCGGACTGGCTGGTCGGGCTATTCGGGCGATCGCCCGAAGGGCCGGTCGGTTTGAGGGCCGGCTGATAAAAGTGCAAAAAAATAAATTAGCTTAAAAAGTATACCCACGCGTTGATCTGTTTGCCTTGAATTTTCAGAGACACTTGAATTTGAATTGTGGGAAAGAATAAATATACATGCAAGTACTCGAAAACCATTAAAATTATGAATTCATTAAGCACAGACACACTTCTTCAGGAAACATGTTATTGTTATATTTTCTCTTGATGGTATTTTCTTATTGGCGACATACTATACTGTAACACCCCTGTTTCAAGGCGATACATAAGATTTTAACCTGCCTTGATGTCTTCTTACTTAGCTTTTGCTTGAAGCTGGTCATGTTTTTGCCTAAGCACAAGCTATTGCTAAATGTAATAAATTTAAAAGTTATTAGAGTTCACTAAGCGATTTGCTCTTTGATTTGGAGCAATAAAGAGGACATACGTAGAACGAGGAAGAGCAAGAAGACTTCAATCAAAGGTGGTGCATAGAAATTTCGCGAGGAATAGCTGCGAGACTTAAAAAAAGGATTCAGCTACGATACAAAGCTTTTTTATCAAGCAAAAGCCACAAACATCACAAAAAACAGCAGGGTCTTGCTCTTGCTCCTTTCAATAAACTAAAACAAGTTATGGAAAGTTTATTAGGCCCAACTATCATAAGTCAAATGCACCCCCTGCCCAACATTATGGTAAGGTGCTACACGATAAAATTTCAACAGGGGTGCCCATGTTTTCTTTTTGGGGTCAGAAATTGACAAATTGATATTTTTGGGTTGCTGAAAATCATTGTGGTTTTCCGGAGGATTAGAAAATTATTTGTCACAAGTGGAGTGTGATAGAAGCCTTTCCACTTTAAATAAATAAAGAACAGGTTACGTAGTAATTTTTCGCAGCCAAACCTGGAGTCCTTCATGTTAATGTTCTTAGAAAAGCACCTGTTAAATGACATCCAGAACGATAGCATTATCAACATATAAGTTCCTGTATTTAGAATCAGAGTCAAACCAAGAAGTTACAATTTTTTTTATTTACTGTTTAGTCAGCATATGACATATTTAACATGTTCCGTTAACCATATTCTGTTAACCAGCATTCATCCATAAACAAAATTACTGAATTTAAAAACTTGTTTTCATTACAGACTAACATTTACTTGTATTTTCCGAGGAGTTTTTTATTTGCTATTATTGTGGGCCGGTTTGATCAAAATTTGCCCGGGCCAAAATAATTAGCCAGTCCGCCCCTGTCCTGAACAGATCATATACAGGATCCTGATTAGATCATATACAGGATCCTGATTAGATCATATACAGGATCCTGATAAGATCATATATAGGATCCTGAACAGATCATATACAGGATCCTGATAAGATCATATATAGGATCCTGAACAGATCATATACAGGATCCTGATTAGATCATATACAGGATCCTGATTAGATCCTATACAGGATCTTAAAAATATCCTGTCCAAGACCCAAATCATTTCCTACAGGATCTTGATGAGATCCTATTCAGGACCCTGCACATATCCTATATAGGATCCTATACAGGATCCTGCAAGATTTTTCACTAAGGTTCAAAAAATACATAGGATCCTATTAAGATCTTTTAAGGAATACTTTTATTCTTATCAGGATCCTGTAAGATCTTATTAAGATCCTATAAGATCCTATAGGATCTTGTACAGAATCTTGCACAAGATCCTGTAGGATCCTTTACCAATATCCTGTGAGGATCCTGCGAGGATCCTATACAGGATCCTGCAAGATTTTTCACCGGGGACAGTGTTTAAAATCTTTGTAGCTTGGAGAAAAAGTGCAAAGTGCTCAGACAGCAATACAAAGTGCAGTGAATGGGCAAGAGATGGAGAATGCAAGAAGAATCTGGATTGGATGTCCAAAAATTGCTGCAAGTCATGCAAATGTGAGGGTCTTGGTGATGCTTGTAAATCTTTATGCTTTTTCATGTCTAATATTCTAACCAGCTTCAAATAATTTTTAAATGTTAGAATACATATAATTAATAACAAATTCTGATACCAGACATCTGAATAACATATTTGTGATGACCTTTTTATCACAACCGTACAATTTTCATTAAGGTTAATGGTTTTATACTGTTAAAAAATATTTTTCTGTACTTCAAATAACAAGAAAACAATATTTGTAGCTTGGAGACAAGGTGAGAATTGTTCAGACAGTGATGCAAGGTGCAGTGAATGGGCAAGAGATGGAGAATGCAAGAAGAATCCAGATTGGATGTTAAAGAATTGCTGCAAGTCATGCAAATGTGAGGGTTTGGCGATGCTTGTAAATCTTTATGCTTATTAATGTATAATATCCCAAGGCCAGGTCGAAAACTTGAGCAACTCGGGCAACTCGGGCAATCCTATTTTGCTATAAGTTCCAATTCCAATCCAACAGAAAATATCATTTTACTAATTCATCAATGGTAATAAGTATTGCTTTCCATAAATGATGCTTTATTTTTAAATGCCCTAGTTGCTGGAGTTGCACAACGGGCTCTTAGTGCAACTAGATCCCACTGTAGATTTTTGACAATAATCTCAGTTAATTGCAGTAAGTATACATTTTTTAATTTACATTCAAACATCAGTAATGAAAAAAATTATGCCTTTATCTAATGAAAAAAGTTATAAACTAGTAAATAAATCTCTTTTTCTAAGAATTTGTCAGTTTTACAACCCCTGCTGTTGTTTCTATCTCTAGAATTGTTAATATCTGCTGGGCATGCATCAAAACCAGAAAAATAAATTATCAGAAGATATCATATTAAACTTTTATAAATAAATGTCAGCTATGAGAAATACAAAAATGACATCAAAATGCATACCTGACAGACATTAAAGATTCACTTCATAGAAACAGCAGCAGGATTTGCAAAATGGAAAGATTTCCTGTTTTATAAAGCGCTTGATCACTTGTTAACACTACTTTTTCTTTTAGCTTAAGCGTTTATACACCTCAAGACTAAAATGGTCAAACATGATGTTCAAAGATGCAATCTTATGACACTGTTATAGTCAGCATTGTTTTAATATGCAGGGTTACAAACACAAGCCCATTATCTTCTTTAAAAAGCCTTAATCAGCTCCATATTTCAAATAAAGTACCAAATTCAACTTTATGTTGTTGCATTACTCTTGTTTTCACAGTAAAGCATAAATTATAATGGCATTATTATTTGTTACACCCCTTTTTATTCATGACAGAGCATTTATTGAACAAATCCTTCAGTTGTATAATACTTTGTAGAGGTGAACAGAGCAATAAGAGTACAAGTTTATTTCCCCTAAATGATCAAGACAGTCAGTTTATAATGTTATATTGTATGGTGGAGTAACGTCTAGGTTGATTCCTGCTAATGGTAGAGCTTAGAAAAGTTAGTACAGCAAAGCCATACAGTTTAACTGGCTTACTGTAAATCCTTGAATTAGCCCCCTGGGGGCTCATCTATTTTTTTCAAATTTTTGTATGTTGGGTGTTTGAGGGGGGCTTACATGAGGGGGGCTTATAGAATTATAGTAGACATCATGAGGACATCAAAAGACCTCATGAATTTTAGTAGGATTTTTTTATAAACATTCAATTACTGTAATTATCCCCAGAATTTTTTGTGGATTTTTGTGGTAATTAATAAAACACCAAAGGCAACCTTAGATGACAACAATAAACAAATCAAGGCAGGCCAATTCGAGGATTTACAGTAGCAGTTGGGGCTTATTCAAGGAGGGCTTATTGACAATTTTTTAGCTCTAGGGTGGAGGCTTATTTGAGAGGGGGGGCTTTTTCGAGGGGGCCAATTCAAGGATTTACAGTACTGCAAAACCTTATAAAGAGGTTCAACCATATATTTAGGTGTCCTTACTTGGGGTCAGATGAAACATGATCAACATTGCTCAACCAATGTCAAGATGAAGACATTCTGCTGACTGACTGCTGACTTGAAAATTAGATCTTTCAAATTGTAGACTCAAAACGTTGATACTGCTGGCACACCTGGCATTTCAGGGTAATTTTTATACACCTGCACCTGAGGTGTGTGGGCCCACGGGCTGTGACCAAACATGAAATCTTGTGAAAATCAGCCATACATTGCAACCCGTAGCTTCGACTGTGATGTGACTCTTTGGGATCGTAAAACCAGGGGTGCCTACCCTGGCTGGAGGGGTAAAGGGACAGCTGCATCTCCTGCCCTCTTCCAGGAGGGGCAAAGGGGGCAAGCAGTGCCCTTAAATATGCTGTGATTATTATTTTTTTCTTTTTACATTCTCAATGATTCTGCAATCATAGAGTATTGAGACTAAGCGAACAATCAAAATTTTGGAACCAGCCCATTTATAATTGCCATGCTATCTGTAAAACCAAACCCAAGAACCTCTGCTCTAAATCATCAAAGCAACACCCTCAGAGAACAGTAGAGCCTTTGATTGCAAAAAACCAAATTGTACGGGTGGCACAGATGCATGCAAATATGTTATTTTGTATAACCCGCCCTCACAAGTACTGGATTATGATAGTGAAAAAATTCTACTTTTTGCCCTCAGCACCAACACTGCCCCTCCTGCCTTAATCTTGTACGATATGATACTTCGAGAGAAATATAAAGGAGATTAAAATGAGAACTTACCAGAACTATGAGTTTTAAAGCAAGGAAGATTCCGGCCTTTTTGCAATCAGTTTTTCGCCTTCAAATTACTACACTACACATGATTCCGATAAAACAACAACAGGAACAAAATATTCCCGCTGAAAAAAGGCTCTCCAAATTAGCCTCGCTCTGATAAATTTGTATATCATTGAATGCCACACTTGGCCTATGGATAGAGAAATGGTTGAGTGATGTCGACTACTGTTAAAGAGTTGGCTGTTTTAGAGGGTTTGTGAAAATTCTTCATTCTCCTTGAAAACTTTACTGAGAAAGAGCTTTGCTTTCAACCTGCATTGTTTCGTTTACTCGGCATGATTGCAAAATAGTACAATCTGAAAGAAACACATCCCCCTGAGCTGAAAATCTGGGAGAGGGTAATAGTTTAGTAGGGGTCTCAGTTGCAAATGTGCTAACCTGTTTTCATGTATATAGGCATGAAGATCATCTGAACTACCTCTCTGATCAATATATGACATCACTTAAATTCTGTAGCTGGGCCCAATAAGAGATTAAGGATTTTTGCTAGGATTTGGAAAAAACTGAAGATGGAGAAGAGACATACAACTTGTTTGTTTAGTACTTGAGAATTCTGTTTTGATATGTGTCTCAAGCATGTGTATCAAGCAAAACACACGAGACATGTCTGGTCTGGCTAATTACAAACTATCTATGTGCTTTGTGATACACCAGTTGCTGAAGTGATGCAACCACTAACAAGGTGAAACATAGATAATAGGACTCTTTTTGGTGGTAGGAATGCAATCCTTTTAACAGGATGGAAGGGCCTTTTTAGTAATGTAAACAATAAGCAGATTAACAGCAAAGAAACTCTCCCCCAAAGAAAACAGCCACCTCGGTTTTGCTGATCTAAGACTATAACTAAAACATGTGATTTGCCCCCACCCTACTAGCGTTTTTGTTGAAGAAATTGGGCTTTCAAACCTCTGTTATGTTGTGTCTGTTTTCCTGTCAAGAAAGGAAAATAATGTAGATTAGGGGCATACGTATAGTGATGGTTTTGATAGCTATAAAAAATTAATTCTTTTCAGGCAAACCTCAAAAACTGGGTCTCAATTACCAGCAACACCATATTGTGGTTCTGAGACATGAAGTTTAACATTAAATCTCCTGGTCCACATCATTTTAGCTACCTGAGTCTGGAGTTGATTTCTAATAATGGGGAAAGGGCTACTACCACAACGGGTTTTTAGTGCATGGCTGACCTTTGCTTCCGGTGTTTTATTGATACAACCCTAGCAACATTTTTCAGCTACTGCTTTATTAGGAAAGGCTTTCTAAGCCATTGAAGAATCATAGAAAGAACAGACCATCCTGGCATAAAGTTATTATAAAATTCTAAACAATAATAACACTTTGATCCACCCCTGCTCCCTAGTTTCTACTCTGGAGCTATCTCAAAGAATTTTGAATAATCAATGGACCAGCTAATACTCTAATTATTTTGCTCTAGGACATGAAGAAAGGGTTTGGAATCTAGCATGGAGTCCAAGTGGAAGTCTTCTTGCAACCTGTTCTGGTGATAAAACAATATCCTTTTCTAAGATCTCATTAAGAATAACTTTGAAGCTTCAAATTAGAAGGCTATTAATACTGTGAGCATATCTTACCATTGCCTATGATTCTTGCTTATGTTCTTATTGCTCATGATTCTTATATATGCTTATTTTGACATCAACATCTAAGATTGCCTTTGACCGTCATAAATTAGAATTTGGGGCAAAGAAGGAGAGAAATGGGTTTGCAAAACCATTCTAGACGAGGGACACACAAGAACAATTAGATCAGGTATTTCATTGATGTGACTAACTTATATTCACAATGTTCCTAATGTTAATCAGGGGCCCAGTCTCTTTTTTGGAGAAGGCTGATCTTTGATATAAAAGAGGTCTCTATTTATCTTTCAAACAGAAATAAAATTTGATGACATTAACATTTTATTGATAACAATTAGCTGCTTAAGCTTCATTGCTAGTGAAAACACAAGAAAGCAAGAAACAGTTTGTAGAAAGAAAAGACCAAATCAAGTGAGGCTGCTACAACCTTCTAAAGCCTGACTTCCTCAGGTTCAAAAGTGTCTCTCTAAATTTGTTTTTGAAAACATTTTGCTGCGATTGACTATATAGACAAGATTCTGACAAAAGACCAAGAGCCAAAGAGGACAAGAGCCCTCCCTAGGAAGGTCATGGCACTTACTGTTTCTTGTAAAAATATTGTTTCAATACAGATTGGCTTTAGAGATGCTTTAACCCCTTTTGATAGTGGATACTTTTTATTCTCAAAATGTGTTAGGTTGCAAATCAGTTTTATGCTACTCTAAGCTCTGCTACACTAGGAGGTTACTGTCCTATTTGCCTTTGTTGCTCAAACATTTGGGAAAAATTTATAATGACAACAAATGATATGGCTTCATTAAACAAATAATGTTGATCATCAAAGAAGTATTTGGCATAATCTTTGTAAAACTAAATCAGGCTAAGTCGTAACAAACTTACTTGAAAATAGCTTAAAATAATTTTAAAGAATGCCTGATTTGCTTTGATTTGCTCTTTACTTTTTAAGAACTATTTTTCAATGATTTAAACTACTTTAAAATTATTGCCATAGCAGTAGTTTTTGATTTCCTACTTGTTGTTGCCATAATCCACTGATTTCAATTAGAGAGACTTCTTATTAAAATTCTTTTTTAACCTTTAATAAGCACATTTGTACCATTAGGTATTTTTCTACTCTTTGTGCAATTTCACATTTTCTTATTATTTAAATTCTGTGGTTTGATAAATCAAATCATTTTCTACCAGAGTAATTCCTACTATTGCACTAATTCTCTAGTTATATGGTCACCTTGTGGAAACATGTTGGCTTCAGCAAGCTTTGATGGGACTGTTACAATATGGAATAGAAGCAGTGGAGGTATGGAAACTGTTACATTTCTCTTTTGGCACACAGCACTGATTGGACAAGTATACCAGACTTGTGCTTGTATTTTTTATATAGGCCTATTTTGATATACAAAAGGAAAGCCTTGTAGAAAAAGTATGAATATATTCTAAAAAGACTTATATTTCTCTATAGAAAATAATTTTCCTTTTTAGTAAATAAGAAAAAAGTTTTCTAGTGTTTTTAGACATATCGCCAACATAATAATCGATCAAGTGGCCTATGTCATGCCCAGTCCTTTTCGTTTAGCGCGTGCGATCGCACCCGCACACGCCTGCACACGCGCAAGTTAAATTGCGCGTGCTTTTGACCACACGCGCAAACAGGTGTTTTTGCAGTTTTCTGTTAAAGGGCCTCTCCAGCCAAATTTTGCACTTGCATTTTATTGGCAATTTTTATAAAGAAGTTGAGCCTGCTGATCACGAATTCGTTATTTGTTTTTCGATATTTTTTTACAGTTTGTGAGATATAAGCTCTTGCATTTCGATAATTTAATTGAATTAACCGACAAAAATTTTTGGTTTGGTGACACTGTGACGCAATTTTGACGTCACAGTGTATTTCGGATAGTCTCGCCTCAAACCGAATCGAACGACGGCGATTCGCAAATTGAACACTGCAAGTGATGGTACTCTCAGTTCTGTTCCACCAGCTTTTAGTTTGAGCATTTCAGACACCAATTCTGAAGCCTTTAGTTGTTCATCGTTTCTGGAGAACAACTGAAGTGACAATTTCGATTAATTATACGCGAGGGAAAAGCTGGAACAGGAACTGGAACTGGATGCAGTTATCAACGCGTGACCATGAGTCCTTCACGCTTCGGTGGAAGATATACTAAATTCATGGCGAACGAGAGCCGCACATTGTGACGTCAGAATGTCACCAAACTGATTCGGCTTTTGTCGTTTTTTTTCTCGGAAAGGTGCAACTGTAAAGCCTCACAACTTCTAAACTAATTGGAATTTTTCAAAAACAATGACTTTGTCATAATACACGCACCAGATGCTAACTTTTAAGTCATTAAAAAAAATTTTTTTTGCTGGAGAGGCCTTTTAACATCAATTTCCCATGGTCTCATGATTGTTTATCCTTTCCCTTGTTACTTGATTCGCACTTTTGACCACAATATGATTTTTCCAATTTTCGGAAGTGATGTTTGGCTTTTGACTGAGTGCTCCATTCAACTTAGCGTCTCGTCTTTCAGCTAATTCGCCATTAGCATGTTAAGTGTAATAACTGATTTCCTGTCAAAACGTAATTAGGCCCTGAAAGCAAGTAGCTGTTGGAAACAATTTTTACTTGCTCTTGTAACTTTGGAGAGTGACGACGACTTTTAAAAGATGGCTGCTAAGGGCAACAACATCTGTTATGTATTGATTAATTTTGAGTTTTGCTCTTGCACGTATTCGAGTGGCTTTTTCCTTCTTGCTCCTTTTACCAATTTTATCAGGTTTGTACTTCAAATTTTCTTACAAGTGCGATCGCACGCGCAAATTTGTTTACATGTGCGATTTGCCACACGCGCGTAATTTTGCTCACGAAAAGGACTGCATGCCATAAGAAAAGAGTCCTTATTATTTACCTTGATGACAGGAACAATTAATCACTTTTAGAAACATTTGTAACATTGTGACTTTTCAAGAAACTTCTCAGAAAAACTGAGGCTTTGTGTATTAAAGTATGACATGTCTAATTCTGTGGAAGTGCCTAATCCATCTCACTTGCTTGAATTATGAAAATTCTAAAATATTTGTCATCCTTCTCTTTTTTTAGAATTCGAAAGCATAGCAACTTTAGAAGGCCATGAGAATGAAGTGAAGTCATGCAGTTGGAATTCTTCAGGTTCTCTCATTGCTACTTGCAGTAGAGACAAAAGTGTCTGGATTTGGGAAGGTGGGCAGAATTATTGCCAGATAATTTGCTATGCAAAAATGTCCTCATATCTTTTTTGACTTGCAATTGAATTATGCTATCTGTATATATTTTATGAAGTTACATTTTGTGTAACTTATTCAGCTCTGACCTTTTGTTATAGTTGAAGATGAAGATTATGAATGTGTAAGTGTTCTGAACAGACATACTCAGGATGTGAAAAAGGTCTTATGGCATCCAAATAGTGAGGTATTGTGTATTTTGCTGAATTTTTCTGTCGTATTTGTATATGTTGTGTGTTTTCAATTGCTTGCTAGAAATGGATTCCTATCCTGAGCTGAGCATTTCCCATCAATAACTTTCAACACGCTTTTCACCCACTGGTAAATGTGCTCTATAAACATAGATTTTTATGAAACAGTGTCATTCAAGTCAAGTCATTCAAGAAATCAAATTTGTGGTTTCCATAATTTATACAATGTTCTAACAGGTCAATAGAGATTCCATAGCGAGATTTAGATTTGATAATTTGCAAGGCAATCTACTCTATTGGGTCATTGTTTTCATCCATTGATATCAAATGCTTTGGTGGGCACTTACATGATTTATAAGGTGGGCACAAACAAATCATAATCCAAATGTAATCAATTTTGTGTAAATTGTTAGCTTATTAATTTGCAAGAGACAGATCTTTATGATTGAGATCTCCATGAAATGCAGATTACTCAGAACAATTCTCCTCTTGTTTGATACAGGTATTAGCATCTTGTAGTTACGATGACACTATAAACATGTACAAAGAAGATGAAGATGATTGGTTAGTTGAGTTTTAACTATTTCTTTATGGAGATTGCTGTTAATTTGTCTTTCACATAGTGCTTGATCCCATATATCCAAATATTCTTGTTCTATATAGCATAATAAAGCTGCCATCATTGTCTTCTTAGGTATTGTTATGATACTCTGAGAGGCCATTCTTCCACCGTATGGTCAATTTCATTTGACAAAACAGGAAATCGGCTAGGTATGACATTTCCTGGCATTTTGTGTATTATTGTTACTTTTCTACTGTGGATTTGTTACCCTTCTACTTTCCTATTTTTCAATTTCATAGAGGTTTCATCAAACAGCCTGCACCATGACAATTATAAGAATACGGCTATCCCCATAGAATAGTTGAAATCAGCTGAAAGGCATATGTTTATTGCTCATAATGGAATCTGCGTATTCTGATGACAAAAACTTTAGTAGAACCCAAATACAAATACAATGACAAATACAAGGCTTCATCAGAGCTCATGACATTTGCCCTGATGAAGCCCTGACTTTAAGCCCAATCTCCAGTGAGAAAAAAATCAGCAAAATGCGAAAAAGTTTGCGCGAAATACGTCTTGGGCATGCGCAGTTATCTTTTGCTGGGATTTCTCGCGAAGAATTTCTCTGCGAAAAAAAAGTTGAAATGAGTTTAACTTTTTCGCTTTTCGCTTGCGAAATCCTTCAACAGCCAAACATATTACGTATTCCTTTGCCACGCTTCCAAACTTTACATTTCAATGTTGTGAGGTCAACAAAAGCATTCAAAGGAATTTGTCACGTGAAGTATTTCGCAGCGAAATTTTGCAAGACTTTTTCTCACTGGAGATTGGGCTTTGCAGGCAAAATATTAGCATTTGAGTTATTTTAAATTCTATTTCTGAAAATGTTGGATTTTCATTATTGTTTTGCTTTGTTCATGACTCTTACTTTATAGATTTGAGATTGGCAATATGTAATGCTAGGTTTACCAGGATTGTGTATCAATATCATTGTACCCCTCTTCTTATGGATCTGCTAGATTCACTTTCAAAATTATGTATTCTAGTAAAGTTAGAAGTTGCTATTCAAGTTTTATAGCATCAATTTATCTGTATAAAACCTAAGGTGTTTTTGTTTTACAGTTTCTGGCAGTGACGATAAAACCCTAAAAATATGGAGATCCTTTCTTCCAGATAATCAACAAGGTTTGTCCGAATTCATTAAAATTGATGTGTTGACTTCTTCATATTTATTTTCCAGTCAAAATTGTATTTATTTCTTTAGCAGCATGAGCCAGGTCGAAACTGCCTAAGAAGTTGGGTCAAATCTAACCCAGTTTGAACCCTAATCAGGTCTGTTCACAAGATAGGATCCAACTTCTGCTGAACCTACGTTAGTTTCTGTTGTGTGAATAAGGCCATAAACATGATGAAATTCAGGAAAATACTTCAGCTGATGACTCTCTAAGCGTTTATACTCTCTTTGCTCTTTTTTCGATATTTTCTGAGTTCCGTTGTCAATGTAACTAATCAGAGTTTATATAGCATGATTGTACAATGTCATATACATTACTCCAGGCAGAGAGTTATAATCTTATATGTTCTTTTAATTTTAAGGTATTGTTGCTACTGGCAAAGATCCGAAATGGAAGTGCATTTCTACCCTCTCAGGCTATCACACGCGTAGTGTATATGACGTAGATTGGTACGAGTCTTTAAACAAACTTTTTAGTATAATGTCTTCTATAGTTTAATTTTTTAGTTTCCTTCAGCAGAAGTCAAATATATGGGTTTCTACTCTCGTTTACGTTGTCAAGGTCAAGTTTTTGCATTATGATCCGGCTGAGTAATACAACCGTATAACCTTTTTACTGGAAGAGCTACTCTAGCATCCTCTGTTACAAATATAGACATATTCAGCTCAACAAACAAAAATTTTGCTCACCATTTTTGTTGCCATATCTCATTTTGTATAGTATTATATCTGCGCAGATTCTTCTGATTTGAAGTGCGTAATCTTTAGGGACAGAGAAAAAAAATAGATATAGATGTCACTGGTTAAACAAAGGTAGGAGGCGAAACAGTTGCCTCTAGGGCGAAAAGGAACAAGGGGCGCTGAAATGGAAGTCTCCATACAGCATATTTTTAGATAGGAAAGATAAATATGAATTTCACAATATAAATCAAATGAATTGTCAAAGGTTTTGATCTATAAGAATATTATTTATGACTTGTTCATTGGCTAGCAGCAGAGATACAAAGATTTCTATCGCCCATTAATGTCAGTAAGATTCACCAAGTTTTTGTTTTTTTCTTTCAAAGCTTTTCACTTCTTATGTATGAACAATAAGAAATAAAAGGTGCCAAATTTACTTATTTTTGTTCGTGTTTTCTCTATTTTTTTGTAATTCCATTTTTTGATAGGTCTCATGAATCTGGCCTCATAGCTTCATGCGGTGCAGATGATGCGATGAAAATATTTAAAGAAGTGAGTTTGAAGTTTTTTCTTTTCTATACTAGTTTTATAACCCATCGTACTCTCCATTAACTGAGATTTCCTCTAAGGGTGCGTTTTCCACTGAATAAAACAGAAAATTAATCGATTTATGAAATCGTTAAGCAAATTTATTTAAGATTTTTGTTAACGATTTTTGTTGCCCTTTCCGTTACGGACTGAATTAATTCTTTTTATTGACTGAACAGTGTTGCAAAGGAACAAGTGTTTTTCCTCTGTTTTATATAAATTATAGTCAATGCTTCTGCCACTAGCATTGTCTGCTTGGCACAGCATTGGTTGATGTTTACAGATAATGCTTGCTCCAGAATTTCCAACCCTTGAAACTTGTCTGTTTCCAGAATCTCTGTTTGTTATAAATTTGTTTTATTACTGTTTTTCAATTCTCTTCATATTTTTTCAGGTCTTAGCTGTTTAATGGTTTTATCTGAGTGGCATTAGAATTATTTTAAGTAGAAACATGAAAAAACAAGTGATATTTCAACTATGGTCAAAAATCCAAAAAACAGCTAGATGTTTTGCTGAGCAATTTTTGTCTATTTTATTTTTTGAAATTGTTCTGGTGGTACTCAGATTTTTATATGCACAGAATTTTTAACAGCAATCCTGGAAACACGAAACCTGGATGACAATTTCTTCTTTTATACAGAAAATTGTTTTGCATTCAACTATTTGTCATGTCTTTATGGGTTGTGGCACTTGTTAGGTATTCTTCGTTTCATATCCTCTTATGTAATATATCACCTTTTAGGATAATGAAAATACTACAGAGACTTCAGAAAACTTTGTCATTGTTGCTAACGTAACAAAGGTAAGAGGAATACCTTTTGAGTAATCAATAATTGCAGTCAGTTGCATTTTAAATGGTTTCATCACGGGGATGTCTGAAAAGTTCCCTCGCGGCCATTTTCCAGTAGAACTAGAATCTTGCTCAAAGGAACAAAAGCTGCCAGCCCTTTCTCTCTTTTGGTGATACTGTTGTGTTGTTTTGTTATGCTGCGACCTGCTTTTGGTTTGGTTTGAGCTTTACATTTAGTTTAGAAGGAAAATTGCAAAAAAACTATCACTGGCTTTTGTTTCTTGTGTACTCGCCAAGCAGTTATTGCTTAGTTTTTAGAGTGTTATAATTCATTTAATTATGTAGTGAGTTTACAGAACAAAATGACTGGTCTTTTTAAAAAGCTACCTCGTTTTCTGTATGCAAACAAGCAGTAATTCAGCTTAATTCAGACTTTTTCGTAAAAAAGTATTTTTCTGCTTAGCCAAGTTTTCACCCAAAGTTTCTTTAATCGAGTTAGGAGGTTTTTAAAATCTTTTGTCACCATAAAGCTTTGATTAAAGTATAGATATTTGCTCGTTCAAACAAAGTGTTTGTTATTTTAATGCGTCTTTCTGTCTGTGTAGGCCCATTCACAAGATATCAATTGTGTCAAATGGAACCCCAAAGACTCCTCATTGCTTGCTTCATGCTCAGATGACTGTACAATAAAACTGTGGAAAGTTACATCTATCCCGTAGTTATATTGAAATTATTATGTTTCACTCAAATTTTTGAATATAAATTAAGTACACTGTTGGTATAGATAAATGAATGCATTTTCAAAAGAGATACCTTTTTCGAATTGAAATCAATCGAAAATATTCTGTTAAAACTTTATATAATGTCTCTTTGTACGATTTATTTTGCTGTAAATTGCCTGAGATTCCTTGCTATTAAAAAGAATCAGCAAAATTGAAATATGAAGGCACCACTTGTTCGTAATAACCACCAGGTACTTAGATTTGCACACTCATTTTTTCAACTAAATTGAGATATAAAACTTCTCAGAAGTAACAAGAAGCTCGATTGCAGAGATGAATTTTAATTATGACATTGACAAAGACAAGATAACAAATATTGTTGCCTTTTTGGTGCTCGGAAATTCCGACGATTTTTGTGTTGGTTACAGTATACGCTATGTTCGACGGCATACGATTTTAGTCCAAGTCTACCTCAGATGTCTGTAGTATATTTCATAAGCTATAAATGCTATCCACTAACCGTTTGGTGTGTTTATCAAATTGTGGCTATGTGCTAGTATGGCTTTCAAAACACTACTGTACACTCATTTTTTTATAAGAAGCTGGCTATAAGAAACGAGTACTGGACAGTCAGAAAGATTAGGAAACTTCAGTACTGGTGGCAAAACAATTAAGAACTATAAAATCATGATAAAACTGAGAACAACGAAAATTTGTAAAATCCAAGAGCAAGATTGCCCTGTTGGCCTAGAACTTAAGACATAAGGGATAAAAATATACTTCCCACATCTAAATACAGCATCGGAACGGAAGCGAATCTCTTGACGTGATCAAAAAGGTCACGAACATTTTGATAACGTCATTCATGACACCATAATTAAGAAACTCTTAAGAAACAGTGAGTATTGAAATTTCCATCGACCTTTGTTTCTTATTAAAAAATGAGTGTATTGCCTCAACAGTCGCAAGTGATATGCTGATTAGGCTTATCATAAGGTGACGTTAAAATTTGTAACACTTTGTTAAGCTGTCTTAGGGAGGCCGGGGCAGAATATACTGTTTCCAATCGGATGATTTTGATATGGAAATGGATCTTTATATTCATACTGAAAAATCAAAGTTGTACTTACCCCAGTTTGCAACCCATAAGCTGCTGTCCTAATGACAAGCCTTACTAAATTACAATTTCCAAAAGAAAGAGTTTGAATACTGCATGTATTGTTTCTTTCTTTTCGAAAAACGAAATCTTTTTCATCTCTTTCAGTTTTTAGTTTATTGCTCAAAAATGTAAGTTTTTATCGTTCATCTGATAATAGCGACGAGTAAAAATGACGTATTCCCGCCAAAACCAATCACAGGGGTACATATGGTATATCTGGTCTATTCATTGCTTGTTTTTTTGAATATATAACTACATGTACATTTATCTCTAGCTTGCTGTATTAACAAAAACTACATCTGTTTACTATTATACTGGTCAATGACAAAGCCATTTGGTTTAGAACTTGCTGCTGCGGTAAAATTGGTCTTATCCTAGCGACCTAGCCCAATGCAGTCGAGTAGTAGCCATGAGACATAATAGGAATTATGATTGCATGGATGTAAACATCAAAGAAATCTATTTGGTACATTTTTCGAAGAATTGCCCGATAAAATCAAAGGGGGTAGGTGTGAACTCTATATCATACTGCAAAGGGGACGCTTTTTTAGTTTGGATACTTGATCTCTATTCTTGACGTATTACCCTTCATTAGAAAACACAAATCATATTCCGTTACTTGAAAACAAGTGATGATGAATCCTTTTCTAAAATTAGTTTTCTTACTTCTTGAAGCGGCCTTGCTTATCCAGTCAATAATACGTCATTGAAATTTAACGAGGGACGTCAGCAATATTTCAAAGTTTAGGCCTACTTCTCGTCAGAACAGGTGTCCGTAAGAAATCCTTAAAAACACTTTACCCTTCAGATCATCCAACTAATGGCATTCAATAGGGAAGTAATTTGTTAGTTCTTGTTTATTATTCGAAAAAGATTTTGTTAATTTTTCAATATTTGGTTAAAGTGCAGTATGGGGATGCGCAAGGGCCGAGGTGGGTTTCGAAATATGGGGGTGGGGCTTTCATTTTCACTGTTAGGTTCTCGAATTTACCTTCTGAAAATTAGTGTGTCAAGGCACCCCTCCGCTTTCGGGGTAGATATTTCTGATGGGTAGATTTTTCTGTTCTTGGTTTTGGGATCTTTTACATGGGGCACAGATAATGGGGTTAGAGTCATCTCTCATTGCTATCACTAATTGAAAAATATGTGTCCATTGGAGCAAAAATAAAGTCAAGAAAGAAGAAATCTTGCATTTTCAGCAGAATCACTTCAGTCGCTGTTTTCGCCACTGTTTCTCATTCAGTGTCTTTTTAACACAGTAGCAAGGGGGCAATTGCCCCTCCAGAAGAGGTGGACGTAAGTGGCAAGGATTTGAAGGATGTTAGTTAATAATTGGATTTTGGTGCAACACCCTACAGGTCACTGGAAAATGATAGAAACGCCCATTTTTAAATTTGGTCTTTTAGGATAAAAAAGATTGAGAAGATTAATTTAGTAAAATCTTGGCGATATTTGATTACTACCAAGTACCAAAAAATGATTTTAACCGAATTTGGCGAAAGACGCAAAAATATTCGCACAACCTCCCACTCCCCACCCCCTCCCCCCAATTCCGTCCCTGCCCTTCAGGCCCAGTTACTTTCAATTGTTTCAAATGATAGTCTATTTTCCTCCTCTTTATACAAGCAAAGGCTTGTCCCGCAGCTTATTTCCCTTGGAAAAGGCTATGTTCTCATTTCAAAAAGCTGCTTCTTTAATTTTTTTGGTGGCCAGTGCTACCATCTTAGGGCGATATTGATCACATGACATGGTTGTTCACAACGTGGCATTTCAGCCTCGATCGCGCTAGCTCATTGAAAACAGAGCACCTGATGTGGACTAACCTGTGGCAAGGAAAGGCACATTGACTGCCCACTTTTGTTGTATCTCACCTGGAAAGAACTGTACAATTGTTTTTCAAGATGCCTAACTCACCCCAGAATGAGATGATGTCCAAGGCAGAAGATTTTGCCGATAATTTCTTACGCCATTCCAAGCACTACCTTCCACACGTGGCTCGATTTTGTCTTGTGTCGACTTTCTTCGAAGATGGAATTCGTATGTGGTTCCAATGGCACGAGCAGCGCGATTATATTGACGCCCAATGGGGCTGCGGCCAAATTTTAGCAACTTTGTTTGTTATTATCAACTTGTTTGGTCAGTTAGGAGCTTGTTTCATGGTTTTATCAAGAAAGAAAGTTGAAATAGCAGTTGGTGGCTTGTTTGGGATTATTCTTCTTCAGGTAACTAGTGGCATACCTTCCTAGGCCACTACGTATTATTACCTTTGTGTTCATAGAAAAAGAGGAAGTAGTTAAAATACATTACAGTGTTTGAAGTGATGCTCCTGTTTGAAAAGAGAATATGTCAAGAAATACCCTATGGAACCACGATTAAATCACTTCACAACTTCCTGTTATATTTCCTTTGAATAAAAGAATACTATGCATCCTTGATTGATTGAGCCGAGGTTACGGTTAGACAGGTATTTTTAAATCGATAATGCAAGACAGTAGCCATATCACTTCTCTCGTTTTTGTTCATTAACAAGAAGTTTTGAATCATTTATGAACATTAATTCCTTTCAAATTAAGTAGATTGTGATTTTTCTTAATCTATCAACCTGAACATTGTATTAAGTCAATTTTTCAGGTTCTTTAATAAACCACAGCCAAGCCAAAAATTTTGCCGGATTATTTTTTTAATATTCAAGTCAAATGGTCAATGGTGTGGATAAGTAAATTTTAGCCTGGATAATTTTTTATTTCAATATCCTTCCATAGATAACATATTATTAATTTTTTTTGTAGACTATTGCTTATAGTATTCTATGGGATATCAAGTTTCTTATGAGGTGAGATAACATAGTCTCTACTGCTTCTAATGTTGTCAGTTCTTTCTTGTGCTCATTTTCAATTTAACACACGGGATTTAGAATATAGTCCTGGAATTTAAAGGGATAAAGAATGTTTTATTTCCTGCAGATATGGAATTCATGCAGTTAGAGATGCTTACCCTTGTACAAATATCCAATCTTGCTCAATTCACACCTTTTAAGGCCCAAAATTACCAATGTAGAATGTTGTCTTCAATTATTACCAATTTTGCTAATGACCATTGAAATTGTTTGTTTGTGTTTATCATATTGTTGTTTGACTAGTCCTCTCAAGTCACACATCATCACAATCTTGAGAAAACTGGCAAGAAACTGGAACTTAATTGTTCTACTTTGTAAGTTTCAGGTGAGGCCAGAAGGGGTCTCAGTATAAGCACAATACAAACATAGTGAATTGTCCATTTTGGTTAATCAAATTAACATTGTTTAGCCAAATACTTTGGCTGATCTTAAAAACAACTTGCCATATTGTCAAGAGTCTGTGCAGCTCCTTTACAGCAGGTCTTCTCAAACATTTGAAACAAAGGATATTATCACAGCTGCTTTCTGTAAATTTAACCTAGTATTAAAGTTAAGGAAATATACAGCATATTATTATCATATGTAAACCTCATGACAGGTGATATAACATGCATATCTGAAACCTTCGAAGGCTGGCTGGTTAATGTACCTTGATGACATTGTATTTTTTAGAAATGCTACATGGCTATTTATTTTTCATAGTATTATATCCAATCTTGACCAAGAATCTCATGATCAGAATGGGAGTTTTTTCCAATGCAACAGATATCTATTTTGATAAAGCTTTCATTAGTGCCATATTACCATATATAAATAACATTTTGGCAACTTCCTAACCATAAGGGGTTTACCTTCTTGAGACTGTTGAACAAGATTTTGCCAAGTCAATTGACTTTAAATTGACAATTGGCAAGTAGTATTTTTCTCTGTTTCAGCTACAAACATTATTTGGTGCCTTTTAAATTATTAAAGGGACAAAGTAGTTAGGTACCTAGGACTTAAAAATAAATATCAGACTGTATCTGTAAGAGTATCAGCTACATAATAGCCAGTTCAGTTGCGTCATGAAATGCACTTAAAGTTGAAAAAAACTTGCACCATAGTTTATTCTTTCATTCTGTTGTGTTTTTTTCTTATAAATCTTTAGACTAATACATTTTGAATAGCTGAACACTCATCTAGATATATATGAAAATCATTTCCATATAGTTACCCTAATTAAAGAGTTGCAGCTTGCTGAAGATCTTAAATCATTTTTTATTCTCTTGCCATTTTAGGAGTCTTGCATTGGTTGGTGGCCTAATTCTTTTGCTTGCAGAATGCCACCAGGAAGCAAAAACTCTGTTTGCTGGAGTACCAACCCTTGATGCACCAAACAAGCCTAAAACATACTTGCAGCTGGCTGGGCGTATATTGCTGCTTCTGATGTTCATCACCCTGCTCAAATTTGATATGACCCCATTCCACATGCTACAAAATTTGATTGGTACAACGTTGATCCTTCTCATAACAGTAGGATTCAAAACAAAGCTGTGTGCTCTTCTGCTCACTTTCTGGTTAACAATGCTTAATGTCTATGAGAATGCTTTCTGGATGGTGCCTGCATGGAAGGCAATGAGAGATTTCCTCAAGTATGACTTCTTCCAAACCATGTCTGTCATTGGTGGCCTTCTATTGCTTGTTGCCCTTGGTCCTGGTGGAGTCAGCTTGGATGAACACAAGAAAAAGTGGTAAAATTGTAGGGATGGACATAAAAAACCAGATAAAATCTTCATGCCAGTGACTTAGTAACACAGTTTGGCCTAAGCAGCTAATAAGAATTAGATGAGATCCTACAGCATCCAGAATAGCTACCACATTATCATAAGGCCAATATTTCTTGTCATTGGCTTTGTAATTTGTGTGTCAAGTTATTCATGTTGAAGAGTTCATGTTGGTATCACATGAAATTATATTTCTTATCCTCTCTGGTTGAATATTCTCAGGGTGTCACACAAAGTTAAAATTCTTTGCTCCATAGGAAATGAGTAAAAAATCTTGCATCAGTCCCTTATTTCCTTCTATAAGTTTTGTTTTGTTCTTTTACCCATATTTGAGCCAATCTGATGTTAATTAAAAAGCTATAGGCTGCCATCTGTTGCCGCTTCCTCAACTCTCAGGAATTAGAAACTATTGAATCATTTATTTTAAGACATAGGTTGTTCCATTAAATTAGTTTTATTACTGATTTCCTTAGAAGATAATTTTTCCTATTTAAAAAAATATCTGGAATGATTAAAATATTGTTTCCTGACATGCAGTTTCACAATTATTTAGTGATAATAGCTCAGACTGCTTGTCATTTTATATGTTTAAACATGAAAGGTTTTCTTCTTTGTAACATACTCATTGATTTTGTGAAAGAATTTTTTCTGATTTTCTGCAGTCATTGTAACTTTTTGACCATTTTACTGAAATGATATTCTTTTTTCTGCCTCAGTCTTGATAACAATATCTTCCAGATATTTTGTGTAACTGCTTTGCAAATGTATCATTCACTGTTCATTGCCAACTAAGATAAAAAAATTGTTAATTGCAGGGTGTGTCTTTCTTATTATCTTGTGTTCTCAAAGGTTGAAATCAGCCATTTAATAAGATTAGACAAAGTAACTAGAAAGTAGAAAATTGTGTAGTTTACACCACCTATAACAACAGCTTGTCTCTGCAAAGACTGTCTACTATGCTCTACAATATTGTTTGGAGCTAATCAACTAATAGAGATTCTCTTATTAGATTGAAGAATAATATTATTTGATATTTTTATAAGGAATGCCTGTCTTAAAAACAGGTCTAATTTGTATTTAGATGCCCACTTTAATCTGAATTAACATCATCTGATTGAAAAAGTCTACACTACTCCTTTGATGCCCATCTATAACACAAGGTCTTTACCACCCCACCCCCGTCAATTAAAGTCACGAAGTACGTGTATACATAACAATGACAAGTAAAGTTTTTTTACCTTCTGCGATCAGCTGTTTTGACCGGGACATATGTTCTAAATGAGGGGGCAGTTGTGGTCCTATATGATTTCAACGCTTTATAAATTGTCACTGGCCCGTCCCACCAAAGTATCAACCCAATCATTCGAGAACTTTAGCGAATGGAAAGAAATAAAAACGGGTGTTCCCCAAGCTCTGTCGTTGGTCCCCTTTTTTCAACTTTGCTGATGATAATACCATATGAATTGAAGGTACTGACAAGGAGGGCATATCAGCTAAACTAGAACATGAAATCAATATCACAAACCAATGGTTTATAAACAATGCTCTGCAGCTCAATGGAGACCGATGCAAACTTATGATGATTTAAGCGAAACCGAACAATGTTGAAAAATGTAGCATTTATGTAAACAGGCAAATAGTCAAAGAGGAAGACAAAGTGAAATCGCTGGGCGTAGCAATAGACAACCAATTAAAATTCGATGACCATATTAACAGTATGTGTAAAGAAGCAGGAAAAAAGATAAATGCACAACTTGCAAGAATGACATTCTTCAATTACTGTTCCTTGGTATTATAGTAGGGAAATCAATAAACTTATTAATAACATTCATGAAAGAGAATTGCCAATAGCTTATAACGATTTTCATCTAATTTTGAACAACTACTGCTCAAAGACAATACGGTTACAATCCATACAAGGGATTTAAAGCAACTTGCAACAGAAATTTACAAAACTATTCATCACAAAAACCCAAATTTCATGGAAGACATTTTTAGCATAACTGAAACACCTTAAAACCTCAGGTGGATCGCTTTCACTAGAATAAACCAAACACTATAGCATACGGACTAGACACTGTATCATAGAGATGTAATGAACACAATTCCCACAGAAATAACCTCAAGCTCAAATAGAAAAACCTTTATAAAGCAAGTATCAAAACTATGTCTGCGATTTCTTGCTAATGCCGCATTTATAAACCATTTATAGGACAAGTAGGCTATCAGGGGCGGTTCCAGGAAATTTTTTGACCGGTGCTCAGTTTAAGGGATCACACCCAACAAATTGACCACGCCCATTTTCTGTGGCGATGTTAAGAAGCGTGTTTTTTCCAATGAGCGTCCCTCTCTAATGCACGCCCCCCTTTTGAGCAAAATTTCTCTAATCAGCACCCACTCTCCAATGAGCGCCCCCCAAATATTTTGAAAACATAAGAGGCCAGCAAGTATGCTCCATCGTCTCCCTACCAATTTCTCTAAGGCAGATTTCGCGAGTCATGTTACACTAGAAAGGCTTTCGGGTGTTTGTCTTTCAAACCACAACTTTCGCCTCTGGTGATCAAAATTTTATACTCGGTTGCTTTAAGAAACTTACTAATTCTTGTTTTTCATCTTATTTTTGTCGTTGAACAGTGAATACATAAAGAGGGAGTGGTCATCACGGATGCTTGGCACATAAAATGACAGGGAACCTACTTTACATTGATGTATCTTAATAGTTATTAATCTATTTTTGTTGCGTTGTTAAATTCGGTTATTGTTAATATGTTTAGTTGGTATTAATTAGCTTTAGTATAGCTAGTAGTGTACGTTTACTAACTCAAAAGAAAGTGAAGAAAGAAACATTTCCAAAATATCAACCTCGCCTAATAATTGCAATCCTCCGTCCTGCCTTCCTCCATACCGCAACGCACCGAGAATAAACAACAACGATTCGTTGCAAGCATTCCTTGGAAACTTTGTTCCAGGTACAGCAGATCGTTGTGAAAATTGGGGGCTAAAGCCGAAAAAAGGCTTAAATTGTGTTTCATTTCTCCATTTTTATGCATTTTTGACAAAAAGAGGGGGCTATGGCCCCAGGAAGAGCGCCGATGCCACGGGGACAACTGCCCCGTTGCCCTAGTGGTGCATGAGCAGCAAAGTGCCCTTTTCAAGAAATTGGTTTCCGAGCAATATTAGTTCATACAAATTTTTTGAATGCTAATAAAATCGTTCAAAAATGTAATGTTTCAAGCATTGCTTGATACCTACATGCAAGACAAAATTCAATATTTTCCATTTTGATGAGAACTGAAAATCGATTTGCAAAGCAATTTGACCAACAAAAATTTTTTCGTTGATTAGTTCTCTTTAACTTTCATGATCATGCTGAACAGATTTCGGATTTCTACCAACGTTGTTTCGCATATGTTTGATATATCAGTCAAGGCATCAATTCTTGGCACCCTTTTTCTAAAATTCAGTTAATGTGCCCCTTGGACAGGGGTGTAGTGTTGATGCCAAAAATTGTTAAATTTCTACTTTTGCTATTGTTTTTCGCAACATTTTGTGCAAGAGCCCCCCCCCCTGCCTTGTTGTAACAGGGATTAGATATAAAATCGTCGAAAACAAGAAACAGAGCGACGGTTGTCCAGAAATCTTTGAGGGTCCTCCACCAGTTGTAACCAGGCACTGAGGAGCAGGGGGTCTGGGGGGGCTTATAGCCGCCAAATACTAAGTATCAAACTACCAGAAAAGCCTCTTTTTATACGGTTTTAGTCCCCCACTTTTTTAGAACCCCCACTTTTCTCAACGCTCCGCGGTGCCTGGTAACAGGGATTAGACTTCCTCGAAATCGCTTGTCACTTCGAGCATTTAACAAATTGGTTCGAGAGAGAACATAGAAAGCGAGCGACTCGTGTTGAGGTTAATCACTGACTAAATTACTAAACAAAAAACTAAGTGTTATATGCAAACGAAAGAGAGGTTAGCGTAATTAATACGTATGACAATTAATGACATGTATTCCTACTACATTGGCAGCTCACCGAGTTGCTCTTTTTGCCAACTGCATATAGCCACATAAGTGACCTTGGATTACTTAGGTGCTATAATGAGCAAAGGGGTGATCTTTATTTGGGGCGATGATCTAAAATGTTTCTTTTCGATCTGCTTTTAGAAACACCAAAAATCAAGCTCACAACAAGGGTTACCAAAAGGAGGTGGCGATTGAAATTTGACCATGGGCCTTGAGGTTAAGGGCGCTCTCGAGGTTTCGAATTTGTGAAAGCAATTAGTAAGACATAACAAAACTGTGCAACTTTTAAACGATTACAAGTCAATGACTGCAAAAAAATTCTGAAATGAGTATTTAGACAATCTAAAGGGCATGGTCGCTAAATGTTTTCTGCTCGCTTCGCTTCCAAAAGGCCTCCTCTTTCCATTCTGCCGCAGGACCTCCGAAACCTCAGCCTTTTTAACAATAATAGATTGATATGCTTCCCTCTGCTCTCAAGATCTTTGTCAAAGAGATTGAGCAAAATAAAGAACTCTGTTCCAAACAAAATAATTATAATTATCAACTTTACAAAATTAAAGAAAAAATCTCTGAATTTTCATCGTTTAATACTTGTGTTCTTTTCAAGAATTATGTATGCAACATCAGTTATATTTTATTTGAATTATATTTAGCGTTGGTAATTTAAATTAGTTTATTTATTTAGCTTGAATATAGCTGCAGATTGTACCAACTTAAATATTAGCTTGATTATAGCTACAGATTGTACCAACTTTAAATAAAGAAAGAAAAAAACAGTAAGTTCAAAGGAGTTATATCCAAAAGTTATATCATCAAGCCATGCAGATAGTCATCAGAACAAAAATGTTTGTTTAATGTAAAGTAGGGTTGGGTCCAGCCCCCCTTGCTGGTTGGTGTTGTGGTGAAAGAAGTTTTGAGAACGAAAAAAATTTCTCTAGGGACAACGCCCCCTGAACATCGACCCTCCCTCCCTTGACAGGGCTTTCACCTACAACCAGGCTTCGTCATCGGCTAAACGTCGATTCCCGATCTGTTTAATCAGCAAACTTTGACACCCCAAGGTGCCTTTTTGCCAGACCTGCCCCCGCCACATCATGAAGCTTCCGACGTCTCTGCACCCCAGCCCTCCCCCACGGTGCCTGCATTCCTTGCAGTTTTATTAGAATCTAGATTATCAGGCGGTCTATCTATGATTTTTTCCTGTTCATTTAATTTTTACCAGCCGATGCAGATGTTTGTCCATCACACACAAGTGGTTTTCCTGTTGGTTGAACCAGTACATCCTGTTACTGGGAAGGAGGCAGGTTCTCGGAACTGACAGCATGTTTAGGATTTCAAGAAACATTTCATCATAGCAAAAGGCCAAGTACTAAAAGGTCAACGAGGCCCAACAATTTGTACCAAAATCCGTGTTTTTCTATTAATCAATTCAAAATTTCTTCGAACAACAATACTTCGGAATACTTTTGAGAAAACTGAGCAGATAATTCTGTAATATACTGTATTTGGGCATATTAAGAGCCTCTGTGAAAATGAGTTGCAATTCCTTGTGAAAAACCTAAATGCGGATTATATTTCTAATACCAGAAACCTGTGAATCAGTTCCTAATTTTTAGAAGAAAGTTGAAACGGGCAGTGTGAAATTTTATTGTCTGGAAATGGTCGACTTTCTACGAAGGCAGCCTGGAAGAAGGGTGACCTCTTCCCCGAAACCTGCAGTTTATGGCCTACCTTCCTCATTTAAATACAACGTAAAATTTACTGAGAAAAAGCTGTACCAGACAAAAAAATATGATCAAGGGAACTTCCTGTGTCATTTTTCTGCTACAGCACAGCATCAGGACTCTCGCCAAGTTACCAAGAATAAATTTTCTTAACACTCATCAATATTTCGTATCAAATTTTCTATCTTTGCTATATTGACCGTTCAATCCTGACCTTTTAACAGTGATTAATTTTGAAGTTGGAACTGATAATTATTTTGCAGTGGACATGATTTTTATTAAAATGGTTCTGGTAGGTTCTGATTAAATTGGTCATGATTTTTATTAAAATGTGCCAAGTAACTCATTTTCTTCACCTGAAAAAACAAGCATGAATACATACTTTGCTTTTGTCAACAAAACGTCATCCCTTTCAGCAAACCTTTCTCCAAACCAGTTTTTGTGTCACTTGGCACAACTCTTAAGAAAAGAAAAAACCGTTGTAATTTGTAAACTTTTTATTTTCTATTAAACTCAGTTAATTGTTCTTTCTACCCTGCATGATGTCCAACATTAGCCTAATTTTTCCATAATTCCAGCTCCAAAGAGTAAAAGTAATAACTTAGGGACAACATCTTTTGTAGCCTGTCCGAGCCTGATCTCAGGCTATATCTTCTGTAGAAAACAAAATAATCTTAATAATTGTTACAAAACAGGTTTCTTTGCTCTCCCGGAACAGGTGTGTTTTGTATACAGTATTCTTGTTAGTGAAAACTGGTCACAGTTGCCACTCCAAAATTTTCCTTTTCACTAACACCATCCAGTCTTGGATAAGCAATTCATTCAAAGGTTGGAGGAACAGCATTCAAAAAAGTGAATTTTTTTGTCTTGGATTTTCTACTTCTCATCTGGACTATGTAGAAAATCTATTCTAAAAATATATGCAAAGGTAGACAAAAAGATGGAGACATGTTTTAATTTGCCAATGCTTCTTTTCACAATTGAAGTTTACACACTAAAATATTTTGAATATTTTCATTGATTTACTAACAGCACTGGCAAAAAATAAAGTCACTAAACACTATGGCAACAGTCAGATTTGCGCATAGCTTGATGTTCGTGATGTTGATGGTTCGATGTTAAAAACGCTCTTAGCAACCAGATGAAGTGCTTGTTGATTGTTGTTGTGAAATAGTTCTCGAGTCTTTCGAGTTGGTCAAGTCATTGTTATCGCCTAATCCATCCTGAGCATCATGTGACTTGACGTGTTCAAACAAAAATAGACTTTCTATTGACCTCCGGATGAAGTACTTCCTGGTGAAGCATCTAATGAATTTCCGTCTTTAGCCTGTAACGCTTTGTTTGAACTGGCATCTGGCTGTTTATGAAATTTGCAAACAATGGCGCTCAACAGGCCATGACAGAAACGAGAGAGAATGTTGCGAAACTGATAGCCCGTTCATAACTGTTTGTTTCAACCAACTCGTTGAAGCCATCCCTGAACATGGTTTCCAAGCAAGAAACTGCCTGCGTGTCAAAATCGCATGACTCATCAGTTCGAATTACTTTGCATATTTTATTAGGTCTTGGCATGTGACTCATATCAAAGTCTGAATCCCGCGGTCTTTTAAACGCCAACGACTTACGTAAATCCGGAGTGTTATTCAATGACTCTAAAGAACGTCCGCAATCTTGCCCTAAACCTTTTTTAGAACTGTCTCTATCTTTTAAACAATCAGTACAGAGTTCATCAGCGTATTTTTCTTTCGTTCCTGCTAATCCAGAGTCGAAATTCTCTTTCATATCCCAGTCACAACACTCGCTTGATGCACGCGGTTTCCATTCATGTTCAATGCTTTGGGATGGACTCAACCGTTGCACGGTACTATGAGACCTTACGAAGTCTGTTTCTTTTCCTTTCACTTCAAAATTAGCTTCATCTAGGTCCAGATCAATAATTTTTGACTCTCGATAATCCATCAGAACATCTTGTCCGGGAATACTATCTGTTTTGATTGCTTTCAATACAGAACTCACCAGCAAGCTTCGACGAAGAGTGTTTGTAGCGTTTAGTTGTTTTCGTGACGTTTTTGTACGATCAATTTTAGCAAGAGAAATCTCGAGTATTCTGTTTGCTTCATATTCCATCTTGTATATCGACAATTTATCCAAATATGAGGTTTACACACAAATGTCAAAAGAGGAGAGACCCAAACAATGTAGGCCGTTTATTGTTATCACCTAGCTTGGGTCCTCCGTTGTAAATGAAATGCGTAACGCCTGCATTCAATAAATCTAACAACGAGCGTGTTCTATTCAATATGAATTAACCAATCAGATACATCCAAGCGCAAATGATGTCACAGGCAACCAATCAGATTTCGGATAGCTTATTTAAATAACAATAGGTTTTTAAAAGAATAACAAGGGAAAACAGCAATTGTTTTATCGGGCGCGGTCAACATGTTACGTAAATAGGAAGCAAAAAAGAGCCAACAATCACGCAAACTCGACATGAATGGCAAATTACATCATTGGTTGGAATAATATTGTGCCACAGATCCCTGCCAGCTTTTCCCAGAATAAACACATCCTTTTTCAATGAGAGCAAAATACCGTAAATCCTCGAATAAGCCCTCGAAAAAGCCCCCACCTAAAAAATCATTTTTGCAAATAAGCCCGCCCTAGAATAAGCCCCCATGGGGGCTTATTCGAGGGAAGCATAATTGCAGAATAAAATCTTTAGCCAATTAGCAAATTAGCCAAATTGAAATTCAAAAGAAACAATGTTGAATTATAAAATCGTTCCTATTAGAAGTTATGATTTCAACCTTTGTTATTAATAAAGATTTCGCAAATGTCAATAAACGGTGCTTATCCCTGGATGTCAAAGGATATCAAATATAGAACGATATCAAAACTGTTTCTGCTAACTTGGAGCAAGCCTTCAAAGTTGTGAGATTTTCAGGATGAAAGAATTACATCAGAAGAGGGAGAATCATTTCATGGTTTAGGGACCAGTCAATATTAATGGCGAGGGTGGGGCAGAACATTTTGAGGGGTCATCTACAGATTTTTTTCTTACAAGGGGGGGGCAGATGAATATCAGCGAACAAGGCGGGAATAAAAAGTTTCAATCAAAATTGAAAAATGTCATGTCATTCAGAGTTATATCAACTTTCCTTCAGTATATATGATGATTGTGAATTTTACAAAAACTCGTCTCTTTGTGTTGGGATGATTTTTCCAGGACAAACTGTTCTCCAGCAGACCAATTGCATTGACCCTGGGTCGGTGTGGTGCTATTGTTATGCAATTAGTTTTCTGTTTTATTCAGTTTTATGATATTCAGTTGCCTGTTCTTTTGATGTTCTTGATAGTTATGGTGGCCCAGCATTCTCATTCAAAAAACAGAAACATATTTTATGAAATATGAAAAAATCACAGATATTTGTGGTAAATTTGACATTTATTTGTGGTAAATTTGACATTAAATTCAAATTATTTTTTTGAAGTTTAAAATAACATGTCAAAAAGCAGAATAAACATAATAAAAAAATTAAAGAAACATTTCCATTTCCAAGTTTCAAATAGAATATTTTCTTTTTGTTTCTGAAAATCACATTGAAAGTTGTCAAAAGAAACATTTTCGTTTTCATTTTCAAAATGGAATGTCACGATCGGCCCAGCGTATGGTGGCCCAGCATTCTCATTCAAAAAACAGAAACATATTCTATGAAGTATAAAAAAATCACAGATATTTGTGATATATTTGACATTAAATTCAAATTATTTTCTTGAAGATTAAAATAACATGTCAAAAAGCAGAATAAACATAAGAAAAAAATTAAAGAAACATTTCCATTTCCAAGTTTCAAATAGAATTTTTTCTTTTTGTTTCTGAAAATCACATTGAAAGTTGTCAAAAGAAACAATTTCGTTTTCATTTTCAAAATGAAATGTCACGATCGGCCCAGCGTTCTCATAGACCACAATGCTTTGCAAGAATAAGCGCCTCATTTCCATGCAGCTTTTCGCGCCCTTTTTGATTTTCTAAATAAATTACCTTTGGCTTATGTAGCCAAGAAAGGGAGATTTTGCTCCATATGGCTGCAGAATATAAAAGAAATAACGAATGGACAGAGGATAACGAACTCCAAAAATTTATTCGCTGTATGGTTGCCAGAAACTTCGAAGAGCTGAAATTCTTGACTTTCTGCAAAAGGATTTTTCTCAGTACGCTTGGAGCCCTGGTACATTAAGTAGGCGCATGAAACATTTTGGAATAAAATTTGTCGACTACGATAAAACTTTAGATCAAGTGGGTGAGGCATTTAATGCAGAAAAAGATGGTCCAGATCAGTTATTAGGCTACCTTGCTATGCACAAGAGAATCAGAGAGCAGTATGGCCTTCATGATTCCAGAGGACTCGTTTACGATGAAATGACCCTTGATGACAATGAAGGACTAGTTCAACGGAGAACGATTGGGAAAAAAAGAAGGGGTAAAGTTGGAACATTCACGTCATTGGTGCGAGGTTAACTTGTTATTGAATTCATAGGGCTGGCGAAATAGAGGACCATGTCCTCATTTTTACAAAGCTCTAAAGAACTTTTCAGTTAAGAATAAAAAATATGAGTGTACACTCTTTTTTATAAGAAATTAGGATATTTTTCACTACTCAAAGTTTCTTTATTTTTGGCTAATTAGGGTAGAGTTTGGGAATTAAGTAGTTTGGGAGGGAAGGCAATTAGATCCACTATTATTGGATCTGAATAGGTACCCAGTACCCTTACTACCCAAACTTAACCCTTGCCCTAATCCTACCCCACAGCTGCACCTAACCGAACCTTACCCCACCCCGAGTGCACTTCCTGCATCTAGGTGCAGAGGTCTTCTGGTGCAATGTCTGGCGTAGACTTTAGATAGAATGCATCCTGGCAGAAATTATGGAGGGCTTGGAGGGCTGAAGCCCCCTAAATTAAAACTCGAATTTTTGTTTCAACTCTAACACCCTTACTTAATTTATAAAGCCCCGACAGTGAACCCAATCCAAGTAAAGTGAACAAGCTTGAACCGCAAACCTCAAACTAATTGATATTAGATTTATTAAAAAAAGAAGAAAAAAATCCTTATCTTTCCGATGTGGTATCTGTTGAATATTTGTGCACAAGGGACCTTTGTTTGAGACAAGCACGTCACACGTATTGACAGGGAGGCCAAAATGAGCAGCACAAACACCCTTCAAATTAGGTAGAGTTATTTCATCTAACTCAAATGATACAAATTCGCGTGTCTGAAACGGACGGTTTGCTTGCTGTCGGGTTCTGAAGAAAGCTTCTGGACGACAATCTCGTGTGGGGCAGATCCGAGTTTTTTATTTTTATTTGATGCCTCGTTTTGTTTTTTCTTTTTGTTACTCATTACCTTATAAAGTTTTTCCCAAGTATCATGCCTCTTCATGATTAATTCAAATTAAATAGGCTACCACGAGGTATGCGTTCTTCGCTGTTAAGTGACAAGGCGAAGCAAAAAGGGCGCGAAAAGCTGCATGGAAATGAGGCGCTTATTCTTGCAAAGCATTGTGGTCTATGAGAACGCTGGTATGGTGGCCCAGCATTCTCATTCAAAAAACAGAAACATATTTTATGAAATATGAAAAAATCACAGATATTTGTGGTAAATTTGACATTTATTTGTGGTAAATTTGACATTAAATTCAAATTATTTTTTTGAAGTTTAAAATAACATGTCAAAAAGCAGAATAAACATAATAAAAAAATTAAAGAAACATTTCCATTTCCAAGTTTCAAATAGAATATTTTCTTTTTGTTTCTGAAAATCACATTGAAAGTTGTCAAAAGAAACATTTTCGTTTTCATTTTCAAAATGGAATGTCACGATCGGCCCAGCGTTCTCATAGACCACAATGCTTTGCAAGAATAAGCGCCTCATTTCCATGCAGCTTTTCGCGCCCTTTTTGCTTCGCCTTGTCACTTAACAGCGAAGAACGCATACCTCGTGGTAGCCTATTTAATTTGAATTAATCATGAAGAGGCATGATACTTGGGAAAAACTTTATAAGGTAATGAGTAACAAAAAGAAAAAACAAAACGAGGCATCAAATAAAAATAAAAAACTCGGATCTGCCCCACACGAGATTGTCGTCCAGAAGCTTTCTTCAGAACCCGACAGCAAGCAAACCTATCGTCCGTTTCAGACACGCGAATTTGTATCATTTGAGTTTGATGAAATAACTCTACCTAATTTGAAGGGTGTTTGTGCTGCTCATTTTGGCCTCCCTGTCAATACGTGTGACGTGCTTGTCTCAAACAAAGGTCCCTTGTGCACAAATATTCAACAGATACCACATCGGAAAGATAAGGATTTTTTTCTTCTTTTTTTAATAAATCTAATATCAATTAGTTTGAGGTTTGCGGTTCAAGCTTGTTCACTTTACTTGGATTGGGTTCACTGTCGGGGCTTTATAAATTAAGTAAGGGTGTTAGAGTTGAAACAAAAATTCGAGTTTTAATTTAGGGGGCTTCAGCCCTCCAAGCCCTCCATAATTTCTGCCAGGATGCATTCTATCTAAAGTCTACGCCAGACATTGCACCAGAAGACCTCTGCACCTAGATGCAGGAAGTGCACTCGGGGTGGGGTAAGGTTCGGTTAGGTGCAGCTGTGGGGTAGGATTAGGGCAAGGGTTAAGTTTGGGTAGTAAGGGTACTGGGTACCTATTCAGATCCAATAATAGTGGATCTAATTGCCTTCCCTCCCAAACTACTTAATTCCCAAACTCTACCCTAATTAGCCAAAAATAAAGAAACTTTGAGTAGTGAAAAATATCCTAATTTCTTATAAAAAAGAGTGTACACTCATATTTTTTATTTTTAACTGAAAAGTTCTTTAGAGCTTTGTAAAAATGAGGACATGGTCCTCTATTTCGCCAGCCCTATGAATTCAATAACAAGTTAACCTCGCACCAAGGACGTGAATGTTCCAACTTTACCCCTTCTTTTTTTCCCAATCGTTCTCCGTTGAACTAGTCCTTCATTGTCATCAAGGGTCATTTCATCGTAAACGAGTCCTCTGGAATCATGAAGGCCATACTGCTCTCTGATTCTCTTGTGCATAGCAAGGTAGCCTAATAACTGATCTGGACCATCTTTTTCTGCATTAAATGCCTCACCCACTTGATCTAAAGTTTTATCGTAGTCGACAAATTTTATTCCAAAATGTTTCATGCGCCTACTTAATGTACCAGGGCTCCAAGCGTACTGAGAAAAATCCTTTTGCAGAAAGTCAAGAATTTCAGCTCTTCGAAGTTTCTGGCAACCATACAGCGAATAAATTTTTGGAGTTCGTTATCCTCTGTCCATTCGTTATTTCTTTTATATTCTGCAGCCATATGGAGCAAAATCTCCCTTTCTTGGCTACATAAGCCAAAGGTAATTTATTTAGAAAATCAAAAAGGGCGCGAAAAGCTGCATGGAAATGAGGCGCTTATTCTTGCAAAGCATTGTGGTCTATGAGAACGCTGGGCCGATCGTGACATTTCATTTTGAAAATGAAAACGAAATTGTTTCTTTTGACAACTTTCAATGTGATTTTCAGAAACAAAAAGAAAAAATTCTATTTGAAACTTGGAAATGGAAATGTTTCTTTAATTTTTTTCTTATGTTTATTCTGCTTTTTGACATGTTATTTTAATCTTCAAGAAAATAATTTGAATTTAATGTCAAATATATCACAAATATCTGTGATTTTTTTATACTTCATAGAATATGTTTCTGTTTTTTGAATGAGAATGCTGGGCCACCATACGCTGGGCCGATCGTGACATTCCATTTTGAAAATGAAAACGAAAATGTTTCTTTTGACAACTTTCAATGTGATTTTCAGAAACAAAAAGAAAATATTCTATTTGAAACTTGGAAATGGAAATGTTTCTTTAATTTTTTTATTATGTTTATTCTGCTTTTTGACATGTTATTTTAAACTTCAAAAAAATAATTTGAATTTAATGTCAAATTTACCACAAATAAATGTCAAATTTACCACAAATATCTGTGATTTTTTCATATTTCATAAAATATGTTTCTGTTTTTTGAATGAGAATGCTGGGCCACCATAACTATCAAGAACATCAAAAGAACAGGCAACTGAATATCATAAAACTGAATAAAACAGAAAACTAATTGCATAACAATAGCACCACACCGACC
>NW_027020025.1:11710548-11927893 GCF_013076305.1 Rhopilema esculentum
AAAAGATGGTCCAGATCAGTTATTAGGCTACCTTGCTATGCACAAGAGAATCAGAGAGCAGTATGGCCTTCATGATTCCAGAGGACTCGTTTACGATGAAATGACCCTTGATGACAATGAAGGACTAGTTCAACGGAGAACGATTGGGAAAAAAAGAAGGGGTAAAGTTGGAACATTCACGTCATTGGTGCGAGGTTAACTTGTTATTGAATTCATAGGGCTGGCGAAATAGAGGACCATGTCCTCATTTTTACAAAGCTCTAAAGAACTTTTCAGTTAAGAATAAAAAATATGAGTGTACACTCTTTTTTATAAGAAATTAGGATATTTTTCACTACTCAAAGTTTCTTTATTTTTGGCTAATTAGGGTAGAGTTTGGGAATTAAGTAGTTTGGGAGGGAAGGCAATTAGATCCACTATTATTGGATCTGAATAGGTACCCAGTACCCTTACTACCCAAACTTAACCCTTGCCCTAATCCTACCCCACAGCTGCACCTAACCGAACCTTACCCCACCCCGAGTGCACTTCCTGCATCTAGGTGCAGAGGTCTTCTGGTGCAATGTCTGGCGTAGACTTTAGATAGAATGCATCCTGGCAGAAATTATGGAGGGCTTGGAGGGCTGAAGCCCCCTAAATTAAAACTCGAATTTTTGTTTCAACTCTAACACCCTTACTTAATTTATAAAGCCCCGACAGTGAACCCAATCCAAGTAAAGTGAACAAGCTTGAACCGCAAACCTCAAACTAATTGATATTAGATTTATTAAAAAAAGAAGAAAAAAATCCTTATCTTTCCGATGTGGTATCTGTTGAATATTTGTGCACAAGGGACCTTTGTTTGAGACAAGCACGTCACACGTATTGACAGGGAGGCCAAAATGAGCAGCACAAACACCCTTCAAATTAGGTAGAGTTATTTCATCTAACTCAAATGATACAAATTCGCGTGTCTGAAACGGACGATAGGTTTGCTTGCTGTCGGGTTCTGAAGAAAGCTTCTGGACGACAATCTCGTGTGGGGCAGATCCGAGTTTTTTATTTTTATTTGATGCCTCGTTTTGTTTTTTCTTTTTGTTACTCATTACCTTATAAAGTTTTTCCCAAGTATCATGCCTCTTCATGATTAATTCAAATTAAATAGGCTACCACGAGGTATGCGTTCTTCGCTGTTAAGTGACAAGGCGAAGCAAAAAGGGCGCGAAAAGCTGCATGGAAATGAGGCGCTTATTCTTGCAAAGCATTGTGGTCTATGAGAACGCTGGTATGGTGGCCCAGCATTCTCATTCAAAAAACAGAAACATATTTTATGAAATATGAAAAAATCACAGATATTTGTGGTAAATTTGACATTTATTTGTGGTAAATTTGACATTAAATTCAAATTATTTTTTTGAAGTTTAAAATAACATGTCAAAAAGCAGAATAAACATAATAAAAAAATTAAAGAAACATTTCCATTTCCAAGTTTCAAATAGAATATTTTCTTTTTGTTTCTGAAAATCACATTGAAAGTTGTCAAAAGAAACATTTTCGTTTTCATTTTCAAAATGGAATGTCACGATCGGCCCAGCGTTCTCATAGACCACAATGCTTTGCAAGAATAAGCGCCTCATTTCCATGCAGCTTTTCGCGCCCTTTTTGCTTCGCCTTGTCACTTAACAGCGAAGAACGCATACCTCGTGGTAGCCTATTTAATTTGAATTAATCATGAAGAGGCATGATACTTGGGAAAAACTTTATAAGGTAATGAGTAACAAAAAGAAAAAACAAAACGAGGCATCAAATAAAAATAAAAAACTCGGATCTGCCCCACACGAGATTGTCGTCCAGAAGCTTTCTTCAGAACCCGACAGCAAGCAAACCTATCGTCCGTTTCAGACACGCGAATTTGTATCATTTGAGTTTGATGAAATAACTCTACCTAATTTGAAGGGTGTTTGTGCTGCTCATTTTGGCCTCCCTGTCAATACGTGTGACGTGCTTGTCTCAAACAAAGGTCCCTTGTGCACAAATATTCAACAGATACCACATCGGAAAGATAAGGATTTTTTTCTTCTTTTTTTAATAAATCTAATATCAATTAGTTTGAGGTTTGCGGTTCAAGCTTGTTCACTTTACTTGGATTGGGTTCACTGTCGGGGCTTTATAAATTAAGTAAGGGTGTTAGAGTTGAAACAAAAATTCGAGTTTTAATTTAGGGGGCTTCAGCCCTCCAAGCCCTCCATAATTTCTGCCAGGATGCATTCTATCTAAAGTCTACGCCAGACATTGCACCAGAAGACCACTGCACCTAGATGCAGGAAGTGCACTCGGGGTGGGGTAAGGTTCGGTTAGGTGCAGCTGTGGGGTAGGATTAGGGCAAGGGTTAAGTTTGGGTAGTAAGGGTACTGGGTACCTATTCAGATCCAATAATAGTGGATCTAATTGCCTTCCCTCCCAAACTACTTAATTCCCAAACTCTACCCTAATTAGCCAAAAATAAAGAAACTTTGAGTAGTGAAAAATATCCTAATTTCTTATAAAAAAGAGTGTACACTCATATTTTTTATTTTTAACTGAAAAGTTCTTTAGAGCTTTGTAAAAATGAGGACATGGTCCTCTATTTCGCCAGCCCTATGAATTCAATAACAAGTTAACCTCGCACCAATGACGTGAATGTTCCAACTTTACCCCTTCTTTTTTTCCCAATCGTTCTCCGTTGAACTAGTCCTTCATTGTCATCAAGGGTCATTTCATCGTAAACGAGTCCTCTGGAATCATGAAGGCCATACTGCTCTCTGATTCTCTTGTGCATAGCAAGGTAGCCTAATAACTGATCTGGACCATCTTTTTCTGCATTAAATGCCTCACCCACTTGATCTACAGTTTTATCGTAGTCGACAAATTTTATTCCAAAATGTTTCATGCGCCTACTTAATGTACCAGGGCTCCAAGCGTACTGAGAAAAATCCTTTTGCAGAAAGTCAAGAATTTCAGCTCTTCGAAGTTTCTGGCAACCATACAGCGAATAAATTTTTGGAGTTCGTTATCCTCTGTCCATTCGTTATTTCTTTTATATTCTGCAGCCATATGGAGCAAAATCTCCCTTTCTTGGCTACATAAGCCAAAGGTAATTTATTTAGAAAATCAAAAAGGGCGCGAAAAGCTGCATGGAAATGAGGCGCTTATTCTTGCAAAGCATTGTGGTCTATGAGAACGCTGGGCCGATCGTGACATTTCATTTTGAAAATGAAAACGAAATTGTTTCTTTTGACAACTTTCAATGTGATTTTCAGAAACAAAAAGAAAAAATTCTATTTGAAACTTGGAAATGGAAATGTTTCTTTAATTTTTTTCTTATGTTTATTCTGCTTTTTGACATGTTATTTTAATCTTCAAGAAAATAATTTGAATTTAATGTCAAATATATCACAAATATCTGTGATTTTTTTATACTTCATAGAATATGTTTCTGTTTTTTGAATGAGAATGCTGGGCCACCATAGATAGTTCCGTTGTTTGTCACCTTGCCATCAACATTCCGTGTTATTGCATCATTCCATCGCCACTATTGTTGTCATCAGTCCTTTGTTGTTTGAAGTAATTATTTTGTTATCGTAATTAAGATGTGTTGTTAAGTCGTGTCGTATCGTTCAGTTGAAGTCGCCTATAGTCGCATTTAAAGTTGCCGTTACATGAAAGTCGTTTGGTTATTAAAAGTTAAGTTGAAACCGCAGTCGTTTGGAAATCGAAGAAAACTTTGGTACATATTTTGTTGTCCTTTATTTGGCTATCCTTACCCTGTAAAACATTATTGTTTTACACTATGCTTGTTTTGTAATGTTTTAGCTTTGGCGATTTCTGAACATTAGGTTGTCTGTTGGTGCAATGGTCTGTACAAGGCAACCCATTAACAATAGTACAATAAAATTGAATTTCAATCAAGCAAGAAAACTATATGTCACTTTATTTGTTTCCCGAGTTGTTCACTAAGCTTTGTATTATTTATGTAGGAAATGTTTGTAATCTTTTGATGGTTAAGGGGGCAACCATAAGCGTACGGGCGGGGGGGGGGCTGGGGGGCGGTAGCCATGTCAGTCGGGCAAATTTTCAAAAATTATCCGCAATTAGTTGGGCAGAAATGACACTGGAAAGTGATAGGACTTACTTCAGGCAATTTGGTTGAACATTCGTGGTATCTTCAAATAACCCAAAGACTGAAAGCTACGTGTCAATATAGTTGCATTATCAAATCGACCAAGAGTGCCTTAAAAATGATATGATGGTTTTTGAAAATTACAAGAAGCAAGGCGCTTCTGAATCTTATGGTAATAATGCAGCAATGCTTGTCCGGAAGATGTTTCAAGAAGGTTTGCATCAAGTACTGCCATTCCTGTGTGAAGCAACATTGCTAAGCTGAACGATCATTTAGTGGCCTTTGACGGCTGAAACATATCTGAGATAAACCATTGGCCAAGAACGGCTGAGCAATTTGGCACTACTTAGCATCGAGAGGAAATTTTCAAACGAAGTTTTGAAAAGTGACATGAATGCGATGATTGATACATTTGGACATAGAAAGGGTCGGGACTCTCATTTCTTTTGACTGTAGTCGAATTCAAGAGTTAATTATAGTATTTTAAGTGATATTAAGTAAAATATCGGAAAATATCATACATTGCTGTCGTTATCTTTGAGAAACTTAGATCAAACTTTTAGATCTGAACAGTAGACATTATAGAAGAGTCGATAACGATAGCATGTCCCCCCAAACATGTCTCTGATTGGCTTGCTCTACTCTCAACTGACTCTTTTTACTTTAGATATTTCGGTGAAAAAGAATTCGTAATGTAAATATTCCTATGTCAAGTTCCTTATCACCAACAGGCTCATAAATATATGCATGCCTCTGTACTCTGGCAAAAATCCTACCGCCCCCCCCCCTGTAAAAATTCCGCCGTACGCTTATGGGGGCTACAAAAAAAGCATTCTTGGATTTAGAGTGCAGGATTGTAGCTGTATGAAGTTGAGAAGTTGAGGGGTGGCCAAGATAACGATTGTCTTCTTCAAAAAACATTTTTCACCTTATCCCCCCCCCCCACCATTGATAATGACAGGTCCTCTATTGACAACCCTCTAGCAATATTTTTTACTCAACGGTAACGGTTTGCAGACTGGTAGACTTAGCTCCATATTATTATTCAACTGCGAAACCATCTTATCAGGGGCCTCTCGAAAGAGATATTCTACTTCAAACAGAAAATCCTTCATTTGATCAGGAGAGGAATACTTCCAAGTAAGTGCATTTTTCATATCTAAAATAGTTAACTTGGTAGTACTGCAAAATTTAAAATTTGGTAGTATGGAGTATGCATGCCTTGTTTACTTCAGAAAGGAAAACAGCCACTAGGAGCACCTCTGCACGAATGGTTTTATTGGAAAAGTTTTCATCTATTTTTTCATCTATAGGGGGGCATTTGCCCCTGGGCCCGTACACAAAATAAGGGTCTGCTGTTGATTAAACCGCTGTTGAGACAATATTTATACATTAAATAGTCCTCACGTCCCCTTAATATCATTTTAATTGCAACACTTATCCGTAAATCGAAAGCTTGACAAGGCTCTACGTTTATAATACATTAGTAAACAAAGAATATTTTTGGGAATTTTAAATCCGAATTAAACGCATTACTTTAACTTCCACTTTAGGCTTGGCTTAGACGGAACAACATGTTCCGTCTAATATTAGAAACAAAACCCATCCGCAAAGAGAACAGCCACCTCGGTCTTGCAAATCTAAAATTACAACTAAAACCTGCGATTCTGCTATCGGGCAGCATTTACTAGAAAACCCAGATTGTGCAAAAAACTACAATGGTGACATGTTTCGGATTATTGGTAAAGCCCGATCGTCGCTCCACCTAGCAGTTTTGGAATCTATCTACATAAGCACGAAAAACCTGCTACTGTGTAGACAAAAGGAGTTCGTTTTCACCTTAGAACTCCATTGGTAACATTCTCAATAGGTAAGCGGCACTGATTGGTCAACCTATACAGTCATGTGCTCATGTTATCTGATTGGCCTATTTCGATCCACAACTGGGTATATATATTTCCTAGCGTAGAGTTTTCGATCTATGTTCTGACGTTTTAAACTCTGAAGAGTATCAGAGGAAAAGCTTTAGTTTACTAAATGTTTGCTTTTTTCAAAGCCATTTACAAGTTTTGGGCCACATTTTATGGATTTATTTAAGCCATGCACAATTGAAGCCACAATTGGGCAACATAGCCAAATAGATTTATGGGTCACAATTTATATGACAAAAGCTACCTCCTGAAAAGGTAGAGTCCCATTCTCAGAATATTTTGGAGGAAATATAAAACCTCCTACAGCCCTATGTTTGGGGATTCTGTATATGCCTCGAAAACCCTTCTATTGTCACCCTTCGTCGTTTATTGTGTAGAATCTAAACGTCAGTTTAACCCGTCTTTAGGATACAGCAAGTCTCGGCGATGGCAGGATTCAACAGAGAATACAACTTCTGATCTTTCAGACGATTTGTTATATAGATCTATACTGAGGCCTTTCACAAGCACCTACAGCATGGCACGTACTACACTACGGACTCTCTCTCTCTCCCTCTCTAAAACTACTTCTCTAAAGGGGTATACATAGGCGATGGCCAGGGGGCTGTGTCAGCAGTGTCTGGGCGATGGCTAAGAAGAAGGGAGTACACGCGGGGGCTGTGTCAGCAGTTTCCTAAGATGCGAAATGATTACTTAGCAGAAATAATACCTAAAAGGGGCATGAGGTAATACGCTTTATAAAGAATACCACTTCCTCAGCAAATCTTATGCAGAGTAAATCCTAAGAAAAAGATAGGCATGCTGCGCCAACGTAATTCGTGATGAGGAACTACTAGTACAGTAATAGAACTTAAGTAATGTGCGTAATGCTGCATCTGCAAATACTCCTAAAGGAACTACGCGATGTTCCAAATGCGAAATTACATGAACATAAATCATGTAATAATAATAATAACGCGAAAGCTGACTCTATTACATCAGCACCTGAAACTTGCTCTCCCCTGGTATCAGTTATTGCGAAAAATACAAAATCATAAAACATATTTGGCACTTGTGACGTGTAAGGAGGACCAGCATGCAATGCAATAAGGAGAGGAGACCAAGAAGAACATGGCTGCCAAACGTAACAACACAACAAATGGCTAACTTGTCACTGTTTATGGAATTGATTTGACTTGATACCAGGAACTTGGAATCAACAATTTTGATAATCATAAGCTAATCGCTTTACGAAACTTTATTTTCTTGCTTGAGTTTTGTTGTAATAATCAGCATTTTGGAAAATCTCACCTTAGCATAGCATGTTCTTCTAGATACTTGGAAGTTTTTTGTGATAAAGTATCTGGGATGGATTTGAAAACATTTGTTTGCGCGAAATGGCGATTGTCTGTTCAGCTCTTTGCATTTCTACTATGTGTAGTTTGTCAACTGGCTGAGGCTGTCAGCGAGGGAGAAACAATTGTTGCAACTACTTTAGGTATGACAAATTTTGATCATTGCGTTGTTTGTAATGGTGGCGTAATAGTATGATATCAGAGGCTCTTTAAAGTGATATTGTTAAAGACTTTGACTTCAGTTATTAAAAGCACAACTTGTATACAAGCATGAGAAATTGAAATGTTTACTTATTTTATTGTCCTAGGCAAGACCAATCTTTCATATTCTTTGCTTCTTATTGCATCCAAGTATTTGTATTTAATGAAAAATATCTTTCATTGTATTATTTCATTATTAGTAAGAATTTGTTAAAAGGTAAAGAGTAAATTTTGTAGCACATAGATAGATGTTTTCAAGGAAAATGAAATTGAACCAGACGCAAAGGATTTCTCTTTATCAAAATATGTCTGTCACCATTTCTTTACAAAAATCCTCCTGGCATATAAGAGAATGTATAAAATATGTAGGTCAAATTACAATGTTTCGTGCAGCTAATTTTTCAGTTTAGATTATCCTTACCTATTGATATCTTTCCTTCATCAGATCCAACATCTGCCAATATATCAACAACAGTAACTGTGAAAAACAGGCCTATGCATATCAGTGTTAAAGGGGTTACATTTAGAGCAATATATGTGGTAAGTTTGTTTCATTTGTGCTTTTCATGTATGCACATGCCTATTGGATAACTTAATGAAATTTAGATTTTTGGATTGACTGTTGTTTTTTTGGATATAAGATTTTGAAAATTAAAGGATTCTTTGATGTATAGTTTTTTAATGCACTTGGTTTGAATACTTGTCTTCAGACATCCACTTGTTTTTCCAGGGACCATCGCACATCAACACTGCCCAGCAGGCAGTCTAGGGGGCCTCCCTCATGGTCAAGGGCGGAGCCATGATGGGCCCCTCCAGAACCAGAGCAATAAGGATTGGGGCCCTGAATAGATAAAGAAAATTGATAAAGACCTCTTCTGTATAGATAAAGAAAATTGGGACTCTTCCCTTTCACAACTTACAACCTCATCCACTTTCTTCCCTTGCCAGCAGTTGTGAGGCTTGGTAATCTAACATAGTGTTTACAGATTTTACGTGCCGCACAAATATGTGAAAACTTGAATTTTCATTGGTGAGATTTGGTAAAATATTTACATAACAAAGAGCCCTGCATATTTGTGCGGCACGGGTGACATGCTTAAAAATCATGCTGTTTACGGTCTGGGATGGTCTTGAATTTTTTTTTTTATATTGAATCATATCGTAGCATTGTGTATGAGATCGACCAAGTTCAGTCCTGTGTTTATTGTGTAAAGAAAGCAAAATGTATTATCTGTAAGGAGGAAAATAAAAGATTGTGGTAAACATGATTGCCTTATTTCAATGACTGAAGACTAAAACTAAATTCTGAAAATCTGATGGTCTTCCCTGCGACCTGTGCGACATCCTGAATCGGCCCTGTGTTTTTCTAGATTTGTGTTCAACTATTTTATTCTAAACATAATTATATATTAGTTGTTTTATGCCCTGTTTTGCAATCAAGACTTCTTACAGATGGACTTAGAAGATATCATTTGATTTAAATTCAAAACAATTATTTTTACTAAAGATCATTATTACGATGTTTCCTTTTAAGGTCAAATTAGTTACATATAATCCAAACAAGTGTGCCCCATGTTTAGAATGTAAAAGTTTGGTCCGCACCACTCACATTTTTGACTGCATAATCAGTTATGACAGAGCCAACATAATTTTTTGGCTCAATAGAATGCTAAATAGTGTTTGATTAAAAGTTATAACATGAGTAGGTAACATATTAGGTATTAAAAGTTATTTTGTGGCATATTTGACCTGGGTGTAGTTGTTTGTAACACCCCTGCCTAACAGGAAGAACTAATAACATAGAGACATAGACAAAATGCATTTGAAAGACAAAAACTCAACAGCCGTAGCGTAGCCAGGGAGGTAAGATTTAGGGGGAGAGGTGAGATGAGCAAGTGAAAATTGGGGGCCACACGTTTTGGGATGTGAGAAAACACCTTTTTTCAAAAATATTTTTTGCCATTGGGAGGGGGGCATCTGCCTCCTCTTGCCTCCCCCTTGTTATACTACTGCTTGACAGGTATATTTCTGATGTCATAAATTGACAAAACCCTGTATGTTTTTATTGCAGATTGCAGCAGTTTCTGGTATAATTATTGTTTATTTCATTGCTAAAGCAATATGCAATCGTAGAAGGAACAATCGAACTCGTAGGTAAGCAGACATTTCAATAAAAAGGGCAGTCTTGAGTTTCTCAAGGATCTTATTTACCATAGACTGGCCAAGGAACCTGCCATTGTTTGATAGGCTTGAAAACACATCCTTGGCTTCCTTGAAAATTACTTTTACAGCAGCAGTCGGGCAGCAAAGTAAAAAGCAATATGTTACAGTTCTTTTAAAAGCAAAGCCCTGCAGAAATGATTTTAGCTATAATTAGCTATAATTAAACATCAAAAGTGATAGAGGCCCTGTTGATTTTCGTGCATGGCTTTGTCTATTATTCATGGTTTATTATGAACATTTTCTAGATATGGAATACTGAATGATGAAAGCCGAGATAATATGGAAATGAGGCCTTTGTCAGAACAAGATGATGATGATGAAGATGATCTAACATTATTTGATATGTCAAAGCGTAAAGGCAAGCGATGACTATTCAGTAGCTAAGATCTTGAAGAATCTACAAGGAAGTTGTAATAAACTCAAGATTAAAAAAATTAGTCATTTTTAGGGGGTTTTCTTTTCAAAAAATAGAATTGCTCTAATGACTTTGAATTGATTAGGAATTATACTTCCAATGCAAGTGGTAATTCAGATGGCTCTCATCACGACTATCACAGTATTATTGTGGAAAAATAATTTAAAGTCAATGGTATATCAGAGCAACAGATTAGTAATGAAAGGAAATGCTAAAATTTTCTGCCTGTTTATAGATGTTTTCTAGCTACTTATTTGAAAGGTTTTCATGGGATGATTTGTTTTGCTCAGTTAAATGATGTTATTTGGGCCTCTTTCAGAAATAAATGCAACCAGACTTCATAGTAACTACATATATATATATATATAGATAAAAGCGCCCAGGTTTGTCATCTTTAGTTTTAAAATGATGCTAAAGCTAAGTAAGTCAATTGTTCACCTAGGAAGCTTAATGTAGTAGTTGCATTAGGTTGAGAGTTTCATTATTGTTCAATTGTAGCTTACTAACACCCCCTTCCCAAACGCCACCCTAATCAATTGTTAGAAAATCTTGTTAAAATTTCACACATCCAAAGCAATTTGTAAACTTTGGAATTTGATTGTATTATCATATATATATTAATTGATCATTTTGCAGTTATTTTTTTTAATGGGAATTCTTGAACCATAATTTTTTGTTTTGCTATTTGAAAGCCTTTCAAAACAAATATAAAGAATGATCTGGAACTAGTAAACCCTTAAGATTCCAGACTGTATTGACCGTTTTTTTGAAGTTTTATCTGTATCTGTATTGACATTATACCACAACTTTCTAGGCCTGTCTATGCCAAATTAATTCTATTGCCCAAAACTGCTGAAATTTCCTAATAAAATGAAATTTTTGAAATTCTGCAGTTTAACTACTTTCAGACAGAAGGAAACAAAGGACTGAATCAATAAATTCATCTATACATTTGATTCTATTCAGAAATGTGTTTATGCCACCCTGAGTTCCTTGGCCTTTGCCTTTTCCAGCTTCATAATTTTAGCTTGAGACTTGCACCCCATGATGCCTCCTCCCCAGTGACGTCGAATTTCCTCTACACGGTCATTGTAATTTGACTTCACACTGTCACAGATCTTCTCCATGTTATGCTTGTCCTCCTGCCTGGTGGCTGTCATGCAAACAGCTGTGGCTGTCTTCTTGTGAACCAGCTTTCCTAACCTGAATTGAAATAACATTAGGGAACATTAAAATTCGACAGTTAAAAAACAAGTCACTTAAATATTTTCAATTGGCATCAACAAAAAAGTTTTTTCAACTACGTTTTGCTTTTAATTGTTGGACTTAAAACTCAACTTTCATTTGACATTGAAAATCATTGATTAATGACATTACAACAATAAGATCAGACAAATCCAGGACCTAAATTTTACTGGGACATATTTTGATGTCAGCAGCTCTCTTCGACTGAAGCAAGGTTTCTGCACTAACAACCCCATTTTGAGCTATCCATCTGAATGATATCAACACTTTAGTTTACATGGGTCCAGGATAGAGGGCACAAAACTTTGCATATAAATTGAACAAACAGATTATCTAGACAGCATTCAAATTTAAACCCAGTTATGCCAAATTAAGATCCTTGCATATTAGCATGGCATGCAAAAGGGATTTTTTTTATTGACATTTTCCCCAATATCAGAGATTATATAATTTGTTAAGGCTATTGATACATTAAGATTGTTACAAAATCATAATGGTTGGTATGCATATCTTTTTCACTTGACTTTGTACCCATTTACAACAGGCCTTGTTAGGAGAGGTGCTGAAGCTCGATCAAGTGCCTCCACACGTGTCTAGAAAGTTCTAGGAGCTTGATTGATCGAGCACCTAGCATGTTTGTGCTGTCTAAAAATTAAATGCAAAAGACCAAATTTTGTTTTTGAAGATATATATTTGATGATGCTCAATCGAGTGCCTAGAAAGCTGAAGGTGCTCAGTTTGTCAACCGCCTGCCATTTTGCTCCTCACAAGGCCTGATTAGCAAACTTAACTTTATCTTTGTACAGTCTGCTAATAAAGTCCATTACTCCAAACTATCATTGGGAAGAAACAAGCATACTTGGGGCATTTTTCACACCCTTAGATCACTTGTGTGGTGGAATGCTTTTGATATTCTGTGTTATTTCTTAAAAAGTGTTTTGAACAGGCTATGCATTTCACATTAAGGCCTGCAGCAAATTATTTATTTTTCAAAGGAAGTAAAAATAACCAGAATATTACCTTGCCTTTCCTTTTACGATGCAGTATGGGACACCCATTTTTCTGCAAAGTGCTGGCAACCAAACAACAATCTGAAAAAATTAAAGTTTACTTTTATACTCATACAAAAAGCAAACTTTCCAAAAAATGTGATCCATACCACAAGTAACATGAACCTTGCAAACGTGATGGAAATGCAAAAGATTTCAAATGACAACAGAACCACAAATGGGACAGTCAGGACTGTGATGGTTTGATTGCTAATACACAGGTGAATTTAATGCTATCGTATATATAATAAGTCAGCATCTTTGGTAAATAAGGGGTACATAAGAAGGATAATGTTTTTATTTCTTTTTTTTCACATTTACATTTTTCTTATATTCCTTCATATATTAAATATATGGCTTGTGATAAGCTTCAAATAGAGACAGATGTGAACAAAGAATTTAATGTTATATTATAGTTGACTTCTCTAACCTCAATTGGATCAACATCATGTGCTATGACAACAAGCTGAGCCTTTTTGCTTTCGACCAAATTGGTGATATGATTGATTCCATATTTTAAGACAATTGGCTTCTTTCCAGGGGCTTCTTGCTGACCTTCTGCTTTCTTTTCAGCAATTTTTGTAAGCCTGGCTTTTTTTTCAGCTTTAGTTTCTGGTCGGTACTTGTGGAGAAGCTTGAAAAGTTGTGTAGCTATTGAACAAAAACATGGTTCCTTTTATTTGTCAGGTTTAATAACATCAGAATGAAGAAAAAGTTTGAGACACTGGTAATAATTGTGACAAAATATGATTGCCATTTTCAATGATGAATACCTTAGATAAAAAACTATAACACACAACAATCATTTTTACCCTAACTGATTGCAACTGACTATTGCCTTAGTACCTTAATCACAGCTAGAACCCTATATGTTATAAGCCACAACTATAATCAGTAAAAATCAAGGTCATTCTTTTGAAATGATTATGCAATTTAAGTAGACAGTTAATTGGAAAATCTAATGATTGCTTTATAAAAATATGGTTGGACCTCAAGAGACATCATTTGATTTCATAGTGTATTTCTGATGTCCACATCTTAGGAATTGAAGGCACAAACACTGTGATGTCACAGTGTCGCCGGATCAATTTTTCTTTGCCCAGCATGTTCTTGAAAAATGGCTACTTTTCAGCATTAAAACTGTAACAATAAAGGTAGTCTTCCACCTTTGTGGAAATGCGTTCTTTTTTGTGAAGGGTCTGCATCATTTGTATCTGTCATCTGGTCATAAGTTAAGAATTAATGGGTTCTTTATACAAAATCGGCAGACTGCAAATTCAAACTTGTTTATGGTTTCACACAGAACTATATACATATAAATATTATAAAAAAAATAAAGAAAACAAGAGTTTATGGCTTTCATTCAAAGGAAAACTGTACCTTTAGTTGAAACACAAAATACCTGTATTTTTGTCAAGGGTCTGGGTGAATTGGTTGACTGCTGGTGGGACCTTCAACCTCTGATACAAAATGCGCTTCTGTCTTTGAAGCCGAATGTACTTTGGCCATCTTACATATCTTGTCAAGTCTCTTTTTGGCTGTACATCAGCACCTTGTGTACAGAGAGTTGATTTATTTATATGACACAAGAACAACTAACAACTACCCATTTACAAAAAAGCAAAAATATTAAACTTAATTATCAGGGAATATAATCATTTGGAATAATATGGGCCTTTATTCACATCCTTCGCCAAAAACACTATCTACTTGAAGCAAATTGGCTTATCTAAAAGGAGGCAAGAAATTCTATGAGAAGGCTATTCTACAATTTATGCTGTTAAAATTTTAATTACTGCTTAATTTATCACAACAAAAATTAATTCCTTGCTAAATATAAAGCATGGGATTTGAAGCTACTTTGATTAAGATTCTAGATTTTGAAAGCATATTGTGAAATATGAAAATCCTAAAATCTTAATCAACTCTAAGAAAACAATTTCATGCATATACCAATTCCAAAGTTCTTTGGTCTTTTTTCAATCAAAGGGTTGATAACCTTCTTTTTAACAGGAACTTTGGAAGTAGTGTAAGGTGCTGCAGCAACCTTTTTGACTTTGATCTTCTTTGATTTTGGAGGCTAAAATGCAAGAGGGCAAAAATTTCAGCATTATACGATCATGTAATTGATTTTATGAGAAACATACTCACATATACAGTTTTTATATATCAATTGCAAACAAATAATAACGAAGATTCAACTCTGAGAGAATCACAACTTTAACAAGAAATGTTTGTTATTCACAGCGCATCAAAATGTATAAGCATCCTTAGCAGAAAATCTGAGCCTTTTAAAATTTTTAAATGAAATAAATTCATTAATTATGGCTGTTTACAGAACTACTAGATCCGACGTAAAATTGTTTTGATGCGAGACTTCATTTTCCGGAATGTAAAGAGCCAAAGGCAACTTGTAATTCAGCTTTATGATAAAATTTGTTCGAAAATGAGCGATATTAAACACTAAGACAAGTTTTAGAAGCCAACAGTATGTGTATAAACAAAGATGATGATGATAGACATTGATATAACGAGGTAACTAAAATGTTTAACTAGACCCACCATTTTGACAAGAATGGCTACCGCACGAGAGAAAGAGGGGAGGCAGCCCCGTAATCATATCGCAAATTTATTTCGAAAACGAGTTTAACTGCACCGCAGAGGCATGATCCAGGCAATCAAGGTACAGCTTCAAATTAAATATCGACAAAGTAGCCCCAAAACCTTTGCGTAAAATTCAGTTTTTTTATAAAAAACAATCCCCCAATGTGTATATCTTGTTGAAATTGCTAGAAAAGATACATCTCTCCAAACCAATCACAATATCTCCTTGCACTGATAAGATCATTTTGCTTGTTGAGCTACAAATCCAATGATACAACATTCGAAATTCAGAAAATGTTCACCTTCAAGCCGGGGGCGTAGCTAGTGGGGGTAACTGGGGTATTACATCCCAAATTTTTCTTGAGTTTGTCGGTAAATCTTCAGATGGTCCATTAAATCCTTAATTGCCGGTAAAATTGCCTGCCGTCAGGTGAAATAACACCTAAATCTTCCGTGATCTATTGCTTCGTCGGTAAATTTCAGTCTTGATGACCCCCTACCCCCTAGTCTGAGAGGTCAAGTTATGACACTGCTTCCATCACCTTGTTTCTCCTAAAAAGCTGGTTCTGTAGCCTTACATTTAGCGTTATACCATATTCTAATAAAGAATGATCTTGCATATTTTGAAATGTGTTTTTATGAGAAAGTGTAGCGTTTCTTGACAATTTAGCTTTGGGTTCAGAAAAAGTCTACATGGCCCATAAAGTGAAGCTGTTAGGGGCTTCTTATATCAATATAACCACAATTTTATATTCATTTCATTTCATTTTGGATGCCCTAAATTGTGAAAAAGTCATCACAAAAGCTAAAATATTAGAATCCTCTCCTAGCAACAAAGTTGAACATGAAGTAGCTCGATAATGACCACTGACCACGAAAAGGGGAATGAAATTAAATCTTACTTTAATTTTTTCACTTGAGATAAAAAGCAGGGTTGAAAAATACTAGATACACTTGAAAATAAGGACCAAGTTCTCGTTTTTTATACTCAAAACCACTAAATACTTCTATCTATTTGTATTTTATCGCAATTTCAAGTTTTGATGCAATAATACAATAATATAAAAGCTCAATAATGCAATTTCTTCAAATTTTGATCATTTGCAAGTTTAAAAAATTGGTTTAAAAAAGTAGCAACTTATCCTTGCATTACTTAAATTTACACACACGACCCTCCTTCTCTAGATGATCTCTAGGTGACTTCACCAGGACTTACATCACGAATTTAGAAGTGAGAGGCCAAGGCTAACAAAAGTAAGGGGCAGGGACGAAAACAAGTTGCTAATTTTGGGGGGGCGTGGAAGGATGAAAATTCCAATCTAAGTAAGAAATTTTTTTCATTTGACCAGTAAATCTACTATACCTACCAAATTGTATTTGTAAATAGCCCGAACACCATAGTTCTATTTTCTTTATAATTACCAAAACTTTACTCAATAATTAGCCTAAAGCATAAAAGCCTAAATCTCTAAATTTTGATTAACATGAAACAGACATTTAAACTTACAGTAAGATTTATACAACATTTAAGCAAAACCAGTATTAGATATATTTAATGATTAGTAGTATTCTTTCAGATCAATTGATCAATTTTATCTAAAATACATTTTTTCACGATATAGAAGCACCAAGAACTTGAGCCTTTAATTTTTGTTCTTGATCGAAGAAAACTACTAACAATTTTCAGAGGGCCAAATGCCTTTTCATTCTTTACAATTGAAATGATGATTTGAGAACAAACTTGTGCATATGCCTGATTCGAAAGATGAAACACTCTTCTTTGATCAAATACTTCTACTGCAGTTTTGCAGTGTGTTCTTGCTTTACAGCAGTTTTGTCATAGGAATTTATGATAAGGGTCAAGGGCGTTAACAAATAACAGGGGGAGTTTAGCATAAACTCGTTTTTTATAAGAAGCGTTGAGAATTTTTAGCACTAAAAGATCATTGATCTTTTATTGAATTAACTACTCGTAGTTTCTTAAAAAACTCCCACTCTAATATTTTCTGATCAATACGGGAATTATTATTCCAAACTATAAAGTTTCAAGTTTCTTATCCGGAAATTCACCTTGCCTGTTTGTAATTTTTTTCAACTCCCGTCAGAAAGAAAGCAAACGAGGCAATTGTGCAATTTGGATCCAGTAGAGATGGGATATACAATAGAAAACGATAAGTGGATGGGTCAGCTTCAGCCTGTGAATTTCAATGTTTAGAATTTTTACATTCAAAATAAAAAAACTTCTTAAAATATAAAATTCACATGTTTGGTCCTTAGAAAAAATTCCAAGTCAACCGTTAAGTTTTCCAACTGTAACTGGATTTTCCAAACTTTGGGGGGGCGTTACGCCCCCCACGCCCCCCTATTATTTACGTGCCTGGTAAGGGGCCAGGGCTTTTTCAACTTATACTGCAGATTTAAAACTACTTGCTTCGCAAAAAAGTATAGGGACTATGGCCCCTCCATCCCCTCTCTACCACCACCCCCCCCCTCGTTGGCGTGGGCCCTGTTCACTGGTCACAGTCATCCACCAACTCACATTTTTGACAAAGCAAATAGATGGTTATCCTGGGCTTTCGCGCGTCTTTCATAAATGAATTATGATTTTATTCGCGTCTTGGTCCCAAGAACCCCAGTCTAAAATAACACATATGAGCATTTTTTGGCTTGTGTCTGCTCAACATCGTTATCTGCGTGTGAAATTACCTCCAGTATACCAATTCTCGTGCTGGTATAACAATTTGCACAATTTATGTCAAATACTGTGCCACGAGCCCAAACTGTTAACAATTTTAATATCATCTCTAAAAGATGATATTAAAATTTCTTTTCAAGCTGAAGTCTTCTCCAGCCAAGCTGCCTATACACATTGCACCCGAATTGTTTTTCGCTCGTTTGGTAGAGAAAAGAATTAATATGTGCAATGATTGCCGAAAGATGCCGAAAGAAGAACGGAGAAGTATGTTGCTTTCCAGATGGTTGGTTTTTAATTACTTTATGAAATGGAGGCTTGTAGCATTGAACAGCTGGGAAACGTATAAAAACGAAATCGAAGGGGAACGGCAGAAGAAGCATTAGATATCGTTCTTTGGTCAATGCAGAAGCAAACCTTGATTAATTTGCGATTGACGTTTGGATTACCAGCACTTTTCTACAGGAAAGTAAGCTCCAACATAACTATTTCATTGCCTGTTGGTTTTTGCTTGCCGACAGAATTTCCTAAAAGCTTTCAACGGACTCACTTGGGTATTGTGCAATAAGAACTTGTAAAGATCTAGAGGGAAAAGGTGAGTAATAGCTATTTGCGGACAATATTTGATTTCAAGCAAAAGGGGACGCGTTTACAGCAATAAACAAAATGCTTCGTATTGGTAAATTATCAACAAGAAACTATAATAACATGATAGGCTTTTTAATAATGTGTAAACTTCCGAATATGTTTTTTTACCAATAGATTCGCTTTAAAATTATTTTTCAGAATGATCTGATTCAAATTTCAACTAACTGAAAACTTTCATTTGAACTTGTTATAAGATTCAAGTTTCGTTGAAATTGTTTTTCATTTTTGCTTGCTGAGGTACAGCATTTTGAAGGTTACAGGGAATGATGGTTCTTGCTCTGCACTGACAAATTAGGGATAAACTGTTTGACTGTATCCAAATTTTCATCTATTCAAAGCAGCAAAGTCATAATTTGTATTCATACTTTAAAATAATATTGGCTACAAACTTTATGCGTAGATTTTTCTGAAATCCGAATTAGAATAGTACCGTTAAGTATGTTCATTTCAAACTGTTGGATTTATTCCTTTTGCATTTTTTAAAGTACATTTAAGGCCTTATTCTAGGAAACAATACGATAGTGTTTAGGCTATTATTTGATAGAGGTAAAATGGGCGGTAATTTCACAACTTGCAACAATAAGTTCTACTTTCATGGAAAATTTAAGTGCTGAAAGCAGCTGCACTTCACATATATTTCCCATTAAGACACCATTTTCGCCATCCTTTGCGCAAAATAAAGCGAGTGGGTATTGGGAAACTTTAAGAAAATATTGACTTCTGTATGGGATGGTTTTCAGTAGATCGGAAGGCCTATAAAGCTAAGAAGACGCATTTAAATCATGGACTTTCAGTCGAGCAAATAGGAATGTAAAAGGGCAAGGGTTAAAAACTGCTACCAAACGACTCAATAGAAATTCCGTTTGGCTGAATCTCTCGTCGTGCAAGTAAAGCAGCACTTTCTCTAGCTTGTTATGTCTACTTTTTCTTCACTCTTTGGTATTTTTCTTTGCTATCCCCTTCTCTTTACTATCCACCATTTGTTTTTCGCATCGTACGTTTCGTACAATTAAAATGCAATCCATTGTCCATTCATGCTTAAAGCTCCCACTAGGTTTCTTCTGTGAGCAACACTATCAACAGAATAGTGCCGATGGTAAAAATGATGATGGTGATGTTGATCATAATTATTATTTTAATTATGATGATGAATATGACGATGATGATAAAGATGATGATTGAAGATGCTGAAAATGATTGCTGCAATCAGTTAATTTTAATTTTTAGGGTACTTTATACTGACATAGACAATCAAATTAACGTTTTCGATAACAAAATTTCCCAAGCTGAATTTGCAGTAAGAATTTCAGTTCACAAATGACAGTCGAGCAGCTTTCTTTTAAAGTTATTCATTAAAATTTCATGCACGTTCAAATCTTTCTATTACTTTTTGAATTTTCGAAACAGAGACTGCGGCAAAGTTGTTTGAGCAATTAAATCCAAAAATGCGCTATTTGAGGTAGGGCTGTACCGCACTTGACCAAAAAATCGTTGTTCTACTTATTGGCGTAAGTCTATGCAAATCTCTTATCGTAATCAACACCATCCAAATTTCTTGTTGCAAACCTTAATCAAATAAAAGTGCTCGCCTTTGAGGTTCCTTGGCTTAGTTCAATGCGCTCAATAGCCTCGCCTGGTAATGTGTAAAGCTGCAATTTGTAAATTCTTTTGTGTGCAGGTTTAATTTTACAGCAGGAGGTAGTACCTGTATCATGAAAAAGATGTGTTGTACTGTTTCCATGTAAAACGCAATAAGCTTGGAACCCATCTCAACATATAAACGAGTTCTCAAATCATGAATAACTGCACTAATTTGCTTGGTTTCCCCCGTAAAGCTACAGTATCAAAATCTTTTATTGTTGATCGCTGGCTAAGCTGCTAAACAACGATTGAAGTCTCAGTTTTTCGATCATGTTTTTTAGCTTGTGCTGTGGAGCTCTTTCAAAGCGTTAAGAATCTGTGTTCAACGGAGACCAGATTGTGAAGTATGAATGAGTACACATGAAGTATTTACATCATTCTGTATTATTTTTCTTGTTTTCTTCTTTTAAAGGTTTCTTTGTAGAAAAATCTTAAATCTTTTGGTGTGGTTTTGATGTTTTAGAAGCTTAAAGAAATAAAAGAAATAGTTACCATTTTATGTTTATCAAATAAATTGCTGAGTATGAAATAGGATTAACGCTTTTCAATGGTTTTATTTCGTATAAGTTTATGATTTCCAAATAATAATTTATGCTAAATCAGTAAATATTTTTCATTCTTCAAGGTGGGTTTAACCCAGGATGCACCACTAATTGACACTTGCAATGTCAAAATCTCAACCAAACGTTTATCGAAAATCAATCAACATGGCTCTTTTGATTATAATATTTTATCTATACCAAATTGGATTATCGCATTCGGCGAAAAATAATGGTGAGACATATGCTTTTGACTTTCTTAATTTCTCTTTTATAATATGACCAATAATGATAGAAGTTGCATTTGAAATAGCAACTCGTTCGTTTTATTTACGCTTGAGTCGCTGGTTTACAACCAATCTGTCTTTATTGCGCTCTGATTGATGTTCGTACAAGGCCAATGATTAGAATTTTGATAAACATCTAATCCGTGTCTGTTTGTTATGTATTAAACAGCAATGAATGTAAAAGATTTTAGCTTTTATGGATTTACATTCTTCAAAATTCTAACAATTTACAATTAAATCATGGATCCGTTTTAAGAATCGTTTTTTCTGTTTTCATTTTCTATAATCAAACACGAATTATCTTTAATGCATTTGCAAAGAATGTTCTTGTCAAGTTTTTAATATGGCTTAACATTAGATAAATTTGTAAGCAAAGGATCTTTTTAATTTGAAGTTTTGAATGAGAAAGTGAAGAATGACCAGGAAAGTCGCTTGCATGAGTATTTGTTCCGTGGCTACCAAAAAGATGTGCATCCACTGAAAAGCAACAACAAAAGCGATCCTGTTTCTGTTGTATTTGATACTCAAGTAATCCGAATTCTACAAGTGGTGAGAGTTCTTATATTCCATCTTATAGAGCTTTTGGAATCAACCAAAATATAAGACATTTTTGTAGGGATTTGCAAGTACACATGTAGTTGTAAGAAATAGGGATCATATGTGTTACCATTTTTTGTCAGATGTAGGGATAATTCTTTATATTACCAACAAGGAAACATCTCATTACAAGAAGAAAAGTAGATAAACACATCAGTTAAATAACACAGAAAAAGACTAAAATTTATGATAGATTTCAAGGCTTGAAATTACCGTTCCTCAGCAAAATGATTACCGTACATATACTTCATCTTATTTCATCTTTATCGTGTAGACAGATATGCTATTACAACGAGAAAGGAATTCATATAACCCTTTCAATCACTATAAAATGTGCAAATTGAAACTTCAACTCTCCAACTTTGCAATTCTAAGTGTAAAACTGACAGTGAAAAGCTTCCATGGTGCTAAGATTAAAAAATTTGATCTTATAAACCAACTGACCAAGGAGTCTTTGATATTTATTTTAGAATGAACGACAACAATATATCAAAGTCTATCTCTGGGTTAATCAGGTATGTTGAATTTCGCAGAAACTGTTCTCCTTGTAATCTTTGAACATAATGGAACAGTTTTACTTTGATATGCTTTCTTATGTTTCGTCCTGCTATTTTCAATTTCTTCATGCATGTGATAGTTCCTTTTAGTTCTCATTTTTATTTTAACATTTAAGCGTTTCAAGAACAAGGCATTTACAACACTAATAAATGTTTTGGAAAACTGGCAAGTTGCATTTGCTGGTGTCCCACAAGCCTCTGGATTGAAAACACTTGTTGATTTTATTTAGCTTTTTTAAAAATCCAATATTTTCTGTTATTGTCTGATTTGGTCATACATGTGTGACCGGCAGAACCCACCTTATCAAATATTAGAGCATTTCAAAACAAAATAAAGCAAAGCAAAACAAAACACAAGACGTAGTTAACACGATTAAGATATTCTAATTCATTGTTATTATTTAAAATTTTGGCATTCGCATAACATAATCGCGGAATGATTAAGCAAATTTTCCTTTAAAGTATAGAATAATGACTATAATGGATTTATATAACATTTTGTTGTAATCGTATTTGTTATTTCAATTTATATTAGAAATGATTTGCCAATCATATGTTAATTTTATTATCCTTAGTATTGGCTGAATCCGATACTTGCGTGGGATCCTCGCCAGTTCGGTGGAATCATATCAATACACGTTGCACCTGATTTGGTTTGGGTTCCAGATATTGTTCTCTATAACAGGTAAAACAAAGGATCGTCGATGCTTATAATCACAGCAAGGCAAAATTTTATTCAACCTATTTTATCGTCGCGGCCTACAACTCAAGTAGTGCTTTTTCTCCATGGCTAAGGGTGTTCTCGAAAAACCTGTAAACAAACCAGGCCATATTAGCGGGCTTTGATAGAATTATTTACAAATATGTACTGTGCCAGTGGCAGAAGTTTAGGTCTAGGGGTGCTGAAACATATCGATTTTCAGACATAGAAGACCAACTGAACAGAATATTTCAACCATATTTACCTTGGGAACTAATTGAACTGCTTGCTACTAACTATTTAAAATAGAAAGCCTGTCTACAGTTAAAGATAAAAACTATTAAAGATAAAAACCTGCTTACAATAAATAGATAAAAAAAACTACCAAATGTGGTACGCAAAAGTAAAGATAAAAATGCAGATCAGCTTTCCTTGAATGTTCCCTGTTTGAATGCGGATCCAGAAGGCTCAAGCTCCCATAAGGAAGTATATAAATCAGCAGCAGTAAATAATTTTACTAGTACGGTAGTTTTTTCTACTTAATGGTTAATGCAATTTTGCTGACGTTAACACCTTTCTTGGTAAGCAAATTAAGACAGGAGCAGAGCTTTTTCTGTGTGGGAGTGTCGAAATGTATTTGATTACAATAACGAATCTGCTTTTTCTCATCAGAAGATTTTATTTGACAATAAATTCTATATCTTTGTCCAGTGTTGATGGTAACGGGCAGTTTAGCGGTGGCTTAGATGTCTACAAACACAAAGTTCAGATAAACTATGATGGAAAACACAGCTGGTTGAATCCTGTGGTTTTCAAGAAGATTTGTCAGCTCGACGTAAGCTACTTTCCATTCGATGACCAAGAGTGCCCACTGAAATTCGGCTCTTGGGCCCATGATGCATCGAAATTGGTTACAAAGTCTTCTGTGAAATCCTCTACTGGCAATTCTTTTTATGTTCCAAATGGGGAGTGGCAGCTACTTAACATTAGGACACAAGAAAATTCCATCAAGTACCAGTGCTGTGAGATGCCATTCTCAGACGTGACTGTCACAATCAGAATTCGGCGACAGGCAATGAACCATGCTTTAACACTAATTCTGCCATGTGCTCTCCTCTCCTCATTGATCGTACTGGGATTTATACTGCCCCCTGAATCTGGAGAACGAATTGGTTTAAGCATTACGGTTTTGCTCGCAGTGACTGTATTCCAGCAACTGACAAGCCAAATCATGCCCCCTTATGATTTTCCTTATCTGGCTCAATACTACTTAGCAACGATTCTACAGACAGCCATATCCCTAGTAGTTACAACGTTAATTCTGAATTTCTATCATCGCAGCAACAGGAGAATGCCTAAGTGGGTCAAGAAAGTGCTTCTTGTTGGGTTGGCCCCTATTCTTTTTTGTCAACGCTCGAAGTCAAAGACATACACAGACAACGAGTCTGTCGACTTTGTTGTGAACGATTCTAGTGAAAACAGCCCAGTCCCAGAAGTGCTTATAGACGGCAGAAAAGAAACATCCTTCCAAGGAGACGATGGAAACAGCCTCGAAGGATCTGACAATGACATTAGAGAGAACGGGACATCAGCAAGAACAAACTTTTCGGGTAATGTATCCCCGCAGTACAGAACAAGGCTTAGACAGAAATTCGTCAACCTACACATTTGCAGAAGACTAAAGAGGGGATCAACAACTTCTGCCATACGGGCCTCTATGCATCCCGCTGTATATCCACTGCTTGGAAGAGAAGCAGGAAAAACGGCAAAGGCTTACGAGACGAAGAGAAGAATGAGGTCAATGAAAGAACGACGGGCAAAAGATTGGTTGAAGGCAGCCCGGGTTCTAGATCGTTTTTTCTTCCTTCTCTTCGTTGTCATATCAACCACAACACTATTGGTTATATTTTTCAGAGCCCCTAGATTTTCAAATGACACAAACGGGAAAACCTGATTTCCAATGATGCAAACATTGATTTTATAAAATTTGCATAAGCATATTTGCATGCAGGCTCTCGAAAAGTTTGATGAATGAGCAGTCAAGCTAAACACAGGTAAAATGAGTAGCTTGCGAAATCAAGGGACGTGTATTTTCAAATATTGGGATTCTGAATGTGTGGTTGTTGGAGAGGTTTTGCAATTTTTTTTTTTAATAATATGTCAATTTTCTTTATTTGTGGAATGTCATGCATGATCTGCAGTCATCACTGGCGTAGCCAGTACCTTTTCTATAGGGTACACAATTCTTCTGCATTAAGCTTGGTTTGTACTGCTTTTCGATAAATGTAAAGCAATGTTTATTTACTTTCCGTGAGGTCTTGCCAAATCATTCCTATATTAAGTTAGTGAGTAAGCACACCCGGTTTCCTCATTGGTGAAACATCACTTAAAATGACTCTGCTTTTGTGGCCGACGCTACATTAAGACATTAAAACTACGTTTCTTAGAACGCCTTTCAGTAAACCCATGGTAGTGTGGGCTCCGATTCAATGAAACCTATGTCATCTTTCTGTCAGGACATTTTTGATAATGACTTGAAAACTCAAACATGATTAACAAGATACTGAAACAAATGACCAGTGCAGATGGAACCGTCTAACAGTAATATTTTATCAGGCCCCACTGCACACCTTGCTACACAAATTTGATGCCCCCCTCTACAAAGACAGTGTTTTCTTCAGTTTTAATGCAACTCAATCGCCATAAAACTGATCATGACTGTTCCTAGAATTTTCATTTTTCATCGTATTGTAGATAGCAAGGTCTTCGCGATATGAGTAATTTAGATATGAGTAAAGTGATTTTTAAATAATTACTTTAGATCTTGAACTTTTCAGATTTCTCAGTGATAAATACGAGACTAGATTCTTGATTTTTTATTCGTTCGTATACTTATTATCTGTTATGAATCCAACAAAGGATTTACTCAACGTATGTATGTAAATAAATGTAAAACACACTGATATCCTTCTTCCTTTAAACGTTGACTGTCTGGCTAAAACTCATTGCTCACAGGTTATCTACTTTCAGGTGAAGTAATATTTGCTGATTCTAATTAATGGAAAGATTTGATCGAGAAAAAACGTGGTGGGATGCTTTGTCAATTAGAAATCGATTATGAAAGAATAATCACAAACAGATCGTCCGACAATGTCTGCATTTTGTATGCAATGCAGGACAAAATCTTCTCTGTAGAAATAGAACAAAAGTTTGCCGTTCGATGACCATCTGTGACTGTGGTTTTAGTAGTCGCAAAAAGCTATTTTAGTACATTACCAGAAGGGGATAAAAATAAGTTGATGTTTTCCAGTTGAAAGACTTTGTCCGTTATCTTTTAAGACAAAAGAATGGAGAATTCTCTTGCTAAAAATCTTCATAACCTTAATTCTGGCTCCATATATAAAAAGGATGTTGGATATTAAAAAAATCGTATTACTTTGAGATGTGTAACATAACATACGTAACAAGATGTTGAAGCGTTTGATGTAGAGTTCGCTGTCGATGCCATTATGGAAGTACAATTGATAAACAAGATTTAAAGTCAGATGCATTCAGCTAAAAACCTGCCGTGTTCTTGTGTCTTTCATTTATGCTAATCTTTTTATTAAAAATTGTTTCTCTAAGATAATGGTCTGGACTTCATCTTAGAGACTGATATCATGAACACTTCTAAAACTATCTATTGTCCCAGGAAGTATTTGAATATGGAAAATTAATAACAAAACTCGACAAATGTGAAGTAAATATTGATCTCTTACGCAAAAGTTTCTAGTGAAGTACAAAACTAGTATGTGTTGCTTATGTTTGGTATTAAAATGAGAACAATGGGGAAGGGAAGACGATAAAAAACTTATTTTTTTGAAATCTTTGTTACAACTAGTGAAGATAGAGGACCTCTATGTTCAGAATTACTAGCCACTGTTTAGCAAACAGTTAAGAGATTGAATAATAAGAGAACAGCCAAATATTGGCAATTTTGTTTGAAGTATATCAATAATTTCCTTATTAATTTTCAATCTAGCTGAAGCTGAAAGCACTTCCACAGGCAGCTTGTTCTTTTCTTTAGCGAGCAAAGAAACAATCTCACTCTATCCATGCAAATGACGGAGAATGTCAAGTTTTGTAGAAGATTGTCAAGTGTCTAAAGGCAGTTTACGCATTAGGAATGTTTTAGATGTATCAAACAAGCCTAAGGTAAAACAGCTTTTAAGATACAATTTGCAGCAAATGATTTAAATTAGCTCATCCTCTAACAGTGGCGCAGAGGGGGCAGGGGGGCAATTTGCCCCAGGGCTTCAGCCTGAAAAGGGCCCCTAAATTATTCTGAAATTTTTTTTTAAATGTCTTTTTTTGAGAAACTAAAAATGCATTCAAAGATATATTTGTTAATATAAAAAATGATGGCAGTAATTTCATTGGGTCCGTACACTGTGTCTTGTAGGTCTATCAGTTTTATTTATTGAGTCTAGAGCCCCGAGAAAAGCTGAATAAACCTTAGATCACATATTTTACGGATTCATCTTTTAAGCTGAGTTTCCCTGAGTTTCGCAAAATCGTACTTATTAGTGGAAGGGAGCCCTGATAAAAAATTAGGTAACCCATAGGTAATCTTGTTTTAATCTATAGCCCGTTCAAGTGAGTTATGTTTGCATTCAGACTCATTGCATAAAGCTATATTATATTTTTTTGGGCTTCTTTCAGCAAACTAGCATTAATAAAGAACTGCTTACGTTCAACAATGACTCAAGACAGACTATCAAGCCTCATGACTCTTTCGATCGAGCACGAACTAGCAAGACAAATCGATTACGACAATACCATTGATCAGTTTGCAACTGAAAAAGCAAGAAAAAATAACTTTTGAAGGATGATCTTTCACTGAAAAGCAAAGTTCCATGGGATTGTGGCTCACCAGAAAAAAAACAGTCTGAATTGAAGGAACACATTTTGAAGTCCTCCTTTATCAACTAAAAGGGTGTGGTCAAAGAGCGTATTTGAATCGCTTACCTTTGGAATTTATGTTTTATTACATTTTATGATATTTTAACCATAATCTATAACGTGCGCAAACGTTTGAAAATGATGGGCGTTTCCCATTTCAAAAAGGGCGTGGTCTCAAAAATTGTTATATCCGACTCTAGGGCCCCAACCGGGACTTTGCCCCAGGGCCCAGGCCACCTATCGGTGGCCCTGCCTCTAACACTTCTGTTTCAACGTTAATAGGAATGCCGTGCATATGTTCAACTTAACTTTGATGGAGTGTTATCCCTTTCCCAGGTGAAACTAATTCAGCTACCTAATATGTTCGTTGTGGCTTCCTTCATTGCATACATTAACAAAATCACAGGGTGCATTTGATCCGTATACATCTTTTACTTAAATTTGGTAAAACACAGGCAAACATATAACAATAACGCTTACTTACTGTATACCACTTCAACGTTTTGTTGGGGTTTTTTTCTAGCGGTACTATCATCATCTGTTTGTGTTAAGATAATTTTTCACTTGGTTTAGTGAGAGGCCTGTAAACCACGGTGCCTGGGATATCGCCTAGTTAGCCTCTGCCTTACCCTGGTCCTCTGTGTAAGAGATATCCTGAATATATCTGGGATTCTGTTCGTGTTAGCCTACTTCGCATGCTAATTATTCTGAAATGTTATCTTGTTATCTTGGATGGCCAATGTTATCAACAAAATGATGTTTTACACTGTATCAAGAAGACTTCTAATAGCAATTTTGATCTTTTTTCGCTTAGCATTTTTTCATCAATCTTATGTTGACCCTCCCCTCAAACTAAATGTCTTTCTATTAGCCCCGAATCACCCCCCCTTTGGCCCCTTTGGCCCCTTTGGGCCCTTTGGCCCCTTTGGGCCCTTTGGACCCTTTCCTTTTCCTCCTTCCCGCGCTGTCAAAAAGGCACATCGGAAGGAGGCTACACTAACAGAACGTGGCAACAACAATCTTTGACCGTACAGGTCACTTGTTGTGGAAGAAGCTCCAATGGTGGTTAGAAAGCATTTACAGTCAGTTTGAGAAATGCTAACAAGTAACTGGCAGTTTCCTAGCAAAGATGGAAGGCTTATCGCTGGAAGCAACGCTTATTCGAGCTGTGTTCCTTAAACGACAAACCATGTTACGTAAATTTAAGCTAGGCCAAACTGATATGATTTTTCACGTCTAGAGAAACCGTGTGATCCTTGGAAGAAGTAAACCTTATCACAGTATAAATATGTTAGAGTCGTACATCACTCCCCTTCTGATGGGGTATGTCAACAAATACATTAAAAATTTGAAGCCATCGGACTTAAGCCTGTCCGTGTGGGGTGGAGATGTAGTGTTGCAGAATTTGGAGCTTAATCTTGAAGTTCTACAAGAAGTGAGTAATACAGTTTTCTACCAATAGCCTGTCTACCATTGATATTCTATCACAACTTCAGGGAGAAAGTATCAACAGTTACAGCTCTCATTGATAAATGTTAATGTTGACAAACTAGTGCCGTTTATTTTATTAAAAAACATTTATTATTAAGTGGAAAAATAGTGTGATGTGGCACGCAAGCCTTTCCTAAAGTTTGTTGAAAGTTTGATACACCCTGTTTCAAACCTGGAATTTGTGGCTGTTCCTAACAAGATGAAAGTTCCTCATTATATTTATTCATTTATGTTGACCAGCATTCTTTGCAGCTGCACTCTCAAGAATTTTTCGAAAAATTAAGAGTGCACTTTTGCACACCCAAGTGATGAGCATGGCTTGGGCATAGTTTTTGGTGTTGCTCAAATTTACAGGTATTTTTAAAGATCACAAAATGACTTTCTTTTTGCAAAAGAGATGGAAGTCATTCTAAATGGAGTAATCTTCTTGAGATCAGGGCTGCCAAGAAGTTTACCAGTCAGGGCAAAACTGAAATATGACCTGCAAAAGAAGGGAGCCGAAATTTTTTGTGATCATGCCTTCAATTCTTGCAGTCATTCTCTTGCAATCGTTTAGTGCCATTTACCATTAGCCTGTGCACTCCAGAGATCTTGCCAAAAACTGCCATGAAATCCAGACCAGTGTGTTGATACAGAATGAAGGTGATGGAAGCTTTTTTACACTGGCATTGGCAAATGATCATTTGAAAAATTATTTTAAAAAAAGTTTGATTAGAATAGATCAAAATTTTAACAGTTATAATGTCTGAAACTTATTAATAGCCCTCATATTTCTAAGGTGACAAAATGGTTAAATATATTGTAAGTGCCATTTATAGAGGTTACTCGATGACGTTGTGTCTTCTCCCTCTATGAATGGCACCATATAAAGTAGTTGTTGCCTAGCCTTAATGTTTTAATTGCTTAAAGAAAAAGATATTTCTAAATTGATTGAATACCAAATTTGTTTTTTATCAGGAACTTAGTTTGCCAGTCAGATTTCTTAGTGGAAGGATTCATGAACTTCAGATTCATGTACCGTGGACAAGAATAACATATGAGCCTGTAGAGATAACAATTAACACAATTGAGTTTGTTGTCAAGCTGAGAGATCCTGATGACGACAAGATACCAAAGCAAAATGATGAGGCAGAAAAAGCAAAGGTAAAAATGTTCAGGAGAGAAATGCAAAAAGCCAAAGCTGCTAGGGAGGCAGAGCACCTTCCTCCTGGCTATGTTCAAGGTGTGATGAACAAAGTGATAAATAACATATCTGTCTGCGTCAATAACTTAATTTTAAAGTATGTTGAAGATGACATTGTCTTTTCACTGAATGTAAAGAGTGTTTCACTCTTTAGTGCAAATGAGAATTGGGAGAAGGCCTTTGTTGAGCTCACATTGCCAAGCCTGTGTCTGAGGAAAATTTGTAACATCAATGATTTGACAATTTGCTTAGACAGTAGAAATGCAGATGGTAAGATTGAAATGTACCAAGATCCAATCTTATATAAATGCAATCTTTCTTGTAGAATTTTGTCTAAATATGTAGGGCTAGGTAGTGTTAGTGCATATGAGAATCAGGCTAATGTATACTGTGAAAACTTGGACCTCTCTTCCACGGATGTGCAGCTCCCAATGATAATAAGACTGTTAAAGCTCTGCCTTGGCCTCTATTATCGTACACTTGATTTGCCTGGATGCAATTATAAACATCATCCGGCTGAAGAAATCTTAGAGCATCAATCTCATTTGAAAAATGCCACAAAAGGTTCTAATAATGACCAAAGTCAGCAGCAAGGACCAGTGGAGGATTCAGGTTGGGTTTCCTGGGCATGGTCTATGTTGCCAAACTTGGCAGATGAAGGACAGATAGGCCAGGCTCATATGCATTATGACTTTGATACAACCATGATATTTGGCATTTTCATAACACAGTGTTCTTTAACATTGAAAGTGACAGATGAAGCCCATAATAGTAGCATTGTTGGAACAAGAAGATTTGAGTTCTGTCCAGTTTTAAACATAGAGATGTCAGGTTGTGCAATTGAAGTTATTTCTAAAGGAGAGGAATATTTTGACTGTCAGTTTGGCGTTTGCAACATTGTTGGTTATATGATAGGGAACTGCCTCTGCAAGAAAGAAAAAGCAGATATTTACAATGTACGATCTGATGCTTCCATTGACTTCGAGGAGATGGATAAGGAAGAAGAGGCATGTATCAAATTCCTGTACTGTTTTGTTGTTAAGGCTCAAATTCAATCTCATTTGACATTTTCAGAAATACTTTGAAATTCATTTCAGAAATTTTTCAGATTCTAAATTTTCAGAAACCTTTTGATTGCAATGTAAATTTATCTCATTTAATTAACAAATACTATATGTGTAATTTTGCAGAAGCAGGCCATAAAGATCTTAAGTTACTCTCTTTATTAAAAGCATCATCACAGTGTAATAATTTTTTATTCATATCAATACACAGTAAGGTTGACAGTTATCTTGCAAAAAGCACTAAAGACAGAGATGTATGTACTTTGGTATGGAGATGGAAAGCAGTTTAAATTGGAGATCAAATGCTTGTGAGATTGTAATGAATCAAAATAGAAACTGCAATAGAGAAAAAATGTTCTAAGATATTAAAGCTAGGCCAGGTATACATTTCTGGTAAACAGTGACAAAGTACTCAAACATTAACAATTTCTTCTCTACAGGATGAGCTTTTCTTTCAAATTGGTAATTCAAAGGATACAGCTACTAGTGGAGTAAGCTTTCTTGAAGATTCACTGTTCCAGCAACCTGGCAATCATGGAAATTCAGAGATGGACAAAAGCAATATGTATAAGAAAACAGTTCTGCCTGAAAAAGGAAAACAGTTTAATGAAGGAAAGGTTACAAGAAAATTTGGTGCACTCTTTTTTGATTATTTTTATGTGATGGACCTTCCAAAGTATGAAAATTTGGATGAAAAGCAAAATATAACGAAGCTGGATTCAGATCATGGTGTTGATTATGTCAAAGAAGTATCTACAAAAAGGATCATCGTAGGACCATCTCATTGCTATGTATCAAGCAGATTACATCATTTGGTTAAAAAAATAATTGCCTTTTGTGAAGACGATAGCCCTCCTCGAAAAAGTAAGTTTTATTTTCAAATCAGACAAAGTGGTTGTCATTGTACACATAGCTTTTACTTTATGCATAGAAGATTTTATTCCTGAGCTCAAAAAATAAATCTGCAAGTCTAGAATAATATTTTGTGTATGCACTTTGGTTTAAGATAATTATATGCATATCCTGGCCTTGAAATGCTAACAAAAAACTGGGGACTACCTATGTTTCTAAATAAAGCTCTGGCAGTCAATGATACTTTTGTGTTGAAACAATATTGTGCTTCATTAGTCTGTATACTCTATTATTATCCATAACTTGGGGGTGTTTCCAATAATCATCATCTTGCATGTTGTTGAGAATGTCAAGAACTTTTTGCTTAAGATCCAAACACTGGTATGCTGTAAAGGGTTTACAGTTTGCTCTCACTGCTTTTTGTTGGCTTTTTATGCTTGTGTAATTTTTGTAACCAATTTGGTAACCAAAATTTCATATTATATATTATCATTATTTGTTTTTCTTCCATCTATAGTGAAAGAAGATGAGTTTATTGATCAGTTTGTTGTGAACCAACTAGTGCTTGGAAATCTGCCTACAAGAGCACTTCATTTTACCTGCCAGTCCCTAAATTTATCAGTGTCCTATGCCGACCATCTTTTTCATGCAGAAAGTGCTGTAAGTGTGCTAATCATGTTAGAGTTTTTTACTTTATAATATAGAAACATTCAAATCATGTTTCAAAATCTTTATCCTAAATTTTGTGACATATGCATTCACTGGGAATTAAATTTTCTGAAATCTTTATATTTGTCAGTATTTAATTTTTTTGTTTGAAATATGTAATTGTCTAAGGCGAGGAACATAAAATAACCAGTTATTATATATTATCAGATCACATTTGCCTGATTGTGAAACTCAGTGTTGCAACTTTGAACAGTCCTGTTCTATACACAAATGGGTAAATACTGGACCATATATCATTCTGTAGTTTTTATTGAACAGGAATTGTGTATTTTAGATGAAGTTTGTATATGGTTAACATCTGATACCTTGTAATTTGTTTCCTGCAGAATGAGCAGTGTAATTTATATGGACTGATGCTGCTAATTGACAGAGTTGATTATCAAGCAACTTCTCCTATGTATCCAGCCGAGCTGAATTTTCTTTTGAAAACAGCTACCAAACAGAAAGCAATATTCTGCAGAGCAGCATATTCTGATTATTTTGCCAAGGTAAATATTTATATAGATATTGCACTTTTTTATTTCTGTTCATGTCTTGAAAGAATAAAATGTTTTGATTTATCTTTCTGTTTGGCTTATCTTTGATTTCCTCTCCTTGTTGGAAAGCAAAGTCATCAGTTCCAGTTGAGATCTGCAAGCTTGATTGATTATTTGTTTTGTTTTTCTATGAGATATATCAACAGGCCTCTCTGGGAAAAAAGCAATATCTTATATTTGTCAATTGCATGTATATATGTAATCGTAATGATGAAAATTTCTGTTTTACCAATTTGTCATATTGTACTTGATGCAGAAGGAAAGGCTATGCACGCTTTGGTGTATAGAAGAGTATGGCTTTCCATATTTCTGTTGGTGAATTGTGTCAATATCATGATTCTGACAATCAAATTCATCATAGCTGTTATTTCCATTTTATTGCATTGTAGCTCTTTGGTGTGCAAGTTGGTATATGTGAACATGGCCCTGAAGGCTCAGATCCCACTGTTCTTAATATTGTTCCACTGACTCATGCAACAGTGTACTCCAAAATGTTTATTGGGGAAAGGTTAGGGATATGAATCTGACAATCAGATTTTTGTTAGCTATTATATCACTGAGTTGAACATATATTTAGATTCTTGTTTTACAACATCCTTTTTCATATCCACCCATTTCATATGTTTTAAAGCTTTTTCTCTTCACATCAAATCATTTTTACTAGCTAGTTTCAGCTTCTCCACTTAACTTTTTGCTATCAACTTTGGGAGAAATCCTCACTTGTATTAAGTTATTCATCAAGTTTGACAAACTATTAATAACAAATCTTTTAGCCCAATGCAAAATGCTTCAAAGTTAGAAGTCAGAGCTCAAACTCCAAACCTGACATTCAATTTGACAAAAGCACAAGTACTTATGATCACGGACCTGTTGAACTCATGGACAAAACAAGGACCAGCTGCTTTTAACCAAATACTACTAGATGACATATTTCATCCCAAAGGTTTGTTGAATATAGTAAAGGCTTGATGTTTTGTAAATTTTATTTTCTTCTTCTTTGAAATGATGTTGTATAAAGCTGTTTGTGTAGCTCACAGATTTGCATCTGTTAAGGAAAAAGCTCAAGACCGATGGCATTTATTTGACCTTTGATGCTAGAATTATTAGATTAAGATTCATTCATGTTCCTTTAAAAATTGTATGTACTTTACTATTACCATCAAAACTGTTTCTATTACAGTAAATTTTTGTTAAAATATTTCATGTGTGCAGCTCTGATTAAACTGTTTAGAGAACTCTGCTATAGACTGATTGACAGTCATCTTATCTTCATTCATGATATCTATACCACATATTGAGTATAAACGTGTAATTTTATTTCCCTCTAACAAATGTTGCTAGGATAAAAATTTTCAACCAAGGCTCTAATTTCTAGCAATCCCTTTTCGCATAACATTTTAATGCAAATTTTTTTTCCAAAATTTATCACACTCGTTATAGACCCTTGTTGAGTTTTTGATTATATGGTTGAAATTTAATATCTTCCTTTTATCGCGTTTCTGTTGACTGTCGAATGTTCTTAAAATGAAATTGAGCAGAAATCATGAGCACAATATCGGCAATTTTATTACCGGTTGACAATTGAATTTGACGATTTTTGCCTTTACAGCTGAGAACCAGAGTGCATCATCACTTCTTGATGCTTCTTTAGTTGCTATGGAGATGAAGATCGTTGACACTGACGCAGCTTATGCAGTCAGTGGTTCCCTTGGAAGCTTTAAAATTTCTGTTCAATCACTGCGTAAGTTTGACTTGCAAAATCAAAGTTTCTGTTTTGGTTGAAATGAGATCAACCTTTGATTGATCGATGATGAGATTGAAATTTTCACTCATGTTCAATATTTCCATTAACATCCTGGGAGCGGGGGGGGGGGGGGGGAGTGAGGGAGTGGGAGTGGGTGGTGGGGAATGGGAAGGTGCATTTTCACTCAGTATTGGCACCTTACCATTTTGCTGATTTTAATATCTTTAATCAATGATATAAGCTTTTTTGTAAACCTACACTTGTTGATGATATTGGCAATAACATTTTTTGGAAATGGTTTTTGAAAGAAAGCATCTTTAAATATATGTTTTGGCTCATGGATTGGTTACATTACAGCCTGTTTGTAGACAATTTATATTTTTGTTACTAAGCAGGATATTGCCAGATAGTCAATTGTTCAAAAGTTCAATTGTTTAATGTACATTTGCAATATACTTTCATTAAATTAAACTTTTGTACTTTCATTAGAAGCCTTAGCCTTGACATTTTGCTTTTCATTTTGCTAAAAACCCACCTGTTTGGTTCTACACCTCTTCTTCTGTTGTCTTCTTATTCTTCATTTGAAAAAAAGACTACATTTTTTGTAGATAAAGGCGTTCCAACTAACACTGCTGTAATGTATGGACCTTTAAACACGGCTGCCGTTAGCAGTGTGCAATCGTTTCTTGATCAAAATAACAAGAGCCTCCAAGACATACCAAATGTGACTCTGTTGCAGTTTAAAGCACAAATACCTTCCAATGAAAATCAAGGCTCAACCAAAAAAGGTATGTTGAAGCGTACGGTTTGTTAGGAGAACGAATTGCACCTGTTTGCTTACTGTAAGCACATTAGCACACTATACTTGTCAGAAACCATGCAAAACCGTAATACTATATCCGTATCTACTTCTTATGCTCATGGCTAACTATTTTGTGATATCAGGATATTTTACTTTGTATCGTTAACCAATTCATATGCTTGGTTTCAGGTTATACTTTGCAGCTTTATTCCATTAGGCCTACCTTAAACTTCTTTCCTACTATACCATTCTAACGTTTTATACACCTAAAACTCGTCAGACTGAAACTCTTTAGACAACAATTTTTTAGTGAAGCTTCATGCAATCCTGAAATTTTGTGCCAAAAAATCATCTATGCATGATTCTAATCTAAAGAACTCCTTCTCTTTTTACATCTTAGAAGCTGCAGTATTTTTATTGCAAATGAAAGGTATCGCTCTACTTGTAACTCAACCACTTATCGACTGGACTGACTATAAGCCGTCCTCTATTCCAAGAAAGCGAACACGTGGGATTGAAAAGAGACCATCACGTATCATGTCTCGAAGCATGTCGGCCAGCACTCCAAAGAAAAAATCCTATACTCGACGTGAGTTTTAAGCTTCTTTTTTCTTAAACAAAAACATCAGGCAAAAAATCAGGCTTGAATTTAATTTAGCCCTGAAAATCACAGAATGCAATATAATTTATACGATCTACTATCCACGCTTCGACGTATAAAACAGGAAAGTTTTAAAGTACAACTTTTAGTTTCACGCTTAATATCTACTGACCAACCATCTAAGTTGCTATTCCGAGTTTCTCGTTTAATGTGATCATCGACATTTGGTGGCTTGTCTTCAGCTCTCCACTTTGAGCAGCTCTAACTACACGGTGTATAGAACACTGCAATAGACTGGTTTACAGTTATCTTTATTCTTGTACCACTTGCAAGAGTCATGTATTTTTTGTTAATGGATGTTTTTTAGTGTATAGAGCCTTATGATCTTCTACAGAAAACAGTCGCTATAATAACATACTTCAACCAAGGCTCTAATTTCTAGCAATCATATTTCAATATCACATGTCAATTTCAAACATTGCCTTTCTCTAAATTTTTCTTTTTCACAAGTGTTTGGAAATTCTCCTTCAAAAACTTCAAAAGAGCTCCTCGACCAGCGGGACAAGAAACAGGAAGAAAGAAGGCAACATCAAGATATCAGAACAAGCGAGGAGAGTCTCATATCGTACACCATGGAAATAATGAAATCGCTTGTTTTGAAGGTTAGAAATCTATATTCATTTTCAGAATGTAAGCTTAATTTTATTTTTATAGCAGTTGGTGCAATACAGATTCCCATTGTTGTGGCCTAGTCGTTGGAACAACATTTTCTCAAATATCTCAAATAGGTGCAGAATATCTTATATTTCATATTTTTATATTGATTCTTTTAAGGAGCTATATAGCCATTGTCAGCTGAGATTGGTTGACTAAGATCGAGCTAGATCGAGCTAGAGAGTTGAGAAAGATATGCTTTGTCTATGATATGCATAAATTTTTTTTAAATCGTGCTGTATTAAAGAAAATCAAGCTGTGTATGAAGTCCTCTGATTGCGTTTAAACTGCAAACCTATAGGTGACAATAATCATTTTTATAGATAGTCTCTATCATAGGCGTTTTTTTCTAAAGATTTTTCTTTTTTCTTTTAAGAAGTGTTCCAAATGCTTTCAAGAAACGTTTCAAGTCAAAATTTTTGTAGAAACTGAAAAAGAATTCTAAAGTGTGACGTCACCAAAAACCTATTTTTAGAATTTTTGAATTTTTACCACATAACATAAAAAAATAGACCTTTGCATATTTTAAGGTATTTCATGATGTTCTTTCAGGCTATTAAATCCAAATACAAAAATTTTAAAAATAAATTTTTGTGCAGCATCACTTTAGAACTCTATAGACCATTTTGACGATTTATAGTTTATAGACTATAGACTGATTTAGGTTTTCTCTTTACCAGGTGGACCTTGAGTCTATTGCTGTTTTTATGCCTGTAGGATCATCTAAACATGGTAAGCATTGATTCTTGTTCGTCTTTGATTTATTTGCTTCTCTAAAGATATTATGCTCCCGTAATGCTTCCTTCCAGCAATTTTTAATCAACATGACCAGCAAGCTGTCTTTATGACGTTTATGTCCATTTACGTTTCACTTCGCTGTGCTAAAATATTCCCAATATATGTCAGAACTCTAGAAACTATTTAGCCTTATAAGGTATTAAGAGTACCGTTTTCTGAAGAGGTCTTTCTCGTAGAGTCTTTTTTTCTGAAACTTTCCATACTTTGCAACCGTCTCTTTGCAATTTTGCCTTTTGGTTTTCTGAGGTTAAGGACCCAATAAATTTTATTCTTTGCGTTAAAAAATTTGCCGACTTAAAACAAAGAGATTGGATGAATTTGTGAATTTCTAGTGCTCTAGCTCCTAAGGCTAACTTTTGTCTACAGTTCTCAGTGGGTGGAGAAGGGAGCTTCCAGGCCAAGTCAAGTAATGATTACAACACAAGAAATATGTTTTGACCATCGTAAATCTGTCTTCTTTCCATTCTGTGGCTCCAAATTTTAACTCTATGTAATTGAAAGTCATTTTTCCAAAAGGGTTTGAAACTACTAACCCAGACTACAACATACCATTGGCAGTGAAAGCAGCCTGCCAGTTGCGATCTCGCACCTTTCTCGATACACTTGTGGTCACCCTTCCAAGCATCAAAATAAACAGTTCAAACACGAAAGATATTGACATGTCAGGTGATATTCCAATCTTGCAGCAATCAGACGAGCTTCAAGAGCATTCCCTACCATGGGCATTAAATGGCCACGGGTTTTCAGTATACATCCTAACAGCAGAGACTCTGGCATCAAGACCAGATTTTGAAGCATGTTATATGTGGCATCCAGCACCGTGGACTATGTTCCTCGCAGCGGCTCATACGAATCCTAAGACACCTGAGGGCCTTAAAAAACCCTTTCTATTCTTGCAAGATTCATTGACAATGGTAGGCATAAAACCTGTTGCAAAGAGCCCTCGTGCAAATTATGGTAGCATAAAGGACAAAAACCAGCAGTCCCTTGGCTTCTGTGTCCATATTGATTTGTCTTCGGTGTCTATTGGAATATCAAGAAAACAGGTTGGTACCATTGCAAGGTTTTTATAATTTGTGCCTAGTGATAAAACCCATTCTAATTTATAAGCTAGTATTAGACATCATTTACATAATATTTTTTGCTGTCTAGTCACTTTCTTATCATGGATGTTTCTTTCATAAAACAGAAACACCCTTGATGACAAAAATTTGATTTGATTAAACGTGGTAGTTGATTGGTTCGTTTGGTCATCTTGACCGAATTTAGTGATCAATTTAAGTCGGCTTCAACGGCCTCATTCATTCCGATGACTGCTTTCCTTTGACAGCCTTTACTTGTTTTTTTATCCTGCCAAGAAATTTGTAAAGCTGAGTTTATAGCCGAAGATCCAAAAAAATTAATTAAATTCTGAAAACTCTGCCAAAAGCGGAATCCTAAAATGAAGGCTCAGTAAAAGTAAACCTTTGATTGAGAAAGGAAATTTAGCATAATTTCCTTAAAGTTATACTAACAATCTCGGGAGGAGAGTCCTTCACTGTTTCAGTAACTAAAATCGCATGAAGCAACCTACATATATAAAATATCGTTTAGATTTCTTAAATTTTCTGAACGAATGAATGATTATCGTCACCTTCCGAATCTGTTATCTGAATAATTTACATCATCAAGTGAGCAAAGTTTAGTGTAAGAGTTAAGTGAGTGTTAATACCTTTCCTTTGTATTCATGTACGTTTAGTTAACACTCTTGATTCTCTTATTTCAAACTTTTTGTCTCAATGTGTTTATGAAATCATTTTGGTCAAAAATCATACAACGATATGATATCTCTTTATCTACTATATCTAGTTTATATTTTATCAAATGTACATAAATTAAACCCGAAACAACTTGGAATAACCAAAAACAAATAAATCTTTTTATGTTTTGGATGTTTAATTTCACATCACATACACATTCAGCGTGATTGGGAAGAATTAGAGTTTGTCGGATTCAAAAGCTCTATTAATCTTGCATAACTTTATCTTTCTCAGCTCTGTGAAGAAATATCTGAATTTTCAATGCAAATTTGTCTTATGAAGACTTTTCTGCTTTATTTAGTTTTTGTTTCTTTTAGATGAGTGTGATTCTTTCGCTCCTGCCGCGATTCAAAAAGGTCATCGAAAACTTGAGCAGCAAAAGGACAAATGAGGATCTCGGTAAAAGAATCGTCAGTGATGACGTCATAAACGATGAAACGAAATCAAACCGCTCGGCCGGCAAAGATCTGGATCGTCGTTCCGTATCCACAGCATCAACAGCAGACCAGCCGGATGTTCTTAGTGTTTCTACAGAGACTTCAATTTCCGGCTTGGGCTTTAAAGTAATTATTGAGTGCTCACATATCTTCTTTCCACGACACTTTTCACATCGGCTGAATCCAGGTTGAACCCAACCCGAGTTTCTTTGTCATCATGCCAATCGGTGAACCCTTGGTCCGGTCCAGGTTAAGAAAGTCAAGCTTCAGAGTCTGAACTGTTTGAATTGCTGATTTTGAAATTTAATGCAAGATCTGTACAGAGATCGTTTCTATATTTTTTACTCTCTGATAATTTCAAAATGAGTTGAACAGAAACACCAAGTCAATATATCTCTTAAACACTATAGAGTATATCCTATATCCCCACAAAATATATGTTGAATTGCTTACTTGGTAATCTCCTCTTTAATCCAGAAAAATTACCTGACAAAGCATTGAAATATTTTCAAGGAATCGCAAGACAATTTGGTTGTATCATTGTGGTTGCAATGGATCGTTCCAAGAATGTCAGTCACTTTGTATGGTGAGCCTTCACACTTCACAGCTAAATCTTGGTACAAAATACCTCTTCAACTGGAGGACCTTAGTTTCGCCTTCGATTATCAAATGAATGAGATTCAAATAACAAGCAAGGTTGGATCAGTTTCTGCCAAGAGCTATTTCCTAAGGTAACTGACTTTATTACACTTAAATCAATTTCTGCCTATTTTTCTTCCCATCTTAAAAGGACCACAATCTTCTGTTTTTTGCATAAGAAGCTTGCATCTTATCCTTCATTTCTTTGCCAAACTTTTCTTTTATGTTATTCCTTAATATTACCACTATTTATTTCCTGGTTATTTTACGTTTATAGAAGACAGTCAGTGGAAGAGTGCGAATCGCTTTTCTGTGAATCAAAGCCAACAGTGCCATTAGCTGGACATTGTTTTGATTTGTTCATCCTTTGATGACATACCTTTCTACTCTGAATTGTACTTTGATGCTTTTCTTGTTTACTCGGCTCCGTCTCTTTGTTTTCTACTTCCTAAGTTTTTTTTTCAATTCGGTCTTAAACACTTTTTTTGGTTGAAGTATTGGCTCTTTTTTAGGCAAGGTGGTAGTGAATGGTTGCCTGATGAATTTGGAGGCATTCTCCTCTCCTGCAAAGATATAATCAGTCACAACCTGGACATTCAACCTCCGGGGCGGAAATCAAGCCTGGGGTCTTTTCTAACTGTGACGTATACCAGAAAGCCTCTTTCTGATGAAAGGGTTAGACACGATTCAGTTCGATCAGAGGCTGCTATACTGCCGAATGCTCAAGATGTTGATGAAAAATCACATGCAAGTGACAGATCACCAAGATACGTCATTTGCGACGGTGCTGCCATTCTGCAGTCATTCCATGTAACCATGCAAGCATTCGACGTCTTATTGGTCACTGACCCGGTTGTAAATATAGCTGAGAGCTTTCTAGCTTTAAACAATATCACTGCTAAAGACACTTCTCTGAAGCCAGCTAAATTGATGGCAAGCAAAGAGGATACAGCACGAGAAGGTACCTTCCAGCCACTACCACAACTAGATGTTGATTGTAAGGGAATCCGAGTTATAGTCCCTTTGCGAGATTCAATGCTACATTCTGAATCAAGTGAGAGAAAAAGCAGCCACCTTGACGAAAACGTCTTTATATTTCAAGTTCGTTCTGGTGTGATAAAGCCAGACCCAGTAAACAGAATATCGTCGACTGTCTTGCATAAAGAGTGGTATCGCACTCTTCGGCGACATCAACGTGAAAATGGAAGGCGAACAAAAGCATGGCATATGCAATACAAGGTTGATTTCAATGGAATCAGCGCTTGGACTGGGAATTGGAATGATCTAGTGAAGAGCCTGGAGACGTCAGAGACAGAGCTCTCGGTAAACGCAGACGGACAAAATCCTGCATTGGAATGGAACTATAAGATGATGTAAGATCGGTGACTCCTTTAATACGATGATTTTGAATTAGAACATGTAGATGTTCCATTAGCAGTAACATTTATTAAAAAGCTAAGATATGATTGGAAACTTCAAGTACTTTGTAGCTGTGGCTATATATAATGTAAATGATCAAGCCATATCGATTTAAAACAACGCTTCTTGCTCCAAGCTCGTTTCATTCCCCTTTTTGTGTTAATTGATTTTTGCACAATCTGTCTTATTATCAGCCGTTTTCTTCTACTGTAGAACTGAAAGACCGCCTGCCAAGCTCAGTCCAATGCTTCAAGAATTCGATTGTCGATCTGTCATTTCTCCTGCCATTCAGGTTACAAAGAAAAGCACAAATGAGGTATTGCTCTAATTAGTTGCCTTTTTGCACAGTCTTGCAATTTCATGACTAATGAACAAATTTCAAGAAAAGAGAGATGTCAAAATATTGCTTCGACAAGACGTCACATCATTTAGGAGGTACAAACTGCTGCAGTTCCTTATTTAATGAAGTCAGTCTCTATTAGTATTAACCAATTTTATGGAGTGGAAGGACAAACAAATTATACTTTCAGCCTCTAAATGGTAAGGATGCGCAATTCTCACGTGATGTTTCATTTCAGCAAACCAAAAAAATCTATTTCTTAAGAAGAATGACGTGTTTTCTTTTAAGTTCAGATTCAGGAATCATTTTGTCGTATTCTTTAATAAACAGAAAGCCAATTGACGAGACGATATCCTTTTTCGCTTGCTAAGGTGTTGATGGTCTTCCTTGTCTTCCAGTTCCTGTTCTGACGACCATTTTCTCTCATCATAATGCTATCTTTTTTGCAGATCATTAATATTTGCACTACGGCAATGGAGATCAATTTCCCGAAAGAAATCATTGCACACTGTAATCCACGGCAGGTATGTCTTTAAGCAATTTTTTTCTGCACAAACTTTTACAAAAGCTTGGTTTCCACTTTGATTTAATATTATTTAATTTAAGATACTTCTGTGATCTGATAAACTGAGTTCGTGCTTGGGTTAAATTTGCAGTTAGCTCACAGTATATTATGCTGTTTCACGCTATCTCAGTCAAACTTAAAATTGTACCATGAGTTGATTTGCAATATAACTCAAGATCATCTCACGTTAACTCATATTGGAAGCCAAGTCTTTAAGTTTGACGATATGAGAAGATTCTTTTTCTCATAAAAGGTTTTGTTAAAGTGAAAGAAGTACTTTGCATAGACTAATTCACACTGTCTTAAATACGAATAATTCATCAAGAAAGTTTTGCTATTTGCATTTGAATGTTTTTCTTATCCTCCTTCAGGTGAAATTAATGGTAAATGTCTCTGAGCAAACCTCCTTGTCACTTAGAAATCTTGAAGCAAACAGAACCAGAATTGACAGCGTTTCTAAATTTGAGACGTGCAAAAGTCCAGATGTCCTTGATAGTGGAATTTCAAGTGATCAGTCAATTAAATGCATAAGCACTTCAAGAAGTACTCAAGACGCTACAAGCCCAGTGGTTGAAAAGACTTGGAACGACGAAAATGGGACGCCGCTCGAGCTTTTCCTTAGCATTTCAAAGGTCTCTATATCTCTTCATGTAGCACACTACAGTAGTGATCCAACTTCCCTGAAGGACGGGGAATCTTTTAGGCCGATATGCTACATGGAACTGGTTCAGCCAACTCTCAGCGTAGCATACTTTAGCGTACAGAATTCTTTTGAATTGAATGTTTTTGATGTTCTGGTAGCCATTGCACGTGAGAGCAAAACGACTGAAGTGTTACCTGAACGCCCAATATTTGATAGTGTGGTGCTGAGCACAAGCAAAGGAAAGCGTAATCAAAAGACTGGACTGTATCCATCTGTCCTCATGTTGACGGTGACAAAAGGCAAATCAAGTGATCTCAAATTGATAATCGATCGGCCGTTGCAATTTGACATCTTTTTTGAAATGACTGATGTTCTAAATATGTTCTTGAGAGAGCTAGAACTGAATCAGAAGTCCAGTCCAACACCAGAGCCTGACATTGAATTTGCTCAGAAGACCAAAAGAGTTATCACCCACCAGCCCATAACCATAGCAACGCTGTCTGCTCAGACAAACAGGATTCTTGTTTTTCTTTCAACTCATGCTGAATGCCAACTAGCTACAGGAGTAAGGTCGCTTTATGCTGTCTGTGACGTCACTAAAGGTCCCGGAAATCGATCAGGCTGTTCATTCAAGTTTGATTTCGAATGCTTTGAAATAAATTTGCTGCGTCACCATAGACTTTGCCCTTTGCTGCTGCCTTGCATCTTTAATATTGAGGGAGAAGCAGAATTTAACAGTCAGGACAAACGTAACGAGCAAAACCGGTGTGTTTTTTATTATCGCCTGTTGGTTGATTACCCGATTAGAAATAGTCTAATTTCATCGAAAGTGTTTGCTTTTAGATGGCCACTATGCCGGTTATTAAGACGATTAGGAGAACCTATTTGTTAGAATGTAATGTTCCTTTTTGTTTAACAATAATAGAAAGTTTAAGCTTGGTATCTAAAGATAGAGGTACCACTTACACGAATGCTGATAACTGATGTTTAGTAGGCAGAACTTCAAATCTGAGTGCCAGAGCTAAGAATATTTGATATATTGTTTCTTGTCAGTCTTTATATATATTTATTTCGTTTTTTATTTTATTGAATGCTCTTCTGGGCGATGTTTTGGTCAATTACAATTCAAGCCTCTTCTTCTTGCCAGAATGGTAGATAAATTTACATTAATGAACATACTTGTTTGCTAGCAATGGCGCGTCAAGAACAATATTGTCTTTCAAAAGTGGATTGGTGCGTTTCCAAGTAAGCCAGCTCCACTTAGAGTGCATTCAGCAGCTTGTGTCTTCGTTTGAAGAAAATGCCAAAAACAACAAAGATTCCAAGCAGTCAGTTATTGAACCATCTAGTGAAAATGAGAAGCAATCCTTTGTTGACATTAGCCAGGACGACCTCAGGACGGGCAACTTCAAATACGTCACTTATGCTGGTAAATTCTACCTTTAAATGAACTTTATAATTATGTGATGAATTTTTAAAGAGTTAAATATACCAACTAAAGTGCTGTGACGATCGTGAACTAGTATCGAGAAAGCAAGCCTAGCCGGCCTAAAATCTATTAGCCTAAAATGATGAAATCTTCGCAATATTTCTGCTTGTTTTGAATTCAGGTTTTTATCAAAGGAGCATTTTTCACACTGTATTTTGAACTTCTGTAAAGACAACGTCGTTTGATCTAATGTAGAAGATTCTTCATTTGAAATGTTTCTTTTTCTTTACTAGGCCAAGAACAATCTCGACCGTTGTGCAATCAAATTATGTTTTCTGAAGAAGATACTGAACGACCACCAACGATGACATGGCGCTATCCAGAGCCTCGATTTCTAAAGGAGGTTACGATCTATCCCTTGCCTTTTCATGTTGACGAAATAATGCATGGTGATGAATTAGCCGAGGTAAAAATAGATTTTTAGGTATTTTCTAATTCTTTTTAAGATATTCATAGTTTTTGTGTTTATGTGATGTATTTAAAAATCATATCTTTTCTCGGACATGTTATGAGAAGAAACAGCGCGGAGAACTTGATAATAACTGGAAAAACGGAAGCTACAAAGCAAGAGGCTGACAAAGACAAACGTATTTACAAAACCTGCAGAACTGAACTAATCCAAGGGAAACGTTGTGTTGCATTCTACCAAAGAAAGAAATTGTTTGAGAGACATGATTGTCAACGTGCTGAAAGGCACAATAAAACATGAAGAAGAAGAATCTTATAATCTGTCGCAATGTTTTCTTCGTATAGCCTTACTGCATAAAGCTTTTTATTATATCAACAAACATGACATAACTACCTTTGCACTAGTTAAACTTACATAATACTATCTATCACATCACCTAACATCGATCGTTTTCTTTTTAAGATTCCATGTGTCATTCGTTACTGGGACCAGTTAGAGCAAGACTTTGTCACCTATAGACACTTTTTCCTGTCGCAGAACAAATCAGAGACTCTGTCCTTCCCAGATCCCGTTCTTAGCACACCGGAAGTAAACAATGTTGCGTCTGAAGAATGGCAAATCGTTGTTGATGTTGCAATTGAATCTGAGACAGAGGAGAGAAGGTAACTTTAAGCTGCTCGTTTTCTCATGAATGATCATGCCATTATACAGGTTAATTTTGAAATTAACAACGGCAACTGGTTGATTAAGTAAGCTGTAATTAATCTGGTTAAAAGAATTTCAATCCATTCTAATCGGTCATTTACATCTCATCATGAAACTATGATTGAATAAGTTATTTCAATCTTTTAGGTGTCGGCAAATATTTGTGACAGCAAATTTCATATATTCGCCAATTTTGCTAACATCACTGTAAAGTACATTGCATGGTTTTCTTACAATCAACCTTTTCCAATGAGCTGTTAGCAAAAATAAAGCACAAATACATAATTATAGAATGTCTAGGATATGTAGTGTTGTTTGATCTAGATTTAATGCTAGATCTGATGCTAGATTTGACGAATTTGACATTTAAAGGAAGCATGTTTAAATAACTACCATTTAGGCGGTAGATTTCTTACTCCAAAAACAACTTTATCTGCAGAGCCAAGGCCTTTTCTGCAATAAATTCTCATTCTTTCTGTGGTATCGTCTTATAACTTTATTTAGGTATTATGAATTTCTGTTTCAGTGAAAGTGACGTCATTCCTGATGACATCTTGAAAGAAGTTAACGCTGTGTACAAGACCCCAGTGTCTGCAGCATCGCTAGCCGCCTGCGTAAAGGTCGATTCTTGCTACCTGCCAGAGAAGATTCCACATTTGCTGTTTGCAGCTTCAATTGGTTCTCTCCAGATAAATATTGCCAATCATTTTGATACTAATGAAAGTGGTGAGTTAAATTTGTTAAATATACAGTAAGTACCCGCATATAAGAAACCATTGTTTTAAACTGAGGCCTCAGAATATTAACTGAGACTTTCATCATCAGGGTCTAAGTTTCTTATCAATAAGTACTGTAAAATCAAATCAACTCAAGCTATATGACAGTACCGTCCATGAACGTGTTTTTAATGTTACTGGTAGTAGTGTCTAATACATAATCTACAGTATAATTTTCCATATCAATAGAACACACACACTACAACCATCCTAGAGTATAAACGTTAAATATAAAACACGACTGTTTATGCTTGAAAAAAAGAATCATTTCAACTTCAGGCCGAAAATTGTTTCTTTTATATGAGCCCACATTGAAGAAAATGAGGCCTCTTTCTTATACAAGGAGTTTCTTATATGCGGGTACTTACTGTACTAGATATTGATAAACCGGCCACCTCCAGATAGCTGCGGTAGCTATGTTTCGAAGAGAGATAGAGGGATGTTTCTGCACCCATCATTTATATACAGTGCATCGCATAGTCATATTGTTTATCCCAATGAATGGGTTTTGATAAACTTTTGTGTATATTATCTTCTATGAAAAATTAATTGAAATCCTAACTATTCAATTCCATGTAGGTTTCCTTGATTTTCAAACCTACATTATCTGAATTTTTCGTTTCAGCTCCCTCGCAGAGTTTTTCACCGTTCTTTTTGGATTCATATACCTACCCTTCAAATCAAGAGGCATGCCGATTGGAATTTGCAAACTTTCTGCTTAAAAGTTCCTGTACTGCTGGAACGAACGCATCTCAACAAATGGACCTTGAGTTTGATGCCTCGCTTGACGTCATGAATTATCACGATCTCTCTTGGAGACGATGCCTTAACCTATCTGCATCTGTGATTGAAATGGCATTTGAGTCTGTAAGATACAAAACAATCTTTCCTTTCCTTTTATTTGAACTTTTTATTCTACTAACGGTTTGTTGCATTCCAATTTAGTTCTTTGCCTTAATCGTTTAATCATTTTTTTTAATCGTTTTAATACTTTAACTAGCGAGCTGCTTACCTGTCCCTCCTTTCCCACCCACACCAACTGAAGATTGGTTGAAAAACGTTCTGAAAATTATGTGTAAGTTTCAAGGAGCTGACATGAGACATCCGTTAACATTGATTGCTGTTTTTGATTACAACACATCCTATTTTCCGTACCTTGGTTGTTTAAGATTTGTAAGGTAATAATGGTTTAATAAAGATTTTTTCACCTCATAGAATTGCCAAGACAGTAGTGCATCTGTTGATCTGACGAAGTCTAAGTTTGATTTTGAAGTGAAAGCAGCAAAGATCTTTGCAAGTCAGTTTGTTGTTCATACACTTGCACTGACAGCAGAGAACTGGTCAACCAAAGAAAAAGGGTGCATTGTACCCCTGCTGAATCATTACATCATATGCAATGAAACCGAGGACGTATTGCGATTTGGTCAGGTAGTGAATTTACTTATCTCCCAGTTATTTTGCGACTGTTAATGAAAAACATGTTGCGATCTTCATTCGAAATATTTGGTGTTGAACTGGTTAGCAGACTCCCTCGACCTCACAACCTGAATAAACGAAATGCTCATAGAAAAACATACAGCAAATTACTTGGTAATTTTGCAATTCTACTATGTGCACCTATGAAGAATCCCGTTTGAAATGTTTTTGATATTTTGGAATAGCAATGATTTCTTCACATAAAAGCATCAGAAGCAAAGTCTATATCAAAATGATTATATTATACGCCTTTCGAGAATAAAAATACCCGTCCCGTGCATCTGGGAAACTGAAGACGTATTAAGCCAAATTGGGACCTTGTAACATATAGACCTGAAGGGCATTACTCTTAAGTTCTTCGCAACAATAGTACTGCCAAGCTCTTTTTGTTTTTGGCTGTTTGATTGCTAAACCAAGAAGCCCAAGTTTAAATATCGGTGCATATCACACACAGTCGTGGATAGAGTTTTGCTTAACTTGACAAAAGTACAAGCTGGTGAAAGTAATGTAATGAGTAAACAGATACTAGAGCTCCTCTCATTCTTTTCTAATGCTTATTCCATGCCTTCCCAAAATAACCAAAACAGGGCATGGCCTGGGTTTAGTTCTTTGAATTCTTTTGTTTTCATTAATCTTTGTGTTAATCAGTTGTGCCTACAATCACTTTTCCCTTGCTCTGTGAGTGATTACATTGTTCATTGGCTACAAATCCGATTTCAGGTCGACACCGATGAAGACATTGTACTGGCAAGCGGGCAAATGTACCCGTATAGTTGGAGGTCACGTGGTGCCCAGACACTGCATGTCTGCATCGATTCAGTTGGAGACTGGAAGTGGAGTGCTCCGTTTGATATTGACTCAATGCGAGGCTGCTCAAGAACAATAAAACACAGTACACATACATCAGTGATTCTCATAGAGGTCAAGAATCTCGGTGGTGTTCAAAAACAGGTAATTTAGACTTGGGTATTGCCCATTGATAGAGACTAAGGCGAATAATGTGGACCAAACAATCACAGTTGATTCTTTTTATGAAGTCAAAAAATGTTCTCTTTTCTACAAACAGTTCCACTTGCCAGCCAACGTACATCTGTATGTATTTCGTTTTGCCTATGATTAACCTAAAGGTTAACAAACGCAGGACTACTTTCTAACAGATATAGTTAATTTGCTTGAAGCATTTCTGGCTTTTCCCATTATGGTTTGTGCATGTAAATACGTTTAGTGTTGAAATTTTTCCTAGCTACTTCAGTATGTACGTAATTCTAGTTTGCTTGTATTTTTTTTTCTGTTCCTTTTTTTCTTATAATCTTCATGACAACAGTTGGCATCTTCCTTTGTTGCACCAGGTCATTTTTCGAGGTGGAATGGTCTTCAGGAACTGCCTCAAGAGAGATGTTGAATTCGAGCTGATCCTCCACCATGTTGAAGTAGTTGGCCGTTTAAAGCAGCAAAAGATCTCTCAGGTAATTTCATTGCTTTTATAAGTTTGTTCATTTTTTTTCTATTCATCATTGTTACCGCATTTAGAAAACTTCATCGTTACCTTTGATATGGTAATTATCAATTCATATTTGAAAAAAGAGCTTAAGAGCTTTGAAAAAAGTCTAATTGCGTCAAATTGCGTCAGAACTCACAGTCATGACTTTCTATGCTATTACCTCAAAACTAAAAAAAGAAAAATAAGAAAAGTAACGAAAATGAGAAAAATATAATTTTGACTAGTTTCCTTTATTTTGTGTTTTTCTTTTCCTCGTAGACACCCAAGAACTTTGTCGTCCCTGCTGAGACTACACGGCCTTCGATGTCATTCTCTTCAAACACAGTTACGTCATTGTATGTAAAGCTTGCTGGCGATCAAAGCCGTGCCGATTGGTCAACCCCCCTGACGCTTTCTTTAGGTGATGTAGACGATCTTTGTCTACCCTTAACGGTTAGTCTTATTAGTTATGATTTCTCTAAACAAACACTCTTTAAACCTATTGTATATAATTGTTAATGATTTTTTACTGTCATCGTTGGCATGAATATTTTTTAATCCAAGAAAAATAAATTTATGTTGCAATCTAGAATAGACGCTTTTGTGCTGTCCCTTTAAGTGTATTAAGGAATTATAGTTCCTTTCAACTGCCTCGCTATCTATCTTTTGCAATACGGCTTTACGGTTTTGCAAACCTTTTGGTTCTTGATACGTTGCGTTGTGTGGTTTTATGTGTACGAAACATATTGCATAAGGATTTGTCTGCAAGAAACTTATTACATTAATTGATTAATCAAAATTCGGTGATCTGCAAACAATATTGGTACTAAATCAACAACACTATCAGAAACAGCCGCTCAGTAAATAATTCAACTTCATCGCTTCAATTTATCGTACTTTTGGATGGATGTTTTCGTCAATTTTGAGCTTTTAATCATAAACACCGGTAAACAACAGGCAACAATTTGATTCATTTGTAACGCTGACATAACAAAAACAGGTAGCCTTTTGTGTTTTTTGCTGAAAAAGTAAAAAAGCCGAAAAAATCATTATCTGAACTGCCAGTGCAACCAAAGTTGTTTGCTAGGCCTTTCGGTGTGAAGGTCGAGTTAATTGTTTTTAATTGAGCAACAATTAGATTTGCACTGAACTTGTTTCACTTCATATGACGCCCTCCTCTCCTGTAAATCTTACTTGGGTAGCATACAGAAATTCTCCATTTACTTTTTCTTTATTATATACAGTTTTATTTCTGCAGATTAATATTTGAAAAAAGTAATTATCTGCTGTTGTAGCACCACGAGTCATCCTTTTTTCGTTTAGTTGACATGCAAAGATGAACTTATAAATGTATGGTATTTTGTGGCACGCACAACTAGTGACCATTACAGTCAGCTCGTGGTATGCATTTGTCCAATGTTTATCGTTCGGAACCACCTATGTTGGCCTGTAGAGATGAAGGCAACGTCCCGTGACAACAAAGAAATATTTCAACTACAATCTCTTGGTCGTGGTGCAGAAACAGAGGTAAATTTCTCTTGAACTCCGAGCTTGGATACTCCTCTGAGCTTTTAAATTTGTCATTATACAGCATGTCTTTGGTACTATGAGCTATTATCAACGTGATGATGCCATGTATGGTTTATAATTATATTCATATTTTCTATTTCGGCTTGGGTGATTATCTTTGAGGCGAGTACTGTCTTTGATTTAAGCACTTTAGGTGAAGTGCCTTGGAAAAATAAAGGCTCCCACAAAAACTACGATTCAATAATGAAGAGCAAGACGGAACTTCACTGAGCCCCAATCCCTGCTCAAAGGGATCTTGGTACGACAACCTTGCATATGAATTGCATTCTTGCATCTCTTTTGTTATAGGTTTTCCAACTGTCTTCTAACACTTGGTACAACGTGAGTTTTCAGTTAGAAGGTACCAGTGAACGTACCGATCCACCAATTCCCATCAATACAACCTTTGTGGAAATTTTAAAGAAGAAGAAGAAAGTTGATTTGTCAGTGGATTTCAGAGCAGAGTGGCCTTATGGTGACGAATGGTGAGTCAAAGTTTCATCGAATCACTTAAGGCTGTTGGTCTCTTTTTTGGCGCTACAAAACTTGAAATTTGAATATATTTTCAGATATATTTTCAAAGCCATTAATCAATTTTTCAAGCGCAGCACTGCCTTATTATTGTAGAAAAATCCCCATTTGTTGAAAGTGTATTTAGATATTTATATTCATTTCCAGTGCCATAGTAGAAGAACAGCCACCACGAATATTGCCCCAGAGAAGTCCAACACCTTTGCCTGATGCAGTAAGCCCAGACTTGCAGTGCCAGTTGCTTCAAAGATGGCCCACCCTGCCATCAATTATCGTCGATATAAGACCAAAATTTATACTGATAAACAATTCACTGGAGAACCTTTCGGTAAGAGACGCTGAAACCCATCTTGTTTGGGAATTCGCAAAGAATACAGCTCTCACTTCTCCAGCTATTCAGGTACAATATTTATTTATATTTTCTTTTTATCTACACTATCTTTATCTTAGTTGGAAAAATGAAAGTTACCAAGGAGGCTTCTAAATAATATGCAGCAATTTTGGAAAACTACAAGGGTGGGTTTTTTTGCTTAAAGGGGGAGCACATGAAGTACAGTTAATTTAAATTAATTTCTTTCTTTCAAGCAACCGTCTGTTTAGACAGAGAATGAGTTTTGAAATCAATTGGCTGATTGCTCTTTTTATTAGATATATTTTTGTCTTAAAAAAATGAAGAAATCCAAGGCTCTTGGTACTAGCTTTACTTTATCAAGACAGTTTTGCTTCTTCATGAATTGTCAGCTCCTTGCAATTGATTTATTTATAAGCTACTCGTATTCTTAAGGTTTTCTAGCTTTCTATTTTGCAAACACTTTTTCAATAGCAACTAAATAAACCGTTCTTACAATCTTTAAATAACAAATCTTGTAACACTGCCTTCGTGTTTCATTTTAGAAAACTATTCAGTTTGGGAAAGTGGTGGTCGATGAGAGTGCTGCATACAGCTTTTGGTCGTCTCCTATTCATCTATTAGAGAAGCTTGATGAACGGTTGATGCCTGCAGGCCTGCAAAAGATGGATGAACTTCCTCTTTATACATCTTCTAGTTTCAGCATCTTCAATCCAGATGGAAACCAGTGTTCACAGTTTGCCATCTCATCAAAGATCAGAAATAACATGATAATAATCAGCATTACTGACAGATTTTGCATTCACAATTTTACTGGCCTTGAATTGAATTGCTTTCCTTGTCTCTGTGAAGGCGATAACCCAAAGGTAATCTCAAATGCTTGTTTTTATTTAGGAGTTTCCATTCTAGATCCGGTTTTATTTACCTGACATTGATCGAATCATCCAATTGTGTGCACAAAATCTTTAGATCATTTTATTTTTTAGGATTTTTCAGTAACCGTGTACTCAGATACTCGCTTTTTATCATTACACATGAAGTTGGCTAAATCAGAAAGCTGCGCTAGGTACCAGGAAAAGGAAAACAGTTTCTTAAATCAGGCTATAGTAAGTAGGTGGGCAGTAAAGTGTCAGAACTATACTGCATTACTTTGTGAAATGATTTGTCCTTCAAGATTGTATATACTTGTTTTTACTGTATTCCTAGGTTGCAACAGAAAATGTTGTTAAAGTTCATGCCACAGAAGCGCCTGTTCAGATAAGCAAAGTTTCCCTTGTTCAAAAATCAGATAAAATGGAAGAAATGGGCAGCCTTGATTTGTCAAAATTCTCTATTCTTTATTTCTTTCAACATAATGGATCATCGACGCCCTTCACTCTGTCGAGTGAAAATGTTTTTGATTTATCACATGATCATTTACGAGAGAACGTAACAATTAGAAGCCCAGAGAACTCCTTTATTTGCTTGGCGTTGACGTCATTTTTGAAAGATGGTACCATCAACATATACATAGACCAGGAAGTCTGTCCTAGTTTCTTCTTCACGAATCGTTCTGGTACGAAATTATCAGTGAGCACGTGTTTATCAGAGAAGAAACATGAAACAAAACATAGTCAAGTGCAACCCGAATTTGAATGGGATCCTTTTGTAGATGTTGTCCCAATGGATAGCTTTAGTCACCAGTGTAAGTCTTTTAGAGACAGATTCCCAAAGATCGAAGCTTTAACAGAGGGTCGATTAAAGGTTGTCAGCCATGAATCAAATTGCTCCGAAGAGTTTTTATTGGATGGTCTTGATGGGAAATTTGAACTGACTGTAGGGTCTCATAAAGTACTCGTAAGTTATCAGCTATCAGCGAACTGTTTTCACGTCCTGTTCAGAGATGACACAGAAGAATGCATCTCGATTACCAAACCATTGAATATCCCTGTAACACGTGCAAATATCCGCAAGTTAGATGTCATTGTCATCGATGATTTAGCATGTGAAGAGGTGTTTGATCTTTCTATTGATAACTTTCTGCTCCAGCATTCCATAAAAACAAGAAATTCTGTCATTCATGGCTTACAAGAATCGATGTTCATTGTGGAGCTAGGCGGAATCCAATTGGATAACCAAAGTACTGATGACTATGGCCACTTTCCGGTTGTCCTTCTTCCGCTGCGTGAAGTTTCTCAAAGGTACCGTGGAGAATCACCCCACAACGCCCCATTCAGCGATACGCATGCAAGTATCACAAAGCCTCTTTTTCGGACAGTTATCACGGCACATAGATCCGCCAGTGCAAAGATCTTTATTGACGATTTGACATTTCATTCAGAGCCTTTAGAAATTTATACAGAGGATAGTTTTATCTATCGAGTTGTGGGCTTGATTGATTCGTTCTCTCCACCGCACAAATCAGATGAGGTCACGAATGAAAAACTGGGCAGATTAAGATCTATAGGCCGCCAGATATTAAACCCGATTAATCTTGGAGCTATCGAAATCAACGATGTGAGAATACTACTGAGCGTTCATGCGTCTGTTAAAATGTATATAGCCGCAGATCACATGCCGATTGTATTAGGGAATTTCAAGTGTCATCCTGGGAGAACACTTCAGAAAGAGCTTGTCAGAAGGATCTTATACCACTATGCAACTCAAGCTTTGGTTCGTGCAGGACTTATGCTGGGCTCTCTAGAAATAATTGCCAATCCAACGGGACTCCTGAGAAGCCTTGGGAAAGGGATATCAGACTTCTTTGCATTACCGTATGACGGATTGACAAGAGGGCCATCGGCATTCGTCTCTGGCATCGGCAATGGAACAAGATCCTTTTTCAGGCATACTTCTGTTGGAGCTTTGACATCAATCACAAACTTTGCCTCCAGCTTGTCAAGGAATATGGACAGGCTCAGTTTTGATGAAGAGCACTTGATGAGACAAGAAGAACGAAGGTGCCGAACGTCATTGCAAGTATGGCCAGGTATGAAGATCACCGCTGCATTTTTGCAATAAAATGCCGCGATTTATCTACTGAGTAGTTACTAAATATCCCAAGAATCTTTCATTGACTGGCTGGTCCACTCACTAATTGCTTCATTCACTGACCCTTCAATTAACTGACTGCTCGATTGACTGATTGCTCCACTTCCATTTACTGACCGTTCCATCAACTCGATCGACTGACTGTTCCATGTAAAAAGCATATCTTCTATGCCTTTGTTCTATATCGAGTCTCTTGTTTATTATCCCTTCTTGAGTTGATTCCGTTCTGCCTTTTGTATTCAGATCTATGTTTACTTTATGCAAGTATCTTTCAGTTTCTTTTCTTAAATGGTAATGGGATTAGCAGTTGCCGTTTTAATATTTTTCTAACTTGAAACGTGTTTTTTATTTTTGAAAGTTATTTTGTCCATTTTTGCCAAGGATGTATTTGAATGCCCCAAAGTCAATATCCCTGAAAGAGACTCATGTTTTCGGTTAAAATCTTTGCAAACCTGGGGATCGATGTTTGTCAGACAATACTGCTGGTTTAGCTACTATTTTAGATCATTTGGATCTTTCTTTTACAGGATTCTCAAATGCTTTGAGTGGGTTCGGAATCAGTTTACTAGGAGCTGTCGCCGGGTTGGTGGACCATTCAATAAACAACATTCAAAAAGCCGACACAGCTAAAGAGGCGTTCAAAGGGGCTGCAAAGGGTCTTGGCAAAGGTCTAGTGGGCATGTTTGCCAAACCGATCGGTGGAGCAATGGAGTTACTATCGCAAACCGGTCAAGGGATATTGCTAGGTACAGGCCTTGCAAAACCACCCAAGAAGTTAAGAGCAACGCTAGAGAATGAGGGGGTCAGATGCCTAAACAAAGACAGTCATTTGATGTATTCATGGTAAGTGGGGTTCTTGCAATAACTTTGGATAAGCGCAGATTTGAACCTAAAATGCAATTAAATGAAGACGCAGTTGCTTACGTATCAATCATTCTTATAATAGTTTGAAGTGAGGCGAAAAATAGAGCATCTAGGGTTCATTGCCGGCTGGCAGTTTCTATACATTATCTTGTGTTTTATGTTTAAAATTTTATGAAATATGATGCCTGATAAACTGCTTCGATTACCCTGATCGTAGAAGCAAACTTGGACAATAGAACGGGATTTGTGTTTTGCAAAGGACTGTGATTATTTTTTTAGATTCACTCTTTTCAATGATCTGAATTTTGCATTAATGACAAGTTGAGCTTTATTTGCTTACTCAGTTTTTTACTGTTTCTAGGAAAGTGCTTCGCGTCGAATTCGAGGAATATTCTTCTTTGTTTGTGATCACAGATGTGCATGTTAGGTCAGAATCAGACAGGAATGGCTACCATGGAACAGTTATTTTAACCCCAAGTGCTTTGTACTTGTACGACCAAGAGATAAGTGACATTAGAATGGCATTTGCATGCAATGAGATTGATCTAAGGCTTGATCAAGATACCCCACATTTGATTTGTATCGAAAAACGGGACATGCAGAAACCCGCTAGTTATTGTTACAGCAACCTTACAGATGTTGACGAAGGGACAAAGGAAAACAGCCACGATTCAAGTAAGGATTCGCCTAATCCAAGATCATCGCCAACTAGTTTCAACTATCCTTTCTTGATTCAAATGAATCCAAGGTATGCAAGCTTAATCTTATCACAGTTCCAGTATCAGAAGGATCTGATTGAAGAGAAAATGTCCAGTGAACTTGAAGTGTTGGACATAAATGCTTTCAACACGTAGAGTATTAGTGAGTTCGCGGAACAATGTTATTCACCGTCCGTCGTATTTGCAATCAATTGCATTAAATATTCGCCCTGAACGATATAGTGTCTAGAAACCTGGGCTTAGGCTCGTGAATTTTGCTTAAGTTTTCTTGAATACTGCTATATTTTCATGATTTACATTTCCAGGTTCGGTTATTCTAGCAATCTAATATACTTGTGGAATCAGAGAACTGATCGCGCTGTTTTACATTCGAACATAACACAACAAGCGAGGGTCACTGCTAGCTATTATGCTCAAGGGGTTTTTCAGTTCCGATTTGGCGACAAAGTGGATGAGCCATCCGTCAACTGCCAATAATTTAAAAATTTGGCGACCAAGCACCCCTAGATGGGAATAAAATTTTGGACTTGCAAAATTTGGAATGTTATTTTTGGACTTGCAAAAAATCGGAATTTTTGGATGTTATACCCCTCATGCCCACCAGCCCCCATTGCGACGGCCCTGCAACCACGCTCTTTCCCAGTGACATACTATTCAATACTCACGGGGTCTGGTACTATAGATTGTGTAATTACTACAAATGCTGCATCAGTGCGCCCAGTCTATTTATAAAGTATGAAAATTCGATTTGTTATTGTATATGGTGTAGTCATTGCTAAGCTAAGTAAAATAATTAGTTGCTTCATAGGTGGACATCAAATCCAAGACAGGGGTTAAGTATTTATGTTACGTGGGTATGGTTTACTAATGTTGGAGGTATAGGATAGTTCTCTGTGTTTTTCGTGTTTTTGTTATCTATTCACATAACTATTTTTGATTTTAAGAATGTTACGTTTTGACGCTTTTGTCAACGAAATAAGAAATTTTCATACATAGATTCAGCTCAATTGTATTATCCGAGTTGGAACATCATTTGAATGCATAGCACACTTATTGAAAATGAATAAGACATTTACTACTGAAATTATATTTAGGAAATTAATGTATGTAGACTGTATTGAAAAGGAATAATTGTTAAATTTTCGCTAAATTGTTAATGTATAAAGTAATATACATGGTTAACATTAAATTTCAGGGTACATGTTTAAAGGAAAGTCAGTTTCATCGTTCATTGATTGTCCTTTCTTCAAACTTCTTTGTATTGCTTGTCACTTATGCCAAATATATAGTTAATATATTAAGGATATTTCTATATTGATGCTTACATTGCAGATGATTTATTCGGCTTTTATTTTACCAATGTTACAAAAACGAGTCTTTCCTTCTTTCTGTTGTATAGATCAAATTTTAGATGGTATCTTAGCAATTGTGATATGCAGTAAAAATCAATATTTTGCTAAATAGAAATTTTGTATGTAGAAAATGAATCTTGAAAAGAAAAGACATTCTTGGCTTGACATTCTTTATAGTATAAAACGTCAGAATAATTGTCGAAAATTCTAAGCTAGGATATAGGTAATACCAGGTTGTGAACTGAAATCTCGTATCAGCGAAAAGCTTAACTCGACTAGAATGCTTGCTTTTTTAAAGCCCTTCCCTAACTTTGTATCACCAAGAAATCATATAAATTTTCATCAAAAACTCAAGATAACTCAAGAAACGAAGTTTATAACATAGTTCACAGCCTTTTTACTTTACAGTTGCATGAGATGGCAGAATTACATGACCGCTTTACAACTTTAATTATACAAGAACAAAAGCTTCACACATATCATTAACATTTATTATAAAATTCAGATGTATTTTCGCATCGAACGTTGTGACAAAACAGAGATGAAAATTTGAGCCAAACCATGATTTTCAAAAAGGAACACACGATTGCTCGATTGGGGCAAAAGTATCAATTTAACACTTTGCTCACCAAATAGCCACAGATTCACCTGATAGGTGGTCAGTTTTCAACGTTCTCTCGAAACATAGATATCAAATATGATCCATAGACAGATATCTCAAACATCAAAGAAGCTTTGCATATTTGTCAAGTCTGACGTTTCTTGCATAAGCATTACGCAATTTGGTAACTTTCAAGTCTTACGGCAAACGGCATAAGCTAAAATCTTACTTTTCCTACACCTGCGATGTGCTTTTTCAATATGATTGTTTTGAACAAAACGAAATATTTCGTGTCAGGGTAATTTTATGAAGATGCTCTATGTATTTTGTAGCTTTTATTGTTGGTTGCTCCAGTAAACCTTTAACTGTAACTGTTTTTCAGTATGTAATGCTCATACTGAGTCGTGTGTTTTTATATTTGGATTCAGTTTTTATTCGCATTTGTTTTGAAACAAGTAAAAGACGAGTGACAAAATCTGTGACTTTTTATAGCTAAATTACCATTTTATACACAGAATCTTGTGGCAAGACACCACAGTACCTTGACAGGTATGTCGCACTGTAAATTTTGAACTCCCTATTTTAGACAGTATAGAATACTTTTTATCTTCGTTCTTGCGCTAAAAAACTAACTTCGAAAACGAGGCCAGTCCTTTTTGACTTGGCCGCCATCTTGAACACACGAGTGTATCTGGTGTAGATTCGACAAGGGGAAGCTACGATAAAACAGCTAACATAATGGTGGAAGAAGAGTAAATATAATACTTCGATACTATTTTAAAAGAATAAATATGCTTATTTTGACCTATTTGAGATTTCGTGAAGTTTTTGTCATATAGAACTTCCTGTGTTAACAAACAGCAAAAGATTTTTCTCCCCAGAATATGACATTTTTGGTTTTGATTTGATATCCCTTCTAATCATTGCCAACATGGAAAGGGTTCCAATTTGCTTTAGTCTCGAAAGTTTTCGAATAACCGTAGACGTTTCCCATTTTTAAGCTTTGTCAGTCATTAAACTTCTCCTCAAACTTTGATGTAGCTTTTCGGCCTTTTCAAGTGCGTTCCATATTTGTCATTTTCCACTGTCCAGCCAAGTGAGTTAATACATTAAAATTTTATAGCGCGAAACCAAATTGAAAGCTTGTTTATCTTTGGCGCTTTACAATATCTAATGACCAGTGTCCTGTGTATCTAAAAGTATCTAAAATAGTTTATTAAGTATTAAAAGCAAGTTTGAAATAATGTGTTTTAAAGCGTTTTTTAAAAAATTAAACAGTTTCCGAAGTCCTAACTTGTGATGGAAGAGAGTTCCAAAGTTTAGGTGCACACACTGAAAAAGCAAAAGCTCTGTCTCCACAAGTCTTCAGGTGAGATCATCTTTCACGAAGATTGATACCATTGTCAGAGCGTAGTGAATACTTTGACTGTTTTGACTCAATCAAATCACATATATATTCTGCAGCCGCATTATGAACAGCTTTGTAAACAATAGTCATGATCTTGAATTGAATGCAATATCTAATTGGCAACCAGTGTAGCTGCTGTAGAGCTGGAGTGATATATTCAAATTTGGATAGACCGAGTATTAGTCTAGCAGCAGAGTTCTGAATATATTGCATCAGTGTTATGGTCGAGTCTGGAAGTCCAAATATCAAAGCATTGCTGTAATCCAGATGCAATAGCACCAAGGCATTGATAAGTCTTGTAAGTGATTTGCGACACAGATACTTTTTAATTTTCCTGATGTTGTACAGTTTTAGAGATGCAATGCAACATCTATCTGAAATAAACTTTTACATATCAAGAGTGTTGTCTAGCCAAACACCTAGGTATTTCACAGCTGAAAAAACTTCAACTGGCCCATCTCCAACACTGATTGATTCAACTGCCAAATTATCTAACATGTTATGCCTCCCAAAAGCTACAAACTCAGTTTTTTCCTCATTCATCATTAAGCGATTTCTGCCCATCCACTCTTTCACTTCTTTAAGGCAAACATCAATGTTTGCTATTGTTGATGGTACTGTTTCTTTGTCAAGACAAGATGAGTGCGATGTTTTGGTTTATACCTTATTAAGATAATCAAATATACCAGGATTCGATCGTGAAGGAAAGTTTTGATAAACAAATATCCATGTTCTATTTAGTTCAGTTCAGTCGATCGTACATCTAGAATTCCTATTATGAAAATTACTGTTTAGCGATCTGTTTAAATTACTGTTTGGATGAGCGCAGAGACTTTATACTTCTATTTAATATTTTCTATACTGGAAACTGAATAGGTAGCTAACTTTAGTGGCAAAGCCAGCTCTGGAGAGTTGGTCATGCACTTGGGCAAACAAATAAACAGGGTTTTTGGCACCACAGCAAGGTACCCAATTTAAGTTAAGGTTAGATCAGTTCCCTTGAGAAAAGTATTTTCAGCTATTGTGAAAATACCCAGAAAAGCCTTAGGTGGCATAAAACATTTAAAAATTTGCAAAAGAATAATTTTCAGAACTTTCTTGAGACATGTTTTGAAGAAGCCTTGGCTTTAGGTGCTAAACATGTTTTTAAATTCTGAAATTAAAATTTTAACTTGTTTTTAATGTTAACTTGCTTTTAAACTCTGACATTCAATTTATTGATATTTACTATTTCAAGAGCAGTTTTATTCACCTGATTAAACTGTCAGATACTGACGGAAGGCTTTTTTAGATAACATAACACAGTTAGATTTGATTCTCACAACATTATAAAAAATGTCGTAATTGTTTTGCTCGGATACATACACTGACAAGACAAAGATAAGATAAATATACTTTTGCTCTGACAAGATAAATACACTTTTGATGACCCTTCCCTAATTCCCTACTTAGAACTTTTGTATTTACAAATACAAATAGTGTCATTTTACAAATAAAAAAATTAATGACCCCTAGTCTATGTTCATGCTACACCTCATTTTTTTTTAATCCATTATTCTTAATTTATCAAAACAGATTTTAATCAGAAAATGGAGAGTTCTCCTCTGAAACAATCTCAATACTGTCATCTCACAAACATCAATAACAAAAAAGGCCATTATAAGATAAATACTGAAAAGGTTAAGACAACACTAATTTCATGCCTCGTTGTATCTCAAACTTGCATTGCATGTCTCTAAAAAGCAACAACAATGAAGCATTTGTGTTTCTTCTACTAACAACAAGTTCTAGAGACACTCATTCTGAATATTTCAATGGAAATTTAGCATGTAAGTCCACTAGCCATTCTATTATCAAAGCATGGAATTCTTTGGGCTTGCCAATTATCAGCACAGCAATAAAATGATATTAAAACCAGGCACTTTGTTTCATTGTTTTTCTTGCAATATGAGTGTTGCCTGCCTTATTATCAGGCGCCGTAGGCCTAGTTCGTGCATGTCACATCCCCGTTGACACAGGCCTAAATATATGTGTTAGCAAACATAGTCCACAACAGGAAGAATCTGTTCCACTGCCAACTTTTATTTTGCTACATGAATCCTTTAAAACCATGGAACTGTTACTTTTCCTCATTTCGTTGCTGCTATATTACTTGCAGGGTAACATTTCACGAAATCCCTTTCCTCGTGAACTAGCATACTTCCTCTTCAGTCTCACTTTTTGAACTCGAACAGGGAAACAATGCGATCAAGGTCATGATCATGCCATTCCAAAAGTGCATGACTAAAACGTAATAATCATCATGTTTTCAGGGCTGTTTCCATTGTTTCGCTTGGTTTTGCATGACCAAACATAGGGTTTTAGTCATGCACATTTGAAAGTGCATGACTAAATTGGGATCCCTGTGATATTTGCATGACTAAATTGGAAACCCTTGACCTTTATTGAGTTTCAAATGTAGAAACCCTATGTTTTCGCCTACGGAGTTACATAAAGTATGCAAAGAATAATTTTCTTTGATTTTGGAGAACTTTCAATGTGAAAAGACCCCATCTAAACTATCTAGAGATTTTGTCCTAGAGTAAAAGATAATTTTCTAGAAATCTTTTTGGTCATGCTTTGCATGACCTGCATGACCTCTAGCTTCGCCACTGGCTAACTGTACTAACTGAGTAGGTAGCTAAGTTTCTAGGCTGATAGCTCTTAAAAATTCTGTTTGCTTAGATCATTTCATATTGCCTTTTAGCAACAAGCTAGGATGGGGAGATCTCATGGAAGATGAGGAAACTGGTGAATATTTTTTTTTAGTTATTTCATTATTTTTCAAGAATTTTCAACACACAAATATTGATGCCACAAATAGTTGGCTTTGGATTGAAAGCCTTCCAAGGAGAGATGGGATAAACTATTATCTTTTTTGTATTACATTATTAATTTGCAGTTCAATGTTAGAACACAAAGAAAGCAATCAAAATCCTGAAAAGTAAACAAAGAATATCCTGAAGGAAGTATCCTGAAGGGCTATATTCACGCTTCTTTGTATTTGTTTTGCTTTCTTTTACTAAATGAACTCCAGAATTTTGACATTATGATTCTCATTTTATTCATAAGATGAAATGCCCCCACTAAACGAATTTATTGAAGATGATATCAAGACAATAATTGAATATAAGAGAAATGATGAGGGTAAGAAGGTCAAGGTATGTGCCATTTTTTTATTTTTTCATAGGTATCAAATTGATGCTCAAGATGAAATTTTTTTATTTAGAAATTTGGTATGAAACATGTCAGCAAAATTTGTAAATACACTTAGGAAATACTTGTTATCATATCAGTTTAAAAAATTAACTTCTGTATATTTAGCAAGCAATGTTCAAAAGCAGATGAAGCTAAATTGTAAATTTTCGAATCTTCTAAAAATTTGAGCAAAAGTTGAAGCCCATGTAATCAGTGCTTGCATATCACAGAATTTTGGGTTTAATTTTGGCTTATTGGTGTGTCAAACTATCAAAGAGGCATCAACGCCAAAAAACATTTTCCGTTGTTCTAGTTTGTTATGTGAACAGCCAAGACCATTGCCAAAAGGTTCAAGGTTGTCTGGAATACAGAAAGAGGGTATAATTTGGGGGAAGAAAGTTGAAGCGAGCAAGGGTATGGGAATGCGGGTATGTCTGCGAACGTCGGAAGATTTAAACGAGCGAATGATTGTCGTCACGCTCGCTGAAAATTGAAAACAAACCAATTTTGAACGAACATGGCGCAGTTTAACAATTATAGATAATTTTATAATAAAGAATACAAATTTTTTGCTCAGTGCTTTACTTTTTTGAAATGATTTTAGCTAGCATTTGAAATATTTAATACAGATTACAAGAGTTTACAAGCTAGAAAATCGAAAGGTTCCGAAATCTATTGCCAAAAGAAAGGTTAGAGTTTTATGCTGTTTTAATATTCTATGTTTGCTACTTAAAAATCATTCTTTTTAGTTTTCTCTTTAAAAAGCTAATATCCCTTTATTTGCATTCTTTGTTGTAAATTTGTTTCTAACTGAATAATGTTAGTCCTTATATATTAGTCATGTCAATTTTCTTGTTTGGGCTGTTTTGTTTGCGCTACCAGTTTTTAAGAAACACACTATGGATTATCAATTGTGGTTTTTCATCTGTGATAGTGAATGATTAACTACTGTAATCTGTTCACCTTCTTGAAATTTAATCATAGATAAACAAAAATTAGAGAATAGCCAGCAATATATCAATTTTTGAAATATTTGTCTATTCAGACATCCTCAGCAATCTTGACCTACTAGAACAGAATGTAGTATTTTAGTTGTATGGTAAATACATGCTAAGATGTAATAAAGAAAGAGACACAAAAAGTTGGTGATCGCCATATTAAATATAAGATAAGTACCCCTCAATTCAAGCAGTGTATTTATTCTGGTCTGCCAAAGAATTATTTGTTTTACTCCAATTAACTTTTCCTGTAGAAGGACCTCTCAGACCTTCATGGATTGAAATCACTTCATGAGAAAATCCAGGCAGGACAGATCAATTAGAGGTCTCTTATGACTGCCAACTTTGGTAAGATGGACCAGGAACTAACGTCTATTTTCAATAATTTTTTTCCATTTCAACGAATTGTTATCCTGTGTGTTTCAGATGCTGAAAAAGTTTGGTGAAGCATCCAGAGACAACCCTCATGGTCCAGATCCATCAACAACTTATGTTGCTGAAGATGTCTTTTTGAAGTTTGTTTTCAATAAAGAGGTTTGTTTGTTTCAAAGATTCTGAAAATGGCATCGACAAGTGTAAATATATCATAGTTATGCACTTATTTATCTTCATATATAAACATCTGATAGTGAAGAAAAGTAAATAGAAACTTTATATCCACGTGTAGATCAAATTTAATGTCAAATGTAAAATTGTTGCATTTGTTGGTTCCTTGTGTTGACCAGTAAGCAAACACCATCCCCTCACATAGTTAAAGAATTCAAAGGAGATGATAATATCTGTCTGTGTACACACACAAAAAGTTTAGTGGTTTGAAAGTTATAATGTACTTTAGTATATTTTGTTTTTGCTCTTTCTGTAAATAAATGTTTGCCTGTGGGTGAAATCGTTGGAGATTCAATGAGACTAATTTACTAACTGCCTTTTTAAAAAAAACCATGGAAAGGCCAATTTCCCACAGACATCCAAAGTGAGCCTTCAATAAGCCCCCTTCATTTCATTGAGAAGAAAACTTGATTTTTCATATTGCTGCTTGAAATGCTTTTTTATCAAAGTTGATGAATTTGAAGTGTTTAATTTATGTATGACTTGCAGTTCTTTGGTTTTTAGTTTTGTTATATGATAGAGTAAGATATTTCTTCTTTATTGCTAAATTTGGTCAATAAATGCCCTCTTATGTAAGAACCCAGATATAACAGATGAAAATTTAATTAACAGCCAGAGTGTTTATATTTTGTTTATGGCATTTCAATGATGATATCAAATCCTGTCAATCAAATTAAGTAGCATTGCACGAAGACACAATATTCTTGATTATGTTTATTCAACAAACGATAGCCCTAAAATCTATTGTACTGAATAAGTGGATAATAACAACTGGATTAATCCCGTTTTAGGAAGCTAGCAATCAAGATGATGATCCACTCAAGAAGTTGCAAGGTCAAAAGATTGTCAAGTGTCGTGTTTGTAAAGGCGACCATTGGACCACAAAATGTCCATACAAGGACAGCCTTTCCTCTTTGCAGCAGAAGGAAGAAAGTGACAAAGGTAATCATCAGAGATTCAAATTTAAAAATAATTGTTCTGTTGGGTTGCACACCATGCTTTTAATGTTATGGTTTGGTGTTTATTAGGGGTCTTTGAAGAAAATATGGTTTCATTTAAGCCTCTCGAAAATATCGCTCCTCCATATTATTGCAATTTTGTACACATTAATGCCTGTTACTGAGGGAAACGTTACATATTTTTTCAAAACGTCGAATTCTTGATTTTCAAACTTTTGTTAATTGGAAAATTTAAGCTAGACTAGGATTTTTTTAAAGAAAAAACTTCAATTTCATTTTCACGCAAGTTAGAAATTATATTTTGATATAAACAACATTTAACCAGTATCTTTTCTAAGGTATGTCCCTAGATATTTTGAAGCACAGATTTTTTTTGGCTAAATTTCTTATTTTGTCATTCCTTGAGTCGTTTTAAAAATATTCAATGTCTTGTATGCTTGTCATTATGTTATTATACTTTGAGTTTACTATGCTAATTTTTTGAGTTCAATATCCCCACGTTTAGAGACATGTCATGCCGAGGGTTGAGTTTTACTTTCTATTTTTTTATCATAGCTGCAACACAGAAGGATCCAGCAAGACAGGCTCCTGTCGCTTCAGCCCCAGGGGGTCAGCCTTCAAAGTATGTTCCTCCTAGCCTCAGGGGAGGAGATGGTGCTCCTAAAAGAGGGGAGACGATGCAGGGTAGAAGAAGTGAGTTCTGATCTAATTCTATCTGGGTGTATTTTGGGAATCTCGTAAATTTTCGTGTTTATTTATTGTCTTCAGTACACATTTTATAGACATTTTCTCCATTTGACAGTCCTTCAACTGCTCTTTCTAGCAATTATTAAAAAGCGTCAGTTGCTGCTGCAGGATAATAAATGTAACCATTGGGACATTTTTTGTACGTCCTTTAAAATTTAATTGAAAGAAAAGTTGTTGTATTCAAATTGTTTTGTTTTTCGCGAATTAAATGTGAACATGGGATCAAAATTGGATGTTGTTTATTTTTAGCTGACGAGGCTGCAACAGTTAGGGTGACAAATCTTTCAGAGGACACTCTAGAATCTGACTTACAGGAGTTGTTTAGGCCCTTTGGCCAGATCTCGAGAATTTATCTTGCCAAAGATAAAATAACAAATCAATCAAAAGTGAGTATAATTGCGTATTTCTTCGCTTTTTGTTTATGATGAGAATATCAAGTTTGTCAAGAGTTCAGAAATCGAATTCGTGTATCCTTTAAAGATGACTGGATTTAAAGACTCATTGCTAACAATGAGCCTTTGCGAGGGTGGCAAATTATCCAGGCGACAATCCAAACAATGGCAGTAAACTTCTACGGATTAACCATAATTGATTTCAGACTGTCTGAAAATGCATTATGGGATGCTTGTGTATCGCAATGGCTCATTGTTAGCAACGAGTCTTTAAATCCAGTCATCATCATTGTCAGTTCTTGAACTATCTTTATTTTGACCATCGTTCGAATAAAATAGGTCTAACTGTTTTTGTCGCTGATTTCAAAAGATTCCACTGCTGTCTTTGTATAGTTCAATTTCTTTCAAACGTCCAAGGTATATGAGCTTTTTAATACAAACTCTACAGATAGCGAAATTCCAGACTACCTTTTCTAATGGAATGGTCATATGCTTTCCTAATTTTTATACTTATACTTTTGATTATACTATATTTATAATCAAATGATTCTGATTGTAGAGGCTCTTTGAGTGCCTACACATAAACTGAGAAAATGTACCGAATTTATTTTTATTTTCCTGAAATACTGTTGTGTGTTGGAATGCTTCTTGGGGGGGGGGGGAGAGGTAGCCAAATTCCCAGTGGATGCTCAAGCCCCCAAGTCTCCACGGAACCAGTTCTTATGGGACTGAATATTAAGCAAAATTTCTGGTTTTGCCTCATAGATTAGTGGTAGTATGATGTTAACCTTTTCTCTGTTAAAAATCCATGGCGAAATTTTTAACAACGAATTTCTTAGAAATTGTCTTTACTTTACTTTTATCCGCTGAAAATTTATCCAACTAAATTTTTTGTTGTTTCTGTGCATAAAATCCCGTATAGATGATGTTAAAGTGGTTTCCCTTCGCCCAAGCTCAATGTTGATATCTCTGTTATCAAAGTACATACATTTTGCTGAAAAGGGGTAGGTGATGGAGTAGACTTGCAGGCTTAACGGCCTGTATTTAGGTGTTTGTCTCAAAAGCAATTGCCAGGGCTTTATAATCAAGTTGTGTCATATATTTGCAAAAAAGTCTTCATTCTCTCACTTGAATATTGATTTGTTTTTAGGGATTCGCGTTCATCAGTTACCTCCGTCGCGATGATGCAGCCAGGGCTATCAAAGCTCTACAAGGATATGGCTACGATCATCTTATTCTCAATGTCGAATGGGCAAAGTGAGTATACCTGTAGAAGCCCTATAAATCATGTTGACTATGCTCTATTGCTTTCATGCACGAGGAAGTATCAGGCGATGTTCGAACGATACCGGATTCATTTCGTATCGGATCCCTTTTTATATTGGATAGGCCTTCTGTTCACACGGTGATGCTTGAATCCGATATGCTCCGTATCGTTTTTGCGGAGTCAAACCATTCCACTGTGAATGTGGAATGGAATCATATCAGATCTCTTTTGAGGTCGTGTGAACGCATGAATCCGATCTGACATCATGTGAACAGACCTCGGTGTTTCATAACACTTTTTTCACAGTTGGTCACCAATTCTGTGTGGTTGAATTATGTGTGACATGTTTTCACTTTACCGTCATTGATGAAAATGGAACTTCATCTACCCATCTAGAAGTCTTTTGTTAATAGCAGACTTTTCAGCTTTTGATTAAGCTCAGTAAACCGAGCGAAGATTCTGACCAGATCCTTTGCTTTTTGGGATTGAAGCCTCCGCCAAGCAAAGATTACTGACAAAATGACATGGATAAGTATCGTAACAAGATCGTCAAATGTATAATGTTTGGATTAGATGAACCATGACTGTAATGTGGAACGATTACGGTGGATAAAGCAAATAAGCAATTCCTCAGTAATCATTTCCAGGCCGAAGACCCTACAAATAGATAAATGCACGTGGGCGTTATTCTCTAAACAATTTTGCAGTTTTTTTTAAAATGGTCTTGGGCAACATAGAGCCTAAATGCGCCCGAAGCCGACTTTTTGATAATCAAAACGTATTATGGCTCCTTAATAACACCCGTTTATGTAAATACATCAAGCACTGGAAGTAAGTTTGGGAGACCAAAGGGAGAAGAAGGTCGGCATGTTATCCATTTTTTAGTGGGTGGAATAACCAGCTTTGGATTAATGCAAAACAGAAAATTTGTGAGAAACCTCAATTTGCACACAATTTCTTCACTTTTTGTTTAGTAGAATTCTTTGCATAGGCAGATCTATGTCCTCCACATTTTACCCTCAGCCCCTCATTCCACTTGGTTCTCGCCTATGGCATGTTTAGAAAAGTTTCCACCGTTGCACTTCGTTCCTAAATCTCGGTTCTTATCTACGGTCAGCTATTTTGTTTTGATTTGACGTTCAGCTGCAAATGTTCTATGTTGCTCAGGCCACTTCCAATTGTTAGTCAAAAATGTAGTGGTTTGTTTCATTCAAAGCTGAACTGCCACTTTCTTGAATTGTACAATCTTCAACTGGCAGTTTTGGAGGTAAAATAATGGAGGGCTATTTAAACAAAGTTCAAATCATCCACTGTGTTAGTTCCAAGAATTCAAGGGCACCAGCCTATTTTGTCCCGCATCTAATTTTATGTTTCCATTTCATCTTTAAGTTTTATTTTGCATGTTCCCTGTCATGCTTTTTCTGTTAATCTACATTGCCCATTGATTCAATAGCGGTTTGGGTGCAGAACTAATTTCCACTTTATAATTTGCCATGAAATAGTTTTTTCTAAATGTAGAAGGCAAGTTGAAAACCAGGAAAGCGGAATTCCAGTTTATTGTTGGTCAGTGGTGATAAATGTTATTATAATCGTGATATTCAACCAACGTGTGATTTTCTTATTATAGGCCATCGACCAACAACTGAATCTGCATGCTGATTAAATTGATGTGGGAAATGTTCGAACAGCATCCATCCGGCTACCAGAAGATGCGGCAAATATTGACCTGTAATTACATGTTCTACATGCAAATTCAATCTATTTATCCATCTTAAACCTGCATAGTCTTTTTGTCTTCCTTCTAACCCGGGGATATTTGCAAGTTACTATGCTATCTCCAACGAAACGAGAAACCTTTGATTGATTTGCTGGGCATTCCACTGAATAGTGCGTGCATTGTGCGTACGGATGACATCCTACCCTCTCCCTCATTGCTAGTTTCCCAAGCCCCACCTTTTTGTTTGCATAACATGATTTGACTCGATGAAAGTCAAACACTGTTTACCTTTCCGTGCAGAAAAGAATCATTTTTTTCACTCTTTTAAACATTTGCCTTTAATGTTTGGTTTTTGCGTTTCATTTCTGTTTCATTTAAACAGGGAGAAAACACTTTGGGATCAATGAGTGTTTGCACTTTTGGAGCGAGCTCTGAAATAGCCTGAAGCTTTATGATTGCAACAAAACTTTGAATTATTCTGGATGAGTTCACCTTAGGATGAAAAGCTCCAGTGAAAGAATTAGGCATAAATTACTCCGGTTGATAAAATTCGATAAACAATTTGTTTCTCGCCTGAAAGTGATTTTAATCGAAAAAGACTCCGATTTTAATTAAAACGATTTGCTTTTTGCTTGTTATGAGACTACAACTCTCGAGCAACTGATGTAGACATCTCTTTTTGATACTGCAATCCCTGCCAAAAGTCTTTGGAACGCCCTGTTGCTTAAGTGTTGTTTAGAAAACAACATCTGTCCCCTGTATAAAAGACCGTCAGCGCACTCTCCCCCGAAAACAACGATAGTTAGAAACAGCTAATCAATCTGCGCTCTTTTTCTTATATACTTGTTGTCGATCAGCTTTTGGATTGGGACCCAGTCTCAATTCTTCAATGTCTCATACTCTGTATGGCTGTTGGACGATTATGCCGTTCGTATCAAGGCATCTTAGTCAACTGTCAACAACCTAATCTCCGTCTTCTCTTGTTTTCTATTTTGTTTTCAATAATAGTGGTTGCTTTGACGGAGGACACCTGTATGACAGATCCCAATACAAAAAGGTTTCTTTAATCCACATAAATAAGATATGAAGGCTTTGATGTTTTGAAAGATGCAATAAGTTTTTTCAGAAAGGGAAGATGTTATGTTGTTTCTTGTCATTGAAAATCGCCAGCTTCTTTTGCTGTTCCTTACGATTACTCAAAGTTGAAGGTGTTATTGTGTACACTTGGTATAGTGCACCTCACAGCTTCGGCTATAGTAGTCACATCATAGTTAATAGAATATCAAATATTTCACGTTGGTGACGTAATCGAGGTATATTTGGTACGAAAGCATAGATCAAAAATGTTTGCATAGGCAAGCTGGGCACGACAAAGCCATTCATGAGAAGCATTGCACTTGTAGTTCGGAAGGCGCATAACAACCAGGTATAAAGGATTTTGCCAATTAGTGCTTAAATGCGGTTCTTGATCTAGCTTATTCTTTTGTTCATTTGTTTTGTGTCCTTTGTTCAACAGACCAATAAGAGCTGTTTACGCATTTGAATATAAATATTAACCAAGCTGATTGTGTTGCTTGTAAATAACTTTGAAACTTGTTTCAAGACTGTCTTTGCAGATTTCCCAAATACAGCCAGCTCAAAAAGCTTTTTAATTTCGAAAGAATCGTGTTGATTTTTGTCTAAAGCTGCAATAGAGGAATGAAACAGCTCAACTAAAGAAATTTGCAAATGGATTAACCGAGCCAGTTGATCAAAGTTTTCGTTATAAGACATCTTTGCAGATAACAAATATAGATAAATTGTGGGTACTGCCGCTGCAGTTATCAATGAATCGAACGAATGAGAACAAGCATATAACACGATGAGTTCTGATAATACTAGGGTAGTGGCCAATACCTGGAATGGATTCGCAAACTCATCAACTGTCCATGGAATCAAGTTCACGTCACACGATTTCAGCCGTACGCGCCGAATTGCATGGGGAATTTTGCTCTTCACGGGGCTCAGTTTACTGCTTGGTTTCACAGTTTCTGCAGTGGTAGAGTATTTCCAATACAAAGTGAATACGATCGTCACCGTTGGTTCGGAGAGAGAGGCAGCCTTCCCAGCTGTTACTTTATGCAATCTAAATGCACTACGTAAAAGCAAGTTTGAGGAATCCAAAAACAACTCGAAATATTCGCAACTTTTCATGCTTGCAAAAATTTTGAGCATGATGGATTTAACTGGCTCAAACGAAAATGTAACCATCCCAAGCTTCAGTGGCGAAAATGTACGTGAAATGTACCGATACTTTGGGCATAATATGAGCCCTTTCTCCAAAGGTGGTATGCTGCTGAACTGCACTTACCGTAATACCCCTTGCAATGAGTCTTTTTTCAAGCCTGTCCTTACCAACCTGGGACAGTGCTATTCTTTCAACCCAGGTGGAGACTTTGGGAAAGAGCGATACGGTAAAGAAATTCTAACAGCCACCCAACCTGGCAGCTCTTTCGGGCTTGGAATGAGGTTAACAGTTCAATCAGATGATTACGTTTTGATGCCAACGCAAGAATTCTCGGCTGGCTGGAAGATCTTTGTCCATGATCAGAGGGAACTGCCGTTGGTTGCTGACTATGGCTTTGCTTTGTCACCAGGCACACACACATTCGTTGGTCTAGTCAAGAGAAAGGTAAAATGTCTTATCTTTCAATGTTAGAATCGTTCTATTGCACGCTCACTCTCAGGTACGGAAGTTCCCAAAAGCAGGAATGTTGATAGCAAGAAAACATTTTTGCCATATTACTGCATCTTCCGTTCTCCAGATGGTTTGGTTTTCAGCCTTGCACAAGGCGAATTCCTCTTAGAGACAGAATAAGAATTGTGTATGATCCCTAATGCAAGTTTTGCTGCAGTAACAAGAAGGGGCTCTAATAGGAAGCTTGTGTAACACCATAGCGCCTACCGTCTCAATAACATATTAATTGTAGACAGGACTAAAAATATCGCAATTTTTTATAAATACTACGAACAGATTACCCTATTTGTACAATGCACTCGCGTGACACGATTCTGCATTTTGATCTATGTTTCTGAAATCAACAGCTGCAAGGTATCATTAGGGATAGATCTTTTAAATATTTGTAAGGCAATCATTCAATGTGAAGCTGGAGTCTTATTTAAATCAGGTTGTTATGCCTACCATTTTCACGCTCTGCTACAAGTAGATATTGGCTACTTACACTTATTTTTTGCATGAGCATTGGTGTGTAAAATTATTGATATTACATAGAAAAACTTTTGGGAGCTTTTAGATACAATGTTGAGATCAAAAATATATTTTGAACTCTTTGTTCTCAGCAAATGACTTTATTTTTAAATTTTTAAGAAATTTGACCCAACTGTGGGCCAATGTCTTGGCCATTTATGTTTTAAAAACCCCTCTTCGCAACATTGACGTAGACTTGGTTGAGCTTCACATAAAAGGCGAATAGAAAGCTAAAAGCTCGCCCAGAGCAACAGGAATGCTCAAACGTTATGCAGAGCATGGTTTACAACAAACAGTGGCGGCGCCACGCCAGCTACTAGCCATTGGAGAAAGGGCAGAATTAAAGGCCTAGGTAGCACCCTTGACTGATGTTTGATTATGTAAAGGCATCTTCAAAATAAATGGAATACATCACAACAAATACTTTGCCAAAATTTTAACCATATCCCCACATTTCCGTATCGAGTTGAGACGAAATACAAATCCTTCCTGCGTATATTGCTCAGCCCACAGCATATGTTTCGAATTTGTCTTGTAAAGGTGATTTCTTTGAATCAACAGGTTGTAAACTTGGAACCACCGTACACAACAGCTTGCCGTAAACAGCCGCTGGCGACAGGGCACCCCTACTCATTGAAAGGCTGTATTCGCGTTTGTGAAGAAATGTATGTTCGGAAACAGTGTGGATGTAATTCACCAATTGGCTTTATGGACGGTATGGAGCCTTAGAAACATTTTCCATGGCAATTTAAGCAATAGATTTTTGCATAACTATGAACAGTGTAAGGGGTGAGGTTTAAGTGCGCTGTATTGGTGTCCTAGACAAATAGTTTCATACACACCCCCAGAAAACAAAACCTCGCTAAAGTCTTACAAATCTTTATCTAAGAAATTATACCAGTTTTGAAAGCTTTTGCTTTCATTTTTTTTAATAGCGACGAAAGCGTTTTCTTGATCAATTTTACTTTCAAATGAACGTTCGTGATCTTTTCCAGCTTTTTTAAGATTTGCGTTCATACGACTACAATCTACAATGATTCTTTTGTGTCAAAGCTTCCTGAATAGAATCATTAGTTGATAATGCAGTTTTTGCTAACGTATTGTCTTCTTTACTACAGATACTGCAAGTGAACTCTGCGATCTTAAAAAATCAGTCAATTGTGTCCTTCCAGCGTTAGGTAATGTTTTTTTAAGACTGTTCAATATTCAAAGTCTTGACATATCTTCACAGTTATGTAAACCTTCTGCCTCTTACCTTTACCTAATAACCCTAACCCTAACGTGTTTGCCCACGTCACAACTGTGTGTTGGTATTTTGTTTTGCATTCTTGGTTTTTTGCCGTGTGTTTTCAACCATTCCACTTATCAACATAACAGCATACCTCTCTTTACTCGTGCACTCACAATGAAATCATAAAACCGCTTTACTTTAAACTGATTTATGTAAATAAAAACTGATTGATAGCAGCTACCTATTTGCAGTTACATAAACGTATCTTCAGCAAATGAAAGTTTTGCAGAGATATTTGCAACAAATATATCTTTTTATTCAAGCGATGTTCAGAAAGTACGGTAACGACTGTGTTTGTCCGGATCCTTGTGAGTCTGTGGAATACACCCCGTATTTGAGTTACGCCTATTTCCCTTCTGATGTTTATGGTGTAGAAGTAGCAGATCATTTAGTGAGCCTTGGTGTTGCCAGTTCAAACGAAAAAGCATTGAGCTACTTGAGGTAAATGATCATATCAAATATTAACACCACTTGTATGGATGATTTTAACAAAATAGTTTTATGCATAATAGATGGAACAGCTTATTTGATATGAATGACGCAGATCAGCATAATGGAAACCAGGCAAAATTTGTCTAAAAACTTCTTAATCCTGTACTGATAAACTCGAAAATTTTACACTAATAAGCAATGTTAAGAGAACTCTGTTATCGTTATGGTTATTATCACGTGATTATAGTATATCTTATTATATGCTGTGTTCGTTTTGAGTTGGTTAACCATAGGGATACCCTTGTCGTATTTAATGTGTTTCTGAATCTTTCTCTTTGAAGACACAACATTATACACGCTTATTCATTACTTTTCAGAAAGAACATTATTGAGCTGGATATTTTCTTCCAACAAATGGATCACATCATCGTGAAGCAAGTCCCTGCCAAGACTCTTCGTGACATCTACAGTATGTTTTTTCTGGTTTTCAGTACATCAAAATGCCTTTGCATTGTTTGCTGTTTCATTTTGCTTAGTGATATTGGTTGGCCACACACTCGGGTACTCACTTCAAGACAAACATAGAAACACTTGATAACATCCTGATATGTCTGTATGCTGCTAAAAACAGTCCAGTCCAGTCCAGTCCAGTCCAGTCCAGTCCAGTCCAGTCCAGTCCAGTCCAGTCCAGTCCAGTCCAGTCCAGTCCAGTCCAGTCCAGTCCAGTCCAGTCCAGTCCAGTCCAGTCCAGTCCAGTCCAGTCCAGTCCAGTCCAGTCCAGTCCAGTCCAGTCCAGTCCAGTCCAGTCCAGTCATTTTTAAAAACTTGTTGATTAATAGCTACATAAACGACTAAGTTATTAATAAAGTGAAAACTGTATATTGAATTGAAAGACAACAAAAGTTAAATGAAATAAAGATACACGACGCTAGAGGATTTATATGGAGGAGAAGTTCTAAGAAGCCAATTCCAAAGATTAATCTGAACAGGAATAAGGCAACCTTATTTGTTCAAAGAAAGCCGCACACTTATTTGTGCTTGATTCATATTTCCACGAAAAATGATTGCTGCTTTTGCAAATAATTTGATTTATCTTTTTATTGTGTATTCTAGGTGAGCTTGGTGGCCTACTTGGGGCTTCACTTGGAGCCAGCTTTCTGACATTTATCGAGTTGATGGATTTTCTTGCAACAAGATTCTTAAGAAGACTTGAAAAGAAGCGGGGCCAAATTATTCGTGTCGCTTCTGTAGGTAATGAAGGACCTAGCTCGTAAGATCGTTAGTAGTGATGTCAGTTAGTATTGGTACTTGCGCTTTGTATTGTTGTATTACGATGCAAGGCCGTCAACGAACTTAATGCTTGTTTAGAGTTCACTATAATGTTGTTCAAGATTAGGCAGATTTCGGCAGAATTGTAAATATTCTTATTCCTTGTCGGTATGAACTCAGCCATGATTGATTTGCAGATGACAATGTTATGTTATTTTGCAGTTTTCGTTATATATGATAAAGCAGTTCGGTTATATATGCTAAGGAGTTTGGGCACTAATGAGATATTATGTTGTGTTTGTTCAATGTAATCTCCAAAAAAGTATAAGGGTTATGTAAAAAGTATTTTCAAGGTTATGTCAATGCTTGGAAAATCTATGCGCATCTAAGTCTGGTTTAAAACCAAATAGAATGCGTAACTGTGACGTAGCTAAGGTTTCAAAAGGGGGACCCTTAAGGAATTTTTGTAACGCAATGTGGCTATAAAAGCCATCAAAACCTGTCGACTAAATATCAGAAGCAAAATAAGCACCGTATTCAAATTTATCAGTTCTCTAAAAGAGCAGTTGCGGGCCTAACCGCTTCCTCCCGGGCCACGCCCTAGGTATATAGGTCTTGTTTTGTAAAATTGTATATTTGACCTCGATGATTGTCAGTCAAATGCTGTTTCCTGTTTTGAAAGTCTTGCGTTTAACGTTTGCCATTTCATTTCTCGTGTTCGTTTTGTAATCTTTGATCAATCAATGCATTAGTTATGGTCCTGTGATAACTGAGGCGCCAAAGAGAAGGGTGATCAAATATCAAATAAAAGCATTTTTATCGTGATCAAGGACTAGATAGCAGAATACATGCAGTACATACCTGATAAGTTTGGTTAAAAAACAATTTGTAACAGCAATGTACAAAACCACGAATGTCCTCTTAGGTCTTGTTGTGGTCCCAGAATCCTCTCAGGATATCAAACGACCGTTTCTGTCATTCTTCAGACTTTTCGCAGAGCTCTCTTAGTCAAATCCAATATATAAAAAAACACGAGTTGAAACACCATATATAACTCCTCAGAGCATAAAACGTCAGAATACTGGTCGAAAATCTTAGCTAGAATCCGGATAAAGATAGTAGATTTTTTTAAAAAAGTTGATGTTTTCTCTTTCATTTGAAAAATACCTCCTCATCCCCCCATCTTTTATTCAATGGTCAACGGATGTTTGTGAAGCCCAAATGATAAAACTACTAAGGAAGGATTCAAGTTTACAGGGGCATCATAGATGAGAAAATTGCAAAAATTGCATCAATAATTTTGTCCGGGAATGTAGATGACACATATATCCAGCTATTAATCGAAATCAGAAACGCGAGCATATGATTGTTAAGGTTGCTCAATCAGTGCCGATTCTTTTATACACTGAAGAGTGTCAGACGAAAAGCTTAAGTATGGATTAAAACGTTTGCTCTTTTAAAGCCATTCTTAGGTTTTGTACCATCAAAAAGCTGTTTATAAAAATCCTAGCATCCATAGATATGATAAACATGTTATATCATAAAGTCCTATGAAAATGTTTCAATAGAAACTCAATTCCAAAGCAATATCGTGCATTTTCTATCAAGAAAAATTACTGTTACATCAAATAGAAATGAACGTAACACCGTTTAAGCTGAAAATCAATAATTTACCGTAAGCCTCATCTAATCATCAAGCTGCAGAGTCGGGCCTTGTTAAGCAAGCATTGTTGCAATGAAATCAACTGTGTGGGTTCTAATCCTTCCTATAGAAATCTGTTTGGAAATAAAATCCTGCATTGACGCTAGCCTTACAACCGTGGACATAGCAACAATATATCGAAATTCAAGCTGCATAAACTTCGAAGCTGTTTAGTCTGTTTGCTTACTTTACAATGTCTTCAAGAACTTTCTTTCATTCCGATATTAAATATTAGATTAATAAGTTCCCTCAGAAAAGCTTGCATTCAGTTGATAGAAATCGTTTTTCAACCAAAGCTGTCCGGCAAAATCCACAATAGCAGAGGATTAGAGCTTCAATTTATATGGTGGCACCGCAAGGTTGTTTTTTGTTCTTTTTCTTTTGAACGGGTAGCCTGAATTATACCACTTTAAAGTGAAACTGTTGCTCTATTCCACTTGAAAATGACAATTGTGCCAAATGAGCCAACAGTCAACGCAGAGCCGTTGACAATCGCGAAGTCGTGGGATGGGTTTGTCAGTTCTTCATCGGTACATGGAATTAGGTTCACATCACCAGGATTTAGTAGAATTCGGCGCTTCACATGGGCCTTGATGTTGGTCACTGGATTCAGTGTCCTGTTAGGTTCAATTACTTCGACAGTGGTTGAATATTTCCGATACGAAGTCAACACCGTTATAACAATGGTGTCAGAAAGAGAGGTGTCCTTCCCAGCCGTCACCATTTGCAACTTGAATACACTTCGAAGAAGTAAATTCAACGAGGCAAGCAAAGACGCAAATTACTCCCAAATGTTTAATTTGGCCGGAATATTAAGTATGGCTGGTTTGAAAGGTTCCCAAAGAAATTTGACGATTCCTTATATTAGTGGTAAAAAGGTTCAAGATATGTATAAATACTTTGGGCACAATCTGAACAGTTACGAGGAAGGTGGGATGCTGTTAAACTGCACCTTCAATGAAATTTCTTGCAACAAGTCTTACTTTAAGCCCGTTCTTACTAATTCAGGACAGTGTTATACTTTTAACCCAGGAGGACAATTTGGAAGAGAACGCTTTGGCAAAGAAGTATTAACTGTAAAACAACCTGGCTCTGGGTTCGGTTTAAAAATTCGCCTCGTCGTGCAGGCAAACGAGTACGTTTTGATGCCTACTCATGAGTTCTCAGCAGGGTGGAAAATGCTGATACATGACCAAAAGGAACTGCCTCTGGTCAGAGATTATGGTTTTGCATTGTCGCCTGGAACACACACACTTGTTGGATTGGTTAAACGAAAGGTAATTAATGATTATGTAAGAAGGAAGAGTATACAGTATAGGCTTTCCGCCGGATTCTGTGAATCCTGCAATGAGTGAAAATGTAATGCTACAATGCCTGCCAAAAGTCTTGCAACACTGACGTCAATTTTCAAGGTCAAAACCAATCATCCCCCTCTCCCCTACAGAACACTGTTGGTTTACTATCAAACAGGTTAGAATTCTAGGAAGCACTTTCTTTTACGCTTCTTTTATGATATTTTTCTAAATTATCAACAAGACACTAAGTTTGGAAGACAAGAGACCTGTGATTTTGATCTTCAGAATGACTTCTCAAAACGTGCACGCATCTTCAATTTTCAGAAATTTCGTAGACTGGTAATTGAATTACTCAAGTCTTTTAGAATGCTCAAAATTTTCCTGTCCCTGCCTTAACCTTTATAAATAGCAAACCTTGTTGCAATTATCCTTTGTCTTTACAAAGGTGCTCAATCTAGAGCCCCCATACACAACTGCTTGCAGAAAAGAACCTCTAGAAACTGGGAGTGCCTACACGTTGAATGGCTGCCTTAGAATTTGCCAGGAAAAATACATTTACGCCCAATGTGGTTGCTACGCACCAATAAATTTCGTTGATGGTATGTTATGGAATTTTCATTGTCAATACCTAAGCAAAAATCTTGCTTGCATTATTGCATGTATTGTGACAAAGTGAAATTTTGGCCTTCTTTGCATTAAGTATTTTTCGTATTTAATAAATCTATCAAAGCTTATAATTTTATGTTTACTCTATAGATATACTTTAAAAAGTTTGCTATCAGAGCTTTCAGCCTAGACAGATAGTTTGAAAATTGCTTGTTTTCTTCCTTCTCCTGTTCAATCTTGATATAGCTGCTTTTACAATTCTTTTACATATGCCTTAACAGAAGGATAGGACCATTATTGTATCAAAGCTGTTTAAGGGATGAATAAAAGTGCCTGCACTAGATAGATCAATTCAGATGTTCTAGAGTAATATGCAACTTGTGAATCCATATGAAAGCTACTCTTGAATGTGAAACAAGCAATGAAATAACCATCCTTTTGCTCTTCTAGGAAAAGATTTCGAGCTTTGCGATTTAGAGAAGTCTATAAAGTGTGTACTTCCTGCACTTGGTAAGTCAGTTGGTGTGCACTATATCAAAGTCAATAGAAAGATTACGTGCTGACCCTTAACGTATTTTATTTATCTTAGATGATGCCAAGAGCATATGTGGATAAAGCAACCTGACAATGGATTTAAGGCCTTGTTTTAACTGATGGCGCCTTCTTTCGATTAATCATTTCCTGGGGATCCAAAGGTCTGCCTAACTCTGATCTCTAGGACATTCATCCATTGCTCTGTGCTCTGACTAAAGAGATTTTTTACAAGCATTGATCAAAATTTAGTGTTCAATTTTTTTTTACTTGTAGCCAGGTGGAAGGTTACTATTACTTTGATGATGCATAAAAAAAGCAATGGAAATTTCAAGAATAACTCAATTACTATTTACTTTATCTTTGATTGAGTTGAATTACACAGGAAGCTGTCTATACATTATGTTGACATGTACTTCAAAATCCTCCTCAAGGTGTTCTTGAATTTACTTAAATCAAATCAGCTGTGTACATGCTAATGCATATTATTCCGAGAATTTAACTTCAGTTTTTCTTTCATTGATACTAATGGTACTGTTTTTTTCTCACGTCGTAGATAATTTTAGGAAACATGGAAACAAATGTGTTTGCCCTGACCCCTGTGAGTCTGTGGAATACACCCCGTACCTCAGTTATGCTTACTTTCCATCGGACGTCTATGCTGTCGAAGTTGCCAATCATTTGGTGAACATTGGGATTTCCAAATCCAACGAGTCTGCATTGATTTACTTCAGGTATTGCTTAATGTTGGCTTTAGAAACCCAAAAGTTACGCGTGTGAAATGAAGAGCAAAAATGTTGCACTGCGCAACCACTGGGCTATCAGGGGCTATAGCCCCCCTCCCCTTTTTCCGAAAAGTAGGTTAGAAAATTTTTGGAAAGTTTACTCTAACGGAGTTTTGGAAAATTCACTCTAACGGATGCTAAGTAGCAGCAGCTCTTTTTCTAGATGTTTTTTCTTGTTTAATGACAAGCTGTATTTTCTTGGTTAGCTTGATGTTTAATTAACCTTCAAGCTAATTATATCTATTTTAATAGTAATTAATATCTTCTCTGAATTGGACTGTTTATAAATAATATGTGGTAAGAGCCAAGTATCTCCCAAAAGGAGCCTCAAAATTTTGGTCATACCCTTTTCAGCCCCTCCCCCCACTTTTAGGCTGGTGATCGGTGTCCTAATCATTCTCACATCGGTGACATGTTGTGTCCTTATCATTCTCACATCGCCGCAGCTAGGTTTCATATTATACATCCTACATCACAATTTCTTAGCTGGGCGCACAAAGGAAGTTGTACTCTCCCTTTGCAGAGATTCTGCTAAATTAAAGAGTGAAAAAGGTCAGGAAATTGCCTAATGAAAGGTTTTCAAAGAACAACCTGGTATTTCGTAAACTTCTAGAATCGTTGTGTCATTGCAAAATGTTTGACAAGATTGCTTGTCAAATAGTTTACATATTTGTTTCTGCTCAAATACCCACTTTGTTTTTTTCTATATTATGCATCGTAAAGACATCGAGAACAAACTGAGTTTGTTTTCAATATTTCTTGAAATATGTTATACCTTCTTGTTCGATTAGATCTTTTATTTTTTTAGTTTAGGTTGGGGAATCGTTCTCTTTGGTTTCTCCTAATTTTTCTCATAATAGTTCTAATTAAAAAACTCGCCCCTTTGATCAATTTAGCATTATTTGGGAACAACTTCTCCCGGCAATGCTCTTATATATAACCTTACGAATTTGAAGTTAAAACTTCTATAAATCTAACTTAATTTTCTTTCCAAGAAAAAATGTAATCGAGCTGGATGTGTTCTTTCAACAAATGAGTCATATTGTGATAAGACAAAGCCCTGCTAAAACCCTTAGAGACATTTACAGTGAGTCAATTTTTCATTCATCTTATTTGATTTAACCACAGTTTACATCTATATACATGCATTATATTTTAATCAGCAACTGGTCGAGTTGATATTTTTCACAACCTTATTGGCCTAAAGGCTTTTGACATTTAGAAGCATGGCAGATCCTTCCAGCACAGCTATGTTGTGGTTGATAAACGGCTGTCGAATTCACAACCTGCTTTAAATTTTCATGCGTCAAGTTACAAATATGGCTTTTGTTCATTCATTGAGAGCAAGGATGCATTAACTGCAGGGACAGTAGAAGCAACAGGGACCAGCCCTCGCAAAATTCAATTTTCTTCAATTTGCTGTTGTTTTGCTCTTTCATCTGGTGATTACTTCTCTTTGCTTACCTTGATTGTAAGCAGTAAGCACCCATGTTTAATAGCATTCCCTTTTAATCATTATTCCTCCATTTCCATTTATTTGTAGGTGAGCTCGGAGGCCTACTTGGTGCATCTCTTGGCGCTAGTTTTCTGACGTTTATTGAGCTATTCGATTTCATATGGACATGCATCTTACGAAAGTTTGAGAAACGGCGTGAAAAGAAGACCCACATCGAATCATTGTCGCAGTAATCTGCGGAGATCGATATTCTGTTTGTAGGATAATGTGATATTGTTGGAATCGATTACAATTATATTAGGAAAACGTTCAAAATTACATTTAAAGGGGGAGAAATGTTATTTCTAAGAAACCTAGCCAACATATTGACACAACTGTTCTCTTTCGGACGTGCATTGTATTTCAAATTGTAAATAATTACCCAGTTCCTTGATATTTGAAGTTTATTCCCTAATGCTTCGTTATTTCAGTTGTTTAGGTATTTATTCTTTGCAGTTTTTTAAACTTTAAAGTTCAACTTGGCTGCTTATCTAATAAATTTCTGCGTTAAGAGGCAGTGCCGTCGGAACGAAATTCATATTGGGGGGGGGGGGGGGGGGGGGGGTGGGGCTGCCAATTGTTTTCCTTCTCATTCAGTACACTGTTATAAAGAAAACATACTGCAGTTTGACAATTATTGGGGAGCTCCAGCCCCCAGTTCCGACGGGCCTGAGGGGGAAATGGAAGGGTCTTGCAGGGCCACCGGCGATGGGGCTTTATTGGTGCGGTGTAATTCAGAGATATTGTATTACAATCCAGTGAGTTTATTTCATTTACCAAAAAGCGAGCTTTTGGTCGAGTGAATCCCTCACTCAGCAAATGCTTTATTGAACGAGATGTGATTTTTGTGAAGGAAGGATGTTTTTAAAAAATAAGCTTTCAGTTAGCTTTCAATATAAAGAGTTTCCAGTAGTGTCTTTCCCCCTAACCCCATTGAGAATGTTTGTTTGCACGGCCCTGTATTTAGTAAATATAATTTGAGTTCTATTTGAGAGGACAGCTACTCCAACGGAGATGATTAGGTATATTACACTGGGTGCGGTGAAGTCAACTCAACCCAAGCCCACTGCCAAACCCCTTCATGTAGGAGAAACGCAGCAACAACAACAGTTGCAAGAGAAGCAACAACAACAACCTCGTTTGTGTGGGAGGAAAAACATGTTGACTGTTCAAAATTTTTTAGTCAGCTGTGATTCGTCTTCAAGAAGAATCACGAAGTTTAATGTCAGGTTTTTGGTTGCAAAGAATGAGGTATGCGTTTTTCCTCTGAGTGTAACACAACGTAATTATTCCAGTTTTTTATCTGTTTTGTTTTGAACGTTCTAATTGAAAGCAGCCAGCAAGCACAAACACGTTTTTAAGATTGAATCAAAACCTTATACCCTCTCTTTTGGATTCTCTGAGGCCATGCGCTCATTCTGTCGAGGACAGAGCTAATGTTCTAACGTTTCGGCTTTGAAAAGAAATCATTGCAGTAAAATCGTTCCCTCTCGCGTGTTGTATTGTATCGCTACAGTTTAACTATATCTTATTTATAGTGCACTTCTTTCGTTGAATATTAGTTATGTTAAACATAGTCGGCAATTAATTTGCGCACTTTTTGATTGCTAAATGAATGTTACTTTACCGTCGCATATGAGTAGAAGTCATCCAGGGTAGTATCCGTGTAAACCTCACGCCAGAAATTGGCCAGTAAATTTCGAAGCTGCGGCGAAGTTCTTCATCATAATGCTAACGCCAAAGAAGTTTTACTAACAACAACAATGGTTGTTTTTAATACATAAACTGGCCCAACATCGTAATGCTAACAACAACAATGGTTGTTTTTAATACATGAACTGGCCCAACCACAGGCAGCCAACACAACCACCTTTATGCCAACGCAACTGTTGTTCGTTTTTTGCCAGTTCACCAAGGAAATCACGAAGTCTACGCCAGACATCTCCTACGTCTCCTACGTAGGTGTAAGTTTAAGTTAATTTTACAGATAACCTTTAATCACAATACGTCTTTGTGTTCATGGTAAACACCAAAGTGGTGGTTCAAGATTGAAAAATAAATTATAAATAGTTGCATTGTGTTAGTCAGTAAATGTATCTTTTGTTTAGAGAATTTTGATTGATAAAAGCATCCTTCTTTGTTTACCAGTTCTTTTTAATGTAGAGAGTGCACCTCCCTAAAATTGCCAATAGTTTCCAGCCTTTTATTGGAGGTTCTGTCAGATACAGGCCTAATTTATGGGTGTTTAAGCCTGCAACCCTAAATTACAGTCTGGAAAGTGTGACACTTTTTTACAACATATCTTGGGTGCATCAGATGCTCTTCAATGGAAGTGCTGTATGGGGAATCAATTGGGTCTCTGCATGTGCAACCAGAAAGTGTGCTACACATTTGATCAGAATTTAATTAACAAGGAACGAGCTTCAAGTTACACAGCTAAATGTTAAATTCATCAATTTGCCAAAATAAAACTATACAAAGATAGTTATAGCAACTCTGGCCAAACTCATCAGGTTTGTATTACCTTAAGCATTAAGTTGTCTAAAGTGCAAACATTTGCTTGTCTAAAGTCCAAACCAGGTGTGCCAGACTTCTGTGATTGTTACAATCTTGGATATGGTCTTGATTATCTTTCCAGTCTGGTCAAAAAGTATCTCTCTAAAAAAATGATTTCCCACAGAGGTTGCATTGCCTTTGTCGTGCATCTTCAGGCCTCTCAGGGAAAAAAAGCAACACAGGCTATAAAAAGCCCTTGCCAGTTTGGCTCTGTGGGCTATTTAGCCCTTGGAGCCCTTGCAGAACTGTTGGTAATTTTTTTATATTTGAGTATTTACAAAGGCAAAAATACATTACCTTGCTAAATTCTTTAAACACTAGTCACCTTAAGAAGGCATTTTATGCACCTTTAAATTTTGTTTTACCACAACTTGAAACAAGACAAAAAGGAACATAACTTTTTGGAATATAGCAAAGTTTTGTTAGGTTTTGCCAGTCAAATGTGGCTTTTTGGGAATGCCTAGTGTGACTTGAAAAGAAATTGTTTCGTATTTGACAGCATGGTGTAACATTTCTCACTTTAATCATTTGTAGCATTAAAGTGGCACTGAATTGAAAAAATGGAATTTTTGTATTGTTGATTCTGGTAGACTAATCATCGCTGATTTCGAAAAAAAGTTTAGTTTTTTAATTTGGGGACCACAAGTAGGGATTTCTGGGGTTCTTTTGCAAGTAGGTCGTGCGTAAAAAGGGACTGGGGCGAGTGACGCATTAAGATTTATATAGTCAATTCAGCCATAGCAAGGGCTGTAAGAAGATAAAAAATTAAAAATTGTGTAAAACATGATACAAGCATGAAACTTGATAGAGATAGGCAGCTTGATACGCCGAAAAAGATAGGGTGTAAATGGACGCTGACAAATATCCCTTTGTGCTATTTATAGAGTGGGATACTAGGTTCCAAACCTCTAAGCAGTAATTGTCACAATTTAACCATTAGATCGCGATACCAGCATGGAACGTGATAGAGATAGGCAGTTTGATACGCCAAAAAAGATCCCACCGTGCTACTTATGGACTGGAGAACAAAGTTCCAGATAAAGCAAGTTATTTTCATAATTTTCATTTTGGATCACGATACCATGACAATGATGCTTACCAGTGGCGTAGCGTGAGCGCAGAACTTAGGCATGCGGTAACATATAATATATATGTTGAATGAATGTTGAATGTTGAATGAATGTAATCGTAATTTCAGCTTCTTAAAAATACAAGCGGTAATTAATGATAATCGTGATAATAAATTTTGATTTTGAAAGTAACAAATCATTTGTACTCTTATTCTAATCAATCAAGTTGTCTATTCTTTGCATCAGAGGCTCCGACAGAGGTTGGAAAGTGAAGGGGGCCAAGGGAAAAAATTATCACCCATGCGAGAGTTTTTGAAAAAAGCTCAATTGTTTAGCAAGAATTTTCAGAATAACTCCTAGTGCTAAAACTGCTTCGCAAAAGATTTTATTCTTATTCATATTCCTCAAGAAAAGGCATCACCCAATGCCCACCTAATGTAAGAATTTTTTATGCTATAATGAAGCTGGGGATTCCCGCAAGGAGGAGCTCTCCACATTGCAAAATTGTTACACGCTGCAGAGCCTAAGGGAACAGGAACAACAGTTTCTGCTCATTTTTTTACTCTCATAGTTAACGAAGATGAAAATAGTGAGCTGTGAGAGTTGTTAGAATTGAAGATACTTTCATGTGTAAAGTTTCAGAAAGCTAGTCCCGGCAAATCATCATGTATTTGGCAAGGCTTGCGCTCAGGTCTACCGCATGCCCTGGTCCGTAAATTCTGGCTATACTGGCAAGCCTTTTGACTTGAATTACGGAATGCGGATCATGACAAATAGACTCTGACCCCACTTTGATGAAACTTTTTCTCTTTTCAACAGTCACAAAGTAAAGAAAGGAAAATAATTGGATTTGAAATGATGTATCACGCAAAGAATATTCGCAAAAAGCAGCTTATAGGTAGAAAAATGTTGTGGATTATCAAATATTTGGGAAGGTTTGCGCTCAGGCCGACCGCAAGCTCCAGTCCAGAAAATCCTCACTTCTCTCAAAAGCTTCTCTCCAGTTGCACTGAAGCTGCACTGGAGCATCACATGTTTCTCTTATTTTAGACAGGCAAAAAGAGTGATGTGGAGGGGCTTCAGTTTTTCAGATTTTTCGAATTTCATAATTTTTAGCGATCTGTTTACTTGGAAAAATAGCCAATTGGGGCCAATTGGCCTGTTGGCGCTAGAGTTCACCGCATGCTGCTCATGACAAGAAAGAGAAGCCGTTTATTGCGTAACTTGTTATGCATTGAAAGTGTTGCAAGAATTTTAGAATTTGTCTATAGATTTTTACGCTTGCGCCGCAAGCGTAGCATACATAGACGCTACGCCACTGATGCTAACAATGTTGCTACTGCTATAACCAGGGACGCCAAAAAGTTCTGGAAGCCAAAACGGATAGACGAACAGATATTTGCAACCACGAATTCTAGATTAGCTTAAATTGATTCTTTTTCTTGCAAAGCTTTAAAAAGTTTTACTAATTTAAAAGCTTTAATTAGTTTTGCTAATTAAAAGCTAAGCAAAGCTTTGAAAAGTTTTGATAAAATAATCCCTGACCGGTTTACATCAATGCCTTCATCTTCATGTCTAATAGATCAACTTTATCCCTTGATCAATTTGCTCACTTTTATTCATAATTTGTAAAGCTGTTCGTAAAAGCACTCTTATTCGACACGCTCAATATTTCACAAAAGGTAAATGATCGGCATGAAGTTATGGTAAAAACTGCACGCAAAAAGTTTGCTTTTTTCGTATGGGCTCGAAATTTTCGCAAGATAATTAATACCTTCAATAAATGAAATAATTTTTTTTTATTTTTTCAATTCAGTAGTACTTTAATCATGCTATACATATGTTATAATAATAATAATATGATATAATGAGGAATAAGCAGGCCATTGGCCTATTAAACCCTTTAGCGTTCGTTTTTAAGCGTATTCATAGTTGTACTCCTCGTTCCCGCAAAAATCGTGATATAATTTCTCAAACTCTATAACTGACTATTTCTTTCGTGAGAACACATTTCCTATTCCATTGCATGTTTTAGCAGATAATACAATAGTTTGTTAATATTTGGTTTGTTAATATTTTGGCTATTTGATAAACACATAGACATGTAAGACCTCTTTCTCTTTATTTACTAACACCCTGATATTTAGCAGTAAGTAGTACAAACATTGAGAAGCTAAACTGCGCAGATTTAATGAGAACATTGCTCTGATGAAGCCCTGTATACCAAAACAAAATATACGTCTTCACTGATTTATGTGTATTTGTTGTTGTTTATTCTTTTCGCGTTGCGGTGTTTCTTATTTGCTACATTATTTTCATGGTTGCATGTTATTTTTTATTTTTTCACAGTTGGCTGATTTTTAATAATTTTTCTAATTTCTATAATTTTTTTAATTTTTCATGGCTGGCTGATTTATTTCATCAAGCTTTTCATTTCTTAATAGTTTCTTAATATTTCCATCAATTTTTTTAATATTTTTTTTGGTTGAATGGTTTTATTAATGTTTTTAAATTGATTAAATATTCATACTGATGCAAGCGTCTGAGCCTATCGGATAAGTCCCCATCGGAAAAGGCTCAGACGTTTGCATCAATATGAAGATTTAATCAATTTAAAAACATTTATAATTACAAACATAAGTAAGAGATATAACAAGCTAACATAACAAGGAGGGTAGTAAGGAAAGCCGCCTTTAGCTTTTACCATTCCCTCCTTTATGTGAACTTAACATCTCACGTTGTGTGAAAATGCGCGTCGTATTAACTTTGAATATTGTTTGTTTTTTGAGTCTTTCAGTTTGGTTGCCTAGTAATTTATATAACCTTTTGCACTTTTGATAATAACAAATAGACAGGGGAAACATCATTTTACGTTAGAGATTAATTAAGCACAATGCACTTACACGTATTGATTGTGGTGATTATTAACAAATTTTAATCATACTACAGGTTTTGTCGAGTGTTGATTTAGTTGGATTTGAGTAGGTATGATGTTTAGACGTATTAGAATTTAAGATAGGTTAAAAGAATTATAAAGATGACCTCTCTTGATTGTTCTGTTTCTGCACAGTAGTAGATTAGAAACCAGCGGAAGATGATTTTTCGCGCCAGTTAGCAATCACGTCAGAATCCTAGTCGGCAGAAAAGAAAAAAACAGGCGAAAGAAATAACTTTGCGATGTTACAAACCTACTTTGTCATTTAATAATTGACAGATTTGAATTGAAACAGAAACGTCAAGCTGTATATCATCAAACGTTTTGGTGCATATTTTGATCTAGGCGAGTTAGCTACAAATGCTTGCGATAGAAATTTGCCCCAGTTAAGGAAAAAACCAAGCTGATCAACTGACAAATAGGGACTTTTGAATGAAGTTGTTCGTGTAGACTTCTTGGATAAATGCTTGAAGTATTTATTTCACTTCCCAATTTTTTCGTTCACCTTAGGGTATCTTGAGGTAAATGTTTGCAGTGAATAGCTTAGAAATGCAATCGTCATCTTTAGGATGCTCTTTAAAGAGTATTCAGAATATAGAGAAAGTTCGCGACAAAAGTTTGCTCCTACGTTTTGTGGGCACGATTCAGTTAAAATTTTTGAAATCTATCGTAACAGATATTTTACACCGGGCAATTTCAGTGGGTAGCGCTAAAATGAATAAAAGTGGCCTTCGTTGGCGTTTGTTTACAGTTTCTTGTTATCTGATTGGTCAGAACTCGGGGGTGTGTCTGCTGTATTAACCAATCAAAGATTTGAAGCTCATGCTACTGCTTTAGGGGTATTCCATTAGCTCCTCGAAACGTTGATATCTCAGCTGTTAATTAGCAAACTGAAACCAGTGGGAATCAAACCTTACATTACAATTTTTCAGGGTAGGGTCCGCGAATGACGAGCATTATTACCAGAGAATCGATTAATGCTTCATTGAGTCAATTCTCAAGCGAACCGGAAGCATTTAAATTCGAAAATTTTTTTACCTTCTGCGGCAACCATTGTGCCAGTCTATATGCCTAATTTTTTCATTAAGATATTATTCAGAATAGTACTTCAAGGTTGGGGACTAAGGGAGGGTTTTAGAAAACCAGCCGATCTTCAAAATGAATAAAACATCTTATATTTCAATTTACACTTACAGTAGAAAATTTATTCAAGAATGAAAAAGTCAATAATTATTAAACAGGGGGGGGGGGAGGTGGAGGGAGAAGACTCCTTCTACTTTCGACATCAGACTTTGCCTTCATATTATTTGATTGAAACAACTCCTATTTGATCTCAATTTGAAACACTTGACACCCCATAAGAAATTTTCCTAGCACCGCCCCTGCATTTGTCTCTTCAGAATCTGAATGAGATGATTTCCGTGGGGACAACATTTTTAATTAGTCAAGATAATCTAAATACTTCTCAGGCCATGGCGATCGATGATCCTGCTGCAGTTGAAAGTTCTGAAATCCTGCACAATTCTTGTAACCCATATATATTTTGAAGACTGTGTCCCAGAAGCTAGACTAACTTTGATCTGGGCAGAAATTTCCCAATGATCGTGGCAATTTTGTAGATGATGTTGAAAATGCATCGTTGAATTGAAACATCTTTCAACATAGGACGTTGGTAAATGCTTCAAATTTCATTGAAAGACATTACAAGGAACACATAGAGCTACCTTGCCCTTGTATTGTATTGCAAAAGCTTTTTAGCCCTCTAATTCCGTAACATGCTTCACAGTCCCTTATCCTAAAACATCGATGTAGACAAACAACGGTCCATAGAATATTTCTAAGTATTAGTGAGTGCAGTTGCGTTGTAGTGATCGAATTGATTCGCCTAGCCCAAGAACATAACGTGCCGATGGAGCTTTTAAAATTATTGTTTTCTTACGAGATTGTAGCCTCATTTTATTTCAGATTTCAGACAAGTGAATTTCTCATATTAAATTGACTTTTAATGTTTTTGTTTATATTTTTCTAATCATATTACTAGGAGACCCCCAATTGAAAATCCCTAAGGGCCCCCGGCTGCCTCTCTCTGTTATACCAAAGATCATCAACTATTCCATCTGATACACCAATTCGACTTACGACCTCGTTTTAGAAATTTCTCCAAACTTAATTTTAGGCGAAATACAATTATTCATATTGTTTGAGCCTATATTTTAGATTTTACGGAGAAATGAAGTTTGAAAACTTGTAAGGGATTTGACCGCAAAAATCGTTTCGGGGGGAAACTTTACCCCCCTAGTTGCCAATCACGGTCAAATCCCTTATAAAATTTTCATCTTCACGTCGTTATAAAATCAATTTCGTGAGCAATACCAGTATGAAAACTTCCAAGTAGATTAAAATCATTGCTCTCAATCCGAATCTGAGGTCAAAAATTTTGTACAAATAAATTTGAAGAATTTTTTGAAAGGAAGGCCGTAAGTCGAATTAGTGTGTTATGGTAATGATACTATATTATATTTGTGGCAGACTTCTCCTTTCTATCAAAAGTCACATTCCTGGGATGTTTGTGAAAGATTGTGGGCCATATGTTCCGTTTGATCTACATAAGTGTCGTTGAAGGAGCAGCTAGGTAACTCTCAAACAGCAATATATTAACAAGATGTGTCCAAATGATTGCAGTAATTCTACCCATAAGTCAATATTTAAGCATGAGTTATGGATACAGTATTGTGGGGGATCCAAAGTATTTTCTTTATGGTTATTTGGTAAGAGGTTGCGTTAGTGCAAACAGGTCTGAGGTTAATCAACTTTACAAATATTTATTGTTGTATTGAACAGCCAAATTTCACACACTAGAGCATCTGTTATCAGATTTATGAATTTGAATCGATGTTTTGGTAGCCCACATTTTTGTGTCTTGGAGCGTGTCGTTGGTTAGTTTGTTGTTTTATTCTATTGTAGACATTCACAAGATGTATATTCAGTAATAGGAGGTAGAAAACACAACCAAAACTTAACAGGTATGCCATTTTCATGTACACTTTGTGCCATAAGTATATTTGTATCATATGTATACGGCATTTGTATATTATACAATTGATCAAAATATTATACACTTTTTTTAAAGAACCAGTAAACTGAATTTCAGGCCGGATTGTTTTTAATTTGTACTTAATTTATAAGGGTGTAGGCAGTGCAATTGCTAGCTGGTGCGCTCTAGGGAGGTGCGTCAGGCCTCATTTGCCAACAAAGTTGGTGAGACATCTTTTATTTGGCGACAAGTTTGAAAATTCACCGAAAAAGCACCCCTAGATAGCAATAAACACTCAGTTTTTGAAATGAACATTGTTCAAAATTACATTTGCAGTTGCTCAGCCTCTTGTGTTCTTATAGAATTGTTCTTATTAAAAAGGGAGGTAGTTGACATGTATGAATAGTAGGGCACTTACACACCCAAGATTTTTGATCAAAACAATCTGCTGCTTTCAATTTCAAAAGCAGAGGGGCCACATCACATAGTAGGAAAGCGTGTGCCCTTATAAATTGCAATGAATACAATCACATCTGGTAGATTTCTAGTCCCTTTCACAAGTTCCGTGTCTTCCTTTGGTGCAGGCTCTCCTGCTTTTCAACCAGTATAGATCATGTCAAGTTGTTCACTGCTTGTTTAACGACAGAGATCTGCATTAATTGGGAAATGTTTGATGGGGTTGTGCAGGGCGTTTGGTCAAGATTCCTTAAGGGATTTTTTCTGTTCAATTTTCATTTCTATTCTGTCATTTGACAGGGGGAGAAGGTCTTCTGCAGCATCCCTGCTCTCTAACGACAACTTGGTAAGCTCTGTTCATTTCACTTCGAACTGAAATCGAAGTCAAGTTAGGGGCTGCTGTGCAAGCTTTTGAAATTGTAGAATAGTTGTACGGTGAAATTTGATATCAAAGGCATAAACAACCGCTGCGGATTTTGTTCATGGATTTTCTCTGTCTATATCTTCTAAACCGAGGCCTTTAACAAATGCGTTTTTTCCAGTGTCCAATAAGCTCTCTAGTGGTGCGGCGTTATTTACATTGGTGGTTGGTTAAAATCTCCTGACATGAATATTCGGTTGCAAGATGATGAACTTCCATTTGGATCGGAGAATCACTGTTTTATTCAAAAGCTGGACAGCTGAAGATTCAAAGGGTACTTTTTTATTATTATATCTGTTCTTCTTGTAATGCTGTTAATATAAACGTATGCTGTAAGCTTATTATCTTTGAAGCCATTTGATGCGTTGTCTGTGTTTTCAAGGAATGTTAAGACAAATGGTTGTTTATGTTTTACCCGGCCCAGCAATTAAACGCTCAAAAGCCCCACTTAGCTCGTAATCATTAAAAGCCAGGGAGGGGGCTGTAAACCTAACTTCGTCAGTTATTTTGTTCACTGTACTTATTGCCTAAGTTAAGTTTTTCTAAAAGCTTCCAAGTTTTCAATTGTCATGGAGATTTGTTTTAGCAGGAATGTCATGTATCAAACGAACATAGGTTTAAAAGGAGTGCTTCATATTCTACTATCCAAACTGCCTGCAAAACTTTTTCAATGCCTGTACTGTTGTCATATTTTCAATACCCCGTTTTTTCTAACCGAGAGGCTCATGGAACTATCGAAGTAGTCTTTTGTGTGCTACAGATAATTTAAATTGTTTCCATTTTCTTCCATCATATTTCATGATGCGGTTGTAGCAGATAACTTCCAACGAATAAGACTTGATTTTAGGTATAGTGAGCAAGTTAGCCAAGGATTGGTTTTAATTACATGTTGACTTAGATGTCAGTAAATGGCAGGCTTCATTCTTAAGCAAATACACATTTTGTCTCTCATTATTTGTCTCTCATTGTCGCTCACCCTATTGTGTCTGTCATATTTGTCGTTCAAATACACTGCTTTTATACAAATTTAGAGGGAACTTATACTTGCACTTCACATATTATAAAGATTTGCTTTATTGTACGACTATGCAGCTTCAGGAACGTTATGTTTGGAATTCGCTTATCATTTGCAGACAGAGGGTGTAGAAAGTTGATGTAAATTATAGAAATGAATGGAAGTAGATTCGTTTACGCGAACAATAAGGCCAAAAGAACTGTGGGTTATTTGAGAAGCTGACTGCAACGTTGTTAGTAACGCAGAGAAAACCATTTTTCGCAGTTTGGGTTGTATTTTGAATACGACACGACATTAGCAGAGCTATAGGTATATATCGACCCGTTTAGACAATGAAAATGGAATGAATGTCTAGCATTTTCAGAGTGAAATGTTTCTTTCATTATCAGTCTTCACGCTGTTAAGAAATGCTTAACATAATTAAATTCTGGGCAAATTATACTTGGCAAATTTTATTAAGATTTCAGAACAAGAGACCATTGAAATCTGGATTTAATATAAAATTCCGCCTTAGAAGAAAAAAGGCTTTAAAAAATTGATCAGTCCCTTCCGTCCTTATGATTTCTTGGTTATAACGTCAATAATATTTCCATAGAATTTTTTACATTTTCTGGCTCAAAGATCAGTTTTCAGCTACAGGCTGTTGGATTCTTTGTAAGTCTAGAAAAGCGACAAATGTTGTGGTCACTAGAGAGAGAACGACTTGAAAATTAATCCGTTTTTTGGAAACGCAGTCAAAGAAGAAGCCTTTCCCTGTGAAGTTGGAATCACAATTGAAGGAAATGTCAAAATCTATAATTCGCATTGTTATAACAGGCTCATTGGCCTCTGTGAGAGTATTAGAACTGCTAAGTTTTGATGAACTTTTGCATTGGCCTATAAAAACAAAGGTTTGACTAAACCAGTGTATTGTCCCCTGCTGCTATAATTGAGTAACGTAATATTAGGGGACCCTGTTTGTCTCTTTTTGTGTTTGGTAAAGCCAATTGCATTTATAACATAATAAAACTTCAGTAGCTAGAAGCTTAAAACCTAGAAAATCTGGATATTTGACAAAACTGGAGACAAAGCGATAATAGTGTTAAAAATCGTATCATATGGGACTATCCCCTTTCAGTTTCCAAAACTACTATGTTAAAACGGGAGGTGGTTCTGTTATAAAATCTAATGTGCATTTAGGCCTTATTTCAAGGTTTAGTATTTTACCCAAAGGTCGACATAAAAGCGACATTTCTTTTCTAACAAATCTAACAAAGAACTAACAAAAATTGTAATTTTTATCATCACAAAAGTCGCTTTTTTTGCTCTTTGGTCTCCAGTCAAAGGAAGTAACACTGTATAGCTATTATAATGTGGGGGATTTCTTCAAATAAGATATTATTCTGCAATTATGCTTACCTCGAAAAAGCGCTCATGGGTCCTTATTCGAGGGGGGGGCTTATTTGCAAAAATGATTTTTTAGGTGGGGGCTTATTCGAGGGAGGGACTTATTCGAGGATTTACGGTACCATAGAATCATTTCCTGAAACCTCCTTCGTCAACCAAAACTTTAATGAACTTGGAGGGGCATAATCTTGTAATGATAGAGAGTAAGAGATAGTGAAAGCATTAAACGCATAAGGGAAGATTCTAAGCATTTTAGTAGCTCCTAACGTTCAAGGATCAAACGATTAAATACAGGCAATGTTCTCTGTAGCATACGCGTATGTTACGCGCTATAAGGAACAACCCGCGGGTGTTAGGCGCTAGAAGGAACAAGACATTCTATGTTTGGTAAGATAACAGAACCAGGTTTGTTTCTTCGTTTGAACTGAAAAATGTTTTCCATTTCTAGACTTGATACTGTACCTGCTTCTGGTTTTTGCAATCGCTCTGCTCTACGAATGCCTTCGAGGTTTTCAAAAATACTTTGTCTTCAAACTGTTGATGTCAGGACAGAGTCCAGGCTCGCAGAAAGAGAGAGACTCACTGTTGCGTAAAAGGTGAATATGATTTATTAGGTGGTATCTGTAGTGATTCAGACCATAGACAAATCATTCATTTAATGGGAGGTTTTGTTTCACACAGTTCTTGTCATTTTAAAAGATTACTCTATAGGAGAAGAGAGGAGGGGAGGCCTTGTTCTGTGGTAATATCCGTATCGCAAAAGTTTTGTTTTCTACCGTTCTTCTGCTTTAAGTGCTCAGTCACATGGAGTGGTCTGGTGAATTTGTTGTAGAATTATTTCATAAAGTACTTCAAGCCTAAATGGCCCAGAAAAGAATAAAGAATTATTGGTAATATATGTACAGCAGCGAAGATCAAAGCGCACGTAAGAGATCAGTTTTGGATTATGAGTTGCTATTCCATATTTCAAAAAAGTTGCTGATTAATTACGAAACACTTGTTAAGCATTGTTCAACATCTATGATCCTCCTGACTCGATTATGAATTGTTCAGGTGGATCAAATAGCTCATAGAATAATTGATCCCCTGTTTCTTGATATAATGGACCGATGAGATAATCAAAGGCTTAACCCCAAAGTGTTGCAGTGTTAACACAGTCTATCACTTCTAAGGATGGGTTTTCTTCCAAACCTACCATTTTTAGTATTAAAATTATGGCCTGGCCAAACAAATCAAACATCCGTAAAACAGTACCCAACATTGTTGATTGTTGTACAGACATTGTTGGACGATGTTTTATGACCTAGCCAAACGAATCAAACGGATGTCAAAACATTTGTGGTGGTCAAGCGCTGCCGCACAGCTTTCTACAGTTACGGCGTTTTATTTGCGCTTGCGGTGGCGTTTTAAGGGATGGCCAAACTAACGCAACATTTTTGGTCAAACATGAAAACAAATATTATGTTTTACAAAATGTTTGATGGAAATTTAATTTCGTAAAACATCACAAAACATCGTAAAACATGGTAGCCAAAGGATAAAACATGTTCTATCCAACAATCTTGGACGATGTTTCATTCCGATGTTTTATTCGTTTAGCCAGGGCTTTGTTCGTTTACACGATGCTGGATAAATTTTTATACGGAAAGACTTTCCATTTACACAAGTACGGATACATCAGATTTTTCTCAACGAATGGCTTCAATTCCAGACAAAGATTAATGAAACTCTCCTTTGATATTCAAAAGTTTTCAATCAATTCTTCTGGCAATACCATAGCATTGACAAAATTATCCCACGAACTGCTTGTTCCGCCAGATCTTCGCCGAAATATACACACGCTGTTCTTCCTTTTTTTAAGAATTCTTCTGATGCGCTGGATCCTTGAAGTACTCTTATCATCAGCAGATAATAATATTCTTTCGAGCGAAGCGAAAACTGTTATAAAAAGCAAAGCTTGCGGCTTAAATTTAAACCTCATTGTGTCAAAATCGCATCTCGTTAGTTTACCTACTTTGAGAGCTCCTCCTTAAGAATTCTACTACTTCTAGTTGCATTGTGTTGTTGCTGAAGATGGACAATATCGCCGCCTCGCTATGAGTCCGTAACAGAACTTTTCCGACTAGCCTATCCGTACAACTTGTTATCCTGATTAAGCCAGTTTATGCCAGTGTTAGACCAGTGGGAGCATTGCTCTAGGAGAGAGAAAATCCTGTGCTTTTGCTTCCTAGAAGTGTGTAGTTTTTTAAATTTCTTTTACAGCTGTTTTTCTTGATTCGCAATGAACCACGAAGGGTCATTTTACCCGCAATTTGTTGTAACTAATTAAATAAATTCTTTTCCTTTTCTAGACTGATGAAACACATCTTCGCAACGTTGGTATACATAGCTCAACTGACATTCGGTTACTTTCTCATGCTGCTTGTTATGACATACAATTCCTTGATTTTTGTTACAGTCATAGTTGGTATCGTAATTGGATACTTTTTGTCAGAGCCGCTGATTCTGCGGGGCCTAGACAGATATTATCTCGCTAGACTTTTGAGGAGAAATGGGGAAGAGGAACGTGCGTCGTTGAATGGACAACGGAGAATTTTACTCGAGGTAGAGGAGCCATTGAACGAAATCACCTGATAAAGTTTCTCAAATGTTTCTACATAATTTTTCAGCAAAGATGTATGCAATATATATATTAATGGTTATATCGATATTATTTTGCTGTTGATTTTAAGATGGAAGTTTCAAATATTCTAGGTTACTAGATTTATTGCCTATTTCTTTTTCTATTTCTAATCCTATTCTTCTTTTATTTTTTCCAACGTTTTTTGCACTCCATCAATCTTTTGCAAAGCAAACCCCTTCGTTCAATGCACGTTTATTTCTTTATACACACGCCATTCTATACACATCATTCCAACTCTAAACAGACACTATAAAATTGGAAGGAAAGAATTTTTCAGGGAATCAATAAAGAAGCCCAGTTTGAGCAGGCATATTTTACTCACTTTTCACGCTGTGAACATTTAATGGTGCATATAATATCAAGGAGTCAATATAGTTGAATTTCTACTGCCTTATCTACCGTACTTGACCTTGATCAAGCTATAGTAAAACCCCTTTTTATATCAGTTGGTAAAAATTTGACTTTCTTGCGTTTCTGAAGAAATTGCGTTGGTAAAGATGCGTTTCTAAAGAAATTGACAGGGAGATGAATTATTTTTCTGTGTGCTGTGTGTTGTACGTGTGTTGTTTCTACAAGCTACTTCCGTTTGCACTTTCTTTTTTTTACCACTGAAATACATTTCAACTCTTTGCAAATAACTTTAACAAGAAACGTTTTTAAGTAATCGGTGGTTGTAGAGATGGTATACTTTCTATACGCAAGCGCTGATCTGGCCTGTGTTCCAGACTACTAACTTGAAAGTAGAGGGTCTATTACCCTGGGTACCAGACTCACTATATAAAAAATAAAATAGAGAGCTCTATTATTTTATATAGTGAGTCTGGTACCCAGGGTAATGATCTATGTAACCGAGAGCCAAATCAAGTACGAAGATTGAATTGAATTGTTTGCAGAATTATCACAGATCTTTTTAATCATACAAGAAGAATTGCTGATATTTCTGAACGGTCATTACATTTACACAGACCCTCTACTTAGGGGTCTGGAGCACAGGCTCTACGAAATGTGGTTTGGATACAGCTTTAAGTTGCCAGAAACCGCCTCCAGAAATGTACTGAAAACATCTGTTCTTATCATACTTGGATGGTGCGCCTTTCAACAGCAGCTCATTCTTTCTCAATCTCATTTGAAATACAACCGGTGAAATTTTTTTGTAGTTAAAGGTCTTCGAGCGCAATGAAAATTAGAAGGTCTCAATTTAGTTGCCACATTTCTATACAAATGCTTTGAAACAAGATTGAAAAAACAGTAGAACAATACTGATTCCCAAGATGTTCAAACCCCGGATTCTAATTATTAGTTGGTTATATAGATTTTTCGCTGTAAAATAGCTTTTTGATATTGCGTATATTTAATTTTTTCGTGCTTTCGTAATTAAAAAATTGTACTATTTAAAATTGAGTTGATATTAGCGTTTGACAAGTTGTTGTAGAGGTAATTCTGTTGTAGAGGTGCTTCAGACATATTCTCAAAAACCAAAAGCAATAGAAAGAATATGAATTAGAAGATATGGGATGTGGCATTAATAACGGGGCTTCAGTCCCCTCTTCCGCTACAACTGGCCCTTCTCCAAGATAGACACTTGTTGAAAAACTTCTTTCTATTGTACACGGCCAGCTGGTCTGCACTTAAGGACCACTGCGTTCCGAAAATCGTGTTCCAACGATCAAGCTATTTAGTGGTTAGACTTGTGGAAAACATCTATTATGCACAAGGAAGACTGGTGGCGAGGTTCACTGCTCTTTCTATCGGGGTTAATCTTACCTATAGCCAAACTGTCAAGGAATGCAAAATTACTTGAATATTTTGAATATGAATCAAAGCAAGATAAAATCGTAATCTTAGCTTATCCTGCTGAGTCGCCCGTTGAGCTATACCGCAGAATAGAGATCTCTATTCTGTGGCTATACATAACGGTACATAAGAAAATTTAGATTGCAAGCGCTCTCCTTCGCAGAAAATTTAGGATGCTGTCTCGCCTCGCTGCCAGGAAAGGTGGCTTGAAATAAAAGCTTTATTTTGCTCTTTTCGTGTCAGAGATGAGCATGTCAATTCCTTGCACAGACATGGCTTTGGAAGCTGGTTGACACATCAGGCCTACAGAAGCAGGGCCAAACAATAGCGCTTTTCGCAAAACAATAGAGCTTTTATAAAAACCTTTTGTTATGATTTTTAAAGTCTCCCTTGACCCCCTCCCCACTTTCCAACCTGCGTCGGAGCCCTCGGAGCCCATGTGAAGTTGTTAAAAGTGACAGTCAATGTCAGCCAAAATGGCGATGAGGCTAGAAGCTGCAGAAATGTGGTTCCTAAGAAGAATGCTAAGAGTTTCGTGGGCTGACCATGCATCAAACGAAGAGGTGTTGGGAAGGGTAGGCAGGGAAAGGAAGCTGTTGAAGACAACCCGAAGAAAGCAATTGGAATTCCTGGGACATGTAGTAAGGAAAGAGAAATTAGAGAAACAAAGTCTGCATCTGATAACGGCTTTTGCATCTTCAGTATGTGAACAACGTGACTTACGTTGTTTACATACCGTTAATCCTCGAATTGCCCCCCTCTAAAACGTCCCCCCTCGAATGAGCCCCCACCCTAGAACTACAAATTGTCAATAAGCCCCCCCCTCGAATAAGCCCCCACTGCTACTGTAAATTCTCGAATTGACCCCTCCATTTGATGATTTTTGCCATCTGAGGTTGCCTATGGCGTTTTATTGAATTACCACAACAAATTCATACTTTTGGTAGGAATTCATTAAATGCTCATAAAGAAATTCCTACTAAAATAAACAAGGTCTTTTAATAATGTCTTCTTAATGTCTACAAAAAATCTATAAGCCCCCCCCTTCGTATGAGGCCCCCTAGAATAAGTCCCCAGCCAAAAATATAAAAATAAATTAGCCCCCGGGGGACTAATTCGAGGATTTACGGTACTGAATATCGACGGTAGCCTTACAGTGGCAATCAATCCCCGCAAAAAGATACGGAACTGGTTTCCAGCACTCCATATAGCGGCGCAGGAGCATTCACTTCATCGCAGCAGCTTTACTTATTCGAAAATGGCGGCAAAATCGGAACTGAGCACTGTCCCAGCAAAGAACCCAAGGCTAGAAGAGATTAAATGGATGCTTCAGGTACTTACTTCAATTTTCTTCAACTAAGAATTTTGTAATTCAAAATTGTTGAAGTTCCGACGCTTGCAACCGTTTCTATGCAAACAACAAATGCACATGGCACGAGCCATGATGTTGGTGTTGGCCAAAGAGTCAAGCTGAAAATCTTTTTCAGCAAGCAGACAAATTTATTACAATATACTAATACAATTACTAGACATTTAAAATTAGAAAAATAGATAAGATCAGTAAAAAATGGTATTTTATTATGCTGAAGGACACATTAATAAAACTAACGATGAACTATTGAGAATGTGTCCTGCTTGACGCCAGACTGGAAACTTTGCTTCTTGCGCGGGCAAGTTTATTTTGAAAATTTGAGACTGCGCGCCTGAAATCATGCACTCTTAGTTATTTTTATTGTTAATAATGTTAAATCCTATTGTCAAGGGATCTAGGGGATTTTGCGCGGCCAATATGCAAAAGCGCGCAGAGGTGTGCGCGGGCAATATATTGCGGGCGCGCAGCAAAGTTTCCAGTCTGGGCTTGACGTAGGTACTTACTCATAATGATCTTATGTAAAGATTTTAGTTTGAAATGAACATTAAAAATAATTGATAAAAGAAGCATAATAAAAAGGTCATAAGAAACTAGCAATAGGTGTAGGGAGGGTTTAGAAGTGTATTTAAAGTTTTAAGTGATTGAAAATCAGGTAAATTTTTATCATCCTTTTATGAAGGTATTTTTGTTGCTTAACTCCATCAAATGTTAAGAATTTTTTTTAAAGTTGGTAGAAACTGAAGGAAGAGAAAAACCAAGATTGGACTGCCTAGTATTATACTGATGTAATTTGGAGGTTTTTGATGAATTCAGTTTGATGAAAAGTACGATGGTTATCTTGGTTAATTTGAAACATGGATTTTGCATTCAAGCGTTTGAAAATTGGCTCTGAGTGTGCAGTATAGCCAGCAAAGTCAATTACTCTAACAACTTTTTGTTTAGCTACATTGAGAGATAATTGGTTAGCTAAGAGCCATTGAGAAACATTATTTATTTCAAAATTCACTGTTTGTTCTATAATATTTAGGATTTTGTCAGCAAACAGAATGCTTGTGTCATCTGCAAAAAGACAAAATTCAAAGACTTTTGAGGAGCTGTGTATATTGTTAATATATTGTTAATATAAGGAGGGGACTAACAGTGACAGAAATTATTGGGGTATGGGGGTAAAAGAGTAATTTTATAAGGGTCCAGCCAAAAATCACCTATTTTTATCAACATGTGCAGTTTCCTTAAAATTAGACATGATCCAAGATGATATCTTGTCAGAAATTTATAGGCCTGCCCCCCCAAATGAAAGCCTAAATTTCTGCCACTATGGGGCCTAATACACTCCCTTGTGGGACTTCATAATCAATATTTAATTTCATTGAGCTTTCACCATTCACAGAACCTATTTGAATTCTGTTTATCAAGTAAGATTTAAACCATGGGTGTCCTATTTCCCTAATTCCATAGTACTTTAATTTTAAAACAAAATATTTTGGTTGACTGTTTCAAATGCTTTGGATGAATCTAGAAATATGCAACATGAGGTCAGTTTTTCCTCAATGTTGGTAGCTAATTGTGATTGAAGCTCCAGAATTGCTGAAGTAGTAGATTTGTTATTTTGGAAGCCATACTGATGTTCAAAAATGATTATGTTTATTCAAGAATTGGACCAAGCAAAAAATAGGGAGAATTGAAATAGTACAATAGTCTCTATTGTCTAGCTTTTACTTGCTTTTATAAATTAGTGTCACCTTAACAAATTTGAGCTGGTCAGGGGTTCTAAGGTCCTTGTCAAAATTGAGTAAGATTTTGGGGAGACTCAGCCCCCTTTTAACAAGTCAGTACAGCCTGGGGGTATAACTTTAATAGGCTGAGGATGGGGATGTGCCATTTTAAACATGGAAAAATACCCTAAAATTTATAAATTTTTCAAAATCCCTGCCCCTAAATTTAGATGCAATTTGAAAAAAAAATACCCTTACACTTAATTCAAATTTACAAAAAGACCAACAACTTGTTGAAATTCTACCAATTACAATTCCTACCTTCTGATTTGCTCTGAATTCTTAGCAATTTTAGGCTACCATTATGAGCCAGATATTGAAGTATGAATTTATTTGTAATTCATTTCGGATACTGCTCCAAAAGAAGTTTGAGATTATCAGTTTTGAAGAGGCTACCAACATGAGATCAAGAAATATAGGAGCTCAAAGCAACATTTTGTTTCCACCTCACAGAATTCTGCATCAGAGCCAAAGTTGGAAACTTTGAAGAACCATATCTTTGGGATGCTATAAGATATCAAGCTAAAATTTTCAGGATGTTCCTATCTTATGTATATGAAAATTTTCACAAATTTTCATGAAAATCTGAAATTGTGCATGTGGAACTCCTAGTCCACTTGGCATGGAACGACCCATGGGGTCATTCACATAGTACAAACACACGGAGAGGCATCTGACAAAAAGCATACGTTTGTGCACAGGTAGAAGTAGGAGGGGGGTGGGGGTAATGGAATTCAAGTATGTATGTAAAGCGGTTTTATGATATATTTTTTTAAAAAGTCTGCATCGATCATCGATTCAAAGATAGAGCTATGGATTTGGGTTTGCTTTAAACTCTCCGGCATCATTGCTTTGAGACTATGTGTGTGCATGAGATCAAATGTTGTGTGTGACAATCCAAATTATATTATGCTATGCACGAGTTTTGCTTGCCAGTTTATTTCAAATTGTTTAATTATAAAAGAAATATGATACACTTTCCTCACTCCTAAAATTCAGTTTCTTGAGGTCTAAAAGTAACTAAAAATGAAATTGTCAAAGAGCTGCAAAGACCCTAGAGTTTTGGATTGGTAGGAATGCAATTTTTCTGAATGAATGGTAGCCTTACCTTAAGTACTATAGGCCACACAAGACTTGATTCTATAGATCATAGTGAACAAACAATTGGTTATGGTTGTTTTAATTATAAACCAATGTATTTGTTTTTAGTCCAAGAAAAAGAAAAACCCTGTTTATCTAAAAGTGCCCTGTTATCTAAAAGTGTCATGGATTGTGCCAGTGTGTTTAAGCAGTTGTGAGTAATCAGATGAAAATACCTTTACCAGGAACACTTGGTTGGTCATTTTTTTCCAAAGTTTCATCCAATGTATAATAATAATAATCAGTTTTGATTTTGAGCAAAAGGTTTTTTGGAGTTAAAATCTTGGCTTATCAGTGAACATCATAGTATAATCAATATTGGTAGTTTTTGAAACATGACCTAAATTGAGGTATCTATCAACTTTTAGGAAATGGATTGTCCCTTCATTGAAGATGATGATGACAGTTGGGTGTTAAGTTTTTTTCAACCATGTGAAGCAAGAATGAGACTTCTCTCATGGCTTATTGAAAAGTTGGTTTTTTTCCACTGTGTTCTTTATTCACTTGTTTTGATTGCTTAGGCTAAGATAAAGTTAACATCCAGATTTGGTTGTTGATTTAAAAAGCTTGTTAGTGGCTTATAATCATGTTATGTTCCTTTTTGCCTTGATTTGAAAACCAACATAAAAGAGCTCACCAATTGTAGGAATATTTCATGTTTTTGATAAAAGTTAATAAATAACCATGTAAAAGATAGTTGCAAGTGATGTTTTCATAATATATCAGCATGAGGCTATTAAATGTATTTTCGAACTGTTTCTTTTAAAGACTTCTTGTTGAGATATTTTTTTAAGTGGGACCCAATCTGACCTTCTACATAAAATATATTGTATTTAAGCAATAAATGCTCTTTGAAATTTGAACATCATAGGGGAGATTTAGTTTTTTATGAGACATACTCTGTGGACAACATGTAATTCAAAATATATTATATTTTCAGATTTGATCCAAAGTTTGGAGAGATTCTCTCTAAGCAGATGCCTTCAGTAGACCATCGGATTGAATCAAGAGTACAGAGTAAGGGTCTGGCTATGTTAGGAGTTGGTTACCCTTTTAAAGATGTATTTGCTCAGCTTTGTTAATAATTAGTGATGATAGATGGAATGATTCTGGAAAACATAAACAGTATCACAAAATGTGTATAAACTAAAGTTCATCTGTTTTTACTAGAATGCAAAGTTTTGCAATATGGTACATTGCTGAAGATTAAACATGTTTATTAAACTGCATTTTAATGCTGAGATTTTGATCTTTTTTAGAGATGCTGTTTATTTGTAACCTGTTGGGTGTTTGTCGAGCCGATGATTTGGAACTTATCAAGGTAATTTGAGGCAGGCTTATTTTTTATATTTAAAATTTTGGTTTTCATGGTAGTTATCAAAGTTTATCCAAAGTTTATCTGAGTTTGCCAGAGTTAGTTTCCTTGGAATAGGGGGATTCTGTTCATAGCTAAAGACACATGGAAAGATTGGTGATATTCACATTTTGTTCACTGCTGGCCAATATGATTTACTAGTAAATTGAGAGAACGATTTTATTTTAAAAATTCCTTTTGGTATCTTATGATTTTGATGCTACAATGTTTTGTTGGGTTTTGCGATTCTATACCCAAACTTTTTTCCAGGGAACAGCATCAAAAAAGAAACAGATGATATTTTTGGAAAATCTCTTAGAGCTTGTTTTAACATCAGATAAAGCTAATTTTGTTGTCAGAAAGGAAAGAAGCAATCCAGATTTTAGCAGGTGATTTGAAAATATTTCATAGCCCTTGTTTGTTTACATGAAAACTAACTGAAAACCTCATCTAGTTCTAGTTGGCATACATTAATTTATTGATAATATTTGTCTATTAATGTAGTCCAGTGCTATTCCATTTATAATTATGTTTGGATTGTTATATATTCTTTGATAAAGCATCCTTTAGTTTCTTCAAAAAAAGTCTCCTCAAAAGATTTGGATAGTAAGTTTGTTAACGAGATATTACTTAATAAAATTTTATATTGCAATAATATTATAGTTTATTGATTTTTCACGTTGATATAGTCCCATCAGTTGTTTGCATCTTTAAGGGATTTTCACTCTGCAAAGAGAAGGTACTTTGCTATATTATAGTTATCATGTACTAGTTTTTAGCTCTCATTTTCAGACCTGTTTCTTCTTTGCATTTTACTTTTAAATTTCTTTTGATTTGCTCTTTTTGGTGATGTTTTATTTCTGTAGTCAATTTATTTTGGTGGTTTGATGTTGCTGCACTTTATTGTTTAAGCACGTCTCAAAATCAACTGCCGTCTGAAAGGGAAATGTTTGAGAAGAGTTGCAGATTCATCGACAACCTGGTCAGACAAGAAGATGTAACAGAGTTGTTTGCATCATCAGTCACTTTGTTTCCTCCAGACCTAGAGAAGGGTTTCACAGAAGATGCAGATAAGAAGAAGTACAGGTACAATGTCTAAAGCACTTCAATTTGCTCCCATGGCAGCCTGAAATGTGTTTCAATTTTTAGCCACAACAATTTCAAGCAGCTTTAAAATCTCCACAAGTGTATACATATGTATATATAAACTAGTACGGCTCAATATATCTGGCACACTGATTTTTTGCACCTATCCATATCATGCTGCTAATTTACCAAGCAATCTTTAGAAAAGCAATTGCTACAGTGTGTTGGCCAAAAACTACATATCCAAATGAATTGTGAATTGAAGCGGATCAATGGAATGGAAGTGCAAATATTTGAAACGTTTTCATCGGTTATCCTTAGAATTACTGATGAAGCTGATGGGTCTTATCGAAAAAAGGATTTTTTTTCCTTAAGCATCGTAAGTCCTTGTTGTATTATTCAAAAAGACAAGGCAGTCTAACTTGTCAATTTTTTTCAAGTTTGAATTTCTAGATGCAGTTAAAGTGTGGAACTATTTTGTTTGGCACAAAGAAATTCGCCCATATTGGTTGTTTTTCTTACATTTATCACCATTGTCTCCGATCTGTTTTCCTTTTTTGATATGTCGATTTTACAACAAGATCTGGGAAATAATGAAGCTCTCGATCTGGCATACCTCAGAGTAAGGATGAAAATGAGAGGCTTGACAATATACACCAAATTCGATCTACAACGGAGTATTTCTATTTCCTTGCTTAAAGTTTTCAATCGATGTTCTGACTTTTTATCCTCTGAGCAGTGTCAGACGAAAACTTTATCATGTCTTAAAAAGTTTGCTTATGTTTTCCGTATTATTGTATTGCATGTTTTGTTTTGTAAGTAAATCTGTTGCTATGCTTTCCCTTCTTTCAGATCATCTGCTCCAGATAATTCAGTTTTAGAAGAGATAAAAGCCAAGTTAACAGCAGACATCGACAACACTATGAAAGAGTATAACCGCGTCAAGAAAAAGGTTTGTATTGATTTAGTTCTTCTAACTTATATTATGAAGTACTGGTACGCTATTTGTTTTTGTATCGAATATCCGGCTCAGAACTTTAAAATATATCTTTAGTATTCTATCTCTAGGTATAGCTTACTTTTTTATGCATGTAAGAGTAAACCTGGATGCAGACAGTAAGGCAAGATTTGGCCAGCATCGGAATCAAACTGGATCTCTCAAAAGAAGCACAAACATTGAATAGATTATCTGAACTGACACATGATAGAAAGAATTGGCGTGGCATTGTTGGGCGCGTCGTGCAGTATTAATTGCGTGTGACAAGTGTTTATAGAAGAAAAATATAGTAAAGCATGATTTGGCGAAAATCAATCGACAGAATGTTTTAGAATTTCCTATTGAAAGTTATAGTTTCATTAAAACCACAAAAGATGATCCAAAAAAGTTACTTTAAATTATCTTAGACAGGGTTTCCATATGAACATGAATTCTTTAGATTTAGATATATTAGAAGAATACTGCAGAATTGCTGCTTGTACCTATGACTGTTCGAAGGCTACCATTGCTCTTGTAATTTTCAGAAAACCCAAGTAACTTTTTAAGACCATCAGAGATACAGAAACGGGGCGTAAAACATTCTTATTCCAGGGTGCAAAGATTTTTAATAACTTACCCAATAGCTTGCAAACTGAAAAATCACTTTTGAGATTTAAAGCAACCAGCAGGGACACAAATCTAGATTTTTAGTGTAACTTTTTTAACTTTTGTAGTGTAACTTTTGTAACCTTTTAAAATTTTTTTAAGCTTTAACTTCAATCTCTTATAATTTTGAACCTTTTACTTTACAAACTTTTATTTTAACAGGACCTTTAGTGATAGCAGTATTATGTTTACTGAAAAGGCTATCCTGTATAAATATGGTAGATTATTATTATAATTATTTCATGCTCTAAGTGAGGCAGAAAAACCTCTAGTTGAACTGTTTACAAAGTTAATTCTAAACTTGAAACAGCTTTCTCATGGCTAAAATTTCAAATGAGGCATGCATATACTTACAAGGTTCCCTGTTACCATAGCATCGTCTCTTATTTGCTATATTGATTCTGTGGGGCAAATCCTAGAGGCCGTCGTTGAATATTTTTCTGTTTTTTTTAAAGTTCCAGTGCAATGAGCTTACTCAAAGTGAACTGGATGGGTACTGCAAGAAATTTTCGTTGACAATAACTATGCTGAACCAGCTCATTAACAACTTTCTTCACTGCTACGAGAGCGATTTGAGGCATTGGTGCAATCGCCCAAAAGTTAAAAAATCGGGTATGTTAATTCTAAATCTTATAAATCATCCTGCAGTTATAAAAAGATGAACATTGTCCTTTATTACCTTAATCTACTTGATTTTTTTAAAACCTTTGGGTGCTGTCACGCGATCATTTTGCTTCATTTTATGCATTGCCTTGTTTTCAGAACTTTCCTTCTCTCATTTTTGTGTCATCTTTCCTAACAGTTACCGCAAATTCTCGAATTAGCCCCCTGGGGGCTAATTTATTTTTGATATTTTTGGATGGGGGCATATTCGAGGGGGAGCTCATACGAGGGGGGCTTATAAAATTATTGTAGACATTATCAAGAAGACATTGTTAAAAGACCTCGTTTATTTTAGTAGAAATGTCTTTATGAGCATTTCATTAATTACTACCAAAGGTATGAATTTGTTGTAACAATTCAATAAACCGCCAAAGGCAACCTCAGATGACAAAAATCATCAAGTTAAGAGGTCAATTCGAGAATTTACAGGAGAAGTAGGGTTTATTCGAGGGGGGGGGGCTTATTGACAATTTGTAGTTCTAGGATGGGGGCTTATTCGAGGGGGGTGCTTTTTCGAGGGGGGGGGGCAATTCGAGGATTTACGGTATGTATAATTTATTTCTTTCAATGGCTCCATAGCTGTTTTCCTCGTGTTAATGAATGGTCACTATTCTGTTGCCAGACATGAGAAACGTATATTATACCGGAGTATAGAATTGTTCTAGAAGCATTTTATATGTTTGAGCTCATTGATTTTGCTGTTCTTCTATGTTTCCTTGCTCAATGTTTATTTTGTCAGACCAGGGCTTTATGATAAAACCTGTCGTTAAACTGCCTCATTTTGGCTATTTTACATACTTCAAGAATTGACTGGATTGAAAAAGCATAGTTTTTTTATCTACAACAGTGTTCCCAAAATTTTTGTCTAACGATTATAAATATAATATTAAAATAGATATAATTGTGAACCCTTCTTTTTCAGGACTCGGGCCTGCTAGCAGAACGACATTTGAAATGCTTGCGAGTCATGGCGAGGTACTGAGTTATGTCTAGTGTCCATTTCTTTATCTGTTTTTAAACGGGTTCTTTGATCTAGGTCTTGCGGTTCTCGTAAACACGAGGATGTCACCTGACATGCTAAAAAGAGAAAGGAAATGGTATTTCGAAGTGATTCAAACTCATTTGAAAAACCCTTCCCGTGATCATTTGATCTTGCTATAGAAACAACTAAGTATGAGAAAAAAGATGAAAAGTTCAAATGTGGTTATTTGAATTATCGTTCTTCTTGTTTCTCACATTAGTTACAGGTAACAGGTTATTCAACAAATTAACGAGCTGATGCTGTTAAATTTTTTCCCTTGAATACCTTTTTGAAATGGTTTATCAGGTCGAGCTGCCTAACAGAGATTCTTGCTCCTAATTTTCTGACTAATACCTAAAATGTAGACTTTTTATTGACCAAAAAAGTGGTAACAAGTATTTATATTGTCAATGTTGATAAGGATCGTATACTGGAGCAATTTCTAATGGTGTAATTGTCCTTTTCTTGTTTGGATTCGACCCTTCTGAATCTCTATTTAAGAAATCAGAGCGCTTTTTGGTCTTATTCATTGACAAAATCTTTATTATGAAATTTATAGCCATACTCACATTTAGTAGAAAAATATAATTGAGTTTTGTGAAAAAGTCAAAGAACGTGTCAGTATTTTTTCTGTGGAGGGAGTTTTATTTCAAAATATAAATTATGCCCGCAAGTTGGCAATAAAATGCTAATATAGCCATTTGTAGGTTTGATGGAAGGGACTGAAGTTCATTCTACGCCCTGTTGCGGAAAATGCTGTTGTGTGATAATGCTAAATTTCATGTTCTCCGTGACTTTCCACATTTATTTTGCTTGCTTTTTTCCCATTTTTATAGAATCAGGAGGGGGTTTTCACCTTTAGATTAACCGCATCCACCAGTTGGTACATACCTAATTGCAAGTAAATTGAAATTCGAATCGAGATTTATTAAAAAAACGAAATCAAATGTTGTGTTGACCGTTTGAAACCCTTTTCAGTTGTTTGAGCAAATGGAGTCACTTCGCTATTCCCACTCAGCTTTGGAGAATAATATTGCTAAAGATATTGGGAACAAGCAAACCGATCCAGGTATCAAACTTAGCGAATACTTTTTCTAGCAAAAATGAAAATATTGATTGTTCTTTATAGGTTCTTCGTTTTTTATATTCGGTTTTTTCATTCGAAATAACCAGAGTGTTTTAATTTCACTACTCGCATTCTCTTGAGCGCTTTATCTCATCTCATTTTCAATAGAAGCATTTTCTGGTGCCTTTCTCTTGAATCAAGGATTTTTCGATGCTTAATGTTATTTACGGAACCTGTTTTGCAGATATTGGCCATGATGCACTAATGAATCTTCGGCAAGTACTCGATATATTGAGAGATTCTCAATCCAGGATTGATGACACTCTGTGAAAAAAGATATCTAACCTGGCAGTTTTTGTAAAAAAACAGTAAGTAAACTTCATCCTTCTAACATTACATAAAATTAAAGATAGGCGATGGTGTCCTTGCTTAGCAAGAAATTTTTGAGCGCAAATTGTTTGTACGCAATTTGAAAAGGCTGCTGATCGTGGATTCTATGGAAGCCAGTTTAGTTTCAGAGACCTAAAAAGTAAACCTGGATCGATTTTCGCATCTCCTCCATCTCAAAGTCTATTTACGTTGCATTCATTGTTCGCGCATAAGAAAGTTTTCTACTTCCTGCTTTTACGCATGACGTAATGGGAGACGTCAGACAGATGCCTTCAAAATGGCGACGTTGGGGAACGATACCAGCGACTATCGAACCATATTGCAAAGGTATAATTGTAAACTTGCAGAGAATATTGACGCAAAAGTGATTTTACCATACATGAGGGATGTCATTGATTCATATCAAATTGACCAGGTTTATAGAGAAGAAAACATATTTAAGCAAAACGAGAAGTTGTTGACGGTGGTATCCAAGGCTGGGCCTAACGGGTTTCTTTCTTTTATGAAAGCTTTAGACGTCTCATATCCACATTTAGCAGCACAAATACGACAGGAAAAACGCCACGTCACTGAAGCAAATCCAGTACCGTGTCTTCATCGCCGGATCGCTAAACAACAAGGTAGGAATACCGACCAAAAAGGAACGTTTTTAACTGGCCTATGCATTTTGCCAGCAATGCCCAAAATGACGAAGTTCTAAGACCGATCATTGCGATATTTTGAAAAGCAGCAGATATAATTTTAAATCTCTTTTTCAGCATTCTTTCAATAATTTATCAAACTTCAACCGTTGCTGCATTTCAATGATTTACACACATTATCAATAAATTTTGGAAGTGCTAAAAATATTAAAGAAATGAACAATGTTGTCTGAAACCACATCTGCTATGCTTTCATTTAACATCTAAATGTCAAAAGAAAGGGGGTTTGGTTGGTTCCAGCTTATAGTTGTGCTTTTGGGACATTGTGCATATTTTTTCATTACCAATAGTAATTATGAGCACCTTTAGTCCTAATCAAAACCTGAATAAAGGCATAGTATTATGACAATTACTCATTTTGAAGAGGAAGGGCTTAGCCTATAGCTCCTCGACTCTTTTGACTAGGATCAAAAATATTTGTTAATAGCCCATTATGTTATTGTAAAATACAACAAACTTTGAACCTTTTTGCAATTTTACTTTAGATCATGATGTTAGGCAAGCACAAGTTAGAACTGATTTTAGCCACCAGTTTGCTCTAAGGAGAGACATTCAAGTCAGACAGCTTGAGACAGAGATTCTTTCAAGATACAGAATGAAACTGCACAAAATGGATGCCAACAAGATTGCATCACTTTGTGATTCACTCAGTAGCAAATATCACACAGAGACAATTAATGCCCAGAAAACACAGTTCCAGAAAGCAGAAAAGCTCCTTGATATACTGATCAAGTTAGGTCCTCAGGCCTTTGAAGAGTTCCTAAATGCCTTGAGTTCTGTAAACCCTGAGCTAAGCTCTCCAATTGTGGAGGAACTACACAGGCGTCATATTATAACTACTGTATAAGCACAGTATCCAGTTTTAATTTAAAACAAAAAGATATTGATGTTGCCTTCTGTTTACTTCTATTTTTGAAACTGAAGTAGATACCAAACAAGGAGGCTGATAATTTATAGAGTCTGTCTACATGAGTATGTTTTCAAATGAGTTAGTCTTTTCAAAACTGTCTTTTACAACTCCATGTTTTCAGCTCCTAGCAAATCATTTAAAGCTTAATGATTTGAAATTGAGATGGAAAACTTTTGATTCATTTTTGTTTAGATGAAAACACAGTTTTTGAAAATATATCCATGTAGATATGACCTTATCACTATGGGCAAGTTTGTAAATATTGTATTTATTTAGAGCATAATCAAAACGGCACATTAGTGGAATTTTTCAATAGCTGTAATTTTATAATTATTTGCTTCCCGATGCAGGGTTGTTAAAGAGATCAGAATGGTTTGATTGTTTTGGAATAACACCAACCTGCTGAATATTGTCAGAAATTTCTAATTTTACTGTCCCTTTCTTTTGCTTAAGTGTCAGATGAAAATATGCTATATCTGTATTGAGTTTCTGTCAACATCACAAAATATATTAACTTTCCTGTTCTCGCCCTACTTGTAAATATATGAAATATAAATGAAATACCTATAGAATCATTGTTGTCTTTTTTGCATCATGAATTGGAATAGTGTCAGATTTTGTCTTCAAGGTCTATAATATGCAGCATTGTGATCTTTGTCTCAATGTAAGAGACATTATTACATCATCAAAATTAATCAGATTTACTTCTGAAAATACCATAGCTCAACTAGAGATTCAATTGGAGAAGCGTGTACGTCTAATATCTGAGTACAGAAGAAAGTCTAAGTGAGAGGGAGAATTAATTGATTCAGTTCCTTTGATTAGAGTGTTTAAATAATGACCTTGCATTGTTGCAGAGTCCAAGTGAGAAGACAAACTCTAGAATGACAACAAAAGAAGGGCCTTGCAGTATGCAATGTTGCACCTTTTTATGTATGAAGAATGAGTAAATATAGGAGTAGGGGACCCTGTAAGTAAGTAACTAACTAACTAACTAACTAACTAACTAACAAAGTGACATAGTCTCTGTAACAGGTTCCCATTTTCCTCTAATTAATGTTTCGCTTTCTATTGCTCACAGCTATGAAATGATGTTGACTCAACATCATCAGCAAGTCAATTTTGCAAATTTTTATTAATTATGGTCGTGCCAAAAGAGAAGTTGGCACAGTTACAAAGGAAGCCGCAGCAAACAATCCAGCAATTGTGCACCCGTACAATGGAAGAAATGCCTATTGTGGGAATTTAGGTCTTCTATTCGATAAAATTTTCAATTATTGACAAAGCTCTTTGATACCTCTGCATAATCACTAACCATTATGAATGAATGCAAATGGTTGTGAAAACCAGCATTGATCATCATGAAGCAGTGTTAATCATCGTTAATCATTGTGAGTCATAGTAAATCTGCAAAGGTCAACATGAATTGGCTCAAATGATCATGCATCATTGCAAATCGCTGTAAATCGACATGCCATAAAGGTCTAATTAGCCCCCCCCCCACTCTATTAAGCCTTATTACCATGCCAAAATTTTAAATAAGCCCCCTCTCTATTAAGACCCCCTCTTTAGCCTCTGATGTCAAACAAAGAAAACACCTATATTCTGATAATTTTTCTTTATGAACATCTTCATAGCAAAGCCCAATCCTTCTTGCTACCGCTCTTTACTGAGCTCATATTACGTACCAGACATCTTCGTACATAGCCATTGGGCCCCTATGTTTCATGTTTTTAAGGTTTGCTATTCTACATACAGATTCAGCTGATGAATGCTCTTAAAGTAATTTGTGAAATGCTCCTAAGTATCTTATGACAGTAAACTTTATTGCATCACTTTTTTATCTTGATGTGAGGAAACTGAACATAAAATGAGAGAATGGATACATGGCTTCAAAGACATTCATCTGATACAAGGGTTACTTGATAAAGAATTTGATTTCCTAGGCATCACCTCTCCCTCTTCAGGATGCTTTTATAAATAAATGTGCCCAACCGTTTACTGTTAAATGTACTCCATGGATAATTTAATTCTTCACTTTCGTGACTACCTTTCTCCTTACTGTCCACTTGTTTCCAAGGAAAACTGAGGCATCTTCCACCAGCATTTCTTTGACTTATCAAAATCACACAGTTCTGCGCCCAAGAAATTCTTTTAGCTATTTATACAATCTGGATTGATCTAGAAACATTATAAACAGTACAAAATCTATAAATATTTTGGGCTCAGTATTCTTTGCAAACCACCTAACAATAGTAAGCGAGCAGAAGGACATCAAAAATCATTTTTGTGGTTATAATATCAATAATGCTAACAAAATTCTTCATTACTTTATTCTATATTAGATGGTAAGTTAGTTGCTAAAGAGCATTGTATTACTTGACTATGCAGCAGAGTTTCAACTACAAACTTAGATATAAGTAAATGCGAGTGCATAAAATTTATAAACTAGACAGCATTTGCCAGTTACATTTTAAAAATCACATTCAACATATTTTATGATTAATGATTGATAGTACCTGGTATATGATATCATCAAATTGGGTTGAATATGAATAAACAAAGTAAGTTTTTTAAAAAAAGGGTCTAATAAAAAAGTTGAAAGAAACCAAGATTCTCAATGATTTAATAGCAAGGAAAGACAGGTCGCTTACAAAGCCTGATGCTAAATCCAGTTCATGGAAAACAATTCTTATATATTACAGGGAAATAAGTTAAGACAATATTTGTAATTCCTTTCTATAACTTTATACATGCTAAAATACTGAAAACTGGAGTAACAATTGTATTGGCTGTAATGTAATAGAAATATCTATTAAATTTGTGCAAAACACAACTTAATTTTTATCATTAAACTACAAACGTTGTAAGATCTGATAAGAGCAAAGACTGTTAAAGTGAAAGTCATTCTTAAAGTGAAAGTTGAATTTTTAGGTATTATTCAAAACTTGAGCATTCATAAATTTTCAGAGTTATAGCAGTTGCTTGGTGTGAATTTTTACCACAAATATACTTGCAAAATTTAGCAAAAATGTAAAAATGAAACTAAATGGGCTGATGCTTCTCTAATAAAGGAGGGGAGCTCAGCATTATCCTTCCTAGTGATAGGAGATATTGTTTTGGTTCATCACAAAAATTCTGTTGAAGTTTCCTATTAATTGCCTTGTCCTTCAATTGGGATGACCAACACCAAGAACATTCTTCTTTGCAAGCTTAAGAATCTAAATTGAAGATTAAAGAGTTTTAGCGTCGAACGTATCAACAAAATGCCATGAATATTTCATTTATTAGATACAAAAAACATTTGCAATTTACAAGACATTTGCTATACTTTTTCTCATTTTGTGTGTAAATAAAGGAAAAAGTAAGCACTCAGTTAAGTAGATGCTGTCAGATGCTGAAATGTGAAATAAACTGTGAGTTCAAAATCCAGAAGTTATCATATTGCATGTACCAGTTTTGACCAGGTACCAATTTGAAGATACTCTAAAGTTCCAATTAACATTCTCTTTAAATGTGAGGAAAGAAACTGATTCTAAAGTCATGTGAAATTCAGTCACATTAAAGGAGAGGGTAAACCCAGATAGGCTGAGTTACTTTTTTTGCTGCAATACCTATGGTAGATTTAGGACTGACAACATAAAGTTTGAAAACAGGTTCAATCAACAACCTGTTTTAAAAATGGCTGTGAAAATCACTTGAAACTATAGTGATCATGCCAAAAGCAAAATACCCCTTGCTGCAGACACCTTAATCATGATTCAGTGCCTTCAAGACATACTTCCACATATAAAAATATTTGCAAAATAAACAACAAAATTCCTTTGATTGTTTATGTTTTAATTATTATGACAATTTACCTAGAAATAATGTTTAACTTCTGTTTATTCTCACCAGCAAAGTATTTAAAGACTTTACCCTCTTCATTTTTGTATAAGTCCCTTTCTGAAATGTCTCACAAATAAGCTGCAAAGTGTATATTTTGTTCCTTAACTTAAAATCAGAAGATCTATTGCTGTTCTTTAATTTTCTTGTCTCTAATATCCCAACAATTCCTCTGCTAAGATACAATTCTTATATCTGTCAGTAATGAAAATAATATTCAAAATATCTAAGTTTGATGTTAACCTCTCATGGGCATTTCCTTTTCACTGTATAAGGCATTCTCCTTTGGTTGTTCTATCACCTGTTGACCTCTTCTGATCCAGTACTTGTTGAACATGCTCTTCATCATGAGCACTGTAGAAGAAGATAATTATCAATTCATAGGATAGTAGGTAAATTGGAAGACAGTAGTATGACTTGTTTGATTGATTCCTAGTTTTGACCAATTGGCAGATGCAAAACTCTCACCTAGTTGCAGAGCCTTGGAAAGAAAACAAAATTTTTCTGTATACACAAGTAGAGATCATTTGTTTTGATGTCAATAGATTCCAAAACACCTGAATGAAAGATTTTGCAACAAAGGAACTAACCAAAAAACCATTCTTTCTGTCAACTTTGTATCAGCATCTGGGTATAAATTTTCTGTTTACTGATACTGTTTTCTGCTACTGAGAAGTGTTGGGCAAAAAGTACTTTTTTCCCTATGTTTAGCATGCTTTCCTGTGCTATCTTCAGGCAATAATTTAACCTAAATGATCATGTACTGTCTGACAGCTCTTTTTAAACTAAGTATCTTGCAGATAGCTAATTAGGACGTGCCAAAAATTTGATCATAGTATCACATGTCACAACAATTGTTTTAATAGTGGATCATGCTTATTTATTGAAAATATTGACTGTAAAAGAAGACTTCAAATGTCCAAATTTCTACGTTTCCCTCTCTCTATCACTTTCCATTGCTGTTTATTAGCCAACTTATACGTTTTTGTTGAAAATCACATATTTCAAAAGAACTTGCATGATATCATTTAGAGCCATAAAGATACCTTTTATTCAAGTCCCTTCGAAATATTTTAAAACAGCAAAAAATTAAAAGGCTTTTATTATTATCATAACATGAAATGCTTTAACGTACCTTTGTTGAACTTGGGTGTCCTCAATCTGCACTAGCTGATCTCTTTGCTTTACTAGCATCATCAATTCTGACAAAAGCAACTCCTCCTTTTGTTTTTCTTCATCTGTCTTTTGCCCCTCTAAAAAGAAAATCAAAATAGACATTGAACTTCTTCTGCTTTAATTAGTGAAAATTGCCACTTTCAGAAAAAATAGGAACCCATAACTGAATTAAGGAAAACTACTTTAATCTTATAAGAAACATTAAATACTTCAATATTATTTTGCAATGATAAGTTCTGTTCTGATCCGAAATAAATTTTTTTTATCAGGTGTTAGAAGTTGAAAAAACTGACTGTGATGGTCAAATGTTAACAAGAATTCTCAGGTAATTCCATAAATTCTACTTTGTCTATCTAGAAATAAAAGCATCCAAAACAGCTTTTTCTTGTTGTGATGTTGTGTATGTAAAATTATGAATTCATCAAGCATTTGTAATCATTCAAGATCTTTATAGATTTTTGCAATCTATGAATGCATTAAGAACATACAGTTCTTTATGTCAGCCTTGTTTGACAATCAAAGAAGACAGACATACCATCAATAGACATAAGTCCACGAAGCTCTCTGTTGATCATATCAGAGCGCCGTTCTAAATCATCTCCTTTCATTCTGTACAAAGAAATAAAACAGAAAAATTCCAAATACAGTCTAAATTGCTCCTGGTATTATATACTGCATCCTTTTGGTTAATTGATGTCAATAAAACAAACAATCAGCAACAACAGGGGGTTAGCTTCTATCAGATAAATATAAAAGCTTGTATGGCTCCTTGACCTAAAGCCACTTCTCCAAACACAAAGACCATCCTTTCTCCCATTAACAATCATCCTTCAACCAGATACATTTTTGCTATCTACTCACATTAATGACAATTCTTGCTGTCTTCTCAAGAGATGATTTTTCTTATTGACCAGGCTAAACCATTCTTGTAACAGGTCCTCTTCTTCCTCCTCTTCGCCTGAATAAAAATATCGAGCTGGTCTCAATCTTAAAGAGTCTTTATCTTAAGTGTCCAAAGATTTTTGGTCTTTTGGATGAAAAGAAAACTTGCTTGTTAAACAGCAAAGAGCATTACAAGCTTTCAATTCTTACATCTTTGCACAACAGCAAACAATACGTTCGCTCTCTGCTCCTTGGTAGAGAGATGAATTTTCGAGAAAGAAAAAGTTCATTGAACACTTAAAAATAGCTATGAAAGCTGATTTGGTCTACAAAACCAAAAACAGGATATCCCTGACCTTCTTTGATACTTTGTGCATCATTACTACTCGGGAAGGTAATTGCAACACGGCCCCGGAAGCACCCTTATCCCATCCTTCAGCTCTCTAACAAGAACTGCCAACTCTAGACTTGATAAGAAATGAAAACATGCAGTCTAGCAGGAAGCTACTTCTCTTGGCTTGAAGTGGTACTTATATTTATCAAATGAAGTATTACAGGAGAACAATAGTTTAAACCAATACCCTCTTTCATGGCGTTTCGCAATTCCTTTTCTAACTTTTGGGCAACTTTGTCCAGTGCTTTTGCCTCTTCTTCCAGGTTTAAAATTTCTACATTTAAATATTCTCCAGCCGACATCAAATTCTAAAAAAAACAGATAATTCAAGCTTTAAAAATAAAACATGGTTTGCTCTAAAATTCATAATTTTCGGAAATATCCCAAACCCCAAATAGTTGTCTATAACTATATATCTATAACTGTCTTGTGTGTTTCTTGGTTCCTCATCTTGGCTGAGGGAGGTACAAAATTTTTCCACCATTCTTAATCACACTTTTAAAAGTATAAATATTTCGGGGTTGGTCAGCCTTAAGGGAAAGGTCTCTAATCACCAAGAATGTCATAAGACTATCAAGAGGTTCATTTGAATGCTTTGGTGACAATGTTTTTTTCAAAATAGGGGAATGGACAAGTAATAACAAACAATCAGGTCACTTGTTGTTCTTCCTTTTAAGACGTGAAATGATATTATAAAACAAACAAAGCTATGGCCATGTTTGCATTTGTGCACTAGAATTTGAACTTACGACATCATCAAAATCGTCTTCTTCATAAGTTGCCTCTCCTTCCTACAAGAATCACAACAGGACTTCAAAACATTGTTTTTTGAAAAAATGTTTAAACTGGAATTGTTAACGGTATTGACAAAAAATTATTTACTAGCAGAACCTACAAAAGATGGCATTCACAAAGAAGCTGTCTTAAAAGACGCGTTTCGAGTTTGTGAGAATGAAAGATTCTGCAGACCGAACTGCGTTGTCTGGAGAACCATATTAAATTCATTACACCCCAGCAGCATATGGTCCTGTCGCTTTCATATTACGAACACCAATGTAGAACTCAACATTGCTGAAAATCTGCAATCCACAAGATTTTTTACTTTAGTCCATGCAGAGCTCCTTTCTCAAATGAATAGCTTCTGAGCATTTCTCAAAGAGTCTTTAAAACTAAGATATTGCCAGCAAAGACAAAATTAAGCCATGAAAATGACAAGTAACATTATAACATCAATAAGCCTTATAAGTAGCTGTTCAAACAGCAAGCAACGCTGTACCATATCTGGAGATGACGTTCTGTTGTCCAAGCTTTCTTCTTCAGCCAATTTCTTTTCTAATTCTTCTTTTTCTTGAATTTCTGCCAGCTCTGCAGCCACTTCCGCAGCTAAGTTATAGAAAAGATATTCTTTAGATTACAACAAAAATATTATCATCATTAGATTATCAAAATCATTTAAACAATAATTAAAAATTGCATTTGCACAACAAATAAACAGCAGTGCTTAAGCATTCACTGGGACTATTTTCAACAGATCACTAAAAACTGTTTACTACTCAAAAGTCCAACAAACATGTTAGTGTCACGTGTCACCTTTCTATCAGTTTTCAAGCTTCACGTGTCGAATGATGAAGACTCAAAATTTCTATTCAAGCAATTAAGAGCTGTTGAAACTCGGCACCTCAGCACTGTGAAAAAATACCTTACATTTTCACATTGCTAAATATGAAATAATGAAGAAGCTGTTTCGAATAGCTGTTTCCATCATCTTTAAAGGTCATAGTCATGCATTAGCCAAAAACAAATTATAAACACAGTACAAGCACATCCTGACAACTTGACGCTATCATAGCCATGCGTTGCAACGTGTCAAATGTAAGTTATAGGATCGATGCGATGTTCAAAAGTTCTTTATTAGTACATAGAAAAGCGTTACCGTTTGATCACCAAAATATGCTAGCTTAGCATCTGATAATTCGTCAGCCTGATAACTGGAATTCTTCTTTATTCGAGGATTTTCCCCATCTATATTTACCCCGTTTTCGACAGACCTTCATAAATCAAACCTTAGTCAAGTTTTTGAATGTTAGCTGCATAATTTTCATCCACACTTGAATATAAACCTGGATACGTCACCTTCAACCACCAAAACCTTTTACTAATAACGACGTTGTTTTTTTAATCCTGAAATGTTGTGCGACCAGAATAATGTGAATTTTCCCCTTTATAATTATCCCTATTTTGAAAGACTTTTAGTAATTTTATTTTTTTCTCGTTACTTTTTGCTTGTTGATTCAGTGGCTGGAAAACAACATTTGCTATTAACCATAGATGTGATTGGTCGGAATAAACCTGTCAATTAGCAAATAACCAATTATATCTCTTCCCGGACCAAAAAGATACATTTAAAATCATTTTTAAGCATGCACTGAAGAGAATGCTTTTCAATGCTCATAGATAGCCTTCTGCGAGCCGCTTAAGAATGTAATATCGGCTGTGGGTTTTGTGTTAATTGTAATGTGTAATCCAAGTTTTGTTATGACGTCGTGATGATAAAATCATACCAATGTCTCTAGAGCGTCGTTTTGATTCGAAGCTCATCTCGAAGGCCTCGTATGATATCTTCCTTGACTCAGCATATGCCTGTGCTTCTGCAGAAGCAGACATCTTGTACTTGTTCGGTGTGCTTGTATCAGTGGGTCTTGATGGAGTCACCGGTGGACTGGTTTCGGAAGAACTGCTCCGTGATTGGCTGCTTCGTGAATGGCCTAACGTATCAAGGCTTAGAGATAAGTCGGTGATAAAAGCTGGATGGGTCAAGAGTTTCAAGCAAGGAACGTAACTGTGCTCACGTTCCAAAGATCAAATGAAATTTATTGGCCCAACAAGCTGCTTACCTTCCTAAGTACCTTATTGAAAAATCTAAAATCTATTGTCTAACAATCGAAAATTGAGGTTTAAACTTAGTGGCCCTTCTTTTGTCTGATGACACAGCAAGTTGTAGTCATTCATCAAATATCGATGTTTGCGATAAACTTTGTACAATTCATTACAATTTATTACAGTTGCTTGAATGAATTTCACAAATTGAATAATCACTATGAATGAAAAGTTAAAAAAGAAGGCGGTCTATAGTTTGCCAAAGGTTACTGTACAAAGTACCCCGTGGTTGCAATACTTAGAAGCATATAGCAAGGTGAAGCAACATACGGTGCTCAAAGCTACGGACCCGGTACCCAATTTTACTTCTGGGAGGATGGAGGCACAACTTGTGTTAGCACCTGCCCAAAGAGACTGTGAACAAAGGTGGCAAATGATTGTCACGAACCACAACCATTGGATCAGGGGCACTACACCTAAATGACTACATAACTAATCCGGGAAAATGCTCGATACATGCAAACAGATGTCAGACCTATGAACATTTTGAGACCCGAGAACCGGCATCTACAAACCTGATTCGACAGAAGGTTTCTTTTCCTTTAGAAAATGTCTGGGTGATAACTCCTTAAGAGTCTTCTTTTTAACCAAAGTAAATGGCGTTGTTTTAAAATCCGTTGGCAACGAGTTCTTTCTTTCCTGACCATTTTGTTGGGTTTCTTGCTCTTGACTCCCTGAGGCACTCTCTGTAGCCTCACTGGCTGCAGTTTGCTGTTTCGTTTTTATGAAATCTGAGTTTCTTTTCTTGGCCTGTTGTAGTAATTTGCTTGCTTGTTCACGGAGCATTCGTTTGCGGTCCTCCTCTTGCTATAAACAAAAAAACCAGATGAACATAATCTGCCTCTTTTAAGTACCCCTTTTAGAGAGTAGTTACCACAGTAGTGAAATAGTTTAGTTCAGGAAACGAAAGTTCCCCTTTGGGTATGCGTTATACAAACTAAAATGAATTAGATTAAACTGGTCATTTTTACAGTCTCAATTTGTTGTTGAAAGAGCGAAACTAGAAAAACACTAGATTATGAAAAGGATGCGACTGGATATCATTTGACTCAATTTCTCTGCACGCAAGACCAGTATCTGAATACCTATGTGATCATCATACAAAAATGATTTGAGTGACCTGAATACCTAAGTGATCATCATACAAAAATTATTCTAGTGATCTGAATACCTAAGTGATCATCATACAAAAATGATTCTAGTGATCTGAATACCTAAGTGATCATCACAAAAATGATTCTAGTGATCTGAATACCTAAGTGATCATCATACAAAAATGAATTTAATGATCTTAATACCTAAGTGATCATCATACAAAAATGATTTGAGTGATCTGAATACCTAAGTGATCATCATACAAAAATGATTCTAGTGATCTGAATACCTAAGTGATCATCATACAAAATGATTCTAGTGATCTGAATACCTAATTGATCATCATACAAAATGATTCTAGTGATCTGAATACCTAAGTGATCATCATACAAAATGATTCTAGTGATCTGAATACCTAATTGATCATCATACAAAATGATTCTAGTGATCTGAATACCTAATTGATCATCATACAAAATGATTCTAGTGATCTGAATACCTAAGTGATCATCATACAAAATGATTCTAGTGATCTGAATACCTAAGTGATCATCATAAAAATGATTCTAGTGATCTGAATACCTAAGTGATCATCATACAAAATGATTCTAGTGATCTGAATACCTAATTGATCATCATACAAAATGATTCTAGTGATCTGAATACCTAAGTGATCATCATACAAAAATGATTCTAGTGATCTGAATACCTAAGTGATCATCATACAAAAATGATTTTAGTGATCTGAATACCTAAGTGATCATCATACAAAAATGAATTTAATGATCTGAATACCTAAATGATCATCATACAAAATGATTCTAGTGATCTGAATACCTAAGTGATCATCATACAAAATGATTCTAGTGATCTGAATACCTAATTGATCATCATACAAAATGATTCTAGTGATCTGAATACCTAATTGATCATCATACAAAATGATTCTAGTGATCTGAATACCTAAGTGATCATCATACAAAATGATTCTAGTGATCTGAATACCTAAGTGATCATCATACAAAAATGATTCTAGTGATCTGAATACCTAAGTGATCATCATACAAAAATGATTTTAGTGATCTGAATACCTAAGTGATCATCATACAAAATGATTCTCAACTCATCACACAAAATACTTTATTAGAGCAAAACGTTCATTGTAAAACAAGTGCGCCTAAAGTGGTACAACAATGAGAAAATACCACTATGTGAATTGATCTTTAATAGAATTCAGAAATAATGATAACTATAGTTTGATAATATTATCATGGTCTAAGAAGATGATACAGTTATAATATTTGCTATCGAGCCGCAAATATTGTGAGACAAGTAGGAAATCGAGCAAGTCATAAGAGTAATTGTCAGATGACAAGAAAACATAAGATGAGAGAACTTTACTATTTCATGGACACTCTAAAAAAATTAGGTTTTTCCAATGGAAGTATATGTTATCTGATTACGACAATTGATAAGCAAGCTGTATTTATCACAACAACCCAACAAAAAAACTTGTCATACCTAACCGCGAAATGTTCCTTTAATGATGAAGTTGATAAAATGAACGAGCATACCTTATCTAATTTTGTTTTCAATTCTTCGTCGCGCTTCTTTTTCTCGCTAAGAAATTTTCGAGCCCGTTCGCTGTTCTCCTTCTGCTGAATTTCATTTTGCTGGAAAATAAAATCATCACCAGTGTTATCAGAAATGTAATCCTTCTATTCTTTTATCTTATCTAAATAAAAACCTTCCCTATATCTACGATCTCTGCTTGCTGTCACCATATCTACAGTTTTGTTATGATCAGCTGATGGATTACTTGCGTAGCTGAAAAGACTAAAGTCTGAAGGAAGAAAGTGATTCGCAAGCAACGTCACAATGTTTATTGGTATGGTTATCGTGAAAGCTGCTAAAACAGTAGTCGCAATTTGTTACATAAACTTTCCTTTATATTTGATTGGGTAAGAAGAATCCAGATTATTTCTACTAGATCTGTCCATCCTGCTTGAGATTTTCAGAATCAAGTCTTTTTTCATAAAAAATTTGGCCAACAGATATATAAAAATGTGGCGTATTCGACAGAAATCAAATTAGGGATAAACTGCAGGTAAGATGTATAACATATTGCAAGAGACTCATAAAAAAGCCGCCTTTTTCACTTTGAACGCAAGGATTAGAATGATTGCTTGAAAGGAAAGCAAGGAAATTGATGATTAACAACAATACTTACAAATCCCAAGATTCGGCCTGATGCCATTGATTTTATATACGAAAGCATCTTAGCAGCAACAAAGCTTTTTTTGAAAAACTTTCTGAGACAGTCTTGACTAATCAACGTAAGGGAATATTGCTTTACTGGGAAAACTTTGTCATGTGCTAGATTGCTCAACAGCGCCAAAATGAAAGCCCATCGAGCATCCATTATTTATGACGTTGCTTTAAAGCTAGGTTTCTTTTATCATAAAATCTAACCCACGCACCAGAACATCTTTCCCAAAGAGAGCCGCTGACAATTTAGGTACTTGCTGAGAGAATTACGAGATATCTACTGAGGGTTATCTCACAGTAACTTGAGATATAAACATTTCACACAGCTTGGGTTTCGAGCTAGAAAAGAATTATTTAAAATTATAGGTTTACCGTTGGGCTCGAACCTCGCTTTTAGATTCGTACCCTACGAAGCAGAGTCTTCTCCGAAGCACAAAACCATTTTTGTTTATTCAACGTCCTTTACAAGCGAGCACTTTAAAGGAGGGTTTCTTAACAAAGAAAAGGCTTTATCGTAAGCAAAGGCAACTTAAAAACGTAGCCTGGCTAGGCCAACTTTTCTTAACAGTCAATCATCGAGATACTAGTATCATTCAAGATAAAATGAGCAAATCTAAAACATACAACAAGATAGGCACAGATACTTAAAAGTTTAGGTACGAAAATCAAGCATTAAAAATACCTCTTCGCTGTCTATGTCTTTTCCTGCCTTGTACTTTGCATCAAGAATAAGCCTTCTTGCCCTGTCTCGAATAACATCAAGTCGATCCTGTTGGATACAAAAAAACTACATAAACAAACCACATTATTAGAGCAGAAGGAATTGCAAAGCTGGGGATATGAATATAGACTGTGAATAGGAAAAGAGCATTGTACATGCCTCTTGTAAATTCAAGAGAAAAATCTTCTAGTATTTTGTTTAACGCCGATAAATATAGAAATTCCTTTACGATCCTGGTATTGCTACGTTTACTTTGCATTCGCATGAGTCAGTTTAATTTTGAAAGCCGCAGATGATATCATAGAACGTTTATTATTTTCAGCAAAAAATGTTCATTTCTTTGAAAAATATAGGCCTGCCTTGCAAAACGGTATTCCGGTTAAGACCCTCGTCCAGATTTTCAGTTGTTTAAATTTCATAGTAGCAATATGTAAACCATTTTAGATTTCAAACCTTGTTCATATTCTGCATCGAAGATTCTGACAAAATTCTTCTGTTTCCCTGCTTTTCTAATTTCGCTATGTCTGCCTTTTTATTGCTAAACTTGTCCTCACGAGGAAGACTACTGCTTGATCTCTCAGGAATATTGCCATCTGGCTTTCTATCTTTGGGAATGACAGCTTGGCTGTCTGTAGTCCCTCGGTGTTCAATGAAAACTTCAGAGCTTTCGACATCCTCCTCGTGGTCCTTTTCTGTGTTCCTGGCACCAGAACCTTCTGACTTAGCGTCAGCTGAATTGCATTGTTGTTGTCTGAGTGCAGAAAAAATCGCTCTCACCCCAGCATCCATTTGAGTTTCGGAAGGTTTTGAGTTTGAAACATCACCTTTACTCGTTCTTTTGTTCACCGGGACTTCTTCTTGGATCTGAAACATAAATTGGTTTTGTAGAAATCCATAACAGGTGTTTAGATATTATCAATACAAATGACAGAGGAAATTTTTTTTTGCTTTCAAAAATGTAGACTCAAATCTAAATTTTCAAAAATGTATACTATCAAATGTATGACGTACTTTTGCAAACTTACTTTCAACGAAGGCAAAATTACCAATAAGTAACAAGTGGATTCTGCTTCAACAAGTGGATTCTTAACTTTGTAAAAACGATAGGTTATACCAGCCATTTCAGTATAAAAATCATGTTTCGAGACATTCATATAGCATTATTTAATCAAGCCTACATAAGTTCTTTCTTCTTTAAATTACCAAAGCACAGTTTTTTTCTAGCTAAACATGGCGCTGTTAATGGCATAAATTAAGCTACCTATCAAACTGTTATGTTTCGTACCTCTTCAGTCCTGCACTCATTCTTCTCCACTGCAAATTTATTTAAACTGTTACTATCGTCCCTATGCTTTATTTGAATGTCGCATTCATTTTCAAGTTCCATGTTTCTTTGCACATTTTCACTTATTTTATAAGTATCAGCCTCTAATGACATTTTACTTGTCTCCTCATTTACCTCCTGTTTTTGTAAATCCGTTACCTTTTCAAATTCTTTTTCCTTTTCTAATTCCCTCTGCCTCTCTTTTTCCTTCTGATTTCTCAATTCTTCCTGCTTTTTCAATTCCTCCTGCTTTTTCAATTCTTTCTGCTTTTCTAGTTCCTTTTGTTTTTCTAGCTCCTTCTCTTGTCGCAATTTCTCGTCTTCTAATTCCTTCTTCCTTTTTTTCTCTTCTACGACATGCTCTTCCTCCTTTATCTTCTTATGAATTATTAAATTAAGCATTTCATCTTCATCAACTTCTTCAGTCACTATAACACTTCTCTCTTCCTTTTCTTTAGATTTGGGCTTTTCATCATAAGATTTTGAATCTGTCGTGTCTGGCTCATCTTCCTCAAAAGGATTCAAAGATTTCGTAACAACTTTTTGCTGCTTCGACACACTGCTGCTTTCGTTGCTACTTTTCGACTCTGAAGCCTTTTTAGAAGTAGCCTTCTCGGGGGACGTGTCTTTAAAACTAAATTTTTCAGATGAGTTTGACTCTTCTCTAGGGCTATGAACAGGCGAAGAAAAATTATATTTGGACATCAAAGCACTGATGCTAGACGCAGTAGAATCCATACTTTCATAGGAAGTAATGCGAGGGATTTTACTGCCGTGTGTATTAAAATGAGTCCTTATTTGATGGAGATATGTCATTACAGTGAGTTTGTCAGGAACAGGCGCCAAAACCATGTCACTTGGGTCTAACAGCTTGGGTATTCCGAGGTATTCAAATCCATCGTAGGCCTAAATGAAATTGAACATTATTGGTCATACGAAGCCGAGATGCCGAATAACTGACTGAAAAGGGGGTGGATTTTGTAATTTTTAAATTGTTTTGACATTTGCCTTCCACTATTTTAAATCTAAAGGATTACTCTACAACAGATACCAAATTATCAAAAAACAAGGGATAGAGACGTAGCAAAAGGTAGAAAAAGGGAGTTTCTAAAACAACAATAACAAAACTGAAAAAAACTAACCAATTTGTTGTTTTCTTTTATGTCATGAGGCGACAAAGAGGAGAAATCACTAAAAATGAAAAAAGAGAGTTTAAAATTGCATGAAAAATTGAAGATGGCAATACAAACATGAAGGTAAACAAAACTTATCATGAAAGCGTGATTAAATCTATGACAAAATTGGATCTGTCTCCATACAAAAAAACCATCGAAGGTCATTCTGAGCCATACTGAAATTACAGGATAATACCAGCGCTAATTACCCTCATTTATCTTTAGTTAATGAACGTGGTAGCCATGAAAGGATAAAATAAAAACATTATTGCTTCTTACATTAAGTCAGGGTGATAATGATGTAAAATAGCACAGAAGCCTAGGCCATTTCGCCATGATGTTGTCATGTTTGTCAGTTTTACGCCCCTGTATCCGCTAGTAACACTCTGGCACCACGCTAAAAGCAAGAGAACAGTGAAGTGAGATAAAAATAAGTTTATTTGAGACAGACAAAGTTTGTTGAAATTTTTGTACAAGAAAAAATTTTATTGATGTAAAAGGTGATGAAGATTGTTTATGCTGGCTGGTACAATAGCCTAAAATGATAAACTACTTTATAACATTTACTTACCTAGCAAGTCTGAATCTGGTCCGCGTTTTACGGGCTGCTTTGTCTACCGAAAGGAAACATTAATGAAATTATCTTCCCAAATTTTCTTACAAATTTTGTCACCCAGAAAAATGAAGAAATTTCCAGAAATAGGCATGCTTGTAGAACATGCTTTATCTCTTCCAATTACATCTTCACATATTTTACATCTTTAAAAATTGTGAAAGCAATTACATACTTAACCAAAATATCATATGAAACGACAGGCAGGAACACCGCAAAACGACAAGAAACAATTTAATATAATACGAATAAATCCGATATGAATTAACAAAATGTGAAAATCAAATCATGAAAATCAATCATGTATACGAATATTTTGCACTGGAATATGGGGCTTCATCTGAGTAAAACATAACAAATCAAATTAAACTTTTCCACGGCAGAGGACCGGTGAATCTAAAGGCAAACAAAAGCAAAGGGAATTTTCAATATATTGATATCTTACGTTGACGTCTGGATTTTCACTTTTCTTAGCCGCTATCTTTGCCTTTCTAAAATTAAAGTATTTTATTTAACAACTGATTTCAGCAAGATACTGTCCATCAGTCTTTTACGCAGTATAGCACATAGAGGCACATCCACTTATAGGAATATTTCTATTAGGAACCGAACAACCAAAGCTCTGGTGTGAAAAAGGTATACAGAAATCGTTACAGCCATTTGAAGTTCAAACATACTATGATCACTATAAAATTCGACATTAATTGTCCAACATAGGGTTGATTAATAAAAATGCATGAAGAGATGTCTTTAATATAGGAAAATGGAATAATATGCAGTAAGAGCCAGATCAGAGCACTTTACATGATGTATACTTTAAAACAGTTTTCTTTTGCAACAAAGAACGATCCTACCTTTCTTGAATCATCCTGGTAATTGGACTTGACTCTTGAGCTTGTCCCTTACCTTGGTACAAACAAAATGCACATAACAGAAATCGGCCAATAGGTATTTGATATTGATTTAATATGTTATATAACAGTAAAATACAGTAAAATTGTGTATTTTAAGAAGTTCATAAAAGAAATAATAGATAATACTACTATTGCTCTATTGGCAAAAGTGATTATATCACATTGGTCACACTGATACGCAAAAAGATGGTTAGGATACCATTTGTTACAGAGCAAAAGAATCACTTTGGATTTGCTTTGTATAGTCGTATTGCCAAAGAATACACCAAAATCCTGTATCAACCTTTACAAGTGCTTTGTTTTGACAAAAAAACATTGTAATCAATACTTGTGAGACAGGGTAACGGAGGAAAAGAGGTGCAATACAATTTTGGTAGGCGTTTAGAAGAATACCCATTGATCCTCGAAATGATCCAAATGAAGCACCACTGCGACGTTTGGCCATGTTATCATCTTCAAAGTCATCATCAAAGTCATCAAAACGATCATCAGCCAAACTGAGCATGCTTGCATAGCTGATCATGTCATCATCCCTTGGGGTGTACAATTGAATGCAGAGGTCAAAACACTTTCAAAATAACAAAAAAATCCATTATGTAATTATTTACACTCTTACAATCACCAAATAATCATATCTGGATATGATTTCCATTGTTCCATTCAACTTGAAACCCACAACTTATTTCTACATCAAATCAGAAACTTCTGCCAACAATTAGATAAGGTGCTTACGTTGCTTTACCCTCTCTGAGAAGGACACACGACAAGCCAAGCTCCAGTTGACAACTTTTAACTTTGACACTGGCAGGTTTGAGATCCAACTGTACTTCATGGGTGTATGGCTCAATACTGTAGTAATTTGCCATATCAATGCTAAATTGTGCCATAGGTTTCCTTCGTCCTCCTGATGACTCCTTGAAAGAATGGAATACTTTTATCATTTGCTATTAAATACAGGGTGTTTTTTGAGTGATTAAGGTTTTTTTAATCAATTTTTATAAATGGTTCTCATACATCTATTGTGATGAGAAACAAGCTAGATGATTTGTAATTAAAATTCTGAAGACTTGAAATTGATATCAATTTTCATCCCTATCTATACAGAAACATTCCTGCTATAAAAAGTAAAGTATGCAATCAATTACTTCTATTATCATTAAACAAGGTAGCAAAAAGGAACATTTTCTTCACTGTTTTTATAGACTGGCCAACAGTTTGGATTAACTAATTCTTATGACTGTCCAAAGTAGAATTTTTGGTAATACTTTACATAAACTTATCAATTCTGTAATTACATTTAAGATACGAAAAGCCCAAGCAAAAGTTCGCAAATTGTGTGAATACTTACATCCATTACAACAAATGTCCATTCCTTAGGCTCAAACTTGCTATCAGGTTTATCTTCCTAAAAATTTACATGTCATTAGAGAATATAACAAAACTTCAACATAAACTAACCAAGCTAACTAAACCTTAAGACCAAGAAGTTAAGTTAAGTTAAGTTAAGTTTAACTTAACTTAAAAAGTTAAAAACCGGTTAAAAAGTTATGACCAAGAAATTAAGCAGGCTATCAAAACACTAGAACAAGACGTAGTTATTATGAGAGAATGGTTTCAAAATAATTATATGAAACTGGGGACAAATGCCATCCAATAAATTTTGGTAAAAACAACAATGACACATCTTTGAAAATAGATAATACGATAATTAAACCTAGTAAAGAGCAGAAAGCTCTTGGTATAAGTGTTGATAATAATTTGTCATTCAAAGGACACATACAATTGATCTACAAAAATGCCAGCCAAAAGCTAACATGCTTTATCCCAAATTTCCAGCTACATGGATGGTAAAAAAGTAAAACAGACCATGCACGTCTTCATTTTATCGAAATTTAGCTACTGTCCTTTAATTTGGATTTTTTTTGTGATCGACAGGTAAACAACAGGATAAATAGAATTCATGAAAAATATTCGCGTCTTGCCTATGATGACTATGAATCAAACTTTCAAACTCTTCTTGAAAAGGACAACTTTGCATCTATCGATGATAAAAATCTGCAGTTGCTTTTTACAGATATATATAAAACTATACATAATCTTAACCAAAGTTTCATGAAAGAAATCTTAGCTGAAAGAAAATCATGCTATAATCTTAGAAACATATCCCGAATATCGCTATCATAACCAAAAAAAAAATGGTTATGGTATAGAAAGTGCAGCCTGTATGGGATTCAAGCTCTGGCAAGAGCTTACAAATGACATTAAAACATCTTCTAGCCTCTTTTCAAATATTATTTTTCAAGTAGATTTCCTCATACTAGAGGAGGAGGTTGTGAGCCACAAAACAGGTGAGGCTGTGAAGTGGGAGAGTGTTCAGATTTTTGCAAATTTGGAGATTTGTAACTTATGTTTAAAAGCAGGGTGCTGGAACTCATGGAATAGTCTGTTGAGTCTTGGTTGATCATTTGCAATTCAAATCAACACACCAAATAACTTACAGTCTTATTCTGTCCACCATCTTAGTCAAAACCATAAAATCTTTGCATATTTAAAAGGAAAAAATGCAATAAATCATGTCATAACACCTTGTACATGGTGACTGTTATCTCAATATCTTCTGGTTCAGTCATGATGATAACACCTCTGAATGGATTTGCAATGCCTGACTGAAACTTGTAAGATCTGCTGTATTTTTTTCTGCTCCCTCTTGTCCATAGAACACAAAGTTTGTTTGGCAGCCTGGGTGACAAAAAAGTTCATAAATATTTTATCATATAAAACTCAAAAAGAGAAATTTGAAGGTAGAGTAAACAAAACAAAAGTTTAACAGAGATGATAACAAGAAGGTCAAAATCTTAGAACAGCAAAAGAAAATGCCAAAAGTTGTGCATGTCAAGGTTCTAAAAGCTGGTTAACCTCCACACCAAAAATGATATTTTTCATCAAAGAGAAATATGAAGGACTTCATAAGAAATTCAAGTGTCAAATCTCCTCCTATGTAACCATGAAATGGGCCAAAGTAACCATCTTGCAGATTTTTACAATTAACAACCATACCAACATCCTAGTCATAGACTAATGATGAACAAATTCACAAGTTTATATGACAAAGGCTATTAGCTGACTAGCTCCAGCTGTGGCCAGTTGTGTTCCAATTCTAGTTATATGTTTTTCCATCGTGCTTGAGTGCAAGCAAAACAAGGCTTGCTTAAAATTAAAATTAAAAGAGTTGGGACAATCCTGCTCATCACTTTCAGAAAAGCTCTATTACACTCTTTGCTATCACTGAATCAGAAATTCATATCTTTTCGACAATTTTATTGACCCCCTAGACTCAAATGTGTTTAAGGGCTCTTAACCAGGAGCAAATGTTCAGCGAAAATGAAACATCTACAAAAGTCGTACTATCAGACAGCACCAGCTGAAGAAGTTTTTGCATGCATGTAAGTCTCGTGTTTTAGTTATGGTCTTGATGGTTTGGCATGGAATGACCTTTTCTGAAAAGATTAATGAGATTAGCTTTTAAGAAAATTTGACAATTGAAAAATTTTGGTCTTCATAATATATATTTTTATAAAGAATGATTTTTTCATGTATTTTGAGATCACCATTAAGCCCAGCATGTAATCTGTTTCTCTTTGACAGAAGCTTGCAAATAGATGAGAGGCTATACAAAGAAAGTTGTACAACAGAAATGCACAGTTACACTAAAGAAATTGAAATGGACCCAGTCATATGTCATTGTGCCATCTTGGAAAACCAGTCCATGTCAAAGATCTCTGACAAAGCATACAGGGTTTCAAGCCTGGCATTAAACAAGGCATTTTGTAAGTATTAGAATATCACTTACCATTTCTTCTCCTTTTTGCACTCCAAGTTTATCGTTTCAAGGGAGGCAATAAACTGAAACTTTGATGCCCGTTTGCCAACTCTATTTATTCTTTTCCAAACAGAACCCATTATTTCTTGATTTCAATAAATCGTAACCCTCCCTCTCATAACTTACAAAATCTGTCACAATGCTGAAGGATTGTATCAGCATTAAATGAAATTCATTGCAATTTGCAAATAGACAAAACAAAACAACCACTGAAAGCCATTCAAATCCCCAAAAGATTAACAAATCTGTAAAGAAGTCAAGTGTTACAAACTTTTCACACCCAGATTTTAATGACAAGAAGAGAACAAAATACTGAACGTCCGTATATGCCTATGGAAAGCGAGGCCGATTTCTTCAAATTAGAACTTGACAGCAACTTTCAAACGCTTCTGAGATCGCAGTTTCCCAGAAAATAGAGCATCTGATGTGGTTCTCCGCTACCGCATTTAACATAAACAACATCAAATGAAATGATATGGTGGTTAGTCGCTGCACGGCTCTCAGTAGCAAAAGCTGCGAATTTGTTGAAATGGAAATCCACAAACTCTGGACAGAAAAGAGAAGGAAGAAGCGATATGTAGTCTTTTCATGGAAATATCATCTACTTGCTTTGCTTTGTAAGGTATAAATAAACAGTGATCAGACGAATCAACGATCATCATCCGCCAGCTTCGTGCACCTTCAAAGTCAGCGAAAGGATTACAACAACAGCAACAAAAATAAGCCAATATTGCAAATGAGGCCGAAATATCGATTTCGAGTTGCATTTGTTATGGCGATCAGTTGGAGTTGGAGAACGTGATCCAACCAGCAACATGGACAAGGAGAGTTCTATCAGAGAATCGGCTCATGCCGTAAATAATAAAAAAAAGCCATGGAGGAAAATTCTTTACGAGCAACAGGATTACCCGGACAATTATGTCGACAAATCCTTTTTAGAAGAAATGAAGAAAAACGGTACGAAGATCAGGCCTGGATCTTTGGTCACAGCGAAAATAACATTACTCTCGTAGACTTTAGACAAGAACACCTAGACTTTAATATTATCAAATAGCTGTAAACTAGCTATACATACTCAAGCTGTTGCATATAACACAGTGCTTGCACACCTTTGCATGTCTACTTAAAAACTACTTTTTTCTACAATTATATCTTCTTTTTAATAAGTTGTTAAAATCTTTGTTTTTACAGTGAATGTGAGGGTATATGATCTGCCAACTTTGGTTTATGAATCTGGTATTGTTTCTCAACAGCTCAGTAGGTAAATAAATTTTATGTTGGTAATACATTGTACACTAATTATCAGGGGCGGCTTGGAAAGATTTTGAACTGCTATTAGAGAAAATCATGGTATCATGGCGTGGCTGCTGCTGTATTTTCCCAACCACACCCTCTTTGTTGAGTTTTCAACATTGCACTGTTTTTTCTATGCTCTACCTTTTTCTATGCAGTATCTTGATTTTCTTGGCTGCAAATTGAAGATGCCTTTCCTATTTCAATTTAACCCTCTCTATCTAATGGTCATGAAGAAAAGAGCAAAAAATCAGGGGGGCTATGGCCAGGAGCAGAGGTACATTTGATCTTAAGAGTAACATGAGCATCAGATAAATGCATCACAATAAGCATCATGACAAGCATAGGACGGAGGTCTTTTTCATGAAAAGATCAAATCAGTTTCAAGAGTAGCGGCTTCTGCTTACTCTACCATGGCCATATCATGCCGTATCTTTGGAAAATGGTAGAAAAGCAGTTAGCTATCCCAATAAACTTTTTTTACCGAGGATTTTGCAGTGTTAGTTTCATTTTAAAGATATAGGTGTAGATTGAGAGCTTTTGCTGAAAATAAGGCTAATAAGGCTAAAACTGCTTTCAGCCGCCCCTGCTAATTATATTCTGGTGTTTGTTGTTGCTCCTCATACCATCATTGTCATTATTCATTCATGATAAATGAAATATGTGTTCTCTAGATGCAATTAAGCTGTATTAGACTCTTCCAAGGAATCTTATTTTCTTTGCTCATGCATTTTTACAACATATTTAAACCCTCATTTGTGTTTTTAGCTTGTTAACTTCCAAAACTGTTTGTAAGCTATTCAAATCTCAGTTTTGATCAAAAGATTTTTAGTTTATGTATATACTTGTCGATGAAAATTATGCTGTTCTACTGTTCTGTCATATAGTGCTATTGCTGTGTAGGCAAAGCCCTAATTCTTTGCTGTAAAGCACAAAATTGTTCTAAATTGCAACTGTTAACTAATGATTACATTGAGGGTGAACCTCCAAGTTGAAACATAAAGCCATCCTGTTCTATTTATTCTCCAAACCTATACTTGTTTTGATGCATTTTTTACATTTTGCTTCTTAGTGTGTGCATATTTGTTTCATCATTTGTTTACATGGATATGAATTTGGTTTCCCCCACATCTGTTCTGATTGGCTTGCTGGTAATGAGTTTCATTGGCAATTTCCTTTTTCTTAAATTGGATTCAGTCACAAAGCAAGAAGTTATGATACACAGTGGTAAGTAGCCTCGAAAGGTCCTTTTTGTGATTTTCATTTTTTTCATGATCAAACCAGGAAAGTGTCAAAATTATATTGACTTATTTACTAGAGCTCAAATCAATTTGGAGGTAATCTTTGAAGAAAATTTCGAAATTTTCCTATTTTCATTGAGGAGTGGTGCAAGTCTAGGTATTTTCACCCTTTAGAGAAGAGCTATCTTTACAGTGACTGACTGCAGTGGCAGAGACACGGGGGGGAATGGGGGCGACTGGTCTCCCCACTTTTTAATAAAGTTGGTCCTTGAGATTCTTGCAAACCTGATGAGAAAACTTCAGGGGGGAGGGGTATGACATTTCACATGTAAATGACATTTCTTGGGAGACAACAAGTGTTTCCTCCGGAAGAAAAAGTTTCAAACAGGGGGAAAGGGCGTGGTCCAAAAGGGCGTTGTCGCTGACACACCTTTTGTCCCCCCCCACTTATCCCAGGCTGGAGCCGCCACTGACTGACTGGTTTCAGAAATGACAGAGTCAAACAAAATTATGTTTTCTTTGTCTGTTTTGAGTTACAAAAACAATGCATAAAATGATGGAAATGATGAATTCTTTGAAAATTTTTGAATGCTTAATCATTATTATTCTTTATATTTTCTTGCCTCGTTTGGCCTCAAAATGTTAACAGGATGGCCACCTTCAAACTTTTTCCTGGTACTATAGTAGTTTGATTTAATAACATTTATTTCATGGAAACTGTTGTTACTGCTGTTGACAGTTTGCTGAAACATAACAGTAACAAATAGAGTGTTTTTGCAAAATTTTCAGGGCTTTGGTGCATTTTATACTCTCTGTATGTCTTTGTTTTGTGTCTTATAATATTCTTTCATAACACCTGAGTTAAACTGCTTTGCAGCATTCAATCTTTACTGCCCTGGCTATAAGCATGTTTATCCATGCCTGTTCCCCATGGCTAAGAACTTCAACATTCTAACCTCTGTTTCTTTACGTCTCTTTATGTTTTTTTATGTCCGTTTCTTTGTTCAAATTTCTTTGAAAATTTGCTGTTCTTTCAGGGCAAGACCTAAAGAGCATTGTTCTTTTTACATCATTCGTGTATGGTCTATCGCCAATTCTTAAGACATTGACTGAAACAATTAGCACAGATACAATTTATGCCATGACCGTAAGTGTGCTTATTCTGTTTCAAATCCAAGTTTAATATTCTTCCTTTCTAGACTTTCAACTGAACCTGCTTTCAAAATATTGAGTTGTATAAAAATTATAGTTAGCTGCATATTGGAAATTAATGTTTGAGAGATATTGCATCAAGACAGTTTCAAGATCCTGATATGGGAAAAATATAATCTTGGGGTTGAAGATGGTTATAATGAATAGTTTGTTATCATGGACCAAATGCCAACTTGCTAATCATAAAAAAGAACATATAGTTTCTCTCAGAATACATTATAACCAGCCACTATTATTTAATTTTGATAGTTTGTTCTGATTGCAAGCCCTTCACTATTTTATCACTCTATCAGATCAAATGTTGTTTTGATTACTTGCTGTCTTTTGCCTTTTCATTTTTGACCTTCTGAATCAGTTTTTATATATAAACATCTACATTTTCAGGTGGGCATGCTGGCTACTAATATTTTACTTCATGATTATGTTTCTGAAACGCCTACGTGAGTATATCATTCTGACATTTAGTCTGACTTAATTGTTAATTTGTGCTCTTCTTTGCAGAATAATTTTTGTGAAATATTTTTACGTAAGAGTGTGTGTGATAAGCAATGCATAAGATTTTTAATTAGATGCTATTTTATTAAAAGTTGTCTTTCCCCTCTGCAGTTGGCTGATACCAACAATGGTTTGACCCATCCACTGCAGATTCTGATTGGCTACACTGCCAACCTAATCGTTCAAGCATGAATTTACTCCAGTGAAAATGTGAACACAATGGAAGATTGCCTTTAAAATATAACTGATGAAAAATCTGGCCAGTTTTAGATGCTGTGTTAAACTTTGTGTTGACATTTTACTGGAAAAAAACATTTTGTTCCAAGTTTTGATCGGATTTCAAACCTTGTAAGAGTGCCATTAAACGGACACTAGAAAGCGCAGAAGTTCTAGGCCCATGTTCGCTATCATTGTTTACTGGTTTTGATTGGATTGTTGCATGACTGTTAATTATTTGAAGCAACCAGTCTCAAACAATAATGAAGATTCTGCATGTGAGACATCGTGGACGCATGTGATACCAGAGTTACTGACTACTTTAGCCAGGCGTCTGTAGTTTGACAGCTACTAGTACAAGTTTTTGACTACAGGAAAGATATAAATAGATATAAATAGGTCCGAATCATTCATCTGTTATTTTGCTGTTGTCTGTTTAATGGATCTGTTCGTTTGTTGGAGGTGTCCGTTATCTAGAAATGTCTATTATATGAGCTTTTATTGTATACAAGTCGAGCTTCTCAAATGAAAAGATCACCAAAATATGATTTCAAACTGTATTATGCAGAACTAAGAAACGCCTGTTTTTCTTCTGCCAGGTTTTTAAGCTTCTTGATTGTTACATCAGCAGCCATGATTAGTTTCCTTGTTCTGTATCTTCAGTATATCTTGATTTCAGCGCATCAAGATCAGCGTCATTGAATGCGAGCATATTTGCAGCTGTTTGCCTCGCATCAAGACTGCCAAGTTCATGGCACGCTTTCGTTACTGTGATGCTTGCAATGCAGATATTTGCGGTGATTCCTCAATTGAGAATCAGACTTAAGGTAATTCTTGCATAAGATTTGCTGCTTTGTATATGGGGATTTTCAATGCACTTTTGGTACAAAGTTACTTTTTCCGTAACATCAGCACTCCGGCCAGTGTGAACCCATTTATAGCGAGTCTTTCTTTCGCTCATGCGATGTAATTATGACAATTTTATTTTTCTTTGCATCACAAACTACCCCTCATGAACCCGTTGATCTCGCCGTTAGTTTTTAGCTTCATGGAATAAATTTCCACATTTGCTTTAAGCTTTGGAAATAAAGTTTTTGGACTAACTTTCTTCAAAAACATTTTCAGTTGATTTATGTGATTTTTGGCTGAGATCGCGTTATCGATCAAATTTAAGTGGCCATTTGTTTCAAAAGAGATTCTTGCATCAGTTGTTTGGCTAAACACCCGGAAACGCTGTAATGTTTGGTTTTATGGGGGTTTGTCTCAGTTTATTTTGCACATCCTATTTATTTTGAAACATCGAGTTAGAACCACTGTTTCTTTTTTAATCAGTTCTATAAGCAAAGTGTGAATCGTTCGCTTTCAATTTAATCATTGACTTGCTTACACTAATATTAAAATCGAGCTATTTAGAATTTATTCAAATTTTTTTGTTTTTATTGCCAATCAAGCCTCTTTAAGAACCATATCTGTTGGATGCTTAAACATATTTGGTCCTTTTCTCTAAATTGAAATTAGATGATAATGAGGAAGAAAGCAAAACGTATTATTTGTTCACCCTCAGGTTTCTAGAATGTGTCATCTTATCATGTGTCACTTTGCTCCTTGTCGTTCTAGAGGTCTTCAAAATTTGTGACTAGCATTCTAAAACCTCAATGAATATTTTGTTACAGAATCATGAAAAGACAGCCTTTGTCCTTTTGACTGTGACGATGGGAATTGTTGCTTGTGCGATGGTAGCAGTTGTTTCTTATGGCTTCGCTGTTGCCTTAGCAGTGTCCCAATTTGCTATTGTGCTGCTGTTCCCGTGGTGGATGATGAGGCTTCAAAGATACAAAAAGTAAGCATATAAAATTGTTTTTCAATGAGACTAGAATGTGGTAACATTATGCATTATTCAAATGCAACTTTTGACTGTCATTGTTCTGAATATGAAACGGTTAATAATTTGAACGGAAAATAGTATCCAGATATGAAGAAAATATTATTTTTTTATCCTTTCTCACTCGGAAACCTCACTTCCTTTCTTGTGTTTCTCTTCTCTCTTTGGCAATATGAATGGTTAACACTCGAAGTTTCTGCTAGGATTTTAAGCTATCTTTCTACGAATTTCAATTTATCTTAATGCTTGAATCGTTTGAATGAAGATCATATCCTATTCCTCTCAAAAATCGTTACAAAATTAAGTTTTGGTTTTAGTTTTGATTGTATGAAATCCAGTTGTTTCTTGATCTTTTTTATGGTTGACGTTATATTAAATGAGTTATGATACTAAAGTGTTGAATATATTTTTATCGGCGTTACTTTCTGTGAATATAACTATCGATTTTTTACACCAATTCATAAAGGCTGTTTTTGAGTCTTTGAAGGAAGTGACCTGTAAATGTTTGAAGCATTTGTAGATAGTCTATCGGAGGTTTGCTGCCCCTGTGCCTTTAGCGTCACTCTGGAAAGAGGTACAGCATAAGCTAATGATGAACAGTGGATTCATTTTAAAATTGAAGAGCAAACTCAATACGCCGTCATTGAAAATCTTATTTATTGAAAATCGTTTTATAAAATTTTAAGCTTAACAAATTTTTGAGGAAACATTGATTGTTGTATAGAGTACTATCTATATATTTTTCATCGTGTTCTTTCGGAAACTGACCCGTTCTTTCTGACATTTTATGCTCTGAGGAGTGTCAGACGAAAAAGCTTTTAGCCAATATGTTGTAAAATGTTTGCTTTTCTCAAAGCCATTTTCAAATAGAGTATTATAAGACCTCATAACTCAATTATTATTAGTAAGATTGAACAATTTGGCCCCGTCCACATGGTGACTGATATTTTTGTCACCACAATTATTTTTATCCGTTTTCGCCTTCCGTCCCTATTTTTAAAAAGGCCGTCCAGAGTGGACATTTTTTAAAACGCCGTTTTCCTGATTACGTGTGGACGGAAGACGCAGCTTCTTGAAAACGCTGACTTCTGATAGCTTGCTTGCTCTGACATCTGATGGCTTGCTTGCTCTGATGGTATCTCTGCTGTCAAATCTGATAGCTTGCTTGCTTGCAGCTAAAAATGGCATTGTTCAATCTTTAAAATATAAAATCATTAACATTGAACTTAATCATAAGCGACTTTCGTTAATAGCTTAACCACGTCGTCTGTCCAAGCAAACGCATCACTAGTCTTATTTTCTGAAGTTTTCTTTGCTTTGCCATTTTCCGTGATTTTAGACATGCTGTAGATTATTATCGCTGTGCAGAAGACGTCAACAAAGCAAATTAGCGCCAAGTAGTTTGCGCATGCTCATAGTCGAATTTTCAGCGTTTTAATTTGGTTTGGCGTTTCTGTGTGGCTCATTGCTGAGTTATTTTTCAAAACGCTCATTGCATGAACGCAGTTTTTTTCAAACAGACAAAAATATCTAATGAACTAGTTTTATTTTGGTCTGTTAAATGTTTAAAAATAGCCGGTTGTGCAGTTGAAATGTTTTTAAAATATATCCTCATGCCATTGACTGCTGAAGCAGGAGCTGTGATGTGTATGGGCTATAGACATTGAGTAAAAAGAGTTCAATTGCACTTTCCATGAACTATAGTGTTGTCATCACTTTAAATATCTTTAGTGTGTTTTTAGTTTCCTGTTTATGTTATGTTTCCTGTTTATGTTATGTTTATGGTTCATTTTACATTATTTCTTAATGTAGCTGGTAACCTATACTATTTTCTTAAAACTGTATTAGGCTCTTTTGAGTTAATGAAAATCTGAAATCATTGCAATCATGAAAAAAACTCAAGTTGTTGCATTTATGCTAATGCTTTCTTGTTTGAGGGTAATTTTTTCTTCTTGAAGCAACATTCATGGACCCTGGGATGAGGCGATAATCAAAGATTGAACAATTAATGCTGGATACGCCCAAGGCTTGTTTCACGATGCCATGAGGGTAAGTCCAATACCTTTATTGTTTCATTTTTGAATTATCATTTTGTAGTTTATAGGACGACAATTTTTCATTCTCTCTTTAAAGCAAAAGTTTAGAGAATAACCAAGGACATACAGAAGACCAATTCACACCGTAAAATGAACCACTCAGAACAAAGTTTTGCTTTGCTTTACGTTTTTTTGTATATTTCTTCTCTTATTATTAGATTCAAGGCTGTTACGCTAAATGTAGCGACACTGCTTTTTTCCCCATAACCTTTGCCTCTTACAAGAAAATATAAAGTTGTGCCTCAATATGTTTATTTATTGCTGTCATCCAGCTATTGTGGCCACTCTGTTTGGACAATAGCAGCACTGACTTGATAAACACAGGGAACAGACAGTTTATATAGAGATAATATGCGTGCAATGTTTGTTGTCGTTGTAATGACGCGATCAAATACTTGCATTGCATGCTGGTTAGATTGATTTTTATACCACTAACCTAGCAAGGCATGCATTCTTTAATTTTTGATGCGCAGTTTTGTGCACAGAAAAGCAGGTATCCTGAGCATGCTGAAAGCAAACCAATTCATCAATTTATAATTACAATTATGTACTCTATAGCTTTCTTTGATCACCTACCCGTCGTCTATAGAAGCTAGCAAGTCTATATGCTCAATAACATATTTATAAAATATTTCTGAGCTTCAACCGCAGATGAAAGAGCTCGAAGCAGCTTCTTCCTTTCTCGGACGAGTCAGTGATCATTAAATTTCTTTATAAACAGTGCCCGAGCTTATCTTGATTAATTACCATTAAATATTAAGGACATTGAAGTTTGTTTTGCTAGCCATGGCTATTTTCCTTCAAATTCAGTTTAAACGTTTTCCAAATTTGCACACTTGCAATGGTTGTTTGTGGCCCAATGACGAAGAAGTCACAGTTACTGTCTACTTAACAAGCCATGTAGCAATAGTTGTGAGCTTTTTGATTGCAAGCTTTATTGCTCTTTTTACACAGCTCTACTGAGATATCATTAATGTTTTGATGCTTCACAGCGTCGGATCGTAAGCGCTGTTGAAAGCATACGTCAACGAGCAAAACAGGCTCGTTTAATTAAAAATCTTGGTATTTAGAGAAGTAAAGCATTGAACACCGCTACAGGAAGTTGTGTAAGGGCGTCTTTTTACAGAGACTTCTTTTGACAATAGCCAGACATGGCAGACCGTGGCTGCAATCATTTTTGGATGTTCTTCCGTTTAGTGGCTCAGCACCGGCGTCTTGTCTCAATCTACGTTCTTCATTTCATTTTTGTTTATTTCTGAGCTCTTTCATTACACAGAAACGCCGTTTTCTGATTTTTGGCTACTTTTAAATTATTAAAAATGGCTTGTATTTTTTTCTTAACTCCGCCATCTTGCCATTTTCTGATAGCCTTTAGCCTGTGCTTCAAACTTTGTTTATCCTGGCATAGATGCACCTTGATACCATTCCACCTTAATAATGCACACTGTTTGTACTGACCTGGCCGGTACAGATTCATCAGTTTTTTACATTTGTGGATTACATCCTACAATTTTCATTCCATTCACTGTATGATGTTTTGATACAATCTTCCAATTTGACTATAAAAGGGTTAACGACACTTCATTTCTCATGGCCAATATCAAGAAATCATTATGCTCTCTCTTTAGGTCTATTGGATATTCAAAAAGTTTCCTTTCAGAATTTATGTTTTGCCTAAGGCTGAACTTTGAGATTGTTCAACAGTTTTCGTTAGCAGCCACCATTCATGAATATTTAGAGAGCTGAAGAGTTTTTGAGTTTGACTTGAAGTAGGCACCTAGAACTCGCCTCAAAGATTCTAAATAATTTAGTGGTTTATCCAAATTCACGTATTTTTTCCAATCAGACAAAAGCAGTGCAAAAATTTTGCAGCCTGGTCAACTGCCTCTTTTTGTTGACGTTTCCCGGGGAGTTACAAGATCAGATGTTTTCAAAGGAATTCAAGTTGGTTTTTGCCCCAGATTTAGAGCCTTCGTTAAATGCTGCTTCAACCATATTGTCAGCTTTTTGCAACACTATATGCAAGGGCATTAAAATTTTACAGCCATTCTTGCTAAAGGGACAACTTTGTATTAAGATATGCTCAAATAATTTGAAGATCAGTCTTTCATGAGCATCTATGAAATCGGTTTTTTTAGAATCTACTTCCTAATGATGGACCTTATCTTTTGTTTGCGGTCAAATCACTTTACTGACGTTATAGCACTGTACATATGCAGTAATGCATTGCAAGATTTGGTGAATTCGTCGTAGCTACTCTGTTAAAACTCTCCTTATCAGTGTTAGCTAAAGTTGTATCTCAACATAATTTTTTTTTAATTTTTAGAATTCTGATAGTTTTATGCTCAGATTCTTTGTATCTTATAGGCCCACGCAAAACCTCTTTCAAATAACGTACTTATTGGAAAGAAATGCAATTTTTTGTAATGTTTATCTCTTCTTGTCGTATAAAATATGCTGAGTAAGTCTAGCACCATAAAATTATTGTGGTGTGATTTCATACGACACCATAAGTATGCCGAATGATTTTTGTTATTTCAGATGGCACCTTCAGAATTTAAAATGATTTGAAAGATTCATCAAATGATTTTTCGCAAGATACTCTATTCACTTTTTTGCTAGCGTTTGTGATAAACCAACCCCTAAATCCAATTATTACGAAGCATCAATCAACTTTTTATGGGTAATCTTTCACCAATTTTAGTTCGTTGCTCTGCCAATTAGGTATTAAAACATAACGAGCACAGGAAAGTATTTCTTGTGGCCAGCATTGGTGATACATAAGATGAAAGATATCCTTGGCTTTGCTTGTCATTTAAATTGATGTGTGGTCAAGCTACCGGTGTCGGCCATAGATAAATTTTGAATCAAACGTGCATTGCAGCCCGCCATTTTGTTTGAATAATTCGTTGATAGACAGGTTAAATTCACACTTAATATCGCCTTAAATGTTTATTAATATTTAATGCTTTTGCTCATCTTTATAATTCATTCCATTGGATGAATTGAGCAACCTGAAGCCTAATGAATAATTCAATGAAATGCAAAAGGGCAGCTCGACGCAAACATGACGGATGCTCGTAGTTCATTTGTTTATGCAAAAGACAGCCGCTTGCGCTTTTCCTCGCTTGTTAAACAAGTTATACTTTGCTTCATTTTTCGAAGTATTTTTAAGTTTATGTTAATAACATGTTAATTTAAATCCGCCTTAAGTTCAGTTAAGAGCAATCGGGCCATACAAGTACTCTTTTAGTTAAAGAATTTGCGTTTTGAGCCAGGGATGCCGAAATCGTTTCTACTAAGAAGATCAATTGACGAAGGAAGGCGGAACGAAGAAATTGACGACGACGCTTCCAGTTCAAATTCATTAAAAGGTGGGTGGTGCATTTTCGAGTACTTCTCTAGCTCAGGGATGTTGATATGCTCACTTTTGGTATACTACTATTCATGTTTGCATTGGCAGGTTGGAACAAAACCCAAATTATCTCACGCTGTCTCTCTTTAGGTGTTATAAAACGGTAGAGGGTGTATTGGCTTCAAATCTATTGAGCAAATATTTTATAGCCTAATCTCATACGTAGAAGTATATTTTATAGCAATATCTTAAGTTTTCAGGATGAATTTCACAACTGAGTTACTTTCAATGCATCAATGCGCAAATCATGAGCAGCAAGCATTTCAGGAGAAGAAATGCCCGTATTGTTTTACTAGATTCTCAGCTTTTTTCAGCCATTTTAGCCGCCATCATGCATTCTCTTGCTAGATGCTATGTTTTTCCAAAACAAAGTAAAAATTTTTTTCAAAATTAAATATTCTCTCGCCTTTGCCATTAATGTAAACCCTTGAGAACTTGAGGACTGAACAGAGTTCAAGTTGATCGACTCTTTCGAGCATTGCTTTTCATTTTTGTTTTTTGTTTCATTTATTAAAAGATTTTTAGTGCTTCTATGCCGTACATAAGGGAAGCAGAACACAAAATGTGGTGAGGAATAAAGCTTTAAATGTCATCTAGCACTTTCTGTCCAGTCTGGTTGCATCAGAAGAAGCCCTGCATGAACTCACTGCATTTTGAACTGATGAACAAAGGTTGACAAACAAAATAACTGTCGTCATTTAGTTCAAATCTGTGTGATATGAACAGTGAGATGGTTCAGTGACCAAATTTTGATAGACAATCGTCAACTTTTTGTGCATCTTATCATATGCTGCCCTGTCGGAAACGCAATTCGGTTACTACTGGCCGTTTTGTAACATTCATCCAGATAACTGCTCGCTGCATTTCCAGTTTCATTCATTGTTCACTTCTTATTTGTACCAATGGTAGACTGTACTGTTAAAAAGCGCGCGCTTTCATTTCGCTTATTTGAACCCCTATCGGTGTGAGAATTTTTTCACCAACTTCCAAGATCATATTTCTCGCGATAATCATCCATAGGATTCTCCGTCACCACTTCCCTTTTAGCCGTCCGCTTTCGATAAGAAAAAGAACCAGTTGGATATTTCAAAAACACAAGTATTCACAATCGGACCTCCTCACATTCCGGAAAAGTTTTCCCTTTAAAGTGAACAGAGACATCTGCCAACTGCATGGCTTTTTCAAGGTCTGATTTAATATTTAGCGTAAATTTAATATACTAATCGTTTTTGAAACGTTGAATTCGATGTTTGCTCTCTACAAAAATTACTAAAAAGCTACTAATATAGAAAGTATAGTCATTCTGATATAGTTCCTCGTCTTTTCTGTCTAACTTAAATAGTCTTGATAAATTGAATTAAAATCCTATTGAAGCAAAATTTTCCAAAAACAGCCAGGAACGTTTTGTCTGTTAAAGCACCTCGTTTTGCTTTGGAGTTTATGCCATAGCAGCTGTCATTTTCTAGTTTGGTGAATAATGTGCACTTTGTTTTGGTGGGCCAGTTAGAATCATTGTTCTTTTCTGGTTGTGAGCTTTTGCTTTCTATCACACTGATGCTTCGTCTTAGCAACCTTTATATGCAATTCTCTATAAGTTTACCCGGACAAGCTTGCCGTGCAATCTGGTTGTTTTGGTGACCGTAAGGTTTCGTTATTATTGTACTCCTAACAGTCTCCTAACTGCTTTTTATCTATATTTTATCTATATCTATCAAGCGAAATTAAAACCTTTCACTTCATGTACTTTTCTTTTTGTATCTTGAATATATAAAGTATTTGTCTATGTTTATGTATTTGCCTTTTCCGCCGTTTTTGCATTTCAAATGGTCTACATAAAATCTATTCATTCCCCCCAATCTGATATTGTCACTGTCACTTCATTACGGATGTATACGTCTGTGATAGCGCCCAGTCTCAGACCTGAAACAAACACTCATCCTGTCTCTATACTTTGCTTAATGCAAACAATTGCTGAAGTATTGGCGGTAAACCACCAGCGTCCCTTCTTAATTTTTCATGTATACCACGTCACATTGCGATCGATCACTCTTCGTTTCATTACTGTCCCTTACGGGTTGTTTCCTACAAGGATGTTTTATTGCGTCTATTCTGATCTCTGTTTACGTTCTGAAATCGCATTTTTGAATTCAAGATTTCTATGACAGGTCTAGAAGCTAATCAATGTTTTAAGGGTTAGTTTGTAGTACAACTCGTTGCTTCAGGATCAGAAACAACCTTCAAAATTTAAGCTTTTATTTTGTAGGGTCTATTTCTTGCGTAGCTAAAAAGTTAATGCTTCGGCCAAGATAGGAAATGACATTCCTGAGCATTTTCTTGGTTTTCAGAAAAGGCTAAATCTGGTATTTTTATCCCCGAAATATCAGTATTTGACCGTGGCATTTTGAATGATCTAATTTTTGACCGTAGTTTGCTTAGGTAATTCCATGTCTGAGTGCTAACGCCCTTTTTTGGTCAATGATTTCTGATATTTCCTCGCGTAACCGCATTTCTACTTCATAATCTTTGTCTATGGATTGAATGGCAGTGCTAGGGCACCTTTCATTTTGGCATGCTCTTCCTCCATTTCGAATACACCCAACTATGCACGTGTAGTTCCTTGCAAATACCAATCTTTTATTTACAATATAGATTTCCTTTCATTTAAGTCTTCGTTTGTTCTCACTGTTAACTTGATTAAAAACATTTGCCTTTTCACCATTAACACAAAACTCCAGAAGTCCACAATTATTTTCCCTAATTTCAACAGTCGTTTTTGCAAAATTGCTTTAAATAACAAAAGACTATGCTGTTCAAATTTTTCCTTGAAAAGGTCACCTGGTCGCCCTGTCTTTTTCAAATCAAATGATTATGCATAGCAAAAGACCGCATTTCGTTTCATCATGTCTTTTTACGGTAAAATACTGACGCTTCTATTTTATTGCAATTGCAAATAAAGGTTTTATAAACAACTTTTAGTTTTCCTCGCTTCATGGCCAGGGATAGTGACATTGCGCTGTCGTTTTCCTAGTCTCTTCACGGATAGAGTTTTTATAGGAAAAACAACAGATAGCACTTCAAAGAAATTTACTTTTCCGTATTCAAACTTTAAACAGTCGAGTGCAGCGTATAGTGGCTCTACAGTCTCTGTATTAAGTGTACTTTGCTTTTGTGGCTTGCACGAGTAGCTACGGCATCGTGTTTTGTGAAGAGTTGCTTAAGTATTACAAGTCACAGTTTTTGCCTCTCTCACGCTGTCTTCTTAGGCAAACACCTGAAAAATGCCGCACTCCTAAATTTGACTGCATTGGCATTCGAAATAGCATTCAAACAGTTTGGATGACATCAACAATCAAAGAAATATTCGATTTGAAGGTTGTTTTGAGTCGACTGTAGCTTAGAAAAGTGCAAGTGTTTTGTGTTTTTTTTATCTACGTGACCAAAATCTCTCGGCCAAAACCGGCTTTTGTCAACAGAGCAAATCTCTAGGCCAAAACTATGTTAAATCCAGAAAGCTTTTGTTTCAGTTTGTCTTGAAGCAAATCTCTTCATTATTTTAAGCATTTGTTTCATGTTACATTCGGAGGCGCGATACTGTTTAACTTGCAATACTTGGTACCAATCCTCCTATTCATATGTACACATGTCATTTTACAATCAAATCCACAGCGATTTTACAACATGACTGCATTGCTCGATGCAATCGTATGTTTTAATGTATCACTTTTTATGTCCCATGTTTGTCTAATGTTCCTTTAATTTGCTGCTTACCCACAAAAATTTGAATTCAAATTCACTAATTTAGAAATATGCTGTCTTGCGAAAACAAAAAATTGAGGATGTATACGATTTTTTTTCAGCGCCATTCAAGCTTTTCTCTCTTCTCTGGTTTTCAAACTTTCAGTTTCTCATTTCCAATTTTAATAACTAGCCTTTTTATAAATGAAGCACTCAGCAAGTAAATACCTCATTTTTAAAAGAAACTTTGCACTAAAAACATATAGTAAGTTTCTCGTGTTTAGCCAGTTTTTTGTAGTAAAGATTTTTAGCATATTTTCATAATAGAGCTCAGCAAAATCTGCAGTGCAAGGTTCCTGTGAGTAATGCTGTTTTTCACTGAATCTTTTTCTAAAATAAAAGTATAGCTGCTTTAGAAGAATTTTTGCGAATTCTCGAACACCACAATTTAAATATGAAGCAATGATTATGAACAGTTTTTTATGTTCCAGTTTATCTCCGAGCCCTGGAACCTGACTGTTTTTTATAATTTTTCAGAATATTGCACCAATTTCCTGTTAAGGTTTTTTATTAATAAGAGGGAAGTTCAGCACACTTGTAGGCTGTTATGCTTTTTGCGGTCGTTCAAAAGGATCGAGCACTTAATGGAGATGGCCGACCACTTTAATAATTTAAAACAAGTTAATTTTCCTTCTTAATTCCTTTCATGCATCCCCAGATTAGACTCTGGTTTCTCTAGTAAGGAACCGTGTTAGTCCAAATTGTATTGGGATAATCTTGCTCAATATGGGAAAATTTGATCGAAGAGCAATTGTTGAGGCTAGTAGATCTACTTGCAATGCCATAACGAAAAAGCTCAAAATTTGTTGTTAATTGGTGTTGATCTCTCTTCCCGGGTTTCCTCTCACCACCATAATCATACTAATTCTCCACAATGACTTATTATTTTATACAAGAACAAGCTCATTGCATCTGTCTTCTTCACAAGTGCATGTTCGATCCATCTATTTCTAGCCTTTCTCCTTCTTGTTAAGGGGTCAGTTGCTCGAGTTCGTTTAAGTCACTTCTGTTTGACTTGCACATCTCTGATCTTCAGCCCTTTTGGTTCATGTGCTCCTTCTCACCATTGCTGTTGTCAATCTCTGATCACTCTTTCTTCCAAGGCCTGTTTGACTGAAGAAAAAAGATTAAATTTAGCAAGCAACAGGAGCGAGCGATGGACTAGTAGCTGTACACGTTGACAAACGAGTTTTCAACGCATAGCTGGATTTTTCATAATAGTATCCCTTCAATAAGTATTTATATGAAGAGAAAAAACCAAATCTAATTTTATGCAAATATAGAGATGAAAGTAAAACCGATCTTCCAGGAATTTGTTTTTCAGGGCCTTTAACTGTCGAAGCTCATCAAATTTTGAGCCAAGTGCAGCTGCAATATTGAGCACTTGTGAAAGTGACTAGTTGGTAGTTTTTAGCTAGGTCATTTGATAGCAGTCAAAGAACGTAGAAACTTTCTATCGGTTCGTATTAGTTGTGGTATCGAATGCTGCAACGCAATGCACTTGAGACTGGTAGGTGATACCCGTGAAGTGGGGGGTTAGTTATACTCCTAAAGATGGTTAAAGCCTAATCTCGAAGCTGCAACATTGCGTAAAAGGAAAACATAGAGGCCCAATGGCTATGTACGAAGCAGATGTCTGGTACGAAATAAGAGATCAGTAAAGAGCGGTAGCAAGAAGGATTGGGCTTTTCAAAGGAAGTCAAAGGAAGGTTTAATGTAAAACATGTAATCAATACAACAAAATGCATCCAAAAATCTCTATTCAGTTCAATAAAATGTATTCAATTCAAAATATTTATTCAGTACAGAAAATATTTTCAATGCAAACAATTTATTCAATGCAGAATAACATGTTCAGTGCAAGATAATATTTCAATACAAATCAAAATGTTCAACATTACTGGGGCGAACGCGTTCGTCATAAAATTTAGGGCCTACACAATATCAAAGATCGACGAAATTGAGGGCGATCAGGAAGAATGCATTTGAAAAGTTTCTTTTTTAATATTCTTGAAAGAGTGGAAGGAGATATTACAAGAATCTCCAATCTTGAAAAGAAAGGCAAAGATGGAACTTTTAATTACGCTGAAGATGGCTCATTGGATGATGAATGTTCCCTGAGTGGAACCCTGGGTACAATTGAATTGCTCAATTCAGCGATACAGTTTCTTTTTATATAAACAGAGAACAGATAAAAAGTATATGTTAATTATCTTTCCAGCTAAGGCAAAAGTTATGCGTTTTTCTGACCTACTCCTCGCTACACACTTACATGAAATACTTCTATTTGATTTATCTAAATCAAATAAATTCTGTCGGAAACTTTTTTTCTGGCCCCCTTTCATTCAGAATTCATTCACCACGACGCCCCTGGGGTTGTCTAATAAAAAACGAAGCACATGGAAAAGATGCGCTCTCCTCAGTCTCTTCATATTGAACGTAATTTCTACCCTGAACAGCTTTTTTGCATTGAATAGCTACGTTTTTTTGCATTGAACATATTTTCTGCATTGAATAAAATTTTTCAATTGAATACATTTTATTAAATTGAAAACAGATTTTTGTTATTATCATAAATTTTACATTAAATCTTCCTTCAAATGAAGAATTCTACATTTAAAACAGGTATTGAATCGGGCATTGCATGAATAACACATTTTATTGAATATCGCTACAAATGGGCAGCCATACTCGGCGAGAATTTGTTCGTTTTGATTTACAGTAAAAGCGCTATTAAGCCCCTCGGGGGCTTTTTTTTACTCCTAGAGAGGAGGTCTTAATAGAGAGAGGGGCTTATATCAAATTTTGGCATTGTAATAGGGCTAAATAGAGAGGGGGTTTTATAGAGTTTTTACGGCATGCCGATTAACAATGATTTACAGAGATTCGTGATCATTTGAGCTAAATTGACCTTCGCAGATTTATTATGACTCATGATGATTGTCGATCACTCACAATGATTCACGATCCCCAGTATCAGAACCAAACAACGTGTCGTTCGGCTGCAGCAAAAGGGTCCACCCAATTCATCAACCCTTCCTGGTGAATCTGTGCCAACTTCCCTTTTGGCACGGCCAAAATAAAAATTTGCAAAATTGACTTGCTGATGACGTTGAGTCAACAATTCGTAGCCGCGAGTAATAGAAAGCAGGACACTAATTAGAGGAAAATGGGAATTCTTCGCGTAGCATTCTGTTACGGAAACCGTGTCACTTCGTTAGTTAGTTACTTACTTACTTACTTACTTACTTACTTACTTACTTACTTACTTACTTACTTATTTACTTACTTACTTACTTACTTACTTACTTACTTACTTACCTACTTACTTACTTACTTACTTACTTACTTATTTACTTACTTACTTACTTACTTACTTACTTACTTACTTACTTACTTACTTACTTACTTACTTACTTACTTACTTACTTACTTACTTACTTACTTACTTACTTACTTACTTACTTACTTACAGGGTCTTACTTATATACTCATTCTTCATACATAACAAGGTATCATGCCTTTTGCCAGTGTACCATCTCAACTTAAAACGCTGTTTTTATAGCCCTTATTTGTAGCCCTGGCAAGATTTTCCTATGTAGATATTTGTGTTATTGTAATGATATTCTTAATTGTTGATTTAGCAAAGATTTTGTCTAGTTAAAAAGGTTAATGTGAGCGAGCTTTTCATCGTTCGTTATCACATATTGTGAACTGATATCCCCAACTTCCTACTTTGCAGGGGTTGAATCAAACCTGAGCAATACTGCATTGCCGTCCAATCAAGAGAATGGATATGACATTTGGAGATACCCTAAAAGCGAAATACACACTGGCAGCTCAATCTTTCAACAAAAAATCGCTATTGGGAATGATGGAAATGGAGCAAATGGTAACAAATTGCACTTTCTTCTAGTCGCTGCGAAACAACTTGCCATCAACGAAAAGGAGCATAAGTCGAGGAAGGCAGATTATAGCATATCTCGAGAGTCTTTGAGATCAATAACAAAGAGTTCCAACATAGTAAATGACGGGAATACTTCGCAGAATAATCAAAGTGATGTAGGTTCCAATTATGAAAACCGTGTCGGCAATGGTTACGCCAGTGTATTTAATAGTGACGGGGATTTCAAAGATGATAGTGTTTTTGATTCCGAAGACACCAATTCAACGTCGGATGTTAGTGATCTTTCGGATTTAAACAACAACAACAACAACATCGATGAGGATGAAATTGGAGACAGTAGCAACCACAATAGCAGTTCGAAAAAAGCTAGGTACCAATGCGATCAATGTGGCAAGGTGTTTAAGACAAGATACACTTTGACTATCCACCTTAAGATGCCGATTCATACCAAGAGTAGGCCATTTGTCTGTAGCGTCTGCGGCAAAGGTTTTCGATTATCTAGCACTTTATGTCGTCACAAGATCATTCATACCAAAGAGAAGCCCCATCGTTGTCACGTTTGCTCAAAGGCATTCAACCGGTCTTCAACCCTGAAAACTCACATCAAGACCCATAGCAACGTTAAAGAGTTTGTTTGCCATATATGTGGGAAAGGCTTTCATCAAAAGGGAAATCTGAGGAACCACTCCCTCATTCACACCGGCGAACGGCCATATTCTTGTCACTTTTGTGACAAAGCCTTTAATAAGATGAGCAATTTGAAGTTTCATATGCAGACACATGATGAGATCTCAAGCGAAGCCTGAAGTGTGGAAACGTTGTTTTTTGCTACCAAAATTCCAAGAAAACTGGACACATTTAAGGTTTTCACCTAAGTTCCAAACTGGCACACGTATGGCATTGACGCACATGGGTCTGATTAACTGATAACAGTTCTGGTAAATAACACTTTGGTACACGTGCAATGCTAAGATGATACGTTCGAATTGTTTGAAATAGAGTGGTCAGATTTACAAGATTAAACCTCTCTCTGCATTGGTTCAAGTGTTGTCAAATAAACATGAATGTTTCACACAAAGGATTATTCGGAAAGAACTGTTTAAGAACTTTAAACTCACCATTATATTATGCTGGTGATAACAACATATTTTTTATAAGAACAGTTCGAATTCTATTCTGTTTTAAGCACTTTTCGTAGTCCAACCGATGTGCTTCCTGACCTTAAAGCAAGGCATCCGTACCTTAAAGTTAGAAAATGAAGCTTTCGGAAAGTCTAAACATACAACTTACATCTTTGAACTTCGTTTAAAAATTAACTTGGCAATAAACTTAAAGGGACGATTTGTTAAAGGCAACGAGTTTATGTACGCCGGCATACGAATACGCATTTGATTATTCCTCGTGGAGTAACTGACCACGTGAAACCTATGTTTTTTTTAAAAAAGATAGCGAAAAAGCAAGACTGATCACTTGAAAAATCACATAAACAACATTTGCTCAAAGCGATGCTTTTTGTTCTATATAGACTCTGTAACTGTACTTACTCTACTTAAGACAAACGGTTTTTATACCTTGCGCTTTACTTATATCTACGGTTTGTTTGTAAAGACGAAAATTGAGTTTCAAGATTTTATCAATCCTTACAAAAATATATTTGAGATCCTTTTACTAATTGCTGCATTTCGGGCTATTTCATTAATTTTCTATTGTTTCATTGAAAGGATATGACGCCATTATGACATTGCAGCCAAAAATTATAGCATTAAACTTTATACGAATCAACTGTAAATTGAATTACAAGCTGCTTATAACTGCTGCTTTAAACCACACATGATCCCAACATAAAAAAGGATCTATTGAAGTATGACATAGATTTAACGTCTGTTTTTTTGCTGTAAGTTGACAATCGGCGAGGAATATCTTTTTTACCCCTCATCTGTCTTTTTCTTCTTCTACCAAGCGTGAAGGTCTAACTACCCCTGATAGTTATAGTACAGCTTTCGATCACAACTTTCATCTAAATTGTTTTACTAGCCAAAATTTCTGCTCCAAATCATCTGAAACCGTTTTCAATCGACACACATCTTTTGACTTTTCTCCCGCATTTTCCCGTCTCATTAGAACCAGTCATAGGATTTCTTTTTGAATTTTGCAATCACCATGTCAAGGTTTCCTTGTGTTTAGAAAGGTTTTTCACTTTTAATTCACTTTCACTTTTTTAGCCCATAATTTATTGTCGATTCCAGCAGAATCCTATCTGTAGACATTAAGCTGTTTATTTAAGCTTTGCATGTACCCTTTGTTTTTATCAAATGCTTAGTTTTTATTTAGTTAACTCAGCCTTTATCTATATTAATTTGTTTCTTTGTAGACTGACGTTTTGACATTTATCTCTTTTTCGAGGTTTTTGTTGTTTTCTTGTTATTTTACAAGGTTTAATATTATTGTGTATTGTAAGCACATCGTTAGATTTGTTTGTACAATGAAGCTATGTGTATTTTGTGCACGTCGTTGATATCGTCATTGGCCTAAGGCTTGTTGGTTGTCTTTTGTGCCCAATATTCTTTGGAACTGTCTGGGTGGATACTAACTTTCAATGCTCGACAATTAAATCTGATGATTGGAAGACTTTACGTAAACCAGAGAAATCTCGCTTTAGCTACGAGAGTTTGTATAATTAAATTAGCAACGCGCTTTAGTGAATTAAATTGAAATGCAAGGTTGTCTAGAGTTCTGGCTTCACAATTATCATAATTCATATGTTCAACAGTCCAGCATTGACCCGGCAAATTTTAGTAAGATAATTGTTTTTGAATGATAATCAGGCTTTCCTTGCATTAACAGCTTTCCCCTGTTTACGCAATTCAACCCGGGTTCAGCCCACATCCAGGCTGAATTACACAGTTATAATTTTTATGTATAAGTGCAAATTACTCGTTTTGAGCCCGGTTTAAGCCAACACACCTCAAGAGGTAGGCTAAACCCGGGTTCAACTAAGTTAAAAGTTTCCAAAGTGTAGTGTAAACGTGACAAAAAGTAGATTCAGTATTTTGTAGGGCATGTGTGAAACGGGAAATTCTCCTGATGTCTAACTTCAGTCAGTATCCACGGTTTAGTAAGACCATTTTTTCCGTTACTCTGGTCCTACCATTTTGTGTAATGTAAACGCTGTTGGGAATTAGGCCGGGCTGAGCTTGATATACCTTTTTAGCGAAAGTGTCTTGTCTTATAGTGAAAGTCAAATTGTTTTTCTTTTCTCTCCGACCCATTGATGCTTCGAAATACGTCTCTAAATAGATGTTGAAAAAAATTTGGCGCAGATATGTTTCAAATCTCAGAAATAAACTTAACGAAAATCATGCTGTTTCAAGACCTGCTCTCTTTCGAAATCTGCACGATAAGAAAGTTTTCTTACAAAGATGTTTGATTATTCGGGTGGAACTTGGTGTTGCCTTGAATTTTTCATGAGTTTTGCTTTAAAATTTTCTTTATTAAATTTTGATTCCTAAAAGTATGTTGCTGTTTGAATGAAAGAGTGAACAACACAATCTTCTGAATCAGCCTTTCAGTCACAAAGTATCTGCATGACTCCAGATAATCTTTTCAAGAAGTCAACCTCGTGCTCTAGAGATTATTGTTTCCGAAAACAAAGCATCGCGTGCTACTGGCGAAAGTTTAATTTGTGAAATTACGTAAAGAGAACTATCACTTGAAACTTTCTCTGACTTTGATCTGGTGTTTGAATCTATCATATCAAAATCAAATTTCGATGGTTTGATCGAATAATCAGACACAATTTGATGATCACAGAAAAGCAATATTTCCACGATTTTCAGCACCAAGAGATGTACGGAGATTACGTCATGTCACGAGAAAGACGAAGTTAATTTTCCACAAAAAAACAAACTATTGCTTATTGTGTCCCTCCTAAGCAAGAGATTGTATCACCAGAAAGTACGAGTGATGAGAAGGCCGTGCCTTCATGCACCAAGACGTGTGTGAAGCTAAGGGAATGCACTAGAATGAGGGGAGGTTTATCTCTTTTTAAATAGAGGTTTAAACGGCATCTATATTATGCCACAATTATCTTCAGTAAATAACCAAGTAAAATGCTAAAAAGTAAAACACGATAACAAAACAGTTAATGGTCACATCCAAGGCTGTTAAATTTTCGACCTCATAGTCTCATTCTTGTTTTTACCTGCGTTTTAATCACTTTTTGAATATGGCAATTCTGCTTGGGAGTTCGTAGGATCAGCTTTCGTATTTTACCACTAAAATCACCGCTACTGACTGTATGATAAATTCCCAACGTCTACTCCCTTTTCTCTCATCCATTTAATCAATAAAAGGTTTTGTGTTTATGTTAAAAGAGTTTACTGGCTGTTTCAGTTTTAAGGATAACTGAACTGTTTTCAATGAATTCGCCCCGCAGTGAAATTGTATTTAAATGGCTCGCTACCACACAACCCTGGACGTATCGATCCGTCTGCTCAGAGTTCCTATCTCAGAAGCGTTGCGTGTGACGACATTGGACAAAGAGGGTCACCACAGTTCAGACGTGAGGCCTAATAAGGGACGTAGCCTTGGATGTATCCTATTGTCTCCTTTCGATACCTATCTGAGAAGCGTTCTGTGGACGAAGAACGGCACCACTCAATTAGACCCGGGGACAAGTGTTGTGTGCGACGGCATTGGACGGAGACCGGCACCATTAGTCAGACGCGGGTTTAGCGCAAGGTTTAACTCGGGACCTAATTATCTATGCAACCCGGGGCGTATCCCTTCGTCTCCTCGGAATACCTTTCTGAGAAGTGTTATGTGCGACGTCATTGGACGGAGACCGGCACCACTGGTCAGACGCGAAAGGAAGGCTTAACCTACTACTTAACCCCCTATTTATTTATATACCGATTTTTTATTTATACCACAGATTAGCAAGATTTGTGAAACTGAGGTGACAAGGAATCATAAACGCATGCGCTTGTTAGATGCTATAACAAATACTATAACTAATTAAATCTATTAGGCTAAATAAATATTTGCCCTCTTTGATCTATCTGCAAGCCTTGTAAGTGTTATTATGGTTTCTATTTCTTTTAATCTGGACGTTTGATAGAAATTAATTTTTTGCTGTTAACTTTGTTTCATTAATCAGGCAAAGAAATAAATGAAATGCATAATTAACTAACTAAACAACTAAATAAATAGATACCTATTGTATAACTTGGTAAATCTATTTAGATATAATTTCAAAGACCTCGTTATAATGTACAACCTCGTTCCCAGTAACTCGGAAATGAAAATGGCGGTTGAAAAAATTGTGGGGATATTTTGTCAAGAAAAGGTTCAAGCCCGTAGCCAGGCCTGTTGAGCAGAGGTGGCAAACTCGCCATGTTCAGGAATTCAGGCGAAGTTATTTGTAAGTGGAAGCATTGTGAAATTTGTCCTACATGGGTAATAAGACACCCCAATAAACAATTGAAATGCATAATTAACTAACTAAACAACTAAATAAATAGATACCTATTGTATAACTTGGTAAATCTATTTAGATATAATTTCAAAGACCTCGTTATAATGTACAACCTCGTTCCCAGTAACTCGGAAATGAAAATGGCGGTTGAAAAAATTGTGGGGATATTTTGTCAAGAAAAGGTTCAAGCCCGTAGCCAGGCCTGTTGAGCAGAGGTGGCAAACTCGCCATGTTCAGGAATTCAGGCGAAGTTATTTGTAAGTGGAAGCATTGTGAAATTTGTCCTACATGGGTAATAAGACACCCCAATAAACAATTTTCCTTCTGCTAATAATCAACTCAAAATTTCACGACAATCCAATAAAACAACAGAAAAGCCATTGGCAAGATTGGACACAAAAGTTTTGAGGATTGCAAACAGCCGGTATTCTCGTGCTACAAAGTTGTGTCAAAACTGCAATTTCTTTGAGCTTACATTATTTGGGCTTGATAGACCACTCCAAATCCCTTGATGATCAATACTCTTGTGACAAAGGCTGAGGGGCAGATCACTCCATGAAAATCTTATATCCTGGAGATCTGTTTGTTTTCGTGGAAATCTCATACACCTTTTCAAGAGTTTTTCCCCTCGACAAAAGCAAAATTAAAGACAGTTATTAATATTAGAAAGTTAAAAAAGCTGCAGTTTTTCAGCTAGACATCTGGTTAAATAGTAGGGTGACTGTTCTGCCAGTAATATGGGCACCCTGGCACCTAGCTCCCCCTGTAGACATCATGTTGTGATGGGGACTGAAAAGTTTATATTTGGGGAAGGGGAAAAACTTAAGCCAAATCCAAGATGATCTTTTTAAGGTTAGAGTTGAATTTCTGGAAGCTTATTTGAAAGGTCTCCTCTCAGCCCTTCCGCTTCCACGGGCCCCATCCTACATCGTCGACAACATCACTGGGGGCCCCTCGTGCCCATTGCTTCTTTTAGATTGATATTTGTCCCTATAAAGAAAACTTTGATAGCTGGAAAGAAGATAAACACTGGGCTGTTATTTCAACTTTTGCTTACATTGCTCATCCTAGTGGGTCCTGTTACAGTCAGATTTGAAAAACATGTTACTTACAGATTTGGTGGTAATAATCTGCAAATAATGATCACTTTGCTTCAGCAAGGTTTGAGCTCAATAATAAGAAAAAGAACACCAGCATAAAAACAACACTTACTTAATAGATACCTTCAAACCAATGGTGACATTTAAGCTTGTATGTTCAACTAGAAAATATAGGGCAACACATTCAGTGCAGTTTTGAAGTAAATTAGTCACCTCTACAGTACAAGCTACTTCGCGAACATGGCCACTTTTTCTTATTCGTCAATGATGGCTAAGTATAATTCAGGGATGAATCACCTGAGCGATTTTGATCTAGTTGGCATAACGGTAGAAACAAAAGAACAAAAGGCTTCTTTTAAGTTAACTGAACGCTCAAATTAGTGCTCCTAGCTGTCCAATTCAAGGCATCCTCAGGCTCTGCAGAGAAAGGGGGCTGAGGGTGCTATAGCCCCCCAATTTTTGCTAGAATTGCAAAAAATTTATCAATGAATCACCAGTCAAGCCAGTTTTTATTTGGTTTTAGCCCTCTTCACTTTTTAGACCTCCCTCAACTTTTCTCAATGCTCTGCAGTGCCTGATCGTCTATTATAATTCTTCAAAAACAAAACATTTATCATCTTTAATAATTTAACATCCTAATTCTAATTCAATCTTTCCTACTTTCTTTGACTTGAAGTTTCGGATAAACCTGAAGAAAATAAAAGATTGCACTATGAAGGTGAAATTCTTACTGAATTCAAAGAGGACGACAAGTCGTGCCAGAAATCCATTTCAAAACGAAGGCAAACGCTAGTCAAAAAGGTACAGTTTTGCTATTCTGATTTTTACTGTTATGCACTTTTTTAGAAGCTACAATCCTTTTCGCCTACCCTGTGAAAATAGAAATGATTGTTGCAAGTGTTTATGATTTTAAATGAAATGTTTTAATCTAGCAAAACTGAAAAACTACATGCAATAAGACGCGTGAGATCATGTTTAAACGACCCCTATTTTTTGCTATTGTACTAAAATTTTGAAGATTTAAGAATACTGAACGCAATACGAAGGGCTATTGTTGGCTATTCAACACTTTGAACCCTGCACACACGAACTTAATCTTTAGCCACTGGTATCTTTAGGCACTTTTATTGTACGACGATCTGCAGGACTTTTGAGAAACAGTTGCTTCCGAGGTAAAGTTTACAAGAATTGGATTTAAGCCATGGCCTTCAAAACTACAGATTTTAACATCTATGAGGTGGTCAGTAAGGTAACTCTTTGAACGAAAAAGTTTCCTGATTTTCGCCATATCTTCGATGTTCGTTTAGAATGACGATATGGCATAACCTTTACATGACACTCCTGACTTTTCTAATAAATTTTCTCTCACCTAAAAGATACAATTATTCTAAGGCAGGTGAGCTGGAAAGTATTTGCAACGGAGAAATTCAAATGACATTCCAATAAATAATGAATGCGAAAGGAAAAACAAAAGTATTGCAGTTTGACACTTCAACAAAGCTCAAAGGCCTTGATCCAGGCCTGGCCGTTTGAGGCGAGCGATAGCTCGCGCTCGCCTCCACGCTCCCCTCGCAACCTGAGGCGAGCTATGAATTGCTCTCCTAAACAGAACATGAAGGAAGAATCGCTCCCCTAAAATTTCCTATTCAGAGAATTATGAAAACGCACAAGGGTTAATTGGTTTATTTTTGTAACAGCGATTTCTCCCGTCATTGCATTTTTTGCAATTAACTTTTTGCTTGTTGGGCGGTTTTTGTTATGATAGGCATAAACTTCGATCTATTTGGAAAACGATAGTTAACCGAAAGGTACATTTGTAGAATTAGAACCTTTCAATCTTAAGAAAACAGGAATATTTTTGGAAGGAAAGTCGAAGAAATTGGTAGGAATTGTAGATTGGGGATATAATAAGACAGCAGGTCCCTCCCAGTAATAGAAACAAAACTATGCCTCAAAGAGAACAAGGTACTCTGTCTTGCAGATCAAAAACGACAACCAAAACATGGAATTCCACTATCCAGCGGCATTTACTGAAAAACCCAGATTGGGTGAAAACTATAACGGCAACATGTTTGGCATTATTGGCAAAGCCTGATCATCGTTCCATCTAGCAGTTTGTGAATCTATCTACTATATAAACATGACCAACCGCTTTTGTGTAGACATAAGTGAGTTCGTTTTCACCTTAGGACTCCGTTGGTAACATTTTCAATAGGAAAGCGGCACTGATTGGACAACCTCAACAGTCATGTGCTCGCGCTTTCTGATTGGCCTATTTCGATCCAAAACTGGGTATTTTAGCGTAAAGTTTTCCATCTTTGTTCTGACGTTTTATTCTCTGAAGAGTGCTAGACGTATAACTTCAGCTTGTTTTAAAATTTTTTTTCAAATTCTGTATAACAAAAAGATTGTTTTGCAAGAGAATGGTTGTTTTTGTGTTGTGCCAGCTTTACATGAAACTGAAAAAGTCTGTTCTTTTAAATACTTAAAGTAAAGGGGGTGCCTAAGTCACGGTTAAAGCAAATACAAATTGAAAGAAGTAAAACAGCACACTCCTGACTGAGGCAATTACATTAAGGCAACCGACAGATACTAAAGGGGCTTATTAAGTCATCTGTCGATTGTCTTTAAAGTACATTCTATGTGTTACTGATTTAGCTCGCCTCAGCAAATGAGGGGAGCGATTCACAGCTCGCCTATAAAAATACAAACGGCCAGGCCTGCTTGATCAACCCTTGAAGAACTCTCAACAAATGCCCTTCCAGCCTGAGCAAAATCATCCAAAACCTGATATCAACAGCATATCGAGCGATTTTCAGACCCCTACAAGAAAAGAGGACCCTCGGTAGCACACAGTTGGTATCCTGTGCACCACAATAGTAAACCTGCCAAGGTCCAGTGAAAAGAAAGAACTGGTACTATCCTAAACACCGTTTAGCCCTAATATCAACAGGTGCCCAGTATGTAAGGTGGTGTTAGAAAGTGAAGAGGATTTGGCACTTAAGGATAGAGTAGGCAGAGCACTATGTAAATGGATTGGATGCGATATAAAAGATTGCGAGTACTGGGGCCATGCGGGATGTATGATGCCTTGTGAAGAAGGAAACCTTCAGCGATAACTCAAAAGTATTCCTTTTAAATGCCCTGAGCATAAATAAGCAAAATATGCGCAAGAAAAAATATTTCCAAGTTTATTTTACGATAAATTTCGTTTCCTACCTCGGACAGCTTATCAAGATTTCGAAAATTTTTGAGCCATTCGACATTCGAAGGTACACCTCGCGATACCCAGGATCTCCTCCCGGTAACGACCTTCGTGCCCTACACGGCTCGTTGAAAATGAATATCGAATATTGCAACAACTTATCCACAGTTTAACGAGTTTGTCTAAACCAGCGTTCATAGCTAAAAAGCAATCCCATATTACTCCTACTCTAAAAATAATCAGAGCATGCAGAAAAGTGAAGACCATTTGGTACATGTAGATGTAGTTTGGTTTTTAATTTGCTCCACCCAAATCCAAAAATTTTTCAACTGTCAGAGCTGTACCATGTTCTTTTGCGGAGTGAACAAATGGCACAAGTAGCCCATCTGCCAAAGCAACGTAAATTGTTTCGATAACCTGCCACGTCTCCACAGCGTTTAGCAGGCTTCAAGGCATTTTCGGTTTTATAGCCTAGGGTTGAAATATGTCTCTAGCAAAAATTTCCCAATTTAGGCCAATGAACGCTTTACATCTACTTATTTCTGTATTAAGCAAACCAGGCAACTAGGAGAATTGTCCAATCAAACTCGTGCTCAGGCACTACATGTGCGATGTCGGTGCAGCCATGCTTTTTGAGTTTCTCGTTGCCATAAAATGATGTTTTACACAATGCGCAAAAAAGCGTATTAGATATCAGTTGTTCTGCAATGCAGGATATTGTCCCGTTCACCTCAAGTATAATCCACTGTCGCCGTCCTGTCCCATACCTACTAATTCCCACCCTGGTTGCAAAATTTTGTATAATTTGGAAAATATTTTCGTAACTGTTTGGATCGAGTAAGTCAGGCTCACCCGCTTCTACCGATATGTTGTTCTTTTTTATGTGACCTTCACTCTCAAAAATCTTATGCAAATCAAGCGATTCTAGTTTTTTCCAAATGATGCTTTAGTCAGGCTCTTTCGTTGCCAGAGACCCATCACACAGGGCATTCCTACACTTTTATCTCTTGGCACCATTTACAGCTCCACATGTTAAACATACTTTTTCACGCTGTGTTGCGTTTTTCAATTTAATCATTTTATCGACAAAATCTTGAAATGTCTTATTTTTTTCGCGATATTCTTCAAATTGTTTTCAATATGTGGTTTAGAAAACCATACTCTCGGACACAATGCTATGTTATTTTCGTCGTTGCTCTCTGCGTCTATTTGCAGATAAGCATGGCTGGTAATGACACTTGTAGGAACCTTTTTTTCAGCTTGGATTAAGCGAGTTTTCCCAATTACCTGTTCATTGTCAAAAACGCATTTCAAAAGCCCTTTAGGCACTGGTGTAGGCTCACTAGCCCCAGACAGAATCCATTTTTGAAGAAAAGAATAGAACCTGCTTGGGCTGACACTATTATTGTACTGGACCAGGAGCTTGCTGTGGAATAAGGAATACGTCTGAAGATTTTCCGAAAAAGCTATTGGCAGCAAAATTCTGGCATTTGTTGCCGTATATATCAACTCAACTATCCGGGCTAAATAGAAAGTCCCTTTGTTTTCGTCTGCTAAATCTCCTTTCGATACACTTCAAAGTTTTGAAATTACATTTATCAGGTCTTGAAAAAAGCAAACATTTAGTAAACTAAAGCTTTTCGTCTGACACTGTTCAGAGTTTAAAACGTCAGAACATAGACCGAAAACTCTTCGCTAGGAAATATATATACCAAGTTGTGGATCCAAATAGGCCAATCAGAAACACGAGCACATGACTGTTGAGGTTGTCCAATCAGTGCCGCTTGCCTATTGAGAATGTTACCAGTGGAGTCCTACGGTGAAAACGAACTCCTTAGGTCAGAACTGATTTGTTAAGATAACTTTTCAACTTCCTCAGTCAGCTTCCAAAGTCCCCTGGAATCTCGAGGACATCCTAGATCTAATTTTGTAAATTTTATCCCAACAGCATAATTCCAAGAACATTGTGTTTTTTTTAATATCTAGGGGGCTATTATCGGTATGTCTCATTGTGAAAATAGCCTTTCAATAAAGCTAACTTCTCTTATTTGAGGTAAGGAATATTGCATCTCCCGTATCATGATTGAGACCGACGATAAATCTGTTGTTGAAAAAGAGGCTGTGCAGCAAGATAAAAACAAAATGGCGTCGCTTGAAGATAAGTTGCATTCGGTCTCAGACGTCGACATTGACAATTCTGGTAAATTCAAATACATCTTGATAAAAGTATGTGCTGGATCAGAGTCCAAATGCATTGTCAGAGGCTTTGACTGGGCAGAGTTTCATGGTATTGCTTTGTTTTTTTGTACTTACACATGATATGAGGCCTGTCAAAATATGCCTTGTTTTAGAGGTTTGGTGTTGTCCAATAGATGTTTAACTCTGCAACCAACATTGTTTTTCGGGGAGTGGGGCTGCGTTGTCGGTCTTTTAAATGGAAACAGTTATTTTTCAAAACAACACAAGTGCGGAGGTTAACAGTGGTTCATGGATTAGCCAAAAACTGACTACCGCCGAAATGAGATAGAGGGTCGCCTACACCCTTTTGACCACACCCTTTTCATGGTCACATTGTTTTCTAAAATGGTTGTATTCTATAATTTTATATTCAGACCTTTTTTCAAAACGCTAGGAATGTGTGAAACTTTCAATATCCTTAAAAACAACCTTAGAAGCAATAAATTATACTATTTAAAACTTCTAAGTTTTCGATCTATGTTCTGACGTTTTAAACTCTGAAGAGTTACAGACGAAAAGCTTTAGTTTACCAAATGTTTGCTTTTTTCAAAGCAATACTTATGAGAATCAGACTATTGTTTTAAATTATTATTTCAAAAAGCCAAAAAAGCTTTGTAATGATTTTCTTATGAAATGTCTTCCTACAAAAATTTTTTATTGTACTAAATATCGGGTCACATTGGCTTAGAAATTACAGTTTGGCCCTCTGGTAGGATATGTAGACATCTCCCCATTTTTCTGTAACGTTTGAATAATGTAGAGGAGTGGCAGTACTACTCAACCCCCCCCCATCTATGTAGTCAACTCGGTTGTTCATTGGTTGTTAACAAAAGTTGTATGCATCCCCCCAGGCAAGCTGCGATTTATGATGATTTGGTTGGACTAGGCAGGCTGGATACCCCTCAGTTCATCACGATACCTCTCTTACACTGACTCAAACTCCCTGGCTAGCAAACCATGCTTACATCATCCCCCCATGCTAGCCCCATGCTTACATCACCCCTCCCCATGAATCTGCTCCTTATTGACTCACCCCTTCCAACCTACCATGCAATTTCTACAGAGATAAGGACTCAAAAGCATTTCTTTATCTATGACATTTTCAGTCTTGTTTCAAAAGAGGAATGTGCGATCAAACCCTTTCTATTGAAAAAGCTTTTGATCCTTTACTTCACGCTGAGGGAAAAAAATGAATGTGGAAGTTCTATCAAAGTATTGATTATTGTCAAACTATCTAAAACCTGGACCCAGGGGGGGAGGGGTTTACTCATATATCTTCAGGATGGGATAAGGACAGGACAGGACAGGTTACTTTTTTGCGTAATTTTAGGTAATCAAGTAATTAAAATGTGTATGTACCTCTTCAAAGTAACATACATGAAAAATATCTAAGATATACCCCCATGTTAGCAGAAGTGAAAACACTGCTATAACAAGAATAATCTTTGATTCGCAACTGCTACAAAGCAATACTATCCATGGCTTAAAGGCATTGTGTCCCATCCAATTTGGACGACATTCAAATTTCCTATTGGTTGGTAAAAACGATAGGCTATTTTGTCTTTTTCAATCAGAAATTGAGATTGCCTTTTTTTTCTTAAAGATTGCTTATATGTTGGGTGATTTCAATTGAACAAGGAAAATGAAGCAAAATAAACACATGTTTACTGAGAGTGATTTGTTTTTTCTCTTTTATCTATATATTTTTATAATAATATTGTTTTCAACTTTTTTGTAATTTAAAGGAAAAGAACAAACTCTTTATTTCACATCACATTTTCATGGCCTGGGCATTCTTGATGTGAAACTTTCTCAGCATAAAAGCCCACTTGTATGTGAAAAAACTCATTGCTCCTTTCACTAGTATACTTTCCATTTCAGCTGACATATATGATCAAGTTGCTTCAGGATTAAGTGCTTTGGGCCTAACCTCAGAATGTGTTGGTGGTGGAAGAATTCTGCATGTGCCAAATGAAAAGAAGCTGTTTGTTTATGGATATTCAATGGTAATTTTCTATTAAATTATTTCAAAAACATAAATCCAGTAATATACTAAAATAGTCTTAGAATTTTCAGTTAAAATCTAAACTGACATTTTTTATTACATTTTTATTTTTTAATCATGTAAACTTCTCTTTAAAGCATTCGCTCGAAAAAAATTTTTTTGATCATTTTACTGTTCTTAATATCTTTGAGATTTTTTTAACTAACTTTTTTAAGTTTTGTCTCTTTGTTTTTTTCATTTCTAAGGGTTTTGTTGCCAAACAATAGTTCGTTCATTGTCATAGTTGATTGCTATTGGAAATGTAGAAACATCTAGATTTATATTTTGCTATATTTTATCATGTTTGTGAAAAGCGCTTTGCATTTTGCAAATAAGTTTTTGTAATTTATTTATTTAGATTTACTGGAATTTCAGATGGATGAATTCCTTGCAAAAAGACTAGAATGTGAATATTTTCTTAAAAGTAAACAGTTTCTTGGTACGATTGATAATCCAGTCAAACATTACTGTGATTTAGACACAGTAAAAAGAATTTGTTTCCGCCTGTGTGTTACATTTTTGCCACTGTCTATAAAACAAGTGCGGTTTTTTTAGACGTAAACTTAAAATTTCCCTTTTTGTTTTAGGGTTTTGGAAAAGCAGACCATGAAATAACTGTACAGTTGTTGAAGAAGTCGTATCCAACATACAACAATATCAGTTTCTCTAATGAGGGTTACTGAAGTCTTCACAACAATATTATGGTGAATCGTATCCAGGTATGTGGTGTTGGACAAAACCCAGTTTACCCCCTTCTGATACTTGAAGCTGTCACTGACAATGGTTTGATGGGAATTCAAGAGACAATTTTATTAGCTATCACATGTGCACATGTTAGATTGTCAGTGTCTTAGCAAAATGTCTTGATAAGAGATAAACCAATAAGAGGCATTTAGCCTGACTTAGTATTTTAGACCTTCAATACATTTCTTGGATGTGTGTTGTGTGATTCTAAGCTTACAGGACAAGGATGCATGTGGACTGTCTAAACTAAATGCTTATATCTATCTAAATGCTCATACAAAACTGCAGTTATAATTTACATAAAACTGCGGCCAATTTCTGCTGAACAATTTCTGTTTCCTGTTTTGCCAAAAATAGATGTGATAATCATCCAATCAAAATGCGTGAACCAAAGTTCATGCGCGTCTTTTTAATCAGTTATCACACAGCTCGTGCAGGCATGCCTTAATTGCAGTAAGCTGAATGTTGTTTTTAAAACCTACCTTTTAACTCAGGCCATTCAGTTTAATGTTTGATGATAAAAATGAACCAGAAGAGTGAGCTTGAAATTAATAATTTTCACTGATTTTGATTCTTAGCCTTAGAAGTCTACCCTTCTGTCTCTTTTCCTGACTTCTTTTATTCTTAATCTCATTTGTTGCGCAAGTTATTTAATGCAAAATTATACTTATATCAGCCAAAATATTGCCGATAGAACTGTTCCTACTTACGTTAGTTGCAAAGTCCCTTAGTTCTTTATCACTTATCCTACGTCAACATCTTGGTTTCTTGTGATAAAAACCAGCTACGTTCCTTGTGGTGTACCTTGTGAGCATGCGTTTTTTATTTTTTTTGCCGAATAATCCTTCCATCATTTTTCAAACAATGGCACAATTTTTATTGAAAGTGTATAAACAATTTCAGGCTTTCCTTCGCAATTTCTCAATCATTGGGCCTTTTCTGAGTTTTATTACCTCTTTTCTGCTTGTATGGTTTGACTTTGTAGTCCTCGATCAGGGCCTACGCCATGAATTTGAAAGTAGGAGGCAAGGCTAGCAAAAGAAGGGGGTCAAGGCTCTTTCCCCTTTTACTGCAGCTTTAAAACTACTTGCTTCACAAAAAGTGAAGGGCCATGGCCCCTCCGGCCCCCTCCCCCCAGTGGCATGGGCCCTGTCAATATTTGCATGTTTGCCGGACCTTTGTTTCTAGTTTGTTGGAATGTATCAAGATTTAGCTTTGGTTTTTCTCCTATGGCAAAGTGATGTTCCTTTTTTGAGTGTATCATCGCTGTTGCCTTTTTATGAATGATGAATGGTTGGCCTTATGCTGTCCAATTCGCCCGCCCTTTCTCAACATCCAACTTACATTAACTTTTGCTCTGCTGAAGCCCCGTATGCCGGGGCGAAATATTAGCCATAACTAATGTATGTGTGTTTGTTGTTGTTCATTCTCGTCACTTTGCGGTGCTCCTTATTTACTAATATTACATTAACGAGCTCGGTGCTGTATAGACAGAGCTGTACATGCTATTTGGTGTGTAAAACAGGACGGTTTTAAGTTGCTACTCTGAGTTTCACGCTTAATGCGAAAATCAGACAGCTGCCGTATAGGTCTATGTTGATACCGTATTAGATTGTACGGTCCCAAATGCTGTATTAGACTGAACCTATGTTATAGATTTTGCTCATTGGATTAAGATTAAAATTCTTTGCTTCAGTTGTTGTCGAAAAATTTCATTCTTTGTTTCTGTCTTAAATGTATAAAATTTAATCAATTTCCCTTTTGAATTTTCACTTTGTGTATAAAATACATTGTTTGATTTATTAATTATATTTATTAGTTTATTCATTCCTTAATGCAAAATCGCTGAATTATTGATATCACTGATTCCTTTGGTGGTAACATTCTTTATGAAAAAAGTATAGTATTATCATTGGACTTATTTCTCTTTTGAAATTATTTATAATGCTCTCAGACGAATGTGGCTTTTGTCAATGGCTTTTTTGACAGTTTTAATTTTGCATTGCATAAAAACTTGCATTTCTCCCTAACCCAGTTTCCGTGTTGGAATGATTAACACTTACTCTCGATTGACCTAAGAAGTTGCGTGCTGTCTTTTGAATGGAAAACCCTCTGAATAAATATATTTAGCTTGTAGAACTAAATTCTAAGACAGCTATGTAGAGCTTTTATTGAAATCATCAGATCTGGTGGAGTGGAGATGCAAATATTGGAATAAGGTTGGTTGAGACTAAAGGGAACATTTTGAGAGAACCATGGTTTTCTCTCCACTTAGAATCAGCCTTTTCACCAAAAGCTGGCACCTTGTCTTCAGCTGTTTTACTGAGATGTTGACATTATTCTTTTACCTTCTCCTTCTTAACTTCATATTTTTTGGCCAGCTGCCTTCCAATGGCCAACTTGTTTTGAGAACCACCAATTTTTGAAAACCACCAATTTTTGAGAACCACCAATTTTTGAGAACCACCAATTATTGAGAACCACCAATTTTTGAAAACCACCAATTTTTGAGAAACACAAATTATTGAGAACCACCAATTATTGAGAACCACCAATTTTTGAAAACCACCAATTTTTGAGAACCACCAATTATTGAGAACCACCAATTTTTGAAAACCACCAATTTTTGAGAACCACCAATTTTTGAGAGCAACCAATTTTTGAAAACCACCAATTTTTGAGAACCACAACTTTTTGAGAACCACAACTTTTTGAGAACCACAACTTTTTGAGAACCACCAATTTTTGAGAACCACCTATTCTTGAGAACCACCAATTATTGAGAACCACCAATTTTTGAGAACCACAAATATTTGAAAACCACCAATTTTTTAGAACCATCACTTTTTGAGAACCACCACTTTTTGAGAACCACCAATTTTTGAGAGCCATCAATTTTTGAGAACCATCAATTTTTAATGACAATAATCAACAAGATGCCTTCTTTTATAAAACTTTGACTTCTGCTCACTATTTTAAAAGTGCATGAGAATAATAAGTATTAATCTTATACACTCTTTTAGGGTTGATAATTATTGCTATTATTTTTATTGAATTTTTACAAGTATTTGCGAAGATATTTTGAACGAGAGAAGCAGATCAAATTCCAAAGAAAATTATTGATTAGATCAACATATGATGATACATACGCCATACTACTGACATGCAAATTGTGTACTTCCTTTATGTAGCTAAGTTGTAGTTAATTGAAATAACATTAATAACGGAAGTCAAAATTTACTTTTTCCATATTTGCGATGCCAAAGCAACATTAAAAAAGGGGAAGCAGCCCCAATGTAGAGTGCATCAAATTTTTTGTACATGTAATGCTGGAATGATATGATCTTCCTTTCTTCCATTGCTGGATTCATATTTAAACTGACATAGTGCAATCATGTGTAAGTAAGTCGCATAGCACCAAGAAATCTTTTTTTACCCGTCCAACAGTGGACCTCTTTCTTGAACCAACTACATAACATTACGATTACTCCCATGAAGGTCACGCCCATATTTTTATCTATCCTCCGTATTTATTTTTTTTCTGGAATCTCTTGCACTTCAAATTTATACCCCTTGTTATCACGAGCCGTATTCACCGTTTTTGATTGCCCATTTGCTTCTTTTTGTGTGTACGTACCCTGCACTACAACCATCTCCACAGCTGGCTGGATGTCGCAGCTTTGTTGATGCATTTTACAGCAGCACTTTCCCTCCCTGTCTCCTCCTATCCGCCTTGGGGATATTTTCTGCGAGAAGTCCAGGGCAGCACTGACTACCCCAGACATAAGACTCAGGCCGACATAGAGTCGAAATTCGAAGAGAGGCTGCGTCATAGGTGCTGTTATGTCACCGTAACCAATAGTCGTAAAAGACACAAAATAGAAATAAACCCCATCTAAAAAGCTCAGCCTTAATTCAGGATCTGGATAGTAAAAGCTCACCATTGCTTCTAAAAGAATATAAGCCCAAAGAAAAATGAAAATAACAAGAAAGGACTTGAGCTCTTTGTGAGCAATTTGGTATTCCCCAGTGTGAGTGCGCCGGCAGCTTAGCAGTTCAACGATTTTGCTACATAGTTCAGCAAGTAACTGTCCAACATAACCCAAAAAGAATAACATCGTTGGGATGCCAATAAGAATGAATGGAAAAAACAGTAGCTTTCCAGCCATCGTTTTGGGGACAACGTTGCCATATCCTGAAATATAAGAGAAAATTTTACTTTACTAAAAATATTTTATTCAAAATACTGAAAATTTGTACATCTTGTAATCGCATGTTGCACCCTTTAAAAGCATGGAATTTTACGTAGGCCGATATTCCCCCCCCCCCCACATTCACAGTTTCAATGCGTAAAGAATTACAAAGCAGTACTTTTTATTTGAAAAGAATGAATATGTTATTCGTGTGTGCTTTTACCTCTTAGAGAAAAGGAGCTCTCATTTCGAGGAACCACAGTCAAGATTTCTAATGTATCATATTAATTAATGTTGCGGCTTTGTGTTGTTGCGAGACATCAATATTTTCATTTATCTTTCAACAAAGATTGCTGCGAGCATCGCACAGAACCTCTCGATACCTCATGTTTTCGGACTTCCATCAACTTGTTTGCTTTATCCACTTTTATTTGATAGGTAATCAAGATGATATTTGAACGTTAAATGAGAAGCCACGCAACCCTGATGAATGATGCAACCTGTCTGTTTGCTTTCTTCATTTTCCCAACTAATTTTGCTGCATTGTTCTAACATATGTGTTACCAGGACACGATTTTCCAGCTTAGCTGCTTCACGGCTGTTTGTTGTATTTGCGGTTATGATTAAAGAAGGCACAAGCATGTAATTAGTTCTAAGCAGTGCTATCAAAATAACAAGGGGGAGCTCTTGCACAAAACGTTGCTAAAACAATAGCAAAAGGCTAATTTTCGGCACCAACAAGGGGCGCATCTCCCCTGAACCCTCTAGAACTACACCCCTGGTGCCAAGCAAGTTCTTTACGGACTCACAGAAAGAAATCTAATTTTGGCAATTTAAAGGCGGTCACACGGTTAGCGACGGTGAGGAAGGCCATTGCAAACAAAACAGCTTAAATGCCACACCCAAGCCCCGTCTAGAACCATTGTTTTTCTGCGGAAGTTTTTTAGGGTATTGCCCAGGGGACGGATAGGCACCTTTCTCAACTCTGTATCAAGGGTTTTGAAATCTTCAGTGTATGAATAATCAATGCAGTGGTGTATGAATCTTTTTGCAAGTTGAAGGTGTACAGTATTCAGTGACTTACCAACTGTGGTTAGAGTGATAGCTGTAAACAAATACCACTTTTTACAGATTTCGCTGATTGATACTTTTGTAGGTACTGGCTCTTTTACATTAAAGTGTCTCTTAAACTCAGCATGGTAGATCTCAAATTTGCCTCTATCAAAATCCCCAAGAAAAATTTCATCAAGCTCCGCGTACAGTTCGTTCTCTTGTCTTGTCACATTCAGCTTCTTCGTCTCTTTGAGTCGCTTGATTTTCTCCTGATTAAAAATGCAATCTGTCAATAAAAATCCCTCTTCTATGTACGTGTACAGAAACCATGCAGTCGTTTGTATTATAAAGAGGACTATTATCTTTTTCACTAGCTGGCGTAAGCGTTTTCCGAAACAGCCGCGTCCATTACAGCAAGCCATACCCGCGCTACGTTGCCAACTTTCCCGTTTCTACTCTCCAGAGAGAATCAGAAATTTGCTTGCAGCTTATTTTCACATTCGACGGGTGGTTACTGGTCTGAGTAAGGTTGTTGCATGTGATGGCAATGGCCAGGCAGTCATCAAATCTAAAGCAGATTACGATTGGTATGCCCCAACAAAATAGACTTGATCGCCTGGATGGATAAGTCTACATACAGCATTAAAATCGTAATCGTAATCTGCTTTAGATTTGATGACTGCCTGGTCATTGCCATCACATGTAACAACCTTACTCAGACCAGTAACCACCCGTCTAATTGTTTCGTAAAATCCACAATAAGATTTCATACAACGATACAACAATCCATAAATAATTCATAAGGATGGTAGAAGGGTTTTCATGCTGTATGTAGACTTATCCATCCAGGCGATCAAATCTATTTTGTTGGGGCATACCAACAGAGACTTTTCGGCAAGTTTACCAACAACCATGTTTGTATGATCATCTTCTTGGAAAAGTGCGATTTCCTTTCATGCTTTGAAAATATTATCGATGCTTTGACTAATTCTTTGTTCTATTTGTTTTCTCTCAAAGCCCTTATCCAGAAACATGTAGAAAATGTGAAATAATTCTATTAAAAAGTTAAACAATTTATCCGCTGCTTTCACCGAAAGAAAGCCTAGCTCCTAGGCTTCCTCGGTCTTAAAATCCTACTTTCTCGTATTATCTCTCCACCCATAATCCTTTTGTTATTGAAGCAAATGCCCATTTCTCTGTAATTCACGATTTAAATTAGTCAAGAAAGTTTTATTGCTACGTTGGAAAGAACAGGAAAGATATCCCTAGAAGAGACGAGAAGTTATTCAAGTTACAATGCCGTCGTAAAGCAACCAGCATCCTTAGATAAAGGAAAGGTTAGAGGAAAAAATTGTTCTTGTTCTTGTTCTTGGTGCAATTGCCGTTTTATTTGCAATGTGAAAAGGGAAAGGAAGAAACTGCCTATCTTAGGAACCCATCTATTTTGGCCAGACAAAGATTTATGAGTCAAGCATCTCGATAGTTATGCTGAGGTCAGCGAAAATATACTGTTGAACATGTTTATAGAAGATGAAAATGAAAAATTTGGTCTAACCTGCCCTTTGACGTAATTGGCCTTAATTTTAATTGTGTGTGTTTGTGTGTGTGTGTGTTTGTGTGTGTATGTGGATTTTTATCAATATTTTATCAATGCTTTCTTACTTGAATCGTTAGGACCTTCCTAGAATTGTTGTTTCAACATTTATTGGCCTTCAAAGCAGGTTGTTTGCTAAATAACTGATTATTCTTATAAAGACTATTGTGCTGAAGCTGTCTAAATCCTAGCTGGCTTCGTCGAAAATAGTGCATTTTAATCAATTTCTACCAGGAAAGAGCAGAGATGCAAAATTGCATGTTTTATCTGAAGAGGCTTATTCGGGATTTCTTTGGCAATGTTAAACTCTTGCAGGTACCAATATTATCTGAAAAAAATATGAAAATGATAGCAGATGGTCCAAGTTCAAGTCAACTGTTAATGTTCAACGAAAATTTGTTTGAAACGTATCGCCGATATTGAACACGATTTTCTACATTTTTACCATTGAAAGCGAACTGGTTGAATCTTATCTACATTCTTGTTGTTTGACAGGTACAGGAAGATTTTTTTTGCAAAGTATTTTCTGCCTGTCGTTAAGATAAACATTGCATCGAGAACGCCTAGGCTGGTGAATGCGGAAAGGTGTCCCACGCCTGTTTCATATTGAGACGCAATGGCTACGTGCAAATGCTGCAGATGCTGCTGCGGTAGTACTGGTGCAAGAGAATTCTGGTCCCAGATGTTTGACATCATAAAGAAAGGCATACCAGTTGTTATAATGCAGATAATTGGATGGGCCGTCTTCTCCTATGTCGAGGACAGTTTGAGCATCATAGATTGTTTTGTTGACAACGAGGTAGTTGCTGATAAACTCTACCCTCAAAGCGATGAGATGAAAAAAGCAATCGAACTTTTCACAAGACTTAACCATAGAACAAAACTGCAGCCTTCTTACAACCAGAGTATTGCAATATATGCGTTGTTTCAGTCATATTTTAAAGTCCCTCCTCCAGTACATTTGTCAAAAATGATATTGGGAGATCTTGGCTGCCTAAAATGGTATCGCTTTTCAGTAATGACAATGACAACAATTGGTAAGTTGATTGTGAAAATTGAAAACTTTTTATGTTGTTTGTCCACCAAAGGATGATATATGGCCCATCTTGTACTGGTCGAATAAGTCAAGCACACTTTATGCTAAATTTTATCTTCATCGATTTGTAATCAACAAGTATGACACTTACCTGATTACCAAACACTGTGTGTTCTCTTTATGTATTGGTTCAGCTTTCACAGTTGTTAGAATTGTAGTTATGTTAATAGAGCGGTAGAGCGATGTATTCAGTTGTTAGAATTGTAGTTATGTTAATAGAGCGGTAGAGCGATGTTTTCATAAAAATATATTTTTTAGATTGTTTTATTTTTACCATGTAATTTGAGAGTCTATCATAAATACTCCTACATGCGAGCAAAAGTCGAATGTAGTTGCGGTAAAGCTGATTTGCATAATTAGAGGTGTCCCCCAGTGCTCTTTTGGATTTTTCCATCGAAAGTAAAGAACTATAAATTGATGATGCAAGTTATAACGGATGACTATGGGGTAGGGGATGGCAAAAAAGGAAACAGATTGTTGTGTAATGGGTGAACGGAGCTTTTCTTGGTGCTAGCAGAGTCCAATGTAAATGCCATTTTTGTTTCAGGTTTTGGTGGTGTAACTCCGAAGACAAAACTTGGGAAAATGCTTGTTATCCCGTATGCCTTGGTGACTATACCTTTAATGCTCTCGCTTCTGGCAAGCTTTGGAACCATAGCTTCAAGTTGGGCGGAAGGCATTATGCTGTTGGTGCATAGATTAACGAGAGGAAATAAGCCATTGAGATACAGGCTCATCAAACGCTGCTTCTATCTCTACATTGTGGTTTGGATAGTCAGCGCGTTTTTCTACTCAGTAGCTGCAACGTCTCCATATGTGCTTGATACTTTTTATTTCATTCAAGTTACCTTCTCTACAGTTGGATTTGGAGATATATTAGGGCCAGCAAACAAAATAGACTTTTATATCTATTGGCTGTTTTTCGGTTTGGCTGCATTCTCAGGGTTTGCTGATTCGATTTTGGCTGCAGCACCTAGGGTGAAATTCGGGATCAAAAGAGGCAACACGTTTTATTGTTTTCATTACATTGAAGATGAAGAATTGGAGGGGTTTTCCGATACCTCTCCAAATCGTAATAACGACTCGTCCCCAAATTAGAGAACGATGGTCACATTGCTCAATGAAGATTCGTTGTTAAATAGTGTTGGTCTAGGTTTTAGATCGGCAACATCGAAATGTTTTTTCATTTGTTTATTAAACTTTAAACTTTGTCGAAGGGTGTCTTGGGCTCGGGGAAAATTGTCGCAAGATGGTTTCTTGCAGATTTTATTTTACTGATTCTCGCTGAGAAGCACTAATTGAACCATTTTTCAATCACAATAATTGAAAAAAGAAATAACCAGAAAGAGATATCGCCATTTTTAATTCTTTGGGCTTGTTTGTTTGTATTGGAAATCCAAAAGATGAAACAGCATTGAAGCAACAAAACAGAGGGAACAGGTGTACGGTTTCATGAAAAGCTACGAGTGTGGCTTTAGGAATCCTTTGCATCAAATCAAATCAAATCAAATCAAATCAAATCAAATCAAATCAAATCAAATCAAATCAAATCAAATCAATAGACATTTCTTCCTTCCCTTGTCAAGGTTTTGCTACAAGCTCTCTCTCCCCTCCGCGAACTCTCCCTTACATTTCCAACTAAAAACACTCGTGGAGTGGATTCCAGTAGCCTTTTTCTCGATTCAGAGACTTGAATTATCAGTTTTACGGTGTCTATTGAATCTATCTTTAAAAGTATATTTCGTCATCACAAGTTCCGTCTATATTTTGGACAATCAATTCATAGTTATTCTATGTGTATCAATTCACTATTGCCTGCCGCTTTTAAGAAATGACCTGTGCTGAAATGCTGATGATGAAAGGAGTTGGCATTTCACAAGAATTTAGCCTCGTAGCTGTGGTGATCGTTGAGCGCAAAGAAACGTGCATGGAATTTATCTGAAATCGATCTGAAAAAGAAGTGGGATTCGTGCGAGAATGTGTAGTATAAGGTATATTGTTTATGTTACTATTGAAGATATTTTCGTATGACATGTTGTTTGTTTTAAAAAGTCAACTTTCAAGATCTTGAAGTGCCTAGAAAAGACAATGTACGGTATCACATGAAATTGCTTGCACAGGTGTAAATATTTTTTATTGTTTACAATACTAGCTTGTTTCTCCTCTACTTGTATTTGTTATGTTACGTTTATATTATTTAACTTCCTTTTACATTGTTTATACTTTTAAGCTTGGATTATTTCTAATTTGCAACAAGTGTATGTATCCAGTGGAATTTAAAATAAAACTGAACTGAACTGAACTGAATTGGTTCACACTTGATAAATCTTGAATGTATTTTTAATTTTCTTTGTTCATTTTGGTATCCTTGACTATATTTCATATATTTTAATATTTATTGAGTAGAACTGGCAAGGATGTTCAGGCTTGAGAGGAAATTGTGTTCCGGAGTTATACATTATTCGGTGAACATTGAGCAGTGTATGCGGTAAACAGTTTCGTCAGTCAATTGTCAAAGCACGTTTCTATATGCATGTCGACTTTTTGGCATAAAACAATCAAGGAGCTTACCACACAAGCCATTTTCTCATAGATTTTAAGTACTTTCATACGAATCCATTTATCAAACTTTTTTCTAAGTAAATAAATTTGAGATGCTCTTTCAATCTCAATCTCCCGCCTCATCAGTATATCAGGCCATCGTTTATGCTTTCCTACACAGAAAAAGAGATGCGCGATTGACTATTAAAGTTCACCGCAATAGTGCCAATAGTAGGCACACGTAAATGATACAAACAAAACTCAATGCCTTTAAACCAAAAGCCTCTTAATTTTCCAATATTTTTGTATTGTCTTATGGAATGGTGCAGTAATGGATTTCTATCTGCTCGTGTGCTTAGTAGCCGGTATATCAATCGTAATTAAGGTGTTTGTTTAATCTATTCAACATTTGCTTTATATTTCATGGTTCACAGCAGGTTGAAAACAAGCATTTTTAGATTAACCATCCTTTACTCAGTGTAATATATTTGAATATCAAGATATGAAATATGTTAAATCTATGAAATAACTGATGCTTTTTGGGCTGTCTCCACTATCCAGATTAAATACGAAATATAGATGACTGCAGATTATTTTCCCCCTGTGTAATATAGTTTTTATGATGACCCTGGACAAGTACACAGTCATATTGTAAAAGGCTATATATTGTTATCTATAAAGATCTGCAAAACAATGTTCTATTTTTTCAAACAAAAATTATCACGTGTAAAGAGCCACTGTGCAGAATACACCGTGCATAATGGAAGTAGCAAACTGTTGTATTGCTCAGATATGGGATTTTAATATTCTGATTCACTGTTTCCTAAGCAATGAGGTTTAATGTTATATCTCTTGTTGTGTTGCGTTAAGAATAAAAACATCCCTAACTTTTTTATATCTGACATGACTGCTCTAAATGTCAGCGGTTCTCGAATATACCTCGGGTTCAGAATATATCTCCTACGCCAGGGGTGCCGTTCTAAGGAAAGGGGGCTGTGCTGTAGGCAAATTCAAGAGGCCATAGTCATGACCACGCCCTTACCACACCCAATTCACTTGCACTTGTGTTAAAGACTCACCGTTCTGTCTAGAAGTCATTCAAACTATTCGATGACACAAAAAGACTGATAAGAGTTATGTTGTTTTCTGGTGGCATTTTTGTAAACAAGCACAAGTTTGTAGGTCATCGTTTGAAGCTGCTCTGAATTGCGGTTTTGATGAATAATTTTGGATTCCTGGATGAATAATGATGAATTCAGTTGGATTCCTAACATAAATGGTTCTGGCGCCCATCTGCTTTACATTATTCAAGCACAAAACTATGATGAATATGATACCTGTTCCAATCAAAATACATCTAATGAATAGCCTTGATGTAAAAATACGATGAAGCGATATGATGAAGATCAAGACCTAAGCACTTACAAACACAACAGCATATTGGAAACGTGCATTGCCGAAGGATTCATTGACGCTTTTTATTCGTAAGTTTCATTAGTATTTTGCGATTTTCTTTGTTAAACATCATTGAAAGCTACTGAGACAACTACAGACATTGAATTCTGGACCTGGATTTAAAAGCTTCAAGAAATTTATTGCTTTGAGATAATATGTATTGTGTATTCGTTTTAGATACATGGACTAAACTTCTGTCTTTTCGAAGCTTTCGTCCAAACTTCACATGATGCTGAGCACAAGATGCTGCAATGAATAAAAATTTGTTTACTTGGTACAGCAGAGTGCGGGAGGACGTGTGCAAAAGAGAATAGGCAAGATTGCTTGAAGAATAATGACGCTACAAAGGTGCATGTGCTGCGTTTGTTGTTGTCGTTGTTGCAAAACATTTTGGTGTCAGATTCTTGGAATTACACTTAGATCTTTTCCAATCGTTATTCTTGAGCTCATAGGCTGGGCTTTATTTTCATACGTGGAGGATAATTTGCATCTGAAATATTGCTTCTCGAACACCAACCATGTTGCTGATAAACTATACCCGCAAGGCAATGAGACGAAAAAGGCTACCGAACTTTTCACCAGACTTTACCATAAAACAAAACTGCTGCCTTCCAATAACCAAAGTGTTGTAATTTATGCATTGTTTCAGTTCCATTTCAAAGTCCCCCCTTCAGTACCTCTGTCAAAAGAGATATTGGGAGGTCTTGGCTGCCTCAGATGGTATCGCTTTTCTGCAATGACAATGACAACCATTGGTAAGTTCATTCTTTTGCAAATGCAAAGCTTTGAGTTCATATGTTTACTGCAGTTAAATCCTGTATGTAAGAAACTCACTTGTAAGAAACCTGATTTTTCCCAGTTTCTTGCAAGTATTTATTTTTAACAAAAGTGTGTAAAATGAAATAAATATTTGAAGCAGTCTAAAAATAAACTAGTTTTCAACTTAATGGATTCAAGGCACTACTCTGTAAAAACCTCATTACTTGCTATCAACAATGTATAATGGTCTTTATGCAGTATTCTTTCTTCTTCTTATAAGCAACTCAACCACGATTTGTTTTCAAGATTTACTCCCCTTCTAAAAAACTATGCAGATTGACCCGAAAGTACATGGGTTCTTGCTTTCACGGCAAACATGCAGACATGATTTTTCCCTGTTTTGCACCCCCCCCCCTCTATTGATCCTTCAACCCATCATCGCCTAAGGTTCTGTTACCCACTGTCATCAACCAAAAAGGAAAAAACTAGATAACTTTGGCAAATTTCAGCTTCTCGAAATGATTTTGTGTGTAAATGCTACAGAAACTTAATGTGAGAGATTGAAAATCGGAATATTTGTTTGTTTTTTTCAGGTTTTGGTGGCGTAACACCGAGAACAACCACTGGCAAATTGCTTACGATTCCATATGCCCTGGTGACAATTCCAGCGATGCTTTCATTTCTAGCATACGTTGGATCCGTCGTTTCCAGTTGGGTAGAGAATTTGATGCTTTGCGTCCATAGATTAATCAAAGGCAACAAACCTTTGAGATACAAACTCGTCAAACGCGTCATCTACATGTACATTGTGGTTTGGATAGCGGGCCTGTTGTTTGCAGCAGACTTCATTTTCAATTCCTTGTATTTTCAGGCATCAAGCCAGGAGTCTTGGATCAATGCCTTGTATTTTGCATTTGTCACATTCTCGACTATTGGATTCGGGGATATATCAGAACCTGCTAATGACAGCAAGTTTTATGGCTTAACACTTATTGTTGGTTTAGCATCATTCTCTGGATTTGCTGACTCGATTCTAGCTGCATCTTCAAGGGTTAAGTTTGGATTCAAGAAGAATTACACCTTTTATTTCTTTCACTATATAGAGGATGAAGAACTTGCGCAAAACTAGGCCAGAAACATTTACTTGGCTTAATTTTCATACGTAATACCTTTTTGTCAGAGTGCTTAAGGCATGTTTAGATATGCAGAATTATCCCACCTCTGAGCTTTTGTGCTAGCTAGTGGAAAAAATCTGCTCATGTTACGTACATCAATTTCATCCAACACACTAAATGCTTAAACATCCGTTAGAATCACTCCTTGTAGTCAGTAAAATGTTCAAATGAGAACATGGAACCACAAGAGGTAAGATCTGGCAGTCTGAGAGCAGAATCTCACTCCCCCTAGAATCAGTGACAGTTTGAAGGGGTCCAGGGGGCAACGGCCCAGGCCCCATGCTTATGATAGCCAGAAGGGGCCCCGCTCCCAAGAGAAAAATTAAAAGTGTGAAGAACAAGGGCTCCACAGATGTTTTTGGTACCGGGCCCCACAGTTTCTAAAACCAATTCTGCCCAGAATAAATTGCTTCTCGTATAAACACAAGAAAAGAATTACAACGCTTTGTGAAGAAAGATTGAGTCATACTTTTCAGCCCATGGAAAGGAAAATGGGATAACTTTGTCCATAAAAAAGGCCCCAATAAAGACAAGTATTTCCGTTCACAATAACAAGAGTGAAATTTGAAACTAAGGGTAAACATAGCTAAAGCAAAATTATCCTAATTTTCAGCCCACGAGCTTGGATGAAATCACCGCATAATTACATACACATTTCATCCTACCTACAAACTTTTTTAATCCCAGGTCTCCCTTCAAACTCCAGAACATCAATACTATTATGTGCAACGTGAACGCGTGTGCAACTATAAGATCTTCATCTCACCTTCAAGCCAGCTGAGCGTTTTTACGGGAAAATTTATCTCGAGTGGCGAGATCCAGCAAGCTGAGGGCCACATAATAATTTTCTTTAAACTAAAGATGGAAATAATAAAGCTTTGTAACATCCCCCTTCCTTTAAACATGAATGACTCTTTGGTACCCCCCCCCCCTTTTGACCTGGAACTCTATGGTTTATTCATTGCTGTTGAATTCATCCACCCAAATGCTAACAGTGATGAGTGCCGAAGCGAAATTGATAATTCAAAAGTACCTAAGATTTTGTGTATATACTGATGTTTGTGCAAATGTGCAAGATAAACGGAAATTATTCCTACACGAATTTCTATTTCATATTTATTTGCTAAAGCTAAACACCCCTTTCTAACACTAGATTGGATGTTAACGATGATCAGTTCTATTCGCTGCCAATCAACCAGAGAACAGAACCGAGCACTTGCTTGCTCATGTTTATTATTATTAGTGATACGTCACGATATGTACGTCAAAACTTTCAAACTTTATGGAACAAAGCTTTGGAAATCTCTTCCTAAAGCTAATAGAAATGGATCATCATATTCTTTCTTAAAACGAAGTGTAAATTTATTTTAAGGCAAATTTAATGATCATTCTGTTACTAACTATGGTTTTATTGTGTAACTATTATTATTAATATTTTACAGTTCTTCTACTTTTCAGGCTGAAAAAGCTTTGCTTAGTCCAGTTATTTTGCAAACAATCTTTTGGTGGTACAAAACTTATAAATGGCTTTGAAAAAGCAAGCATTTAGTAAACTAAAGCTTTTCGTCTGACATTCTTCAGAGTTTAAAACGTCAGAACATAGATCGAAAACTCTACGCTAAGAAATATATATACCCAGTTGTGGACCGAAATAGGCCAATCAGAAACACGAGCACATGACTGTAAAACTCGTGTTTCTGATTGGCCTATTTCGGTCCACAACTGGGTATATATATTTCTTAGCGTAGAGTTTTCGATCTATGTTCTGACGTTTTAAACTCTGAAGAATGTCAGACGAAAAGCTTTAGTTTACTAAATGTTTGCTTTTTTAAAGCCTTTTCCAGTTATTTTCTTTAAGAATATTCATGTTTGTATATTCATGCAAGGTAGTTTATAGAGCTTAAGAGAAAATCGAATATAATACACCTCGACTCTGTGACTTTCCTGGAAAAATAAGGAAAAGAGGTGAATAAACTTTCTAACAGAACCTTTGCTGAATTCAAGTGAAACACCAAGGACATAAAAAATTTGGACTTTATAACAGCACTGTATGGATATTATACTCTAAAAATCTTGTCAATTTTACGAGTATCCTGCAGCCCTTTCCGAAGAATGACCCCAGTGTTTTAACTTTCAGTCTGTAAAATAAAAAATATTTTCGGAAAGCTACCAGAAGCTTGGGCTAAGCCTATAAATTCCAAAATATACCTAAAACATAAAAGAAATCACCCTGCTCTTTGTTTTGAGCATCATAGCCCTCAAACATTTTATAGCAACCTCAATCCGTCCGCGGTCTTTGCTGCACACCTTTAGTGCTTTAGTTTCGAAGGTGATGTCTTCATGAAAATTTAAAAACTAATTAATGAAAAATAATTTCAAAAACCTAAGTGGGTACAACTGATTCCTGTTAGCTGAATTTTTTCCAAATTTCTGCAAGTTGCCAAGGACATATTTACCCTGTTGTCCGTGTCCGCGAAGTTCATTTGTTCCTGGCCTCGTATTCAGACCGCGTCTAAGAAAGTGCAAGTTGAAAAGGGAGTCGTGAAGGGGAAGTCAAGTGACTTGCTAACGGCCAACTGGATAGATCCGATGACATTTGGCTGGAAAAAAGGTAGAAATGTTTTTTGACGATGATGACGGAGATTTCAGTCCAACTCCTGCGGCTGGAGGGTAAGTGTTTTCCTAGTAGAGGCTTGATTTATTATCATATCGACCTCAAACACATGTAACTGGAGGCACGCCAGTTAATACTCCTCTCCCAGTCTGCAGAGCGTGGCAGTTCTCGACAAGATCCTGTGTGTGCAAGAGCAAATATAAATGTGTGAAAGAGTGCTGAAAAAGTGCGCAATGTGTGCACAAGCTTCTAATGGGCAAAGTATTTGTCATTATTTGTCTCACAATGTGTGCACAGCAATTATTTTCTGCAAAAGCACTTTCAAGCATTCCACAAAATTTTGACTTCAGATTATAATTTAGCATGAGGTCAATCATATATTTTGTGTGATTAAATTTCAATTATTTTGACTCCCCACCCTTGTACTTAGCCAAACCCCTGAAAGTTCACTCAGTCAGTTGATTTTAACATAATTCAGTCCACAGAATGATCTCTACAGAGGAAATTTATGACCCTATAATCATGCTTGAGCACAAGTCAGATACTTGAGTTTCCAAAACAATCTTACTTTTTTTATTCATACCAGTTTATGCCCTTTGTTAGTAACCGGCAAGGCCTGTTCTTGCCAGCCCTCGCTTGGGAAATTGAGAATAAACCTAAGGGTGTAGTTTCTCAGAGAATTGGAATATGCTAGTCAGTAGATTTTTAATTCTGGGCATCGATGACTTTAGAGCAAGCATAGCTCATTTAAAAAATCAAATAAAAATACTGAGATATAAGATGGCCCAACGGCCATTCTGCGGTAATCTATAGGATGTGGCCTTAAAAAAATTTCCTTGGGGGGTACCCCCAGACCCCTCTTCTTTTAACCTCACAAAGCTCTGAGATTTCATTGAGCAACCTTGAAAAGTTGTCCCTCGTATTTCATTCAAATGCATTTGCAGGCCAGAGCTTTCAAATCAAGAAGAGAGTATCATCTAGATAAACTCAATTTGCTCACAAGATGCACATAGCAAAAGCAGTACATGTTTTCTATTTTAGTCATAGACAGTAACTTTTCCAGCTTGTGACAATCAGATGGTTCTGATGCTGACCGACACAAGTTAAAGTTGTTCTATGAATACTAAAATCCCAATTCATCAGCATTTCAAAATTTCAAAGAAAATGTTGTTTAGAACCAAGAAGAGTCTAAAGGCCTAACACACTTAGTGACCCTCTCTCGGGGTCCCGGAAGATTTCAATCCTTGAAGCGATATGCCCTAAAAATGATGTTCAGGCATGACACGCCCTTCCATTAAGCATGACACGCCCTTCCATTAAGCATGACACGCCCTTCCATTAAGCATGACACGCCTTTCCATCAAGCATGACATGCCCTTCCATCAAGCATGACACACGCTTTCATTGGGCGTCTAAGCTTCATAACCCCCTTATGAAATTAGAGAAGTTTCGCCCCTGTAGCTGGATGACCAAAATTGATGCATTTATGTGTTCTAACGTTTGTGTCACTCAGCTCTTGGTATATTCATGATAAGCAGGCCTTGCTCTAAGCAAAATGAAGGTGCTCCATAAAAAGAGCCCCTTAGAAACTCTAGGCGCTCTATTTAGGACCTTTAAATATCCTTGAGGGCATCCTTCAAGAGCTTTGGAAGATCGAGAGCTTCATATCGAAAGCTTTGGAAGAGTGTTAAATAAGAAATTCAACGGTGATACCAAAAAGCACCATAATACGAAACAACAAAACATGCAGCAAACACTATGTTAATACAAATATAGAAATATAGGAAAACGCATGGCTTTAAGTCGAACATTAACTTTGTTTCCTTTTTATGCTATTCTTTCTATAAGACATGCTAGAACATCTACTACTCACGAAAGCAAATGAAAACTGAAAAGCAATGCGGTAATTTGGATGGAAATGTGATCGTTGATTTGCACGAGTTATTAAGGAAAAACAGGAAATAATACTTCAACAGAAGATTAACGCTTGCTCGAAAATCAAATAAATCTTCCGGAGATGAGGGTTGATGGCCTGTGACCTTGGTGGTTATTAGCGGGTTATTAGATTAAAAATGGTATCGAAAACCCAACGTTGAATTTGCTGCATTTTTTTCTCAAGGGGTGATCTTACGCAAATCATAATATTGCGGTCTATTGGGAAGATTGTTTATGCTTGATCAAGTTTATTAGACAAAGGCCAAGAAAGTATTTTGCTCCGTGGTAATATTGTTTTGACGTTTTGAGGGGCTCTATAAATCGCTCTCCAAGGCTTCTTTTGTGTGCGCTCTAGGCGCGCGCGCTTGATCGAGCGCCTTTCCGGGCAAGGCCTGGATAAGATCTGTCACTAGCTCTATAGAAGTTAACTTGCATGATTAACTTCTTACTGTATGAATAATAAGTTTTTGCAATAAATTCATTACGTTTTACTTTAAGATCAAAGTTGGCGTCTCTTTTTGGAATGGGCTCAGGCTCAAATGCTGGTAATGAATCACTGACATACACAGCACCGAAGCAACCCAAAGCAAAGGGTATTTACATGAAATCATTCTTTCTATTTATGCACAATTGCCATTTGTTTTGCATAGTTTGGTTTGGCTTGCTTTGCTTTGTTTCAAATTGGGCTTTTAGAGAACTACTGTTGGAGACCATCATATCCATGTATGTAAGTGGCTTGTCAGTGTGCAGAGAGTGGCATGTGTGTGCACAAGATTTTCAGAGGTTTTTCAATACATTTAAAAACGTAGAGTTGCACAGACATTTTCAATTCATTAAATTTTGTTAAGGGAAAGGGGATCTCCCTATGCATGATTGGAGCAATAACAGTCTATGGCAAGGATTGTGCCATATTTAAATAGGTATATAAAATTTTTAAGAAGCTTTCTACATTTCTCAATCCAATCACTATGTTAACCTGTAGAACAAAAAATTGTTAGATAAATTGTACAAATTGATTCTAAGTGAAAAACCTAAAGGTTTTTTCTAATTCTTAAACCTGAAGGTGTAGAGATTTCTGGACTGGCTTCCTTTATAAGAATATTATTCCAAAAGTCTTGGCTTTTTCAAAAAATAAAGTTTGATGTCATGTTTATTTTGGTTTTACCTTTTGGTTTATTTTGTTTGGCTTTAACAGTTACAGCTGCATTAGAGAAAAAGTAAACATTTTTCTAAGATGAAATGTTGAAATTAACCAGTTGTATAACAATGGCTTTGAAGGGCAAAAGAGAGAAACAGAAGGGGTCAATGGGACTCCTCCCCAAGAAACTTTTTGGAGAGTTTGAGCTTTCTATCACTAGTTCCTTGAGGAAAACACATTTATAGCCAGGAAATAGGACATTCCTTTTGAGAATTATTTTGTTATTGCAGATGAGTCAAATGGAAAAACAGAAGCAAAATCTGCTCCAAGTCTTTTAAATGCAACTGCAGTTCATACTTTTAGATAGTAAGTGGACATATCGTAAATCCTTGACTTAGCCCCCTGAGGGCTTATTTATTTTTAGTATTTTTGGATGGGGGAGGGGGGCTATTTGAAGGGGGGCTTATAGAGGGGGGCTTATAAAAATTATAGTAGAAATTAAGAAGACATTAATAAAAGACCTCATATATTTAAGTAGCAATTTCTTAATGAACATTTTATTAATTATTACCAGAAGAATGATTTTTGTGGTAATTCAATAAAACTCCAAAGGCAACCTCAGATGGCAAAAATCAACAAATCAAGGGAGGCCAGTTCAAGGACTTATGGTAGCAGTAGGGGGTTACTTGAGTGGGGGGCTTATTGACAATTTGTAGTTCTAGGGTGGAGGCTTATTTGAGGGATTTTCTTGAAGGGGGGGGGGGCAATTTGAGGATTTATGGTATGTACAAAATTTTTAATCATGGCCTCAATATATATATATAACAAAAAAATTTAAAATGCCTCAACTGAAAGTAGGTCTAAAATCATATTCTGTTTCGTCCTTCTGTTTGGTTAAAAGCTCCTCCTTCCCCCTATCAAATTGCTATTATTTAAAAAAATACTTTCAAACAGAGGAAAATGGTGAGGTTAAAGAAAAACTTGAAAATTAGGAAACAATAGTTTGATGGGAAAATTTTGTGTTGTTTCCAGCTAAAGCAAGCTGATTTTTCTTAATTTAGTGTGAATGGGCAGTATATGAAACAAGGAAAATTAGGAATTGCAGTTCTTGGCAACCATACAGATGTAGATGTAAGTTTACTTTTACTTTGAGTCATTCCTTTTTCTTGCTTAGCATTATAGCAAATTCATAATGATTTTAAATTTTCAAATCGTTCTAGAATGAACCATTGCCAAATTAAATAGAGTGACAGTTTTCATACCAGCTTCTATTTGCCCATGTTTAACCTTTATATGCTAATGCAAAGTTTTAAAAGTTAACGTGTTGAGGATGACAAAAGTTAACATGTTTAGTCAAGTACTTTCCTTTCTTTGTGTCTCTTGTTAGCCTAAGTTTCTATTTTTCATTTTAAATATTTTCTGTCCAGTATAAAATTTTGATATATGTGAGCCAGAAGCAACCAGTTGCAGCAGCAAAAATTCATGCAAATTTCAACTACACTGTAAGTATAAAACAGTTTTATTTGCCATTTATAGACACCCCATTATTGTAGCAAATTTTTTAGCTTTACCTTAGTATTCTAAGAACTATTTAAATCAATCAGTATACTTCATTTAAGTGTATTCAAATTTAGAACTTAGATATTTTTTATATGATTTGATTATATTTCATTAATTTATTAACTTTAAATACTTTATATAAACCTGAAAGGTATGTTAAATTGATTATCCTAGAGGATGACAAAATCTTATAACTTTAAGGAGCCTAATTTTGAAGCACACAGATCAGCAAAAGCAACCAAAATTTTAGAGGGTTATCTTCCAACGCCTGATCTAACATTTGTCTATTAAATTCTTTCAATGCCATCAGTTGAGGTAAAGCCCTATTTTAAAGCATTGGTCTGCATACCTTTTCCCTTACATATAAAGCACTTTTCAGTAGTATTGATAGGACAATAATTTGCATTTAATGTTGATAAATACAATTTTAGGCAGCCAGAGGTGGCACTAGAAATAAACATTCAATGTGCCAACAATTATATTCAAGGTGATTGCCAACAAATGATTTAACAAATTGACATCTGAAATGAGTAAAATGAGATAACATGCCTTAAGATGATGTACCCCACATAGAATGGTTTTTGGGCAATTTTGATTTTATTCCAGCATCTTGTAAAAGGAATGGCATCCGCCAAGTACCAACAATATTGGGATAGCCAAATAGATTGGCTCCCAAAGTGGGGGCTAACTTATATCTTTGAAGGTGGCCTGAGACCCTCCTTGCTCCCCATGCAGCCACTCCTTTATAAAGCATTTATACTCTACTTAATCATTTAAGCTGCTGTCCCTTCTTTTCAAGGCTCAAAAGAATAACTATGCAAGCTTCTATGATGACCAGTCACAAATGTGGTCCATTTGTTTTGATAATGCCTCTGTTGCAAGTGAATTTGGCAAATGGGTGAGACTAGACATTATTTGTTTTTTTTTTTAACTTTTTTAAACAAGAAGCACTTTTGTATTCCAGTTAACTTTTAGTATCAAAAAATTGGGAAAGATATCTTATATCTAATGATGAAGTATGTTTGCTTTTTGATCGCTGATTATGTAGGCATACTGCTCTGTTTGAGAATGTTTCCATACTTTACCTATGCAGTGTTTTCGCCTTGTAATTCTAGTCCATTCTTGGCCATCTAATTCCTCTGAATCAGTGCTGAAACTTCAGAGCAATGTTTTCAGAGAGAGTTCATTAACTCTGTGTAAATCTTATAAATTTGCAGCATCTAATTGATATAAATCTCTCTCTATAGGTTGCACTTGCCAAGTTCAACTGTTCACCAGTTGGTCTGTTGAGCCAAGATCTTGTGGTTGGAGAAGGACAACCTATAGCAAAGGGTGACTCTGTAGAGCTACAGTATACAGGATATCTATATACCAATCAATCATTTGGCAAGGTAACATTTTCCCGGCTTTTTTTATGTTTTTATGTAATAGGCTGCTTATGGTGTCTTTAAACCCATACAAAAGCTATATAGAGTTTAGGATATTATCTCTGCTGACAAAAGTAACTGTGCTTGATCTTAACTTTCATCTCTTTAAACTTTAGATTTTCGAGTCAAACAGAGAAGGTGGTAAACTGTATAAGATGAAAGTGGGAAAAGGAAAAGTAATCAAGGTATTTTCATATCAAATTTAACAATCTTTGTTGTCTTTTGATTTGTGGTATTACATGATTTAATAAAATTTTTCTTATCCCGCATGGATAATTGACATCAATCTATATTTTTTAAAGTTTTCTTGAATAGACTAATTTTTATGCAATGTAGAATGTTATTCTTTTTCGGATCTTTGTCTTTAGCATATCTCTTTATTGCCTTGTAGATAAATTGTTTCTAGATTTCAAGCGAAAAAATGTTATGGACGTTGATTAAGGATAGCATTTTTTTAATTTTCTCTGGCTTAAATGAATTTCTGTATTTCGCTTATAAGAGTATGAGTTTTATTCCTTTTTTGTTCGATTGTATTTCATGCAAATTTCCGAAGCCCAAGCAGTTGAATTTATCAGCTGTAAAACACCGAATTAAAACCAAAAAGGAGAAAAGATGAGAAAATAAATTGTCCACCTAAAACCTGTCTAACATATTAACCAAAAATCGTTGAAATCCAGTTGTTTGCTCCTAGGGCTGGGAGGAAGGAATTCTTGGAATGAAAAAGGCTGGAAAAAGACTTCTTATCATTCCACCTGGCTTAGCTTATGGATCAAAGGTGTGTTCTCATTTCAGCGCTTTTATCTGTATTTTACTAGGCTGCGATGCTATTTCGATTGTTTCGATAGTTTGGCCATTCAAAAGCCTTAAGAGCTCTTTCTTGACCTCTTTGAGACCTTCTCCGGTTTGTAACTACTTGCTATCGGTTAATTAACTCCCAAAAATCTCTCTTCAAATCAGTTTTATGCACAAAGCTTTTATGTTGTCAAATGCCTTGCGCTTTGTTGTCTCATACCAAATCTTCATTCTCGTCGTTTATGAATTAAGCACTACATTTGAATTTAAAAAAAGTTATTTTACTATGTACTGTATCAATTCTACAATTCTAGGCGATCGGGGACAGAATACCTCCGAATGCAACTCTTATATTTGAGATTGATGTCACAAGGGTGAGTTTTTGTGTGTTTTGTTTCGTAAATTTAGATATCTTTTTAACAAAATTAAAACATGAACCTTTTTCTAGGAAACACCCCCTTGAAAACTAAGTGTAGTCAAGTAATGTTTGTTTAAAGCATTTACGTGAATTATTTTTTTTTCTAAAATTCTGGTTCGACAAGAAACAGTACTTATTTCCTGGTTTAAAATTCTTAAACCTCTCGAATATTTATTGAATAAACACTTGAACATCTCTTCTTTTAAACCAGGCATCTTCAAAATAGAGTAAGTTTTAACATGGGCGGAATATTGAGAACAAACACATAAACTGGAAGTTTTAACCCTAATTACCAAACGTGGAAAATAGCAAAAAGTTTTGGGTGTCTGAGGTGTGTTTGACGAAACCTATACTCCAGTTACAAATGAGATTTTCCTGCCATTCCATGCCAGTTTGTAAAATACACTTTACAAATCTGTTTATAAGAGGTATTTATTCGAAATATTTTATCTTCATCAGGCGAAATTTGCGAACCCTGATCCAAATTTTGCAAGACAAGATTCCTCTTCGAGTGAAGGTACTACAAGCTCTGCATCCAGTACTCAGGCCACAAAATCAACATCAAGTAGCGACACAAAGCAAGAATTGCCAGTTATCAGTGATCAGAAAGTGTCTGAAAGAGAGGAGACGAGCTCAAAGAGTATCCCACATTCTGATTCAGCTAAATCGAATATTGAAGGGCAGGCTTCGTTACCTGGGTATGACTTGTTTCTCAGTTTTTAAAATGTTCGATTTTTCAAAGCCATTTTCATATCTTTGAATGATAAGTATCTTCCAGGCAAAACTCTATACCTGAGGAAAAGAATTTACAGTTGACGTCCGCTATCTCGAACTCGCAAGGAAACTGAAATTTAGTCGATGAAGCTGATGTTTGAAATACAGGCTGTCCTATGAAAGTCAAAAAATTTTTTATGTTTTAAGTTGATTGCAAAGCACTGAATAAAGTACAAAGTCGCTCAGTTCTGTTTGTCTGTTTAACAATACACTGATATAAGATAATGCTGACATAATAGCATATCCCTGTCCTTTAAATATCATTTCTAAATTCATCTCCTGCATGTCTTGCTTTAGGGTCACCATAAATGATATTATCATTGTCCTCTAAGATCTCATCACCCCAGGGTTTACCACGTATATATTTTCTGCTTGTAAAGTTGCTGTTGTTGTTAATTCATCTTCAACGCTCAACAAATCATTTGCATTTGTGCTGAGCTCGAGGTTTCCCGAGCATTTCCTTGCAGGTCCCCTATATCTATTTTCCGTGAAGTTCACAAGTTCACAAGATAATCATTTGAACATATTTTTGGCTTGTTCTTTTATCCAGTTCAGCAGAAAACTTGTATAATTCGAGTTCACGGTCATTCTTCCTCTATGGAAAACAGAAAAGGGTTCAAGCAAGCGAATGTACGAGATAGCGGGCAGTCAACTGTAAGACCTTAACAATCAACAAGTGATTCATTCGCTAACAATGCTCACTAACGAAGAATTTGGAAGTTGCTTGAACAGGAACCGTTGGTTAACTTAGCCCGATCGGAATTTGCATGCTAGATCAACAACTTTAAAACAAGTCCCTTTGATTTTGCATGTCAAATTAATCTTATGAGAGATTTTCGACTGATTTTGTTGTTAGTCAGATAAATCGCATGGACGCTTTTTCTCTGTTTTTGCCAGTCCCTTAAGTCGTATAACAGTTTTCTTTAGATTTTTTCACTAGATTTGTTGCATGAAATTCTAACTTCTTACTTTGTTTGTCAGGTTTTGTCGTACTAGAGTTTCTCCTTTGATTTTGCAAATCAGCGCTGATCCATCAATCACCTTTTTTGTTTCAGTGATCTCCATACCGACGAATCAAAAAGACGAACACATTCTCTGACCGAACAACTATCAAAGGTATTTTTCATTTTTTCCAGAACAGGAGTTCCATTTTGCCCAAAGTTCTATTTTGCATGTATTTACCAGATCTCTTTATCAATAGAGAATTCGCAATCCCCATTTTGTGCCTGGTTGTGTTTATCTCAACAAAATTAATAACATTTACTTTTAAACGCGCAAAAGCTTTAAAAGTGTTTTTCCGATATCTCTTGCATTTTTTACCATTTTTGGCTTCAACTGATTATTTGAAAAATGGCATAGATATTTTGTAAGAAGCTGGCGAAACTGGTTTAAATTTATGCGTGTATTATTCGTGTACTGTGCATGTATGCGTGTATGATATTAAACTTAAGCATGTTTTTGTAGAACTGTGCTTTTAAAAGTGTGAAAAAACTAAACAGGAAAAAAGATTTATATTTTGAATGTATTTTGAATTATGTTTCGCACCCTATTTTGAATAACGCTATTTGAATTTCATTTGATATACCGTAAAAACTCTATTAAGCCCCAGAGGGGGTCTTATTTACCTTTTCAGTCCTAAAGGGAGGGCTTAAAAGAGAGGGGGCTTATTAATTATTCAAAATAAAACATATAATAGAAATGCGACATTGTTCTGGGATTTCTTCGAAAGAAACAACATCAGTATCCTCTTAATCTCTAAGGTGCACAAGGAAATCTTTACATGGGCCATATTTAATGTAAGACTCGTCAAGAGACCCACTCAATGCCCATGTTTTCTTTGTTTGACATTAGGACCTAAAAGGGGAGCTTAATAGAGAGGGGCATGTTTCAAATTTTGGCTTGGTAAGGGGGGCTTAATTGAGAGGATGCTTAATAGAGAGGGGGTCTAATAGAGCTCTTTGGATTTTGGATATTTATAAATATTGAATACACATTTTTGTCGTTTGCATTAGTCTTTAGAGAGGCCTAGCGGTAGAGCGGATTTGCTCGCTCGAATGTCAAAAATGGGAAAAGCAATGGTTGGCTCGCCGCAAGCCGCCTCTGGAGAGTGGGATCACGAGACTGTGGAGGTCACAACGGAAGCGCAAAATAACGAACAGCAGACTGTGAGTCAAGTTATGATTTGTATTATTGTTTCTATATTCCCATTTTTACCAGCTTTTAAAAGCTCATTTAGTCAGTATTTGCCATTATTTAACAGATGATTTCAGAACGCTGGCTTTCAAGAATCTTTGGAATTTATATGATTAGTTTTTTATTTTGTGAACCTGCTCAGTTGTCCAGTTGGCTGGTAAGGAAATTGGGAAACTATCGAAAAAGTTTGATATTTTTAAATAGTTTCTTATTTGGATGAGAAAACATTGGACTCTTTACGAATTATTTATGCAGTTGCAGCTTTATGTCACTTTGGCTTAATTTTTCCCTTCAAGTTTTTCATTTCCATTTGACAATGTCCAATAGCCGTGTGTGTACATAGCGTTTTGTTCGATCTAAGACAAAAGAGGAAACGAAAAAGCATGAGAACGAGACTCAATCTGAACCCACCCCAAAACCGGTATTGAAGCCTCGACCAGAACATGCAGCCTCGAATCCAAGGAACCCAAATGATAGCTACAGCCACCCACGCACTGGATCCCATCATCACGATTCAGCAAGCTACAGTGCTTCTCCGCATCAGCAGCTGAATCAACCTCTAGCGATTTACCAAGTAAGGATCATCTATATGACTTCTTTCAATGCTACAAAGTGAAACTCTGTGCTTGTTGGAAGAAAACTACAGTTGCATAGCAAACTGTAGATGTATATTTACCCAATATTGTCTCCAATTATGTTTGAACTCGTATGATGAATGTCATGTCAGCCCTATCAGTCATTGACTGCTTTGTAAGAGGCCATAAAAAAACTTCGAAAATTCAAAATTATTTTCAAATTGCAAACATGGGCTTATTTGGACTAGAACTAAATGAGATTAAAAATTACAAACAAAGGCAAACCAGCCGTGCAAAACCATTGAACTTTTTTGTAATTTTGAATTTGCAGAATTTGGCACTACAAAATATTATCGATTGATATTACCTGTTCTTTGCTTGTTTTTATAAGATAACTTTCAAGTCAGTTTCTGTGCTCCTTAGACATTATGAGCGAAATTTACTTGCAAAAAGATACGTAATATACGGAGTAGGTATATACGAAGTACATACGAACCATGCTAAAAACGACTGCCAAAAATTACTTTCTGCAATAACAACTTCTGAAACGTTGCATTTTAAAGCTACTCATATTCCTTTGAATTTGGGATTCTTTTGTGTATGTTTTTAAACAAATCTTACAGATAAAGCATAGAATTGTATGCTTAGTCAAAAATCCTGGCTTTATTGAGCGTTTCGTTGTTAGCAGCAGCCACACCAAATGTATGGGGTACAACCGATGCCATTTATGCAGACGATGCCTCCAATGCAGACGATGCCTCCAATGCAGACGATGCCTCCTATGCAGACGATGCCTCAAATGCAGACGATGCCAACTAGTAGTGCGCAGTCTTCTAACGATTTAAATCTATTGATTTCTGAAAGCAAAATTCACCACGGCGAAATTAAGTCAGCAGTTACTAGGGTGACCGAAAGGGTCGATGACTTGATTCACAAGGTACGATTGTTTTGAGTCTAGAAACATTCGCGTCTTTTTTTTGTTGTCGAGAGCTCTGAGAAGGCCATTTATGAGACACAGATACTGTCATGCACTTTCCAAGATTAGCACCCTATCACCCCTTTAAAACTTTATTAAGATGCGAAAAAAATTTTGTGAGAAAATTTGTGTACAAGATTCTCCTTTTTTTCTGCCGGAATTTTAATTCGAATTTACATACTTGAATATGTTATCAATTTTATTTGCAAATGATTTTTGTTTGATCATTTAAAATCAACTGCATTTGCAGACGTGATTGCGGTGATTATCAACTGTGATCCTAAAACCACAACTGACAACAAATTTTGGTGCTAAAGGTTTGAAATTATTAATTAACTTTATTCATAGGTCGATCGATTAGAGAAAGTAAATTACAGGCAAGAGGTAGCTAAGCCAATGATAGCAAGTGGCAACGAAATGGAAGCATCTGTGCTCGCGTCCAATATCAACAGAATATTACAGGTTTGGGTTGCAGTTATTTTGATTCGATAATCTAATTACTTTTTTATTTAGAAAAAGAAAACCTTTAAATTGCTGAATTATTTACATGTTTCAAAATAGAGATTGTTAATCAGGGCTGAAGGAATAATGAATCTTTATCTTTAATTGTACTTTTTTGCAAGATAGAAATAGAATGAATTTATATTACGATGCGAATTGTCCCCTCTTGTCCTGTCCTTTTCCTCTGAATAAGATCCTATTTTAAAATACACGATTTTAGTCCATGATAAATCAGATTAGACAGAAATCGAAAAGCTCAAATAAACGAAGCTTTTTCACAATGTTTTTGTCGTCACAATTGATTTGCATGTTTCGTTTCTCAAAACAAACTTGAAAAATGTAAAGCTTTGATCACGAGCTTTATGTTTAGCGACTTTCAGATAGTTTTATAAGCGCCTATACAAAAAGGTTCGATTTGACGACCCCGCGTAATTAATTCGAGAATTCGTCGTAACTGAATATTTTGCGGAAAACAAATATATTGCAGAAAACAAGAGGTTAGTCTCAACTCTCGAAGCCTTCCCTAAACGATTATTTGAAGCGTTACATACTACTATCAGAATTTAATTCAGCATTTATTTCTATGTAATTCCTATCTTAACAACGTGTTTTATGGCATTTTTAAATGAAAAACACCATCATGTTTGCGAGCTTTTTATTTGCCACACTTGTTAAAAACATTTTTAAGTTGATTATGAATCTTTAGATTGTCACGAAGAGCTTTTTCAGAGGTTGTTGAGTAGTGGATTTTAAAATTTGTCAAGGGTAAAGTTTCTAATTACTGTTCTTTCAGGAAAATGAAAAATTGAAGAAGGAATGTACCGAAAAGACAAAGAAAATTGAGGGTTTAAACGAAAGAATTTCCGACATGTTACTGAAGAATCAGAGGTATTTTATTAGTGCCCTTTCCGTGCGGTTGCTTTTGTCTTCCAGAAAGAAAATGCCAAAATGTTTTGCTCTTTTCCTGTTTCTGTGGTGAATACGAGAGCAAAGCTTTGCCATTTTGTCTAGAAGTACTGTTGATGACAATTTTGAGCGTTGTCTCAGACTAACGCACGCTACAAGATGCTGTAATAGAAATTCATTGTTTCCATCTAAAGTCTTTTTCACTCATTGTATAACCTCGATATATTACAGCTTCCTGGAGCGTAGCAATCAACTGATGGAGGAAAGAGCTGATTCAATTAAATCTAATGCAACACAAGCAATGACAAAAATCGGCACGCTGGAGCAAGAAAATGTAAGCCTTTCAAAATGATGCCGTATTGTAACTTCTTCCATTTAGTTAGAGAAGGCAAGCATGAATGACAATGGATTTGTCTGACGGGGCTCAGTGCCAAAGAAACACATATTATGTGGTAAACATATTTCTGTAATCACAAAATTTTATCAGCCTTAAAGAAATCTAACCCGATTTTCCTATGGCATTTACTAGATGTCCCTGACAACCCAAATTACGTCACTAAAAGCAGAGATATCCGGTCTTGTGGGGAGATGCGATGAAGCAAGCAACAAAGAGGACGAACTGAAGGCAAAAATACAAAGTTTGAAAGATGAAAGGGATTCTGCAAGAGAGAAACTAGAGTCTGCTAGTTCAAATGCTTCAGGTTAGCTTTTCATTTTCTTTTTCTTATATTTTTTCTTGTAATTTCTGATGAAAATTTCGTCTGTTAACAACGTGATATTATTGGAGAAGTATTATTGATCGATCTTTTTTCTAGTATTTAGATTTTTTTCAATCTAGTTTCTTTGAAACTTTTGTTACATTTTGCAGAAAATTTAGCACCTTGTTACTTTATTGAAAATGGTATTTTGTATTATTGAGAAATTTCGGTTCTTTTCATTGCATTTGAGATAATATAAATCAGTTCTTCATCGATATTTAAAATTTTATTTCGTGCATTTTGGCTGCACTTGACAGAAAAATCTGTAGATTCGTATGGTTTTTCATGTCACATCAATTTTTTTGTTTAGATCATAAAGATGAATTGGAACAGTTAAAAAATAAATATAAAGACGAGAAACAGGAGAAAAAGAAGCTAAAAAATAAATTAGATCATTTGGATGAAGAACTTCAGGAAATGAAGCAAGAAAAAGAAAGTCTCGAAAAGGTCTGTCTGCATAATGGAAATCAATTTTTTAATGTTTCTTGTTTTTAAAGAAATGACTCAATGAATTTTGCCTTTTATGCTAATTGATTTTACTTTATTTATATGATGTTACCCAAATTGAAAAGATAGGAATATCGGTCTTAAATTTTGTTGCACATTTTCACTGAAAAACGCTGCTCTTTGAAATAGACTTTCAAATAGATATACATGGTGAAATCTCCAATGGTATTTGATTTACGCATCATTTTAGATGATTGATTTTTCTATTTTGATTCTAACGTTTCTCTGTATCAAATTTTTAATATTTCTTTATAATCCAGGCCGTGAATGAAAGAAAGAAAAAACAGCAGTCGGATCGAAAGAAATTCGAAGAAGAGGTTGAAGACCTGAAAAATTCGCACGAGGTATTAATGTTTGTATCTTATAATCTTTTAAGCTTTTATTTGATATTATTTGTTGCTTCAGATCTGAGTGTTTTATGACCGATCAAAAAGAAAATTTACACCTTGATTTTTGCTTTAAAGAAGCTTTCTATGTATCGTTAATTTTACAGGAAGAGCTGAATTCATTGAAGCAGCGTTATAAGAAAGGATCGTTAGAAAATGAAAAGGTGAGCACTCAATATCTAATATTTTTTATGCGGTTTTTCTACATATGGCGGGTTGAGTTGGCCTAACTCGAATTTTTCTGGAAATTTTTCATTGACTAACAAAAATTCAAATTCTCTAATCCACAAATTCTCAACGCAAATAAGCTAGCCAGGCTTTCTAAGCGACATATCTCGTAAGAATATGTTGTGGTTTTTCTTCTTCTCACATGACTGTGTTAGTTATCTGCTTGTCAAGAATCAAGTTAAGTATTCTATCATTAGCATCCTTTAAAAAAGAATTAAAAACACACTCTGTAGAATGTGACTGTAGATTGTGTAAAATGGTTATTGCTGGGTTAGGTTTTAGTTAGAATATTATACCTTAAACATTTGTTAGCATTTTACCATATATTCATTTTATACCACTCTTTATAGATAATTTGCCTCAATTGGCTTCTTTATAGCTATTAGACTTTCATCTAGTACGCCAACTTCGGCAATAATTATACGCACACCTTATTATATATTCTGTATGCGCAACAAGACTTGGACAAACCCTGAACTGTTCTCCTTCTAAAGATACTAAAAATTCCTATGATTTTTTTACATGTTTAAACTTTTGTATATTAGTAGACTTGTCACCAGGCTAGCCGATAGTAACTACCTGTAAAGTAAGGTTACTGTTGTAAGAAGAAGAATGTAAAAAAATGTTTTCATTATATCTATCGCTTGTACAGGCTTAGGAAATGTAAAGCAACACCCATGTTTAAAAGGAAAAAAACATAATTCATCTGTACAATTCAATGTGAAACAAATATGCAGGGTGTCAGATAAAGCCGGACGTTTTCTTTGAAGAAAATAACTTTAAAGACAACAGGATTTTTGAAGAAAATAACTGTTTTATTTACAGATAGCAGCTTTGGAAGCGGAATTAGAGGCAAGGCATCAAGAGCATCTAAAAAAGGCTGTAAAGGATGTTGAAGAGAAATTAGAGGAAAAATGCCAAGAAGTTAGTGCCGATCGGGACAAACTGAGATTGGAGCATTCACACATGGCAGAAAAGGTTATTTGAACAGCATCAATTCTTTGGTGATATTTTCTAAATGCATAAATCCACTTTAGTAGATTATTGTGGATTTCATTATCATTGCTTTGGAACCACTTAAAATATCTCGCCCTTTTGGCCGTTAGGGAGAGGTGCACGTTAACACCCTGGTGGTATCGTCCTGTCGCTTACTTTGTCGTAATCTTGTTATTGTAAATGTAATCGAGTAGTTACATGCTCTGTGATGTAATAAACTTTTTTTGAAAATAATCATTTTAAATTTCTGAACACATTTTTAAATTAGACTTCTATGATCCTGTTTGTACATTTTATTTGCTAAAATTTCCTTTATTTTTGCTTGCCACTTTTTTAAATCTAACCTCAGAACTTCATTTGCTTTGAAGCTGAGCAAGCTAACCTCACTTGAAGAAAGAAACAGTGAACTTGAAAGGCTTGTTGAAGATCTGGAAGCGGCTAAACAAGAGGTAGAGTTCAGTTTTGCACACTTGTTATTTTTAAATCCCTCTTGAAACAGCTCGTCATTTTAATCTTGTGTTTCGAGCTAAAAATGACCTTGTATTGACTCATTATGAACATGCATATTTTTCGCAGTAATTGACGATTGCCTCAAAATTTTGCTATGTTTTTAGAACCTTCTGGCATATAATTACTTTTCTTTACTCAGTCCTTCAATAAAGCAGATAACCAAGTAGAGGATCTGAAAAGGAAGCTAAAAAATCTTATGGAAGTGAGTTGAAAATAGCTTAAGAATAATATGATCGTGTTTTAGTATTATGATCGACGAATATCCGACTTTCATCGCTTCTTTATACTTTCAAGATTTGTAATACATACCTACCCTTTTACATATAATATTTATATGTTGTTCGTTTCTTTTGTATTTGGTTGTATCAATAACATTTAAACACAAATTTTCATTAAACTTTTAAAAATTCTTCAAGTAACATTCAAACATGCTGATTTGAAAATTTTTTAAGTAGATATGTATGTATATTTATTGTGTAGAACAGGATGGTTCCACGTTGCGAACCATCCTGTTCTTTTCACCAAAATTGTGTACAGCTTTACCTAAATGACATATAGCACTTCATTACATACCGATTAACAGTAGCTGCGATTGCATTTACATTTATATAAATATACTGCTTAATAATCGCTACCTATCACCAATGAAGACAAATATTGAAGGGTATTTTGAAAATGTTGTTTTAAAGATCCATATTTTTTTCTTGACACTTGGTGCTAAACAAAAAAATATGTATAAAACAAATAACTATGTATAAAATAAATTTAGATTTTATATAAACCCGTACCTCTAAATGCAAAATATTTGAGTATACATACCTAGAAAGAAATCTTTTTTTTAAGGTGATGATCTGATTTGATTTCTTTGTTAGCAAAATGAATCTATAGAAAAAGACTCGTATGAGCGTGGATATCTTAAAGGAAAGTCTGAAATTCCATCCAAAAGCTCTGAAGATGTTGAAGATAATCAAGCGAATGTGGCAGAAGAGGTTAGAATAAGAAACTTAATTCGATGGGTTTTACTCTATTTGTAAACAGCTGGGTAGTTGTATCATGGTTGTAGATTGACTGTCAGCAACCAAGAAACCTTCAAATTGACTCCTTTATGTTTCAAACATGGGGCCTAAGCATTTCCTGAGGTAAAACCTTTCAATTTATGGATTGTCTTATTGACTCATTTTCTTCACAACCTTTTCTTTTTTCATTTTTCATATTAAACAATGTTCTGATTTTGTATTTCTGTCTAGGATGAGTTTTTGAGAAGTTTCATAAATTCAGGAATTCTACTTTGTCTTTAATTTTTCACCCAAACTTCCAATCAATTTCAAACCCTTCTTTCACCATGCTTTCTTGCCACTGCGGTTTTGTGTTTTTGTTCTACACCCATTTCTTTATTTAGGTTTTAAATGTCAATTTTAAGAATCAAGCTGACCATTTTCCTCTAGATAGTCAACCAAGCTATTAGGAATAACATATTTAATTTTATGATGTATTTTGAAACCTTTGCTGTTGTTTTCTAGGTAAAGAAAGTCATGAACGCGGTTTTCTTCAAGCTGAAAGGCGAATTTGAGGCTGAGGAGAATTACACGGGGAAGCGTGTCATGGCAGAAATACTCCAGACGATCAGAGTAAGTGATGACTTTAGCAAATGGATGTTAACACGTGCAATGGAATGTTAAATGTACCCAGTGTTCTCACTTTTGAGGAAATTTCCTTAAACTGAGGAAATTTTTTACTTTTTAAGGAACTTTTTATCGATTTTCAGTTGTTAAGGAAATTTACGAAATTTGAAAATTTTGAGAATTTTTTTTATATATTTTTAATTTTTTTTATTTGAGAATTTTTATATTTGAGAATTACTCTTCTATGATAAAGGGAAATTATACATTTCTAACTAAACACAACATTGAATTAAAAGTAAAGCAAGAGATGGATATGAGTCATCAGATAGGTCTTTAAAAAACTTTTTTGAGAGTTTCAGACAAAAACCTTCCAGACAAACTCTTTTTATATCATATGCCCAAATCGACTGTACCCCAAATCGACTGTACTTTTTCGTAATATGGTACCTCTCCGTTGACACAAGGAGACTGTTTCTAACAACTAAAATCTGGAAACTAAGATAGAATGCTGGATTGCCGATAAAAGTATTTAATTTTTTAAAAACGATATGAGAGAAATTGAAAATATCAAAATTGATGAAGAAAGCACTGATCCTTGATCAGAATAATGTGCTGCTAGTGTTGATTTTACATGAAGGCTATCGGAACCATAAAGAGTTATGACGAGAAATAAGAAGTATCGATGTACTATAGTATTTACGTTTACAAGATAAAGAAAGAGCATTATTCAATGCATTTCTTTTTGTTTTTCTTAATTTCTAAGAATTTACAACTTTTGGACGAAAAAACTTTTGAGCGAACTTAGATTTCGGACAAATAAAGTTCCTGAGTGATTTTTGTCCGAAAGTTTGATCTTCTGAAAGTTTTCAGATTTGATGTAGATGACTGTATTTGACAATTAAATTTATGGTCACATTTGTTTTAACGATATTTTCAAAAAACGGCAGGTTTTCGTAAATCTGAGGAAATTTTCCGAAATCTGAGGAAATTTTCGTGCGAGTTTAAGGAAATTTACATGAAGCAAAATGAGAACACTGAATGTACCCTTAATTTTTATGCCTTCTTTTTGAGACCAAGCCAATGCAGTAAAACAGCTTTGTGATTTTTATGGGTCAATAGATTTTAATAGCCTGTATAGAGTGAGAATTGGTAATTGTGAGGGATTTTAATGTTTTGGCTTTACGATTTGATCTAGTTTGACTTACGTCAATTTTTTCTTCATTGATTATTTGAACTGGGTCTTTCACAAAATTGTTGTGCCTTCTTAATTTGGAATCATCTTGTATTGTCAAAAAAAACACTTTTTCTTTCGCTTATGGTTTGGTTCTATAGAAATTTCATTTTTTCACAGGACGTCACATTGAAAATGACTGAAGATAGCAAAAGTCATGATGAGGATCAAAGTGAAGAAGACGAAAGTGAAGAGGAGGAATGTGCGGACGAAGAAAGTCAGGAAGAGAGTGAAGAGGAAGATATTGAAAAAGAAGAAAGTGAAAAAGAAAAAATTGAAAAGCCAGAACTTGAAGAGGTGGAGACTGAGAAAGAAGGTAGTGAAAAGGATGAGAGTGAGGAAGAAGATGAAGATGAGAATAACGAAGAATCTGAGACTAGGACAGCCGATGCTCATGATGATAAGAGCACCGAAAAAGGTGATAATGAGAAGAACGATGAAGAGGAGCATATGGATTCAGACACTGAAGAAGTTGAAGAAAAAGAAGATGTGGTTCTATTAACAAGTGAAAACGAGGGAGATGCAGAGAATGTGTCACAATTGGACGAAATTGGACAGGAAAACGTCGGTGATGCGGTACAACGGGAGAGCCAGTATTCAGACGATGAAGATTTAAGTGACGAGGAGGATAATATTGATGTAACTAGTACTGAGATTGAGGAGAATGTAGAAGAAGCCGCAAAAGCTTCTGGAAATGAAGAAGATAGCGAAGAGGGAGGTCAAGACCTTGACGAAACTCAGAGTGACAATGTTGATGATACAAAAACGAACACAGATGTCGCCATGACCAGCAACCTTGAGAGTGCTGAACAGGAAAGCAAGGAAGATGCAATTGATAGTAGTTCTGGAGACAATCAAACAGAAAGTCAAATCGAGCAGCTGGAAGATAAAGTAGAGAAGCCTTCAGCTGCTGATAATGGCGCCAAAAATGAGGTTATTGAGAGAAAAGATTCCAATACAAATGAAGGAGTCAGTAGCGTGCCAAAGAAAATTCCAGAATCGAGTTCAACTAGTTTGTTTGAAAATGACGATGATGATGATGATGAGGACTTCCTTACTTCAAACAAATCAAAGTCTGCTTCAAAGGTAAGGTTTATATTTACTGTACATATTTTACTTTTTATGTTTTGTGTTATTTAAACTTCCTTTAAATATCAACCAATGTTGTTGTTTCATTCAGGTGTTGACATGAAAATTGTGATAGGTGATGTAATGTACCTTTTTTCTTTCTTATTTTTTTTTCACTGAATATTTGTTTTGTTACTTCGCAATTTTATTAAATAATTAAAAGTTTTAAGAAGACAATACAGGTTTCAACTGTGACACTGTATGATAGATGTTGAAAAATAAAGGGGCCCTATAACTATGTCTAGTCTTCTAAGGATAATTATGAAGCCAGGGCTTTAGGCCATCCTTTTTCGTTTCTATTGCTCAATGGATATATTTAGTTGGGTTTAGTTACATTTAGTTATTTTTAGTTACATTCAGTTATATTTAGTTATTTTATAGTTGTATTTAGTTATGTCTAGGTTTGGTTGCATTAGAAAACTTATATTTAGGTTTACTACAAGTTCTCGGAAACAAACTTGACTGTTCTTATTTATTAGCAGCCCCTTATATATTTTATTTTTTATGTTTTTAGAAAGGAGTATAGTTTGCAAAACATTGCTTAACCGAACGGATTTCTCAAGGCTGTAGTCTTTGTTTAGCAGGCTTATCGACTTCTCATCAATTTAATTGATTTCACCAATTTGTTGATGTCAGCTATAGGAATTTGAGTCAGTTTATGTTTTTATACAAATACAGATAGATAAGCATTCTGTCTGAAACTGGCAACTGTTTTTGTTTCAGAAACCTGGCCCTTCCGCATTCAGTAGAAGCCCTCCGCCGTTGTTTGATGATGATGATGATGACACAAACTGGATTTAGATAACACTATATGTAACTATAGAATCAGAATTCTTCGTTATATTCTCGCAAATCCACATCAAATATGGGTATGCTCTCTTTGACTGCCGGTTTTCAAGCCAGAGAGCAAAAACTCGACGACACGTTCACTGTTTCTGTAACAAATAATATTCGGCAATAATCTTACAAAAAGATGCCAAGATGCTGGTTCAAATCACTTGTCCTTTTTCAAAATTTATCAATCAAGAGATTGTAAAACTAAAGGAATCCTTCTTTGATGTGGATGGCTTTATTGTTATAGTAATAGATATAGAAAATTAAAATGTACGTAATTGAAATAGCCGCTGTAAAAACGGGTAATTTTCTTAGAATCCAAGGCATAATTGTACATTGATCTTATAGTTTGTTTGTAAAACTTTCTTTGAGAAGCAGATCCGATTTTTTATGTTCGTACATTTCTATTTTTGTATTTCAATCTTAAAATTGATGTCTCTTTGAGCTCCCTGTGTGACAGATGCCTACTTACGATTCAATTCATGATGCTCTAAGGCATCTTGCTGTTGTTTCTAATTCTATCTTTCGAATGAAATTGAATGCTCACATTTAGGCTTTCGAATTATTCTCAACTCATTGGTTTAGGAGGGTTTAGGAATAAAAGACTCCTTTATTAAATCTTTCAGTCAATAATGGCCCAAAATTCTTTCTTATTTCGAATTATTTTTGTGATAAAAATATCATTTTGATTTCTTCCAATTTTTGTTTCAAGTTTTGTCTCTAACCCTTTTGACAACAATTTTTTCTTAAAAGAAATACCGTAATCTTTTATTGTGAAAGTCTTTGTTCCTGGTTTCGAGCCAACCTCGTTTCCATTCCTTGTGATGAAATGAAAACAAAATGGCGGTAGGCCACGTGAAATGAAATGATGTTTTGAAACGATGGCAATAAATCTAAAATGTGAAGGTAAGTCTGAAAATATATTTATTTGTAACATCTAGTATTGTATAATACACGTTTCGAGTGTAATTATACCGTTTTACACTGTACGATGGACAATAAACTAGATGATAGAACTAGAAGCTTCTTTCAAAAGGAAATGGAAATAGTTTCCACCCTCCTGGGCTGCGTGTAAAATGACAACAATATAAGTGATATTGTAAATGATAGACTGTTGCAATGCTTTTGTCGAAGCAAAAGCCTTTTATTTTATCAGGCCTCTCGGCTCGCTGAAAATAATTCAGGATAGCATATTATCAAGCTGCTTGACTGATTCGATTTCCCAAGTGCCATTTTTACGTGAAGTACGAATTGTTTAGTTGTAAAACATCGATTTTCCCCTTTCTTCTGACACTTTGGAATCTTTTTTAACCTTTCCATTAAATATCCTGTTTTTTGGATTTCTATGTAAAAATAAACCCGAGTCTTATCATCTAATCATCTATGCCTTATTATATATGTCAGATGTCCTATAGTCTAGAAAGGGTGTCTGGAGCATCAAGGCTCTCCTTCTTTTACTAAGAACTTTTTCTACTCTGTGATCCTTATCACTTGCATCTAAGAGTAAAAATGATGGTCGCCATTGTCCAGAGAATCAAGTTTAGTGACAAGGGAGGAACCAACCCCCCAATTAGGTTATCTACTGAATTGATGCAAATACATAATAAAAAATAATCGAAATATACATAAAAAGTTTGTAAATAGATCAAATAAAATCAAGCAGTATATAAGCAGTTTGTTCTCTTTTTATTTCATGCTCTGTTTTGTCTGTAGAAAAAGGTAAACATGTGCATCCTTTTTCTGAATGTTGTCATCAGGATATATTCCATTGACCTCATTTTTTCTCTCTGTTTTCATTTTGATCCATTTCCAAGTAATGCTTCTTGCTCACACTGCTTTGTGCAAAAGTGATTGATACAGCCTTCTATTTATTACAAGGCTCCATCAAGTGTATTTATTGAGAAGCCTGTTTGTTTGTCTAGGTTTCAGAAAAAAATTCCTTCCTGTTATGCTTGACCTGAAATAAAGAGTTGTGGAAAAATTTTGATGCTTGAAAAGCAGTATAATTCCTCTTTGTATCAGTTCCTTCCACAAAATTATAGATTGATTAGCCAATTGAGGTGTTTTGTATTTTTTTCTACAAGCATCATGAGGTAGTCTTAAGGACACTGAGAAGCTATACCTATTTATCAGTATGCTGGTCCTTTCTCTTAAAGTGACCAAAGCTCCTAATTCCTTTGCTTGCAATTACAGGGAGGTTCCTCTTCCATTAACTCTACATAAAAATTTAATAATGTCAGAAGCTCCAGCTTTATAATTCTATAAAATTGATCTCTTGATTCTCCCGTACACTCTATCTCATTACTCTCTACATAGAATCTTCCCTTCAATAAATTCTCAAGAAAATCTCTATCAATGCTCTAAGAAACACTCTCTTGAAGTTCACTTTCTTCCTCATTACACTCTCTCTCTCAGATCTCTTTGAAAACTTCTTTCAAGATCTTACTCTCTTGATTCTCTCCCCAAATTGTCCTTATATAGTCTGTAGAACATCTCTCTGTCTCTCCAAAACATACTAAAACCTCTCATTAAATCCTATTACTCTCTCTCTCTCTTTCTTGAGAATCTTTCAAAGCTCCTTTTTAAAACTCACTCTTTTGCTTCTACCTCAGCTCCCTTAGAATCTTACTCTCTTGGTTCTCTTTTAACTCGCTCAATTTATTATTCTAGTAGATAATTTTCTCCAATATGTTCTCTGGAAACTCTGTATTAATTCTTTGAAAGTCTTTTTTTCAGAAGCTCTCTTTTTTTAAAATTTTTTCAATTATTTTTTACAGCTTCCTTAGAATCTTTGTCTTTTGGTTCTCTTTAGACTCTCTCAATTTATTATTCTAGTAAATACTTTTCAGCGATATATTCTCTGGAAACTCTATATTAATTCTTTGGAAGTCTTTTTTCAGAAGCTCTCTTTTTTTAACATTTTTTCGATTATTTTTTAGAGCTTCCTTAGAATCTTTGTCTTTTGGTTCTCTTTAGACTCTCTCAATTTATTATTCTAGTAAATACTTTCTGCGATATATTCTCAGGAAACTCTGTATTAATTCTTTGGAAGTCTTTTTTCAGAAGCCCTCTTTTTTAATATTTTTTTCGATTATTTTTAGAGCTTCCTTAGAATCTTGCTCTCTTGGTTCTGTTTTGATTCTCTCAATTTATTATTCTAGTAGATACTTTTCTGCGATATATTCTCAGGAAATTCTGTATTAATTCTTTGGAAGTCTTTTTTCAGAAGCCCTCTTTTTTAATATTTTTTTCGATTATTTTTAGAGCTTCCTTAGAATCTTGCTCTCTTGGTTCTCTTTTGATTCTCTCAATTTATTATTCTAGTAGATACTTTTCTGTGATATCTTTTCTCGAAACTCTGTATTAATTCTTTGGAAGTCTTTTTTCAGAAGCCCTCTTTTTTAATTTTTTTTTCGATTATTTTTAGAGCTTCCTTAGAATCTTGCTCTCTTGGTTCTGTTTTGATTCTCTCAATTTATTATTCTAGTAGATACTTTTCTGCGATATATTCTCAGGAAACTCTGTATTAATTCTTTGGAAGTCTTTTTTCAGAAGCTCTCTTTTTTAACATTTTTTTTTCGATTATTTTTTAGAGCTCTCTTAAATTCTTGCTCTCTTGGTTCTCTTTTGATTCTCTCAATTTATTATTCTAGTAGATACTTTTCTGTGACATGTTCTCTGGAAACTCTGTATTAGTTCTTTGGAAGTCTTTTTTCAGAAGCCCTCTTTTTTAATATTTTTTTCGATTATTTTTAGAGCTTCCTTAGAATCTTGCTCTCTTGGTTCTGTTTTGATCCTCTCAATTTATTATTCTAGTAGATACTTTTCTGCGATATATTCTCAGGAAACTCTGTATTAATTCTTTGGAAGTCTTTTTTCAGAAGCCCTCTTTTTTAATATTTTTTTCGATTATTTTTAGAGCTTCCTTAGAATCTTGCTCTCTTGGTTCTGTTTTGATCCTCTCAATTTATTATTCTAGTAGATACTTTTCTGCGATATATTCTCAGGAAACTCTGTATCAATTCTTTGGAAGTCTTTTTTCAGAAGCCCTCTTTTTTAATATTTTTTTCGATTATTTTTAGAGTTTCCTTAGAACCTTGCTCTCTTGGTTCTGTTTTGATCCTCTCAATTTATTATTCTAGTAGATACTTTTCTGCGATATATTCTCAGGAAACTCTGTATTAATTCTTTGGAAGTCTTTTTTCAGAAGCCCTCTTTTTTAATATTTTTTTCGATTATTTTTAGAGCTTCCTTAGAATCTTCCTCTCTTGGTTCTGTTTTGATCCTCTCAATTTATTATTCTAGTAGATACTTTTCTGTGATATCTTTTCTCGAAACTCTGTATTAATTTTTGGAAGTCTTTTTTCAGAAGCTCTCTTTTTTATCATTTTTTTCGATTATTTTTTAAAGCTCCCTTAGAATCTTTCTCTCTTGGTTCTCTTTAGACTCTCTCAATTTATTATACTAGTAAATATTTCTTTGCGATATGTTCTCTTGAAACACTGTATTAATTCTTTGGAAGTCTTTTTCAGAAGCTCTCTTTTTTATCCTTTTTTCGATTTTTTCTAGAGCTCCCTGAGAATCTTGCTCTCTTGTTTCTCTTTTAACTCCCTCAATTTATTATTCTAGTAAATATTTCTCTGCGATATGTTCTCTTGAAACACTGTATTAATTCTTTGGAAGTCTTTTTTCAGAAGCCCTCTTTTTTATCATTTTTTTTCGATTATTTTTTAGAGCTCCCTTAGAATCGTCCTCTCTTGGTTCTCTTTAGACTCTCTCAATTTATTATTATAGTAGATAATTTTCTTCAATATGTTCTCTGAAAACTCTGTATTAATTCTTTGAAAGTCTTTTTTCAGACTCTTTGTTTTTAACATTTTTTTCGATTATTTTTTAGAGCTCCCTTAGAATCTTTCTCTCTTGGTTCTCTTTAGACTCTCTCAATTTATTATTCTAGTAAATATTTCTCTGCGATATGTTCTCTGGAAACCCTATATTAATTTTTTGGAAGTCTTTTTTCAGAAGCTCTCTTTTTTAATATTTTTTCTTATTTTTTTTATAGCTCCCTGAGAATCTTGCTCTCTTGGTTCTCTTTTAACTCTCTCAATTTATTATTCTAGTAAATATTTCTCTGCGATATGTTCTCTGGAAACTCTGTATTAATTCTTTGGAAGTCTTTTTTCAGAAGCTCTCTTTTTAACATTTTTTTCGATTATTTTTTAGAGCTTCCTTAGAATCTTTCTCTCTTGGTTCTCTTTAGACTCTCTCAATTTATTATTCTAGTAGATGCTTTTCTTCAATATGTTTTCTGGAAACTCTGTTACAGTTCTTTGACAGTCTTTTTTCAGAAGCTCTCTTTTTTAACAATTTTTTTGAATTTTTTTAGAGCTCCCTTAGAATCTTGCTCTCTTGGTTCTCTTTAGACTCTCTCAATTATTATTATAGTAAATACTTTTCTGCGATATGTTCTCTGGAAACTCTGTATTAATTTTTGGAAGTCTTTTTTCAGAAGCCCTCTTTTTATCATTTTTTTCGATTATTTTTTAGAGCTCCCTTAGAATCGTCCTCTCTTGGTTCTCTTTAGACTCTCTCAATTTATTATTATAGTAAATACTTTTCTGCGATATGTTCTCTTGAAACTCTGTATTAATTCTTTGGAAGTCTTTTTTCAGAAGCTCTCTTTTTTATCATTTTTTCGATTTTTTCTAGAGCTCCCTGAGAATCTCGCTCTCTAGTTTCTCTTTTAACTCCCTCAATTTATTATTCTAGTAAATACTTTTCTGCGATATGTCCTCTGGAAACTCTGTATTAATTCTTTGGAAGTCTTTTTTCAGAAGCACTCTGTTTTTAAAATTTTTTTCGAATATTTTTTAGAGCCCCCTTAGATTCGTACTTTCTTGCTTCTCATTTGACTCTCTCAATTTATTATTCTAGTAGATAATTTTCTTCAATATGTTCTCTGAAAACTCTGTATTAATTCTTTGAAAGTCTTTTTTCAGACTCTTTGTTTTTAACATTTTTTTCGATTATTTTTTAGAGCTCCCTTAGAATCTTTCTCTCTTGGTTCTCTTTAGACTCTCTCAATTTATTATTCTAGTAAATATTTCTCTGCGATATGTTCTCTGGAAACCCTATATTAATTCTTTGGAAGTCTTTTTTCAGAAGCTCTCTTTTTTAATATTTTTTCTTATTTTTTTTATAGCTCCCTGAGAATCTTGCTCTTTTGGTTCTCTTTTAACTCTTTCAATTTATTATTCTAGTAAATACTTTTATGCGATATGTTCTCTTGAAACTCTGTATTAATTCTTTGGAAGTCTTTTTCAGAAGCTCTCTTTTTTTAACATTTTTTCGATTATTTTTTAGAGCTTCCTTAGAATCTTTCTCTCTTGGTTCTCTTTAGACTCTCTAAATCTGTTATTCTAGTAAGTACTTTTCTGCGATATGTTCTCTGGAAACCCTATATTAATTCTTTGGAAGTCTTTTTTCAGAAGCTCTCTTTTTTATCATTTTTTCGCTTTTTTTAGAGCTCCCTTAGAATCTTTCTCTCTTGGTTCTCTTTAGACTCTCTCAATTTATTATTCTAGTAAATACTTTTCTGCGATATGTTCTCTGGAAACTCTGTATTATTTCTTTGGAAGTCTTTTTTCAGAAGCTCTCTTATTTATCATTTTTTCGATTTTTTCTAGAGCTCCCTGAGGATCTCGCTCTCTTGTTTCTCTTTTAACTCCCTCAATTTATTATTCTAGTAAATACTTTTCTGCGATATGTTCTCTGGAAACTCTGTATTAATTCTTTGGAAGTCTTTTTCAGAAGCTCTCTTTTTTATCATTTTTTCGCTTTTTTTAGAGCTCCCTTAGAATCTTTCTCTCTTGGTTCTCTTTAGACTCTCTCAATTTATTATTCTAGTAAATACTTTTCTGCGATATGTTCTCTTGAAACTCTGTATTAATTCTTTGGAAGTCTTTTTTCAGAAGCTCTCTTTTTTATCATTTTTTCGATTTTTTCTAGAGCTCCCTGAGAATCTCGCTCTCTAGTTTCTCTTTTAACTCCCTCGATTTATTATTCTAGTAAATACTTTTCTGCGATATGTCCTCTGGAAACTCTGTATTAATTCTTTGGAAGTCTTTTTCCAGAAGCACTCTGTTTTTAAAATTTTTTTCGAATATTTTTTAGAGCCCCCTTAGATTTGTGCTTTCTTGCTTCTCATTTGACTCTCTCAATTTATTATTCTAGTAGATAATTTTCTTCAATATGTTCTCTGAAAACTCTGTATTAATTCTTTGAAAGTCTTTTTTCAGACTCTTTGTTTTTAACATTTTTTTCGATTATTTTTTAGAGCTCCCTTAGAACCTTTCTCTCTTGGTTCTCTTTAGACTCTCTCAATTTATTATTCTAGTAAATATTTCTCTGCGATATGTTCTCTGGAAACCCTATATTAATTCTTTGGAAGTCTTTTTTCAGAAGCTCTCTTTTTTAATATTTTTTCTTATTTTTTTTATAGCTCCCTGAGAATCTTGCTCTCTTGGTTCTCTTTTAACTCTCTCAATTTATTATTCTAGTAAATATTTCTCTGCGATATGTTCTCTGGAAACTCTGTATTAATTCTTTGGAAGTCTTTTTTCAGAAGCTCTCTTTTTAACATTTTTTTCGATTATTTTTTAGAGCTTCCTTAGAATCTTTCTCTCTTGGTTCTCTTTAGACTCTCTCAATTTATTATTCTAGTAGATGCTTTTCTTCAATATGTTTTCTGGAAACTCTGTTACAGTTCTTTGACAGTCTTTTTTCAGAAGCTCTCTTTTTTAACAATTTTTTTGAATTTTTTTAGAGCTCCCTTAGAATCTTGCTCTCTTGGTTCTCTTTAGACTCTCTCAATTATTATTATAGTAAATACTTTTCTGCGATATGTTCTCTGGAAACTCTGTATTAATTTTTGGAAGTCTTTTTTCAGAAGCCCTCTTTTTATCATTTTTTTCGATTATTTTTTAGAGCTCCCTTAGAATCTTTCTCTCTTGGTTCTCTTTAGACTCTCTCAATTTATTATTATAGTAAATACTTTTCTGCGATATGTTCTCTTGAAACTCTGTATTAATTCTTTGGAAGTCTTTTTTCAGAAGCTCTCTTTTTTATCATTTTTTCGATTTTTTCTAGAGCTCCCTGAGAATCTCGCTCTCTAGTTTCTCTTTTAACTCCCTCGATTTATTATTCTAGTAAATACTTTTCTGCGATATGTCCTCTGGAAACTCTGTATTAATTCTTTGGAAGTCTTTTTCCAGAAGCACTCTGTTTTTAAAATTTTTTTCGAATATTTTTTAGAGCCCCCTTAGATTTGTGCTTTCTTGCTTCTCATTTGACTCTCTCAATTTATTATTCTAGTAGATAATTTTCTTCAATATGTTCTCTGAAAACTCTGTATTAATTCTTTGAAAGTCTTTTTTCAGACTCTTTGTTTTTAACATTTTTTTCGATTATTTTTTAGAGCTCCCTTAGAACCTTTCTCTCTTGGTTCTCTTTAGACTCTCTCAATTTATTATTCTAGTAAATATTTCTCTGCGATATGTTCTCTGGAAACCCTATATTAATTCTTTGGAAGTCTTTTTTCAGAAGCTCTCTTTTTTAATATTTTTTCTTATTTTTTTTATAGCTCCCTGAGAATCTTGCTCTCTTGGTTCTCTTTTAACTCTCTCAATTTATTATTCTAGTGAATATTTCTCTGCGATATGTTCTCTGGAAACTCTGTATTAATTCTTTGGAAGTCTTTTTTCAGAAGCTCTCTTTTTAACATTTTTTTCAATTATTTTTTAGAGCTTCCTTAGAATCTTTCTCTCTTGGTTCTCTTTAGACTCTCTCAATTTATTATTCTAGTAGATGCTTTTCTTCAATATGTTTTCTGGAAACTCTGTTACAGTTCTTTGACAGTCTTTTTTCAGAAGCTCTCTTTTTTAACAATTTTTTTGAATTTTTTTAGAGCTCCCTTAGAATCTTGCTCTCTTGGTTCTCTTTAGACTCTCTCAATTATTATTATAGTAAATACTTTTCTGCGATATGTTCTCTGGAAACTCTGTATTAATTTTTGGAAGTCTTTTTTGAGAAGCCCTCTTTTTATCATTTTTTTCGATTATTTTTTAGAGCTCCCTTAGAATCGTCCTCTCTTGGTTCTCTTTAGACTCTCTCAATTTATTATTATAGTAAATACTTTTCTGCGATATGTTCTCTTGAAACTCTGTATTAATTCTTTGGAAGTCTTTTTTCAGAAGCTCTCTTTTTTATCATTTTTTCGATTTTTTCTAGAGCTCCCTGAGAATCTCGCTCTCTAGTTTCTCTTTTCACTCCCTCAATTTATTATTCTAGTAAATACTTTTCTGCGATATGTTCTCTTGAAACTCTGTATTATTTCTTTGGAAGTCTTTTTTCAGAAGCTCTCTTATTTATCATTTTTTCGATTTTTTCTAGAGCTCCCTGAGGATCTCGCTCTCTAGTTTCTCTTTAGACTCTCTCAATTTATTATTATAGTAAATACTTTTCTGCGATATGCTCTCTGGAAACTCTGTATTAATTTTTGGAAGTCTTTTTTCAGAAGCTCTCTTTTTTATCATTTTTTTGATTTTTTCTAGAGCTCCCTGAGAATCTTGCTGTCTTGTTTCTCTTTAGACTCTCTCAATTTATTATTCTAGTAAATACTTTTCTGCGATATGTTCTCTTGAAACTCTGTATTATTTCTTTGGAAGTCTTTTTTCAGAAGCTCTCTTATTTATCATTTTTTCGATTTTTTCTAGAGCTCCCTGAGGATCTCGCTCTCTTGTTTCTCTTTTAACTCCCTCAATTTATTATTCTAGTAAATACTTTTCTGCGATATGTTCTCTGGAAACTCTGTATTAATTCTTTGGAAGTCTTTTTCAGAAGCTCTCTTTTTTATCATTTTTTCGCTTTTTTTTGAGCTCCCTTAGA